>CM053581.1:203282951-203314712 GCA_028627135.1 Pseudochirops cupreus | reverse complement strand
AGTATAGGATCTGCAAATATTTTCAAACTGGACATTAGTCTGGTTGTACAGAAGGGTTGTAACCAACGGAGTGAACAACGGGAAAAAAGAAAGAAAACCAAACAGGAAAAAGAGCGATAGCATGTAGATTGCTTCAGTCTCCATTTACACTCTGTTCTTTCTAGATCTTTCTCTGAATGTAGATATGTCCTTCCATCTTGAGATTTGTAGAGTTGTCATAACTGTGCATTGCTGGGAAAAGTCCAGTTTATCAAAGTTGGTTGTCACACATAGAATGTGTCTGTGATTGTGTACAACTTTTTCCTGGTTCTGCTCTTCTCACTTAGCATCAGTTTGTATAAGGCTCTCCAGGTGAATACGAAGACCGTCTCCTCCTCATTTCTTATAGCATAATAGTATTCCATTACATTCATATACCACAACTTGTTTAGCCATTCCCCAATTGATGGGCATCCCCTAAATTTCCAGTTTTTTGCCACCACAAAGAGCTGCAATAAATATTTTTGTGCATATGAGTCTTCCTCCCACTTCTATGGTCTCTTTGGGATACAACCCCAGAAGTGGTATTACTGGGTCAAAGGGTCTGCAATTATTTATGGCCCTTTGGGCATAGTTCCAGATTGCTCTCCAGAATGGTTGTGTCCATTCACAGCTCCACCAACAATGCATTAGTGTTCCAATCTTTCCACATCCTCTCCAGCATCTGTCATTTTCCTGTTTTGTCATCTTAGCCAATCTGACTGGTGAGATGTGGTACCTCAGAGTTGTTTTGATTTGCATTTCTCAAATCTACTTTTTTTCCTAAATGCTTAAATTTTTTTTTATCAATAGAGGCAATGAAAGTGGATAATCCAGTACTCATATTTATTGAATGATTGATCATCCATCCTCCTGTTTGGTCTGTATTTATCTTATCTAAATCAATGTGGTATCCAGGCAGCATTTTTCTTCTTACAGATTGAATGGGAATTCTATTGAAGGTCTATGATACCTAAAAAATTAAAATACATTTCATAGAATTTGAAACTCAGAAGGAACCTTATTTTCCTCACTGGTATGCATTCATTCCAGAGACATGAAGCCTCCTACTCTGCTTGAACCTCAAAGAAATCCCAAATTTAAATGAGATGAAATTCTCTCCTTCCTAGGAGAAACAGGGATGAGATTTTAACACAAATAACTATGGTGTATAATATTAAATGA
Source organism: Pseudochirops cupreus (assembly GCA_028627135.1). NCBI lineage: Eukaryota > Metazoa > Chordata > Mammalia > Diprotodontia > Pseudocheiridae > Pseudochirops > Pseudochirops cupreus. Next base: position 203,313,509 of record CM053581.1, on the reverse strand, counting down.
CAAATTAATTTGAGAGTGTTTCAAAACAAAGGGTTGCTTGAGGACTGAGGGGAAAGATCATTCTGGCTTAGGTTATAGGCCTGGTACTAGAATCAAGAAAAGCTACAAAAGGAAGGGGCTGGTTGATCTAGACCCAGAACAGTGAAATAATTGCCTAAGCTCATATAACAATTCAGTGGCAGAACCAAGGCCAGAACTTGGGTTCAGACTCATGGGTCATTGTTTCCTATTACATTATCTTGCCACTTCTAAACTAGACAATAAGTTTCTTGAGGGCAGGGACCATTTTTTTTTATCTTGTTTATGCCCAAACCCTTAATAAGTAAGTATTTAGTGATTGATTGATTGGTAAAGGCTAGAGAAAATTTACTTTCCTTGCTTCTTAAGCATTAGCTGTCATTAGAAGTGCATATGGGATCAAGCCAACATTGTATGATTAATAATAATTTTATTAATAATAAAAGAATCCAATTACAACCATGATTTATAATGTGCCTGTACTGTTTCCATTACAATTATACTCCTATTACATTTCTGCTTTGACCTATTATAACTTATTTCCTATTTGAATTAAAATCATAGCTTTACTGCCCAAAGAAGGGATGTGATGTAAAAAATGATATGCAAATGTATAACTTCATAGACTGAGTGATTGCAGGGAAACTGAATGAGGGAAGTGAGGAAATGGAAGCTTTTTCTATGAAAGGAGCAAGTGTCCATAGCAAAGGAAGAGGAAAAGGGTTGCTTGCATGGTTGCCTAAGTTGGTGTTTGACCCTGAAGTCCAATCAGCTGCAGACTTTGTTAGGCATCTGTCTCATTTCTGTGCAGGGCTGTCTTTAACTGGTGTGGCAGGTACATTTCAAGGCTAGAGGTGGGGGTGGGAGGCCTGGAGGTGGGGAGGAGGTGTCTCATCAGTCCCATTCTGTACCAGACCATTAAAGGATTTCTCTTTTTCATCACTCCACAGTGGCTACTGGATCCCCCATGTCCCAGAATTCCACTGAGGGCTGAAAGAAATGAAGGATCAATATGGACGGTTTAAATTTGCCAGGGCAGTCTAGCCTTGATCTTTCCAGAGAGAGCTCCAGATTCTTCTATGATGGGGGATCCTTAAATCCCACTCCCCACCATTCTCTCCATTCTGCCACTTGTTTTGAGCTAGGACAGTATGCCTTGTAGTCTAACCACATAGCTTTGCTTTTTGATCTCAAGTCCAATCCCAATATGTGCATCACATATTTTGAAAATACCTGGGAAGCAAAGGAGGGAATTCTAATTAAGCTTCTTTTGAATCTTGGATTTAAATTCCCCCCCCCCCCAATTTTCAAGAATGCAAATAAGACTAATTGAAATGATTTTGGGTGAGGAGCCTGCAGCCTCAAAGCCACATGTGGCCTGCTAGGTCCTTGGGTATGGCCTTTTAGCTGAGTCCAAGTTTTACAGAAGAAATCATTTTATTAAGGGGATTTGTTCTGTGATGTTTGGATTCAGTCAAAGGGCTGTACATGTACAAAGGGTCACACATGGCCTCAAGGTCTCAGGTTACTCACCCTTCATCTAGGTTATTTTTGTCAGTGGGTCCCTGGCTAAGCCTCTTCCACTTTTCAAGTCTCCGTTTTATTGAGGGAGTTGGGCTCTATGATTTCTAAAGTCCTAACATCCTCTGTTCTAAGAGATCTTCCAGCCCTAATGTCCTGTTTTGGGGTCCCTTTTGGCTTTCACATTCTATGTTCCAATTGCTACCATTCTACGTTCTATGTTCGAAGGTCCCCTACACTCCTAGTAGTCTGTGTTCCAAGGTCTTTTACAGCTCTCAAAGTTCTTGTAACAAGGTCCATTAAAGCACTCACATTCTATGCTCTATGCTCTAAGGTTTATTTTAGCTCTAATAACCCACGGTTAATTATATCTTTTGAATTTTTTTCTCTAATGTTTCCAAGCATGTTGTCTGTAAGAGACAAGGTTATGTCTTTTGTTTTTATACCTCCCTCCCCTCCCCACATACATACTGTCTGATATTAGACTGGTGTTACAGTGGACATTCTAGTGAATTTCCTGCTGATTGATTGATTTATCTTATGAACAGCCTGAAGGGTGTCTGGCTCTGTGAGGTAGCTTCATACCAGTATAAAGAACCATCCACTTTAGCCCTGAGAAAGGAGCAAGATTGTATTTTGACTTTCTAAACTTCGCTACCTTTTTTAAAAAATTGGGACATCCATTCATCCATTCGCTTACTGAAAACACTTTAGTATAAACAACTCACCCTTAAATTGTGCTTTTTGGTTAATTAGGCCAGAGATATTGCTGTGCTCATTTGAAACAAAATTTTTCCAACAACTCATCTGAATGGTAAATATATGAGTTTTTCCACTGGAAAAATGGACCACTTGAGCTATTATAATTTTTGCCAGCTTCCACTCACATGCAAATTATACACACATTCTATTCTCTCTTTCTCTCTCTCTCTCTCTCTCCTCTTCCTCCTCCTCCTCCTCTTCTTCCTCCTCTTCCTCCTTCTTCCTTACTCTTTCTCTTTCTCCATATGTATGTTAGACAGATACATACACTTATATATACATATATATATATGTATACACACACACATGTATCACCTTTCTTTTTCTTTTAAAAAAAAATTGAACCAACAAATTGTTGGTCAAATGCTTCCTATGAGACTCAGTTATCTGATTGGCTAGGACAGGGTAGGAGTATTGGTGGTTGTCTTTCTAACATCATCCCAGGGGGAAAATGGACAGTTGAAAAAATGTTAAGAAATATCCAGTTTATATTCATCCAAAGACAAAATCAGCTTACTGCTTCTGAGTGCTTGAGTAAGAAAGGAAATGGACTTGATACAAAAAAAGGAGACATTGATTTTCAGATACATCCAATGTGAAAAAAATTTTCCCCTTGAATCTACATATTTGTTACGGTGTTTTTGTTTTTGTTTTTAATTTATTTTGGGGAAAATGGAGACTAATGATAAGGTTGCTCAAAATAAAAGAAAAGAGGGTGATTGAAGTATTTTTAAATGCACAGAAGAGAACAGAAGAAAAGCTAAAATGCTACACAAAGAAGCAGGACAGCTTTGAAAGTTACATGTTGGATTCATTATATACTTAAAAGGAAAAGCAAACTATATCTCAAACATATTCACAGTATTATAGACAGTCTTCTTTTCTGTTCTACCTTGCACATGCAAATGTTCATTTTATTTGTATTTATTAAATTTCAAATTAAAAAACCCTCTTAAAAACTGTCTGATTGAACAGAGAGGCAAATGTGTTACTTCTTCTTGTGGAGTAGACAAATGGGTTGAACCATTTTTCTAGTCTTGGGAAATGTGGCGCTATTAGTCATTGGGTGATTGGAGACAGGATAAGGAAGCAAGAATGGATAACTCGGACAACTCAACCTCAAGATGACTAGCTGGTGTGTAACCAATGAACATAGTTTTATTTGGTGCCAACCTAAAAGGTTAGCATGAGGCTTAACCCTTTAAACCTGACCTAATTAGCACCCAACTCAAAATCTTGGGAGATAACCAAGACCATGAGATCCTGCTGGAAACAAAGAGGTTTTCAAAGGGAAGGATGTCAAATCCAGCAATAATAATTCACATTTATAAAGTGTTTTAAGACGTGTTAACCTATAGCAAAAATACTAAGCCCTGCCCCACTTGTTCAGGTAAACCACTCCCCCTCCTCATTCACAAGGAGTCAGTCCCCTCAGGGTGACTAAGCAAGAAGAGGATTTAAGAAGGAATACATAGGATAGGGGGCAGTGGATAGAGTGCCAAACCTGGAGTCAGAAAGACTCATTTTCCTGAGTTCAAATCTCGCCCCAGACACTTACTAGCTGTGTGACTGTGGGTAAGTCACTTAACCCTGTTTGCCTCAGTTTCCTCATCTGTAAAATGTGCTGGAGAAGGAAACAGCAAACTACTCCAGTATCTTTGCAAGAAAACCCCAGATGGGATATCAAGGAGACAGACACAACTGAAATGACAAAACGTTAACAACAGGATGATAGATTAAGAGCTGGAAGGATCTCTAAAGATCATCTGGTCCAACACTCTCATTTTACAGCTAAGGAAACTGAGGCCTAGAGAGGCTAAGGACTTCTAAGCCAAGTTTCACATGGGTAGTAAGTGGCAGGAATAGAATCTGAAGTCAGATCTTCTGATTTGGAGCCCATTGTTCTTTCTACCATACCACAAGGCTTTTCAACATGACCCATAGAAAGAAGAGACAGACAGTTATACCTGGGACTTGGAGGGAGATGGAGCATCCTCACGGCCCCTGTAGGGAGCTACATGCATCGAGTCAGTGCCAGATGGAGATACTGAAATGAGAACAGAGTCACAATAGACTTTGCCCTAACTCGTACTAGAGACTTTAGCACACCAGGGGCACTGAGTAACAATCTGAACATGTCTCTTTGCTGATAATGTGAGTCATAGTCACATGGATTGTAGGTCTCAAAGGAAAGTGGACCCCCTCGCCCCACTGCCCCCTCACCGTCTCCAACAAGGGAAGTCTAGGAAAAGGAGTTTTCCTGATAGTTGAGAAGCATGGATATCATCCCATCCTGAGATTTTTTTTTTATTAAATTAAATAAAACTTTCTTATATCCAATGATGCCTGAGTACTTACAGAACTGAGGGCTCTTTTGGGGAGAGGAACAATAAATTAAATGATAATTCTAATGTTCCCAGAATGGCTCTGGGGAAATTTTATGATATGCCCCACCCTAACACACATTCCTCAAAAAAGGGGGCAAAAATTGTCCCTGAGTCAATGAGTCAAGGGCTGGAGCTCAGTTGACATTTGGGTTACAAAACAGATTTCTCAACAGTCCTGTGAGACAGCTAGTATCATTAGCCTCATTTTACTGATGAGGAAGCTAATCAGTGAGTTTAAATGACTTACCAAGGGTTAGTACATATTGAAGCCAGGATTTGAATCCAGGTTATCTCCTGATTCCAAGTTCAACGCTTTATAATACACCACCCTGTCTCTAAGGGATAAGTAATGGTTGGCTGAGAGATTCATACTTTCAAGGAAGTTTGATCATGTGGTGGAACTCACCCAAGGTTCTCAGTCAGGGTTGTTAAGTACTATAGCAAAGACATAGGAAGGAAACTTTATTGGATTGTCGGGGCAGATAGCACAATGGAAGGCATCTGCTGTGAATCTCTGAGAAGGGGGCTTTTTATACAACTTTCAGCCATCAGGCTGCAACACATGTTATATACCAACCAGTATCTAGTTAGGTTAGGTCTAACCATGGAATGATTCCACAGAAGGGGAGGAGTGGCCCATTTGGGAACATTAGAATGTAATCATGGAAAGTGTTTATAAGAGAGTGCTGCAGGGTTTGAACAAGGAGGCAAGGGGAAGCGGGGAAGGTCTTTGACCCTGTCCCTGGAAGCTATCGTTTGTTGTTATTCAGTCATTTTCAGTCGTGTCCAACTCTTTGTGACCCCATTTGGCATTTTCTTGGCAAAGATACTGGGATGATTAGCCATTTCCTTCTCCAGCTCATTTTACAGATGAGGAAACAGAGGCAAGCAGGATTAAGTGACTTGCCCAGGGTCACACAGAAAGTAAACGTCTGGGCACAAATTTGAATTCAGATTTTCCTGACTCCAGGCCCAGTGCTCTATCCACTTCATGACCTAGCTGCCCCAGAGGCTATCAGCCTCAGGATAAAATCATAGGAGTTTACTCCACTCTTTAATCTCAATGTTGTCTTTCTGGTTTTCTTCCACAGTTGCAAGGATACCTAGGGAAGAATCGAACCTGAATGAAGAATACCTAAGTCACAGGGTACAAGGTGAAGGATGAGAGAACCACTGTGTAAGAGAAGCAAAGCTGAGAAGAGATCTAAAGACCTTCTACCAGGGGATTTCAACACCTGAAGAGAGGTACGTATGCCAAAGGAAAATTGGAAAATTTATGTAATGAAATTTGAGTGGGTCATGGGCACAGGACAGCATAAGGTAGCACCTGTATGTGCTTCTGTGTGCTCCTTGTCGTTATATAGGTCCCTGCAAGTACTGGCAGAGCTGAGCTGGAGCTTCTGGGCTCTGTTCTTTAGTTGCACCAAATGTTTACATCGCAAAACGTCCAAGTGAGACTCTGGATCTCAGGGAGTGGGAGCGAGCATGGAGAGACAAGATGTAAATCCTGGGGAGGCCACCAAGACTAATCCTGACCACCTGAGTCAAAATCCCAGATTTCTAGGGCATAATCAATCACCCTTCTAAGTCATTCTTCTCATCCATTAGAAAAAAGCAGCCAAAGTCACTTAACATGTAATGAGCATGGTTAGTTCACTGGGTGTGTTCAGTCTTTCAGGAAACAGATTTTCAAGCTCTTCCCAGGCAGGGCCTGTGTCTTGGGGCCCTGTCAGAGCCCCACATCATGCCTCCTGGCACAATACTTTGTGCACAGCCAGCATTCAGTAATATCTGTTTCGTAAGCAGAAGCTGTGCGTTTGAGACACTCATTCTTCTCCTCTTGATAGTCCCCAAATCCACTCCTCTTTAAAGGGTTGTGAGTTACAGAAACTCCCCCTGGCCACCGAAAATGATAGGATTGCTTTGGGGTCATCAAATTCAATGGGAGGACAATAAAACAGTCTATAAAACAAGATGAAGATTCATTGCAAAGGGAAATCCGGATTCAGTGTGTGGAGTATGAGGTTGGTGAGAGGCAAAAATGGAGCCAGTGTAGCCAGTACGAGGTGATCAGCTTCCAGGTGTAAGCATCAGAGCCCCTTTTGGGGTTGTGGTGGGGGGAGAAGCACCTCCTAAGCCTCTAATGCAGGCATCCAGCTGAGCTTTTCTTCTTTCCTAAGCCCCCAGACTGTCAGGCTAGGAGAATCCTTAGCTTCCTATAGCCAATACAGACTTCTCCTGGGTCAGTCCATCAACTACCACTTATTAAGCACTTACTATGTGTTTAACACTAGGGATGCAAAGAAAATAAAAAAAATAGTCCCTACTCTTAAGGAGCTCATAGTCTAATGAGGGAGAATATATGCAAAGCATTATGTGCAAACAAAATGCATACATGATAAATTGGGACTAGTCTCAGAGGGGAGGAGTGAAGACTAAGGAAGACTGTGACTACAGCAGGTTACTAGCCACTTACTGCCTTGCCTGGGGTCCTGTGCCCCTTGGTCAGGACTCCTGGGATGAGGGTCAGGGTTAGGGGATCCTGAGGCAGCATGCACCAGCCATCATCCTCTCTCCCCACGGCACCCAGTCAAGCTCAGCACAGGATAAACCATGCTTCCAGATTCCCTCCCTTTAGCCCTAACCCTCCCTGGCACCTCTTCTCAACCTTGCTTCTCCCCTGGGTAGTCTGGAATCTTCCTCTGCTGTTAAACTCCTCTTCATCCTAAACCTCCTCCGGAAGATTCTTCCAACTTCTGGAGCTCACTGAAAGCTAACTTTCTCCTGAAAATAGCACATCTCCTGGCAAGCTGGTTCTAAGGCTGGCTGCTTGGTCTCTGTCTCAGTGATTTTCCTAAAGTACAGGTCCAATCACGTCAACTCCCTCCGGCCCAATAAACTCTAGTGGCTCCCTATTTCTTCTAGGATCAAATACAAAATCCTCTGTTTGGCATTCATAATGGAGCCCCTTCCTACCTTTCTAGTCTCCTCCCACTTTACTCTCTGTCGAGTGCTCTGACTCAGTGACACTGGCCAACGGTTCCTGGGATGCTCTCCTCGCTCCACCCTGCCTACAGACTTTTCTGGCTCCTTTAAGTCCCAATTAAAATCCCATCTTCTACAGGGAACCTTTCCCAACCCCTTTTAATCCTAGGGCCTTCTCTCTGTTAACTGTTTCTATGATTTATCTCGTGTATAACTTGCTTTGGATATGATTGTTTACATATTGTTTCCCTCGTTACCTTGTAAGCTCCTTGAAGGCAAGGATTTGGGGTGCTTTTGTCTGTTTGTCTCTTTGTATCCCTAGTGCTTGGCATAGTGCCCGGCACACAATAAATGTTTATTGATTGTTAGATGGATTCTCATTCTCTCTCTCTCTCTCACTCTCTCTCTGTCTCTCTGTCTCTGTCTGTCTCTCTCTCTCTCACATACACACACACACACACACACACACACACACACACACACACACTCTTTCCACACATTGGTCTACCTGCTTGCCAGTGCCATTTTTAGACCCTCCTTTTGTCATCATCAAGCAGCAACACTTCTCCAAACATCCTTCCCCCCCCCACTCATTCCCCTCAGTGCCAGTATGTTGAGACCTATCCCTGGTTGAAGAGGAATGGAGAATAAGGTTTCCTGCTTTTAGACAACTAGTAAAATCTCCTCTGGGGCCAACCTTAGTATTGCTGTAGGTTTGTCCTGGGTTTGCTGGGACCCCAGGGAAAGTGAACATACCAAGGAAAGTAATATAATTTTTGCCACCCTCAGACACATAGCATAGGAGATCATCTCCCAACTTTCTGGGCTCTGGAGCCAATCGGAGCTCTCTTGAAGCCCTCAAGGAGTTGTTGTTGTTGAGTAATTTTCAGTCATGTCAGATACCTCATGACCCCATTTGGGGTTTTCTTGGTAAAGATACTGGAGCAGTTTGCCCTTTCCTTCTCAAGCTCATTTTACAGATGAGGAAACTGAGGCAGACAGGGTTAAGTGTCTTCCCCAGGGTCACACAGTTAGTAAGTGAGGCTTGAACTCAGCCCAGCACTCTATCTACCATGCCACCTAGCTGCCCAAGGAGTTTTTACATTAAATGAAACTCAACCCTCCCATCTTCAGTGGCCAAAAGTTTCTGCATTATGAAATCCTCTGAAAATATTTGGGCTTCCAGGAGGGAAGGAGATGTCTACATTCAGAGAAAGATCCAGAAAGAATGTGAAAGTATCTGCAGATCCTATACTTGGTTGCACGCCGCCATGGTGGGGGGGGAAGGGAGGGGAGAAAATTTGAAACTCAAGGGACTGTGGAACTGAATCTCGTAAACTAAAAGTAAATAAACAAATCAATTAAAAAAAGAAAAAAGAAAAAAAAGAGAATATTTGAGCTTCATGTCTGACATAGTGGATGGAATGATGTTTTCTTTGATGTTTCTGAACCATATAGATCATAAAGTCTTTAAAGACAGGAATTGTATTTTAGATTTTTCTCCTCTCAATATTGGATGAGATTCTGTCATACGTAGCTGGTCTTCAGTGAATCTTTGTTGATAAACTAAGAGAATGCATTTGTATAGTGTTAAAGAATGTCTATGTGATACGGTTTTTTTGTTTGCTTTTCCCCCCTTTTTTTCTGCCCCCAAAGTACTAGAGACAGTGTGCTATAAGGCAAAGAATCTGGGCTCTGTAGTTAGAGAAGCTGGATTCACATTTCTCCTTTGATACTTATCGCCTGTGTGACTTTAGGCAAATCATTTCATCTCCTTGGGCCTCAGTCTCTTCATCTATAAAATGAGAGGATTGGCCTCAGTGGTCACTGAGGCTCCTTTCTGTTCTAGATCTATGACCCTAAGCTGTACTGGAGAGCTCTGACTCCTTGGAAGCTGTTTTAGGGCGAGACTCTAATTGTGAAGCATTTGGTGTCTGGTTATTCAGCTGTAAAATATCTCGGTCCCAGCCTTACTTCCTCCCAGACCCCATATGACTGAACAAGGAGGGCCTATCAGCATGTGCCTATCAGGAGTCAAAGGAAGCTGGTCCCAGATGAGAAGGAAGGAATCCTTTTGGTAAAATTGTTCTTGTCGTGATCCTGGCTCATCCCTGAGCCCACGGTTCTTTTATGTCAGCTGTGCCGTGGGGAAACTAAGCAGACAAGACCATTCGCAGCTCTGTGCTCATGTTTTTGGTGTTTTCTTTGGGAGTTGTGCTTAATGTAGTGTTCTTTCCAAGTAGTAATGCAGGCATATTTCTAACACCAGCCCAATAGCTTTCGTGGCTTCCAGGTGGGCTCTGTCAAGGAAGGATCATCATTTCACTAGCCAACCCTCGCTTGTCACATCCTGAGTTCTAACCCCCAAATAAGATTTCTGTTGCTATTGATTTTTGTCTCATCTGTTTGATGTTTAAAGCCTTTCATGATCTGGTCTCAACCTACCTTTTAAGGCTGTATTAAACATTACTCCTCTTCATATATTTTATGGTCCAGTAAAATTCACCTTCTTTTATGTTCTCAAATAAGGCTTCATCTCTAACCTCTGTGACTTTGTACAGGCTGAGCTCCCATGCTGGCAATATACTCCCTACTCATTTCTGTCTCTTCAAATTCATCTGTGGGTAGAGTGCTGGACCTACAATTAGGGAGACCTGAATTCAAATTACATGCTTACTAGCTGTGTGACCCTGGGCAAGTCACTTGACCTCCATTTGCCTCAGCTCCCTAGTCTATAAACTGAGTATAATAATAGCCTCTATCTCCCAGGGTTGTTAGGGAAATCCAATTAGATAATATTTGAAAAGTGCTTTGTAAAACTTAAAGCACTACACAAATGCTAGCTAGCTGTGAAGTACCACCTCCTCTAGGAAGCCTTTTCTGATCTGCTTGGTTGCCAGTGCCTTCCTCCACGAAATCACTTGCATTTATTTTGTCTTTTATACATAACATTATAGTTGGGCATAAGTTCCTTGAGTTCAGGGACTGTTTTATTTTGTCCTCTATCTACAGGCTATCACAACGCTGGCAATATAATGGGCACTTACTAAATGTCATTGTTGTTGTTGGGTCATTTTCAGTCATGTCCAACTCTTCATTACCCCATTTGAGATTTTCTTGGCAAAGATACTGAAGTGGTTTGCCATTTCCTTCCTCAGCTCATTTTACGGATGAGGGAACGGAGGCAAACAGGGTTAAGTGACTTGCCCAGGTAGTAAGCGTCTGAGACCAGATTCAAACTCATGAAAATTAATATTCTCGACTCCAATGTTGTTGCTCTATCCACTGGGCTACCTAGTGGCCCTATTTACTAACTGTTTGTTGCTTAATAAAGGCTTACTTGGGTGACTAGTATTTTTGCCCACATAAAATTTTTCCTTATGAAAAATTGCCTCCTCTTTACTAATATCCATTTCTATGCTTCTGGGTTCCTGATGGCTATCCTAATAGAATACAATCCCTTCCAGGTCCTGCCAAACAGGAATCCAGTCCCAGGAGAAGACTGTGGATATGTCATCTCAGGGCCATACTTGTTAAGTTTGGAGAGACACCTATTACCCAAAGTCTGATGAAAGTCACTTGTGAAGTCTGCCTATGGTCTAGTAGGTGGTGCCATGGGCCTAGCACGAGGAATACCTGAGTTCAGAGCCCACCTCAAACACTTATTAGGCAATACGCTTAACCTCAGTTTCCTCATCTTTAAAATAGAGAGGATAATAACATCTACTTCGCAGGGTTATTGTGAGGATTAAACGATATCAAATTTGTAAGGATTTTGTAAACCTTAAAGCGCTATAGAAATGCTGGCTGCCATTAGGGTATGAAGAAGTTTTGATTTTCATCACTGGACCAAGTACCTACTCCAGTGAAATCACAGATTCATTGAAACGTAGGAAATTCCTGGTTAGGTCTCTGGAGTGTTGGAGTCTAGTTATCCCTATCTGTGGAGTTTCTTATTTTGAAAAGTCTTTGAAAAATTGTAACCTTTGATGTGCTGGTGAATCTTCCCTTTCCCTTCAAGGACCCGTTGGTCCACAGAGCTTTCTCTTCCTCCCCTTTTGAATCTCATCTCCTTGAAAGAAGAGGCTGAGCTCACTTTTCCTTTTAATCCCCAGAATCAAGCATAGTGTCTGGTCTTGGGAAGAATTTAATAATTATTTGTGGATTAATTGATCAATTGATTTTCTCACAGGTTCCACCAGCCAAGGCCATTTTTAAGGGATAGAACTTAAAGAATAATGAATGTATTGTATTATGTTCCCCCATTTTCCCCCTGTGACCATGGGCAAGTGTAGCTTCAGTTTTCTCATCTATAAATGAGGGGATTCGATGTATCAACTTCTAAAGCTCCTTCCAATTCCAAATCCACAAACTTATGTACCTTTGCTCACTGGAAGGAAATCAGCTTGCTTCTTGATCTTTGGTGACTTCTGAATGGAATTAAAATCCCACCTGAGGCACTTACTAGCTGTGTGACCCTGGGCAAGTCACAACCTCTATCTGTCTCTGCTCTCTAGTCTATAAAATGGGGATAATAACCTTACTCCTCTACCCTTCCATTTTTCTTTAGCATTGCCTTTGGATGTTAACTGAAACCTGAGAGAGGAGAGGGACAATGAAATGGGACTCAAATGACTCTTACTTGTTTCATCTTGGTGCTTGCAAAGTTATGGGCTGAGTATGAGTGTATATGAGCCTTAGTTCTTTTGTGGCACTAACATCTTCTTTTTCCTGCCTGTCTCCCCAAGTCATTCAGCAGGAACACTTCAGGACCCCCATTCCCCTATACAATGTGGCTGGACCAATTACCCTGATTTGCTCTGTATCCTAGAATAACTCTACTTTGCAACAAGGACCTAAGTTCAAATACTGGTTCTGCTACTTCCTAGGTGACCTTGGACAAGTTACTTAGCCTTTTGGGCCCTCAGGTTCCATCATCTATAAAATGAGAGGCTTCCAACTAGAATGAACCCTCTTATTAACTTATCATTACATTAATAACTTATCGTTATCTTTCACCTAAGTAAGGCACAAAGAAATTAAGTGATTTGCCCAGGTGGCAAGGCTGGCTCCGATGCAGCTACTCTGTCTTTAAATCCAATTCTGTTTTCACTGTACCCCCATGTAGTGTTTTGACCTTTAGAAGGATACTTCTGAGGCCTGTGTGGTTCTGATTCATCCGAGCAAGAATCACTCCCTATGCTGTCTTTGCTGTGGGCATGAAAGCAGTCTTGCTTTTCAGAATGATCCCCAACAATGAGGGATGAAATAAACAAGGATTTCCCGTTAAGGCTTAGTTAAGCAGGAAGGGTATTGTAACCACCTATTTCCTAGTTAACAAAGGTTCCCAGGGACTTTGCTGGAGATAGAGCTGAATGAATCTTATTCCAGGTGTTGCTACTCAGTATAGCCCCAGCCCCTCCGACACTGTCTGGAAATCATTCGGTACCTCTGTCTAGACAGAGCGTAGATGCCCACTCCCCGCCTCCCCTCCCTCTCTCTGTCCAAGCCTCCCAGGGTACTCTGTGTGTGTGTGTGTGTGTGTGTGTGTGTGTGTGTGTGTGTGTGTGTGTGTGTGTGTGTGTGTGTGTGTGTCTGTTAATTACATTGGGATTTTACTCTTGTCTCCCCCAGGAGCGTCTTTCTGTGGCTATATAGGTCATCTGATTGTTGTGATTGCATCCCAGAGACCCGTGGGGGACGCATGAAAGGGATCTTGTGCCTAGCCCTGCTAGGCACAGAGCCACACACTTTGACTGAGCTCAAATAAGAATAATGTTACACAGAAGTGATCTGGGGTCTGTGCAGATTCAAAGACTGAAAGGTGAGCTCTGATTGCAGACAGACCCTCTAACAGTTGAGAGGTGTAGGGCAGGCTAGGGATTTCATTTTGTGTGTGTGTGCGTGTATGTATTTTGCATTAGGATAACAATGTGTGCAAAACTATGAAATGAATCAGGGCAAAGGGGATTGTCTGAGTTTGAGAAGATATATTTTGAAACAAGGATGTGGGGCCCCAGAATGAGTTGTATTTCACATACACACACACACACACACACACATACACACACACACACACACACACACACACACACACACACACACACACACACACACACTGCTGCTGCTGCTGCTGCTGCTACCCAGAAGGTTATCTATTACAGAAATCCCTAGCAGAGTCCTGATGCTGAGAGAGCATTCATGTGGTCTCTTCAGAAGAATTTGTCTTTCCCCAAAGCGTGATGGGATCCTGGAATGAATTCACAGTTGGAAGAATCACCAATGTGGAACGATCATCAGGCTGCTGGGAATGAACTCTCATTACCTCAGGGGTCACTTATGGGATTTACAAACCAGTGATGAGGGAAACAGCTGCTGACCAGGGAAGTTGTTGAAAACCTCCGATAAACTGAAATTTATTGTTCACAAGCTTAGGTGTAAGCTCAGGAAGGACACTCTGTGTCAGCTTACAAATATTCAGACAGGACATGTTTAGAGAAAGAGGAATTTTTTTTTTTAAGATAAGCTAAAAGAAAGAGAAGGGTAGTTAGCCGTCAGTGTCCTGGGATCTCTGGAGACAGCTGGCTTTCAAGATGCGATCCTACAGTGTGAGCAGAAAACCATTCACAGGGACAGCCTCATAAAACCTCACAGTTCCTAGAATCATGGATCTGGAGGTGCAAGGGGTCAACCAACTCAATCCTCTCATTTTTTTGCCAAGGAACCTGAGCACCCAGCAGGCTAAAGTCACACTTGTCATAAATGTTAGAGGCAGAATTTGCATCCAGGTTCTCTGATTCCAAATCCAGTGCTCTTTCCATCCCCTTATGTTTCCTCCACCCAAACTCCTCCATAAGCCTTCTCATCGTGTGCAATTTTTTCCTATGTTATTTCCACTGGACCATTTTGGAATAGGCCATCTAGCACCTGAACAGGAATTCCTGCAGCATCCCTGACAGGTTGTTGTGGACCTCTAATGACAAGCAGCTTTACTTCCTCCTGAAATAGCCCTACTTTGTTCTGGACAATTTTTGTTATTAACCAAGTTTTTCATTATGCCAAATTGGAATCTGTTTTTCCATACTTACCACCTAATCCTGGAGCCAATCAGAACAATTTCTATCCGTTTTCTCTGGGACAGCCCTTCTGATGCTTGAAGACAGCTATCAGACCCCACACCCTTCCTTACTCCAGGGTAAGCAGTCACAGTTCTTCCAACTGATCTTCATGTGGCATAATTTTGAGTCATCTCACTGCTTCTGGATGGTTTTAAGCTTCTTTGTGTTACCCTAAAAATTCAGCACTGACAACATGCTTCCCCTACAATACTTTTGATGTAACAATGGGGCGATGCTTCTGTTAAGGCAGCCTATTTACATGAACTTTTCTGGCTTCCCTGTCATACTGTTGACCCTTTTAAAGCTTGTATTCCATTAAAGTCAATAAGTCATTCAACTAACATTTATTAAGCATTGAACATCATTATGTACCTAGTACTATACTAAAGGAATACAAATATGAGTAGAAAGTCTCTCTGCCCTCAAGGAGTTTATATTCTAATGAAGGAAGACCACATATAAAAGAAAACTGGGAGAGAGTGGAGAAAGGAGAGTGGAGCCTATGGAGGTTCTGGGAAGAGCCATTCAGTTATAGGGAGAGGCGAAGTGTGGAGGATATTTACAATGTGTGAATTCTAGGGGCATGTTGGGGTTTTCAGGTTTGGAGAAGATGTCTGGAAAACAGCCTGGAAAGTCCCATATCTCACTAGGTTTCCCTCAACCCATATTTGTGCAGTTCATTTTTTTAAAATCAAATTTATCCCTATTAAATTTCATTCAGTCAGAGTGGGTCCATTGTTCTAGTCTTGAGATCCTCCTGGATCCTGATTCTTGCGTCTGGCCTGTTTAGCTGTCCCTCTCAGCTTCGTGTCATCTGCAGATCTGATGAATGTGCCTGCCGCCTACATTGTTGTCCACGTGACCGAGAGAGCTGTTGAACGGAATGGGGCTGAGGGCAGATTCCTGGCATCAGAAAGGAAAACTGGTTGTGATTTTTGAAAGATAATTTTGGGCATAGTTTTGTGTTTCTATGGGACAGAGAAGAAATATGGCTTCACGGGATTGATGGGAATTTTGTTTGTTTGTTTTTACCGTTATTTCAATGGTTCTCAACCTGTGGGTTATGTTCAATTTGTAACAATGAAAATACATCCTGCATGTCAGATATTTACATTACAATTCATAACAGTAGCAAAATTACAGTTACAAAGTAGCAACAAAAATAAATTTTTGGTTGGGGGTCACCACAACATGAAGAACTGTATTAAAGGGTTGCGGCATTAGGAAGGTTGAGAACCACTGCATTATTTAGTACAATAAAGACTGACTCTAACCCACTGGCTTCTCTTTTTCTCAGAGGTTTTGTGTGAATTAGGAGACATCATGTTATATCTTGTCTTTCATTCAGGTTCTCATTTACCTCACTACTGGGTCTGGTATTATTTCAAGATGTCTTTTGTCCTTTCCAATCCACCTAGCAATGAATACACATTCCTTGAGAATAGAGATTGCCTCCTTCTATATCTTTGTATGCCTAGCAGCTAACATTGTGCTTAGCACGCAGTAGGTACTCACTGAATTCTTGTTAATTGATTGAATAAAGAGACTTATCCATCCAGGGCCTGCTCCAGAGACTCCTGGCTAAGGCCTCCTGTTCTCGGCTATCTGGCCCTGAAGCCATCTAAGTCAGAGCAGAAGCTCTAAACCAGACCTCAAATGATATTAGGGCAAAGATTGGAACAGTCATTTTTATTGCTAAATTCTTCTCCACATCTTATCTCTGACTTGGGAGAGTAGAGTCCATAGAATACTATTTTCTGCAGGCCTAGTTTATCCTTTCTTCCCTCCAGGCTCCCTCCAGGTACTATATAATCACCTGCTCCTTTCCCTTCCTGTTGAAGGTGGCATTTGATCTGAGCTTTGAAGGAAATCAGCATTTCTAAGGGGCAGAAGTAGAGGCTAAGGAGGGAGAGAATTCCAGGCACAATGCAGAGAATTCAGGGCAAGGGCACAATGATGGGAGATGGGTTGTGAAGGGCTTCAAATGACCAACAGAAGAGTCTGAATTTGATCTCACAGGTAATAGAGAACCACTGGAGTTTGTTGAATGGGGTGAGTGAGTTACATGGTTAGACCTGTGTTTCAGGGGTATTCCTTTGCTGTTGCACACAGAATGGACTGGAAAAGGGAGCCTAATCGAGAGGAAATTGCAATAGTCCAGGCAATCCTCCAGATGAGGACCTGAATTAGGGTAATAGTCATAAGCAAGTTTCTCATCCTCTGAGGTCCAGAGTGTTCATCTAGCCTAATACCTCTATTTTATAGAGGAAGAAGCTAAGGTGCCTTCTACATCTCACTTTGTACCATGTGAGGAATTGCAGAATGCAGCTAGTGGGAATCTTTGGTGGGGGTGTTGTTAAAGACCTATTTCCTCAATAATTGAAAATTCTTTAGATTGCCCCCCCCCCCAAAGGCAGACTTTACTTCAGATGTCCTCACAAAATAAATAAGCTACAGCCTCCAGTGTGATTCAAACAGGAAGCAAGGAAACCCCCTGCTAATATAGGTGGAGGGGAGCTGATATGCTCTGGCTTTTGCTGAATTGAATATGTCCTTGGCACTGTGGATTAATTATGGCATTATAATTAACCTTTGTCTCCTCCTCTAATGGCCCAAAGCTTGTGGTGTGGGCTGCAGGGGTTTGGGGTCATTAAGACTATGCTGGTAGGTTTATTTTTTTTTTTGGTCAATGGTTTCATTAAGGACCCAGTTTCCAAATTTAATGACCCCCTCTTTTCTAGGTCTGAGCTATCCACATTGTGCAGCTATTCAAAAGACCTCTCTGGGAAGCATTTTCTTCTGAGCAAAAGCCTCATTAAACAGCAGCAGATGTTGGCCATTGGGTGGGAATTGCAATTTTTTTTCGAGGTGGGGGAGTCTCTGTGGGACTGGACTTGGATGTAGGCAGAGTGGGCAACCCCCTGTGTCGTGTGATCTCAGGGGCACTGGGTATGGGACTTGAGTTTCCTGGATTCTCTTCTACCATATTTACAGTTAGAGGAAAGCCCACTTGACCCTGTCCCATGGGTGGGTGGGTCTGTTAATCACCTGTTATTTCACAGATGAACCTATCTAAATCTCTCTGCTTTGTCTCAACCAGGTGAAAAATCAAGAGAGACTATGATTCTTTATAAATCAGAAATGTAGGCCACATCTGCCTAAAGATCACCAACATTTTCAGATCCCCCCAGGAAGTCTAGTATGAGATTCTATGATCTTTGGATTAAAAAAAAATTAAGCAAGTTTCACATTTATCAAATTGAGTCGTGATCAAAAATATCTTAACAGGCTAGAAAATTGGGTTGATCTGGGAGGATTTGAGGCAGCTAAGTGGTACAGCAAATAAAGTGCTGGACCAAGCACAGGGAAGACTTAAGTTCAAATCCCACTTCAGATACTTACCAGATGTGTGACCCTGGGCAAGTCACTTAACCTCTATGTGCTTCCTCATCTGTAAAATGGAAATAATCACAGTACCTTTCTCACAGGATTATTGTGAGGATAAAATAAGACAATATTTGTTAAATGCCTTACAAATTTTAAAGCCCAATATAAATACTTCTGACTTGGTCCTCTACAGGTGTATGTTATACAATTTCAAGTGGGCCTTCACTGCTGCTGGGCAATCATACTATACTGCCATAAAAATTCACTATCCCACTCTGCACAGCAGCTCTTCTAAATTTTTCATCCCCCCCTGAACTTCCTATGGCTCCCCCTCCTCCAACCTCTCAACTGAGAATCTTGTTATTGGTTTGTTTGTTTTTTTGGAGGGGGGAAGGCAAGGCAAATGGGGGTTAAGTGAATTGCCCAAGGTCACACAGCTAATAAGTGTCAGGTGTCTGAGGTGGAATTTGAACTCGGGTCCTCCTGATTCCAGGGCCAGTGGTCTATTTACTGCGCCACCTAGCTGCTCCTCAACTGAGAATTTTGTCTCATATTTTACAGAAAAAAAATTGTAGCCATTCACTGTAAACTCCCACTTCTTCCCTCTTCCTTATCTCCTATCACTCAAATGCCTTCTGTTACTATTTCCTCCTTCACTTCCCTCTCACAAGGTGGTCTCACTGAGACTAACCCTTCTAACCAGCTCAAGTGATGCCATTCCTTCTCATAGACTCCAACAGATTGCTCCCTCTGCCACTTATTTTAAATCTCTGCCTGGTTACTGACATTTACTCCTGCCTATAAACATATCTTCATCTTTAAATTCATCCATGCCTCTTACCTTCCGTATTACTATACAGGGCAATATGATGCTGCCAGTCCCTGATTCCTCACTGTCTCTCACTCCTAAACTGAAAGCAACTGCATTTGGCTTTTAATTTCATGATCAAATAAAATCACCAAAGCATTAGCTATTAGCCCAAAGGCCAATCATCCTTTGACTTGGAAACTCAACTCAGCAGAACCACATTTTCCTGGGATTTTTTGGTGATGGTTGTTGATGGTGTCGGCTTCTCTTTTTGCCTCTTTCTCTCAAAAGTAGAAACATATCGACTGTGCCCCCTGGGTCAGCACAAAGAGCTTCCAGGTTTCCTATATTATGTCCATCTACTTCTACGGCTTTAGACATTGATAACTGTTGCAAGTTTTGGGAGGGCAGAGTCTGAGTCTTCTCTTTCTTCTCTGTCCCACCTACAGTGCCTAGCACAGAATTGGGCACCCAGTAGGGGATCCATCCTCCTTTGATTAAAGTCACTAAGAAAAAGAACTGTGAGACACAATCAGAAAAGCGAAGCAGTTCAATGAGATCTTGAAACCCTGCAAGTTCCTGGAAGAGAATGGGATCTCTCTTTGATTACCAAGGCTGGAAGGTGAACTTACATTTTTTTTTTCCTCTTGTTATCCAGGTTTGAAATGTCAAGGTCATCTTTGATTATTCCATCTCCCTCAGCCTTAACATCAGTCACTGACTCCTCTAAATTCTTTCTGAATAATGCCTCTTGCATCCAATTCTTCCTCTTACTTACCTGCCACATCCCTAGTTTGGATTCTCATCTTTCTATGCCCGGGCTCTTACAGCAACCTTGTAACTGGTCTCTCTGTCTCCACTCTTCCCTATTCCTCTAAGCCCACTAGAGAACATTATTTTCTTTAATCCAGCTAAAAACCCTTCAGAATAAAGCTCTAAATCCTTACCCTAGCATTAGAGGAAGTCCATAGTCTGGTCTCAGACTTCTTTTCCAGGCTTATCTCTCTCCGTGCTCTCCAATTTGTCACTTATGCTCCAACTAGACCATTGTTTTCATTATTGACTAACCTGTCTAATTCTTCTGCAAATCACACCACACCCCCAGAACCAGAAAAGCACCCTGACATACTCATGGAGTCTTTGTATTTGGTAATTTGTATGTAATGTCAAAGAATACACTATCTATTGAACACCTACAGTTGTGAAAAGCAAAGTACTGAATCAAAAGCAATTTAGGAGGGTCTCTCTCAGTTAACCAGAAAGTCTAATTTCTAGGATTCTTTATTAGCTGAGGATTTTAATAACGAATGGCATGACTGTATTAAGTTCCTTCCTCCCCTCTCTACCATCTCAGGTCTCTGCTTTGCTGGTACTTCAGGGACACTGGTACTTTCCCATCCCAAACCCTCCTCCTGCTGTAGTCTGTGCTCAGACAACATAGCCATGGATTACCCTTCTGTCACCTTGCTGCTTCCTCTTTGAGCGACAGGGGGTCTGGCTACTGAATTCCACTGAGTTCATGTCTGACTCAGCTTCAGCCCAAGCTCTACTGCCTTCAATGCTTCCGTCAGTGGCTGGGCCACTTCCTTACTGTCTGGGTATAATTTAGATCCTTGTCGCTCTAAATCCCACAGATGTAGCAGTGGATAAAACCTTTGATTCCACCCGCCCCTCCCCAATCTCCCCACAAGCCAATGTGTTCCTGGAAAGAAACTCTC
This sequence comes from Pseudochirops cupreus, assembly GCA_028627135.1. Classification (NCBI taxonomy): domain Eukaryota; kingdom Metazoa; phylum Chordata; class Mammalia; order Diprotodontia; family Pseudocheiridae; genus Pseudochirops; species Pseudochirops cupreus. Next base: position 203,292,805 of record CM053581.1, on the reverse strand, counting down.
TATCCCTGCTTTGTTCTAAGACGTCTAGGCCCTGTTCATAAAAATAAAGTATCACTGGCGTGCCCTGAGTGAGAGCTCAATGGATCAGTCTGTCCGCTCTTTGTGACATGCCCCTTTCACTGCTGAATTAGGTTGCCACAATACAGAGCAACTTGTGTCTGTCATATGTTATGGATCAGGCTTAATTGTTCATCTTGCCTTTCATCATGTCATCATATTTCACAGACTGTGATTAACTGGAATTCGTTGGAGGTGCTGCACAGTTTGGCTTGGCTAGCTACTTAACCTCACTCCTCCATATGGCTGTTTGACTTGAGTGTCCGTCAGCCCTTTGGGTGAGGGCACTTGTTCTATTGGGTAACTGGGGTATTTGCTGAGGGTATTTGGGCATTTGGCTGTGGTTTATTTAATATTCATATCAGAGTACAAACTCCAGAAACTATTCACAGAAGAAGTGAGTTTGGCCATTTCATGTAATTTTGCCACCCTTCCCTCTCCTTTAACAAGCATTTATTAAGGGCTCACTAATGTGCCAGGCATTGTGTTAAGCAATGAGGATACAAAAAAAAGCTAAATTGGGCCCTGCCTTCAAGGAGCTTACATTCCAGTGGGGGGAGACAATATATGAACAACTATGCACATATGAGATAAATGTGGGGTAAGTTGGATGTAACTCCAAGGGGGAAGGATTAGCATTGACTAGAGAGGCAGTGTGCCATAATTGAAAGAGTCAAGATGTGGAGGGTCAAAGTCTATATCAGAGACTTACTACATGGGTGACCTGGGCAAGTTCCATAATCTATGTGGTTCATTTTCTTTATCTATTAAATGAGACAGTTGGACTTGATTAATTCTAACTTCCTTTCCAGTTTTAAAACTATTCCCCTATGATTTACTTCATTTCATGACTTAAGTGGGTGCTTGCTGTCAAGTGTCTACAAGATGGTGCCACTGACCACATTCCTTAAGGGGCTATTCCAATGGCACCATTGATTTTTTTTTTTCTATTACAAAATGGCCACTAGGTTCAGCCCCACAGAGCAGATATTTAGAAGCCAAACTGCCTGATCTTCAGAGAGTAAAGAGATTTCAGTGCTAAGCTTCTTAAGAAGATGGCCAGGAATTAGGGAAACTAAATCTGCTTTTCTGAGTTCTATGTGGTTGTTACTGAAGTTTGTCTGGCTGCTCGAGTTGGCCTTGATTTGTGCTAGGGAGGGTTGTGTATAGGAGCCAGACCAAAAAAAAAAATGCAGACTATTCCCAAGTCTGCTCCTGCCACAAACCCTGCCACCCTGATGGCAACTCTGGCTTCCCCTTCAAAAATGAAAACTGAAACAGAAATCACTGATTTGAAACATGTGATGTCTAAAGTCTGGTTTTGCTATAATGTCCTTGCTCCTATAATAGACCTCAGCTGTTGCCTGATATCTACAGTCTTTCTGGTGATGGGTGATGTCCACACCGTACCCAATGAATCAAATTCTTCTAAATAACTGAAGTTAGTCTTAAACATCATCTCCATCTTGGCTTCTTCAAAGTTTTAAGTCATATATGGTTCTTAAAGAGTTTTGAAATTTCAAAAAGTATTGAATGCAAAATTATACTACTGTATGGTATCCAGGGGATAAAATTATTCAGTAAACAACTATTTATTAAGACCTGGTATGTTCTAGGTACTGTTCTTCACATCTAGGGATAAAAATACAAAAATGAAATAGTCTGTGCCCTTGTAGAGCTTATATCTTATCAAGGGAGCCAAAACATGCACATAAGTATGTACAAAACAAATACAGGGTAATTTGGTTGGGAGCACTAGCAACTGGGGGTAGGGTAGTGATGATGGTGGGAGGATCAAGAATGGCACCATGTAGGAGGTAGTGTTTGAGTTGAACTCTGAGCAGAAATGAGCAGGGAGTTTATTCCAGGTATGGAGGACAGCCTGGAAATGGGAATGGAATGCCATGTGTGAGGGATTGCGAGGCTAGTTACACTAGACCGCAAAGTGCATGAAGTACAATAATATAAAATAAGCCTGTAAAGGAAGATTGGAGTCAAGTTAAGAAGAGCTTTAAATATCAAGTAGAAGAATTTGCATTTAATTCAAGAGGTAAGAATTTGTTGCACTAGGGAATGGTATGATCATGCCTGTGCCTGAGGAATATCACTTTGGCAGCTGTGTTGAGGATAGATTTAAAAAGAGGGAGTCTGGACTTAAGGAAACCAATTCAGAGGCTTTTGTAATAGTCCAGACAGGAGATAGGCACCTGATCTAGGGTGTTGACTGTGAATGGAGTGAAAGGGGCAGATATGAGAAAGGTCGAATCTATAAGACTTGGCAACTGATTGGGTCTGTGGGGTGACGAAGAGACAGGATGCCTCTGAGGTCATGAATCTGGGTGACTAAGATGGTTGTATCTTCAGCATAAATAGGAATATTCAGAAAAGAAGTGGAAGGGGAAAAATAATGAGTAATATCTAAAAGCAAGAGAAGTAAGTAGGAGATTATTGTTTATGAGGTAAATATTGAAACTAAGGAGAATAAAGACACAATTTCCTGAAATGATGCTAGAACAATCTATCTATATACTTATCTATATATTTATGTATCTATATTCTAGACATACATATCTATATATACACTATATAGTATATCTATCCATATGCTTGGCCAGCCCTTAGGCATTTTCAAAAAATGTCCTCTAAGCAACTTTGGTTTTGTTGGGGCTGGGGAATGTCTGTTGTGTGAAACATTCTCTCTTCTCAGACATGATTTAGTGTAGGTGGTAAAGCCTCCGGAATAGGGACAGAATTAGGACATGCACATTTTCACATTTCCCATCCTTGCTCAAGCCAGCTGTAAAACAGCTGCCTCCACTGTTTTGTTCCTCTGTCACTTGGATTTTAATTATCCACCTACCCCCACCCCTAGTTAGGGAAGAATAATCTACAGTCTAGTAATTCACCCCAGAGAGTCAACCCTACAGCTAGTACATGCCAGACACTATGGTATTTATAGATTTCCAGGTGGGGTCTTTGAAAAAAAGAAACATTTATCCAGATGCATTTTCTGCAAAAATGTCTTAGAGTAAATGTTGTTTAGGCTACCCCAATTTGGACCATTCTGATCTGTGTATAAATAAATGAAAAAGGGCAGAAGAACCAGATGCTAATTATAACTGTGGGTACTTTTTTAGATAAGGATAGCAATTGGTAGAGCACAATGGCAAGTTTTAAATCATTCTCAGATTTTATGTTTTACAGCTTGCCAGGTCAAGGGGAAAGAGAGGCTCATTCAATCTTGCCACAGGATTCAGAGTTTTAGGAGCTCTTGGAGTTTGGGAGTTTCGTTTAGGATCCACAAATGGTAAGTGGTTGGGTGGGTAGGAATCAGCATGAACCAGGATCACATCAAGGTGAATCTAAATCTTGAAAACAGTCCTGGAGCTGTTCTGTTCAGATCAACCCAACCCAACCCAACCCAACAATTTCAAGTATGTTACTTAGTGCTCTTCGGAATTTAAAAATTTCAGCACAGTTCCTGTCCTCAAAGAGCTAATATTCAGAGTAAGGAAGTAAGATGCAGATACTGAAAATAACTGAGAATGATTCTAAGACAATAGAAAAGCCATTAAAGAATATTTTTGTACATGCCAAGAGAATTCAGAATAAGGGAAAGATCACCGTGAATTAGGGAAACATTTAGCCAGGAAAGACTACATGGAAATGATGAGAGCAGTTCGGACCCCTCATGGGTCCTCTCCCTACATATTACCTAGGGGCAGCTTGAAGTTCCCATGTCTCTATCTTAACATAAAAATATAGCATTTTGCACATATTGTGAGAAGCAGCATGGGATAGTGGACAGAGAGTTGACCTTGGAAACAGGAATAACTGGGTTCAAATCTCACCTCTGATACACACTGGCTATGTGACACCAGGCAAATTGTTTAACCTTTTAGAGTTCTAAATAATTTTTGTATAAATTGCAGAGAAGGTGCTGACTTATGTTGATAGAGGGAGTTTCACAGGATCAAAGACTTAGAGCAAGAAGGGATGTTAGAAACCAATGAGTCCAATACTTTCATTTTACCAATGAAGAAACTGTGGCAGAGGGTCACACAGCTAGTCAATGTCTAAGGCAGGATTCTAACTCAGGTCTTCCTGATTCAAAGTCTAGTATTCATTCATTGTTCCTCCCAGCTGCCTTCTTCCTTGTTTCCTCACCTTGAGAGTGTCCTATAACAATGACATAACAAATCCAGACTCTCCTTATCCTATCTTTGCATTATATTCGGTTCCTGTGAGAAAACTGGGCATTGCATGATATTGAGAGTGCTGGCTCTGTCCCATAACAGCCGTGTGACCTTGAAAGGACATTTTGTCTCCCTGGGTCTCACTTTCTTCATCTGAACAATGAAGAGGTTGGATTAAATGATCTCTAAGGAAACTTTCAGCTCTTAATCCATTAATCCTACCATTTTTCTATTTCATAGAGGGAGAAATTAAAGTGTGGAGAGGATAAGTAATTAGTGAAAGGTTATATAACTAAGAAGCGGCACAAGTGGAATTTGAACCTGGGTCTTCTACCAGATTGAAATGTCTTTTGCAGAAAGATCATGCACCAAGCCAGTCCTGTCCCATATAATGGTGCTTCCTCATAGCACAGTAAGTCAGGAAATATGGAATCTCATCATTTTTTTGTGTCCAGAGGGAACCCCTTAATCTTTTATGATATGCTAAGTAATTAAAGTCACAAGATCCAAGATGGTGGTATCATGGAAAGAACCCTGGGTTTGGAGTCAAAACACTTGATTTTGAGTCCTGACCTCTGTCACCTACTAGCTATATAATCTTAGCCAAGTGTAACACCATGCACGAGCAGCTTCCCAAAAGAATGCTACTGTGAACAGCTTTTAAGGTTCTGATTACACAGTATAGTGAACACTCCATTTATTCCATAACAAATCAAGGCAAACATTCACAACAAATCACAATATAATATTCACAACATTACATCTTATCACAGATAATCACAATATAGTGTCCATGACAGCTTAACATTAGAATGGCCACATAGTTTTCACTACAGTGGCCACAGTATTTAGAACAAAGAACAAAAGAATAATCATCTGGTTTCCCTAAGGGGAAAACCCTCCTTACTTAATCATTGTCATCTCACAATACAATAATCAGTCTTCCACTCATAGGGCAATCATAGATTATTAACTCAATCAGTCACTTATCTAGATTCACAATTACTAAATATTGTTAATCACTAAATACAATCATCAGAAAATTACACAAACCCTCCACCCCTAAGTGTCTAGTATACTTCAATTTCATCACGCGTCCAAGGGTAGGCCTTTTCTTCATCTCGACTCAGGGTGGTCTTTCAGATTCCCTGGATCCCCTTCCATGGTCCCAGCTCCTACCTGAATCCACCAGTCACCTGGATTCAGAGACAGACAGCTCCCAGCTCCTTGTTCAGTCCTCCAGGCAGTTCCTGCTACACACTGAAGTTCACAGGGTCCAGCACATCTCAAAACCTTCACAACATCTGTTGCTGGGAACTCAAGGATCAACCAAGCCACAAACAAACATAGTCTTATCCTGGTCATGCTTCTTCAGTCCTCTAGCAGTTCAGCTGGCTGTAGGACCCAGAAGATATCTCAGTCTTCCAGGTGGCTTTCCAGGCGGCAACTTCACCCAGATTCTGGTCTCAAGAAAACTCCAACTCAGTTCTCAGTCAGCTTCCAGATACTGGGAGAGAAACACTCTCTCTCTTTCTCTGTCTCTCTCTGTCTCTGTCTCTCTTTCTCTCAGCTGGCTTCCGTCTCCACGATTCTTCCTCCACCAGGAGCCAGCCAGGAGGAAAATTCTTGATTCTGTTTCTCTGTCCCTGGAACTCTTCTTATACATACACACACATACACACACACACACACACACACACACACACACACACACACACACACATTGGCTTCCTGTCTCAGTCAACCCCCTCTTGCCCATCAGCAACAGGAGATGGAGTTCACTCCCTCTGTCTCTTTCACACAGGAGACAGAGTTCACACCTTCTGTTTCTTTCACACAGGAGACAGAGTTCATACCCTCTGCCTCTTTCACAGAAGTACTTAGCCCTTAATTACTAAGGACCAAGTACCTGCTAAATTAATTACCATTACACCAAGTCACTTGCACTCTGAATCTCACATTCTTCCTTTGTAAATAGGAATTAAGACCAGATGATCTCTAAAGCATTTATATTTTAAACAAGATGAAATTCTTACTAGCTGTATATGGATTAGGATCTAGGCCTTCTGCTTCCAAGATCAGGGTTCTCTCCACTTTGATAGGTCCATATTTTTTTTGTACTTTTTGGAGGGCAATTGGGGTTAAGCAACTTGCCCAAGGTCACATGGCTAGTAAGTGTTAAGTGTCTGAGGCCAGATTTGAACTCAGGTCCTCCTGACTCCAGGGCTGGTGTTCTATTTACTGTGCCACCTAGCTGCCCCTAAAAGGTCTATTTCTAAAATGGAGCCAAGAAGGAAAGGAAAAGATAATATGGTGGTCATTGCTAGGACTTGCCTAGATATTACCAGAGCAGGCTTGTGTGGTGTCTTTGGTGGGGAAGAGAGCCTCCCCTGGATTCTTTGAAAATGTTTACCACTTAGCACAGTACCTGAAACAAAGTAAGAGCTTGAAAAATATTTGTTACTAAGGGATTGACTACCTATGGGATTGCTAAAGCTATATGGATAATTAATATATAATGAGTTTGATCCATGCCAAATAGATTGAGTTCAAAGAATCAGCTGGATAAGTGCAATTCAGGTGGAAAGACCCTGGGATTTTAGGGGGAAGAGAAGGGAATAAAGTTTTATATAGCACCTATCATGTTCCAAGCACTGGGCTAGGTGCTTTATCATTTGATCCTACCTCAGCAGTATACTTTCCAGGGATGAGGTTGACACACACATATTGCTAGAGGTAGCTCAGTGTTTGGGAAGCTCCAGAGGAAAGTGTGGGAGAGAAGACATGTTAGACTGCCTACAAAACTGAAGGCCTACAGAACTGTTGTGTTGACCTCATTGTTGTATGCGTATGCAACCTGGAGAGTATGCAAGTGCCATGCCAGGAAACTGAATTGCTTTCATTTGAATCATCTTAGGAAGATTCTGAAGGTCACCTGGCAAGATAAGGTACTGGACACTGAGGTCCTTTCTTGAGCTGAGCTACCAAGCTTTCAAACTCTATTGCAGAGAGTGCAACTACAATCAGCTGGCCACATTGTTCAAATGCTAAATATACATTTGCCTTATACGCTATTTTATGAAGAGCTTACACAAGGCAAACATTCACATGGAAGTCAGAAGAAGCTATACAAGGACATTCTGAAGGTCTCTATGAAGAACTTTGGAATTGATTGTAAGGTATGGGAGATGCTGGCATAGGACCCCCTAGCATGGGGTGCCCTCATCAAAGAAGACACTGTGCTCTATGAGCAAAGCAGAATTGCAGTAGCTCAAAAGAAATGTGAGATATGCAAATTTAGAGACATCTCCACTCCAAATGTTCATATAGACTATTTGTGTCCAACCTGTTATAGAGCCTTCTGAACTTGTATTGTTCTGATCAGCCACAATTGGACATACTACACCATGACCCCAACATAGTGATTTCATTTTGGTCCTTTTTAACAGCAAAAGAAACAATAAATCATTTAATCCTCACAGACCCCCTATGGAGTGGGTACTATTTTGATCTCCACTTGATGGTTGAAGAAATTGAGGCAAACAAAAGTTAAATGGCTTGCCCAGGGTCACACAGCTAGTAAGTGTAGGAAGCTGGATTTGAACTCAGGTGTTCTTGACTCCAGGACCAGGGCTCTATCCACTATGCCATCCTGATTTTACTGGATTGAAAGTGCAATGTAATGCAATAGCGCAATATTAGCATCCTAAAATACTAGGATGATCTCAGACTGCAGTAAGAGACATAGTGTTGAGGGGCGGAGCCAAGATGGTGGCATAGAAGGAGGAAAACTCTGTGGCTCTCCCATAACCCCCTCAAATACCTATAAAATATGCTCTAAAATTTTTTAGAGCTACAGAACACACAAAGTGACAGAGAAAAACAAATCTCCTGCTGAAGGCAGCCTGGCAGGTAATCATGAAAGGTTCATCACAGCACAGTAGGAGCCAAGTCCATCCCACACAAGCCTGTGGTTTTAGCCCTATGGCGGCCCTGACAAGCAACTGCAGCAGACTTTGGGAGAGTAGATCACAAGCAGCTGTGGTGGTTTCCAGAATTATCAACCCATAAATGCCAAAGAAAAAGTGAGAGGTCAGTGTAAAACTCTGTTGGAACTGGGGGGAATGGAGTGTGGTCCAGCCCCTGCCCCAGAACTAGAAGTGGCAGAGGTGTGGTGGCCCTGCAGCCACCTCCATGTGGCTGCTTCAGAGCTCCTGGCCAGCAGATTGTAGGGGGCCCAAGTGAACATTCAGAGGGTAATTGTTCTTGCTTTAACCTGCCTGGATCTGGATTGTGGTCTTGGGTGGTGGTCCTGAGGTATGTGACCAGTGAGTCAGAGTTTGTGGGGGCTGCAGAGATGGTGCCCTCCTAATAGCTCTGGCAGCTGCAAATTTGGGACAAAGCTCTCCTCTGTGGAAGCAGAGTTCTACTGTGGCAAAGAGCTCAAAAGTCAAATAATTGAGTGGCAACATGAGCAAGCAAAGGAAGCAAAGCAAGTGCAGCAATTCAACTTTATATTCCTTTTTTGGGGACAAAAATGATCAAAGCATGGAATGGGAAGAATACAATGAAGTCAGAATTCCTGCACTAAAAGCTTCCAAGAAAAATATGAATTGGTTATAGGCCATGGAGGAGCTTAAGAAGGATTTTGAAAATCAAGTAAAAGAAGTGGAGGAAAACTCAGGAAGAGAAATGAGAATGATGCAAGAAAATCACAAAAAGAGAGTCAACAACCTGACTGAAGAAAATAACACCTTAAATAGACTAACTGAAATGGCAAAAGAGGTACAAAAAGCCAATGAGGAGAAGAATACCTTAAAAAGGCGAATTTGCCAGATGGAAAAAGAATTTCAAAAGCTCACTGAAGAGAATAATTCTTTCAGAATTAGATTGGAGCAAATGAAAGCTAATGACTTTGTGAGAAACCGAGATAATATTAAACAGATTCAAACAATGAAAAAATAGAAAGCAATGTGAAATATCTCATTGGAAAAACCACTGACCTGGAAAATAGATCCAGGAGAGACAATTTAAAAATTATTGGACTACCCGAAAGCCATGATCAGAAAAAGAACCTAGAAATCATCCTTCAAGTAATTCTCAGGGAAAATTGCCCTGATATTTTAGAACCAGAGGGCAAAATAGAAATTGAAAGAATTCACTGATCACCTCTTGAAAAAGATCCCAAAAAGGGAATTGCTAGGAATATTATAGCCAGATTCCAGAGTTCCCAGATCAAGGAGAAAATATTACAAGTAGCCAAGAAGAAATAATTCTAATATTGTGGAAACACAATCAGGATAACACAGGATCTAGTAGCATCTACATTAAGAGATTGAAGGGCTTGGAATATGATATTCCAGAAATCAAGGGAGCTAGGATTAAAACCAAGAATCACCTACCCAGCAAAACTGAGTATAATGTTTTGGGGGAAAATGTATATACATACACATATTCATACACATATACATATACATATATATGTATACATACATATATATGTCTATATAGGAAGGTATATGTGTGTATGAATGCATAGGTGACTGTGTGTATATATATGTATACAGGTATACAGAGTCAGAGGGCACAGGATCAATTGAA
>CM053581.1:203244231-203282851 GCA_028627135.1 Pseudochirops cupreus | reverse complement strand
TACAAGGGAGGGGAAGAACAGGAAGGCAAAAGGGAATGGGTCAACCTTACTCTCATTGAATTTGGCTTAGGGAGGGAATGACATACACTCTAAATTGGGTAGGGGGCAAAGTGATGACAGTGGGGATGATGAAGGGGAGGGCAGGTTGGGTGGGGAGAGTAGTTAGAAGCACACACTTTTGAAAAGGGACAGGGTCAAAGTAGAGAGTAGAACAAGTAAGAGGCAGGATAGGATGGAGGAGAATATAGTCAATCTTTCACAATATGTCCACTACGGAAATGTTTTGCGTAACTACACATGCACAACCTATATTGAATTGCTTATCTTCCCAGTAAGGGTGGATGAAGAGGGAGGAAGAAGAAAGAATCTGTAGTTCAGGTTAAAAAAAATTATTAATAATATTATTTTTACATGCAACTGGGAAATAAGATATACAGGCACTGGGGTATGGAGATCCATCTTGCCCTACCAGAAAGTGGGAGGAGGCACTGGGGAGGATATAGGAGAGAGTAGATTGGGGGAGGGGGTACACAGTGGGATTACTGTTTTGGGACAGTGGGTAGGGGAAAGATGAGGAGAAAATCTGTAATTCAAAATCTTGTGGAAATGTATGATGTAAACTAAAAATAAACATAAAATCTAATTTTTAAAAAAAAGACAAAAAAAAAGACATAATGTTCAGAACAGGAAATTCTTAGCAGGTATTTGCCCTGTTCAGACAATATTTGAAGAATTCACGGCAAAGGATCTAGATACCAGAGCATATGGAGTTTGGTTGAAGAACCCCAGATGTTCAACTTAGAACAAAGAAGAAAGTGGAGAGTGAGGGGAGGTGGAACATAATAGCTATCTTTAAGTATTTGAAGGGCTTCATATGGAAGAAGGATTAGATTTGTTCTTGTTGGCCCTGGATGAAAGAACTAGGATCACTGGTTGCAAAGAGTCATATTTAATTTGGCATAAGGGGAATAATCCTAACAATTAAATTGTTCCAAAGGAGAATTGTCTACCTCAAGAGAAGATGGCTGCCACTCATTGGAACTTTTCAAGAAATGTTTGGATTTATTGACATTTTTTGACATTTATTCACCATGTTGAAGAGGAGATTCCTCTTCAGGTGTGTATTGGACTAAATGACCCATGAGATTCTTCCCAATTCTAAGATTCTCTATGCATAGTTCTTGACCACAGCTGGCCAGAAGGAGTAGGACTATGCCCATTACTGTCAAGGAGGAAGAGATATTACTCCACCATTCAACCTTGGTTCCATGTAGATCATCTGCCAGCTATGGTACTAACTAGATTGTTTGGAAGCTTTAAAAATAGTTTTTCTAAGTGCTTTGTATTTCTGAGTACTTCATTGTGGCTATAAATTAAAGGTAAAACAATTCCTTTTTTTTTTTTGGTAAAAGAAAGAATAATCTTTTATCAAACCTTTTTATTTATTTCTCCTATGTTTCTCATCAACATTTTACAGCATTGAATTCTAAGAAAAAAGCTGAAAAGCTAAATAAAAATATGATCCTGTTATAGTTTTTATCATAAAGTCATAGTTGGGCTAGAGTTATTATAGTTAGGATATGCAAACTAAACAGACGCTAACATCAACCTATACTTCAAAATGATTACCACAACGGCCACATAATGACTCCTGCTGACAGATTTAACTCCATAAACTATGGCTTTATGGTAATATAGTATCTACATGCTTTCTTCTGGTTTTACTACAATATCAACAATTCATTTGTGGTCTTATGGTAATGATAACATTTTTATTCTTCCATCTTTCCCTCTATGATGATGGACAATTTACCATGGAAGGAAACAATAGGAAAATGGACAGCATGAAACAGGGTTCTCTCTGGGCCTCTTTCCTTCAGGGTTACCTAATGGGTTAATTGAGTTTGGCTAATTGTAGTCACAATAGAAACAAACTATAAGTATTTCACTGTCATCACACTGCACTCTTCTCTGCTCAGGACAACTCTAATGTTGCATTCAATCCTGGGCAGTGCATTTTTGGAAGAACAGGAAGATGCTGGAGAGTACCAAGAAGAGGACAGCAGATGGTGAAGAGACTGGAGACCATAGGATGAGAGAACTGATTAAAGGAAGTGGAGAGGTTTCATTTGAAGAAGTCTTGGGGAATGAGGAGGGTCAGAGATATGGTTTCTATCTTTAGATAACAGGAGGGCTGTACTATGAAAGGAACTGACCTGTTCTACCTGACCACAGAGGATATAGGCAATGAAGTGAAGCATATTTAAATCGGATCTAAGGAAAACCTTCCTAACAATTAAAACTGTCTGACAATGGAATGGTTTGTTTTAGGTGTGTATACAAAGGTAAGATGGCCAGTTTTCAGGACATTATAGAAAGGTTCTCTCTTCAGAAATGGGTTCTTTCATTAAAGGAGGTTCTTTCCAACTCTTGTTGGAGAATTAGCCCAGTGGCTGGGCCATGTAGAATGGAAATGACTCCTGAAATGGGAGGGCAGAAAATAACATATCGGAAAGTCTCATTAATGAGGGTTATGGGGGAAAATGTCAGACTAAATGGGGGCCTTTCTTTAAAAATATTCCATATTTCAGAATTCTCAGTCTTATATTGAAGTATATTCTTGTAATAACTAGAATTTTGTTAGGAAAGCATTGCTGAATATGTGTCTTTCAGGTATCTACTTTAGTGTGTAGATAAGAATGGCTTATAATTAGCCTATCAGTCATAAATAAATGATTATCATGCTTGAAATTTTTTTTCTACAGTATGATTTAAGAAGAACATTTAAACTACTTATCACTATATTATTCTTCATTGCTTTTATGCCATCTACATATTTGATAACATGAATTCTATGTCTTGTCATACTTGGTATAATTGGGTCAACAAGCATTCATTAAACACCTACTATGTGTTGGGCATTATGCTAAATACCATAGATAGAAAGGCCAAAAAATGAAACAATCCCTGCTTTTAAGGACTTTGCATTTGACTGTGAAGACATAACATGGGCATTATAAGTATATACAGAATAAGTGCAAACATGTACAAAATAGGGTGAGAGGGCATGGAGGGTTGTTAGTATTAGGTCATTGTGGAAAAGGCACTGTTAGAATTATGTCTTGAAGGGGAGGGAGAGGATTCTATCAAGTGGAAGTGAGGAGAGAGCACATTCCCGATATGGTTAATGCAAAGGCAGAGTAATGGCAGGTGGGATGTTGTATGTGAGAAACAGAGAAACCAGTGTGGCTGACTATAGAGTATGGAAAGGGCAGCAGTGAAGCTGGAAAGGTGGGTTGGAGCCAGATTACTAAGACCTGTAAAAGCCAAACAAAAGAGCTTATATTTTATTCTAGAGACAATAAGTAGAAAACTACTGAAGTTTATTAAGTAGGGAAGCAACACTGTGGTTAAGGAAAATCACTTTGGCAGCTGTGCAGAAGATAGAATGGAGCGAGCAGTTTCAAGAAAGGGAGACCCATTAGGAGACCACTTCAATAGTCTATGTGGGAGGAGATAGAGAGTAGTTTATGGTGCATTTCACTAGAGACCCCCCTCCAGAGTGATGCTGATCTACTAATACTTTTTTTTTTTGCTTTTTTTTGGAGGGCAATTGTGGTTAAGTGACTTGCCCAAGGTCACATGGGAAGTGTAAGTGTGTGTGTGTGTGTGTGTGTGTGTGTGTGTGTGTGTGTGTAAGTGTCTGAGGCCAGATTTGAACTCAGGTCCTCCTGATGCCAGGGTCGGTGCTCTATTCACTGAGCCACCTAGCCTCCCCTCTACTAATACTTCTGTGGATTTGTGGCTTATTGAAAAACCATATTCAAATCGTACTATCATCTAATCCTCTACTGCCACCACCACCCCCTAGTGAATTTTAAATAAGATTAAGAGATATCACAGAATGTCAAAGTTGAAAATGATCTCAGAGTTAGTCTAAAATAATTCTTATATGTAGCAAGAATCCCACCTATTACATCCCTGACAAGTAGTCATCATCATCAAAACTCTGTTTGATGTCCTCTAGTGAAAGGGCACTCTCTGCATCCTGAGGCAGACCACTTCACTTTTGGACAGCTCTCACTGTTAGGCAGGTTTTTTTGTTTTTTGTTTTTGGTCTTCTGCTTTCTTCTTCTCCCCTCCCCTCCAACTCCCCCATCAAGCTTAAATTTGCTATACTACAACTTCCCCTCATTGGTCCTAGTTCTTCCTTCTGGGATGTCACAAAACAAATCTAGTCCCCTTTCAACAGGACAGTCCATCAAATACTTGAAGACTGCTTTAGCACGTCTCTCTACCCCAAGTCTTCTCTTCTACAGGCTAAGCCTTCCTGGGTCCTTCATACCTGAAAGAGATTTTCTTTCTCTTATGATTCTGATTTCCTTCCTTTGGAGACAATCCATTTTTACCAAAATCCTTCCTAAAAAGTGTTGTGCTGAACTGAACATAATTCAATTCAATTCAGTTCAATAGACATTTACAAAACACCTGTTGTTCAAAGCAACATGTGGGGTGTTAGGGTCAAAAAAGGAAACAATCCCTAATCCTTAAGGAACTTATGTTCTATTAGAATCATAGAAGCTCAGATTTGGAAGGGATGTCAGAGGACATCTACTCTGAGTTGTCCCTGAACAAGAATCATTCTATACTTGACAAGTGGTCACCTGTCTTTTACTTAGACTTCCAATGAGGGGAAATCTACTTCCTCCTGAGGTAGATGAGTCTTTCAGAAAGCTCTAATTAGTAGGAGGTTTTTTTTCCCCTTAAATTAAGCTTAAATCTTTTTCTCTGAAACGTTCACTTCCTCCTAGATATGGCAACAAGAACAAGTCTAGTTCCTCTTGAAGACCATTAGTATATCCCCTCTCCCTACCTTTCAGGTCTTCTCCTGGCTAACCACCCTTCATTCCTTTAATTGATTATATTATGGTACAGTGCATAGAGAATTGGGACTGGAATCAAGAAGACGTGAGTTCAAATCTAGCCTCAGATATTTACTAGCTGTGTGACCTTGGACAAGTCACTTAACCCTGTTTACTTCAATTTTCTCATTTATAAAATGTGTTGGAGAAGGAAATGGCAAAGTGCTCTAGTATCTTTGCCAAGAAAACCCTAAATTGGGTCACCAAGAGTCTGACATCATTGAAATGACTAAACAACAATAACAACAAAATTGTGGCATGAGCATTAGGCCTTTCACCATCTTGGTTGCATTCCACTGGCCATGCTCCAGCTTATTAATATCCTTCTTAAAATATTGCACTAGATCTTAACATAGTACTTCAGATGTGATATGATCGGGGCAGCAAACAGAGTATAGAATACAGATGGGTAATCATCTCCTTGTTCTTCTGTGAGCCTCCCATTTCAGGCTAAGATATCATTATCTTTCTTGACTGACATATCATACCACTCCACTTGAATTTGCAGATCTTTTTCAGATGAGCTAATATCTAGCCATGCCTCCTCCATCTTGTACTCTTAAAGTTGATTTTTTTTTAACCCAAATGTAAGACTTTGTCATTGTTCCTATTATGTTTGTGTGTTTTTTTTAAAATTAGATTTGACCCAATGTTCTAGCCTGGTAAGATCTTTTAGGGTCATAACTTTATTATCCAGTATATTAGCTATCCCTCTAAGCTTTGTGTCACCTGTAAATCTGACAAGAATGTCATCAGTGTCTTTATCCAGATCATTGATAAAAATGTCAACGGGACTAGGATCAAGCACAGATCTCTGGGGGCACTCCCATGGATACCTCCTTCTAAGCTGGCATTTAACCATTAGTGACTACTTTGGGGATCCATATTCATTCAACCAGCTTCAAATTCACCTAAATGTAACAGCATACGTCTCTCCACCTTTTCCTCAAGAATAACATGAGTGACTTGTTTTGTTAAAATCTAAGTAAACTCTAACCTACAACATTCTCCTCACCTACCAGTATACCAACTCTGATTAAAAAAAAAAGGAATACAGTGAGTCTGGTAATTAATGGGGCAACATTTAACCTACTCCTAACCTGTGGTATGTCTTCTATACTCCATGATCTTTCAAAGGTTTATGATAGTTGTTCAGTAATCCCATCTGCCAGTACCTCCTAGCACCTGATGATATAGTTCATGTGGGCTGGGTAAGTTAGAGTCATCAACAGCAGTGAGGTGCTCTTCTCCTTATCTTGGGCATCAACTCTCTATTATCATATTTATCTTATTGCTCCTAATCCAGGTCCTATAGCAAAGACAGAAGCCAAATAAGAACCAAGCAGTTCTTTCTCCTCTTGGTTATTTGTTATCTCTGTCCTGTCTACCTGAAGAGTAGTCCAATCTCTACTTCATCCTCTTTTTCCCCAACAAAGCTACCCCTTGATTTATATTGCTCTTAGCTTTCCTTGCTACCCCAAACTCATTCTGAATTTTAGTACTACTGAAATGATCCCTTTTTACCAATTTTTTAGTAACTGTATTTTTTTTGAAGTTTTGAGCTCCAAATTTTATCTCTTCCTTTCCTCCCCTCCTCCCTGAAACAGTGAAGCAATCAAATATTGGTTATATATGCCCAATCATGTAAAACATTTCCATATTATTCATTTAGTACAAAAAAACTTGAATAAATTTTTAAAAATAAAGGAAGTAAAAATATCATGCTTCAGTCTGTATACAATCAAAATCAGTTCTTTCTCTGGAGGTGCATAGTATGCTTCATTATTAGGATTGCCTTAGATCATTGTACTACTGAGAATAACTAAGTCATTCACAGTTCTTCATCAAACAGTATTGTTGTTACTGTTCACAACATTCTCCTGGTTCTATTCGCTTCACTATGCATCAGTTCATGTAAGACTTTCCAGGTTTTTCTGAAATCATCCTGCTTGTCATTTCATATAGCACAATAATATTCCATTACAATCATATGCCACATACACCTAATTGATGGTTGTTCCTTCAGTTTCCAATTCTTAGCCACCGCAAAGAAAGTTGCTATATTTTTGTACAAATAGGTCCTTTTCCCCTTTATGGGGGGGGAGGGGGGATGTCTTTAGGATATAGACCTGACAGTGGCATTGCTGGATCAAAGGGCATGCATAGTTTTATAGCTCTTTAGGCATAATTCTAAATTGCTCTCCGGAATGGTTGGATCAGTTCACCACTCCACCAAAAGTGTATTAGTATCTCAATTTTCCCACATCCCCTCCAACATCCTACATTTTCCTTTTTTGTCATCTGATAGGTTTGAGGTGGCATTTCTCTAATCAATAGTAATTTAGAGCATTTTTTGATATGACTATAGATAGTTTAGATTTCTTTGTCTAAAAAGCTGCCTGTTCACATCCTTTGACCATTTATCAATTGGGGAATGACTTGTAGTTTTATAAATTTGACTCAGTTCTCCATATATTTGAGAAATGAAGTCTTTATCAGAGATACTTGTTGCAAAGATTTCTCCCCAGTGTTCTGCTTTCCTTATAATTTTGGTTGTATTGGTTTTCTTTGTGTAATCAAAATGACCTGTTTTACATTTTGTAATGCTCTCTATGTCCTCTTTGGTCCTAAATTCTTCCCCTTTTCATAAATCTGACAGGTAAACTATTCTACTCTCTTAATTTGCTTATGTTATTACCCTTTATGTCTAAATTATGTATCCATTTTTTTTTTACCTTATCTTGGTTTATGGTGTAAGATGTTGGTCTATATCTAGTTGCTGCCATATCGTTTCGCAGTTTTCCCAGCAGTTTTTGTCAAATAATGACTTTTGTTCCAAAAGCTTGAATCTTTAGTTTTACCATATACCAGATTACTATGGTCATTTACTACAATGTAATTTGTACATAATGTATTCCAATGATTCACCACTCTATTTATTAATCAGTTTTGATAATTACTGCTTTATAATACAGTTGGAGCTCTGGTATGACTAAACCAAATTCTTTTGCATTTTTTCCCATTAATTTCCTTGATACCCTTGAGCTTTTGTTGTTCCAGATGAATTTTGTTATTATTTTTTCTAGATCTCTAAAATATTTTTGATAGTTTGATTGGTAAGGCACTGAATCAGCAGAGTAGTTTTGGTAGAATTGTCATTTTATTACATTGGCTTGGTCTATTTGTGAGCAATTAATACTTTCCCATTTGTTTAGATCTGACTTTATTTGTGTGAAAAGTGTTTTATTGTCACGTTCTTATAGTTCCTGGATTTGTCTTGGCGGGTAGACTTCCAAGTATTTTGTATTGTCCACAACTACTTTAAATTTAATTTCCCTTTCTATCTTTTCCTTCTGGACTTTGTTGGTAATATATAGAAATGCTGATGATTTATGTGGGTTTATTTTGTATCCTACAACTTTGCTAAAGTTGGTAATAAATTCAAGTAGTTTTTTACTTGATTCTTGAGAATTTTCTAACTATAACATTATATTATCTGCAAAGAATGAAAGTTTTGTTTCCTCATCGCCTGTTCTAATTCTTCTCATTGCTATAGCTAACATTTCTAGTACAATATTAAATAATAGAGGTGACAATGGGCATCTTTGCTTCACCCCTGGTCTTATTGGGAAGGCTACTAGCTAGTCCCCATTACAGACAATGCTTGATGATGGTTTTAGAGAAATATTACCTATCCTTTTAAGGTAATTTCCATTTATTCCTATGCTATCTAGTGTTTGGGTGCTGTATGTTGCCAAAGGCTTTTTTCTGCATCTATTGAGATAATCATATGATTTCTGTTGTTGTTGTTGTTGTTTTTACTGGTATGGTCAATTATGCTGATAGTTTTTCTAATATTGAATCAGCACTGATTCCTGTTATCAATCCCACTGGGTCATAGTATATGATCCTTCTGATAATATTGCTGTAATCTCTTTGCTAGTATTTTATTTAAAATTTTTTGCATCAATACTCATTACAGAAATTGGTCTATAATTTTCTTTCTTGGTTTTGGCTTTTTCTGGTTTAGTTATCAATGAAATGCTTCTTTTTAAAGTTATATTGAGGTGTTTTGTTTTTATGTTACAAACATTTATAGATTAATCTCATATTGAGAAGTATCATGTAACAAAGTAAAGCTAATATTATAGTGAACTGAAGTGCATATAATATTTCACATTTGTATCACACCTGCTTTTCTATTTTTTTTTTTTTTGCTTTTTTGGAGGGTAGTTAGGGTTGAGTGACTTGCCCAAGGTCACACGGCTAGTTTTTCTGTTAAATGTCTGAGGCCAGATTTGAACTCAGGTCCTCCTGACTCCAGGGCCAGTGCTCTATTCACTGCGCCACTTAGCTGCGCTTCACTGCGCCACCTAGCCATCCTGCCTGCTTTTCTATTTAAAAAATTAAAACAAATCTATTTTCTCTTCCTCCTATCCCTTCCCCCTCCATGCCATTGGGTAAAAGAAAAGAAAAACAAATGTCTCATAGCCCATATGCATAGGCAAGCAAAACAAACAACCTCAATAGATGTATGGTCTAAGAATATAAGAAGAGAATTCTCAAGAAAAAAAGGCTTATTTATAACCATATTTACAAATATTATATTAATTGTAGAAATGCAAATTAAAGTAATTTTCAGATTCCACTCCACACCCTTCAGAAGGGCAAAAATGGTGAAAAATAAAAATTGTAAATATTGGAGGGGCAGGGAAAGAGTCACATTAATGTCCTGTTGATGCGTCTGCAAACGGATATAACTGTTCTGCAAAACAACTTGGAATCACACACAAAACCTCACAAAACAGTGTGTGGACATTGACTCAGGTGTACAGCTTCTAGGTCTATACCCAAAAGTGATCAAAGAAAGAGGTAAAGGTCCATTAGTACTTCGGACCACTCTTTCATAGTTTGTTAATAGCTTGAAATTCCTCTTTTGAGAATTATCTATTCATTTCCTTTGATCACTTTTCTACTGAGGCATGACTTTTTTTTTTCTCAAATATTTCTGTTAGTTGCTATGTATTGTTATCATGTTTCTTTCAAATGAGGTCTATATTTCCAGATCTGTATACTACTCAAATCTTTCTTCCCATCAAGTCTTAGTGATACCTATGAGGTCAAATTTACCACTTTGAGTTACGAACTTTAGTGCATTTTTTTTGTATAGAATTGATATAGTGTATGTAGTATGTAATGTAGCATATATAATATATAACAGCATATAAATATAGCATGTATGTATATATATACATGTGTATGTATACATATGTATGTGTATTCACACACTCATATGTATATATGGAAAGAGAGAGAAAGCGAGAGGGAGAGAGAGAGAGAGAGAGAGATTTGTTCTGAGAGTCTTACCATGTCTTACCTATTTGAAGGTCATTGACAATAGCTCAGAAATTATTTCTATCAGTGCTTTACAATACTCTGGGTCATATAGTTATTTGTTTTAACCTGGTTACTTGAATTCACTGAGGACCATTATGTGAACTATCACTATTTCATCATTTATCCTGGGTTTCCAGCCTCAATGGATCATTTGTGTTCATGTCATCAGAATTTAATTCTTGAGAACATCCATCTAGGGCTGTCTTCCCCTTTAGAATTTTAGGCTATGACATCTTACCTGTTCTTTTGCTGAACTCTGAATTCCACTCTCTCAAATTCTGTGTTTTAAAGTCAGACACCTCCCCTGACCTTCTACCTAGCATTTCCTCCTAAGGTTTTCATCTGTTGTACTTTATCAAATAATTCTTTTTTTTTTTTTTACCAGAATAAGGTCCAAGATAGCAGTTATCCTTGTCCCTTCTTATACATTTTGAAAAATGAAATAATCATTAAGGTAATTCAAGAAGTTACCAGTTGCTCTGCTTTCAGCAAAGTTCCAAATGTCTCGAGATAGTCAAAATCCTTAAAGTATACTTTATTATTAGCAAATTTATAATCTGTTTCTTAAATTAATTATATGTTTTTTTTTTCCTTCTGGTTAGGTGAGCTGTAGTATACTTCCATTACAATATTACTTCTTTTTCTCCCTCTATTGGTCTTCACCTGGATTACATTCCTTCAGGTAGTCTATCTAATAAGAGATTGCCATATGCTTTATTGAGCCTGAGATCCTGTATCTATGACATTCTCTTTCTATAACTATCTAGTAACCATCCAAAACAAAGGAAAGGAAGCTGGCAGAAACCAATGGGTCACAGCTAGACAAAAATGCTAGAAGAGATTATGATCACTCAGTTTGCTTAGAACATAGAGGTTATAGTTCTGGATATTTTGGCTTCTTTTTTTTTTTTGAAAATTGGCAAGATCTGAATTAATGAAGTTTTGCTGAGTGGTATAAGAGCTGAATTTTGCTAGATATGGCACAGACCATGAATGTATGATTGTCACTACTAAAATTTTACAGGATTTAGTGCTGAAATTGAATTTGTAGATATTCTACTAATCTCACTGTTGAGTTGTTTCAGTTATATCTGACTCTTTGTGGCTCCCTTTTTGGATTTTCTTGGCAAAGATAATGGAGTGGTTTGCTATTTCCTTCCCCAGATCATTTTACAGATGAAAAAACCTGAGGTGAACAGGGTTGAATAACTTGCCCAGAGTCACACAGCTAGTGTCTGTGGCCAGATTTGAACTAAAGAAGATAAGTCTTCCTGATTCTAGGCCCATCACTCTATACATTCCATCACCTATCTGCTCTTGAGAGTAGGAACTGTATTTTGCCTTTCTTTGTAACCTCGATGCTTTCTCAGCACAGCGCCTGGAAAACAGTAGGTGGTTAATAAATATTTATTAATTGACTCTTGAATTCCTCTCCTACTTTTGAATCTAGCTTTATTTAAAGAATTCTTGGCTCTTAGCAATTGTTCAACTGAAAAAAAAATCTTTTCTTTCCCTCTCTCGCACTCACTACTCTCTCCTCATCCTTTCTTAAAAAATATTATTTCTTTTAATATTTTCTAATTACAATACATGTATTAGAATGTTTTTTAACATTCATGTTTTAAAATTTCGAGTTCCAAGTTCTCTTCTTTACTCCTATACCTCACCTCACCCAATTTTCCCTCATTCTCAATCTTGCTTTGTTTACTTTCTCGTCTTTTCCCTTTTGGGTTTGTGGTTTAAAGGCTTATGTGCAATGGTTCTCTCGCCTTACCTTCCTTACAAATGACCAACTGGTTTATGTTCCAACTCAGTATATGCAAATAAAATAAACCATGTGACACTCAGAACCTCATGCAATACTCCAGATGAAATCCAATTAGGGCAGAGTACAGAGGGACTATCACCTCATTTACTGATAAAATAGAATAAAGAAGGCATTACTAAAAATGAATACATACAGAGTAATACAGTGGGTTTTTGTAATTAAAGTTAGATCACTAGAATGAAGTAAGTCTGGGTTAGTGGCCAGGTCAATCTCAAATCAACCTTTACCTTTCCTGATCTTGAATCTCCTCCTACACTGTTAGACCATTAACCCTAGTTTCTTGCCTTTGGCTATTTTAGAAGACACGTACATCTCAGAGTTATTTTCTGCAACTTCCTGAGATCCATTATTGCTATCCAAAGCCTAACATCATAAATAACTGGATCATTCATCAAGTTCTTTATAACCAGGTCATCATGGGAGCTGAACTAGCTGGGGTAGTATCCTTAGACTGCCCAGGTTCCAATGTTCTCAGGAGCCATATGATTTTCTTTTCTCTTTAAAGCAGTGGTTCTCAATCTGTGGGTCACAACCCTTTTGGGGGTCAAACAACCCTTTCACAGGGGTCACCTAAGACCATCGGAAAACACATATTTCCAATGGTCTTAGGAACTGAGACACTGCTCCTCTATCCGTCTCCAGGCAGGTCTGCCCACATGCAGATACATCTACATACTAGTATGAAAGGGTTGTGGCTTTAGGAAGGTTGAGAACCACTGCTTTAAAGGGTCTTCTAAATTGAGATCAGATATTCTCATATATGTAGCCATCCAGAGCTATGGATGGGACAAGCCAGGGAGCCTTCCCCAGAACCTACTTCAGATCCTTGTTATGACCCATATAGCCTACTTTAATAGCCTCTTTATCCTCTTTCTTAGCTTGACCCCCTCTTCCCTCCAATCTGACCTTTATACCACTGCCAAGTTAATCTTCTTTATATCAGAATTGAATCATACCATTCTTCTGAATTTTTTAGAATCACTAAACATGAGAATTGTAAAGAACCTCAGTGCTTCTCAAGTTCAACTATAACCAAATAGCATCCCCAATAAACAGTCATTCATTCTGTGCTAGAAGACAGTCATTGATGGGTAGCCTATTCTACTTTCAGAAAGCTCTAATATTTAAGAAGTTTTTCCTTCTCAGTGAACTAATGACTGACTACAATTTCTACTCCTAGTTTTGTTCTCTGGGATTAATTAGAGCAAGTCCAATCTCTCTCCCACATTGCAAACCTTCAAATATTTGAGTACAGCTATGGTGGGCTTCTAAAGTCTTTTCTTCTCTAGGCTCAACATCTCCAGATACTTCAACTAATGGATTTTTTTTGGTGTGGGTTTTGTTTGTTTGTTGTTGTTGTTGTTGTTTTACAATCTCATTATTCTAGTCATTCTTCCCTAGATTAGCTATTATTTGTCAATAGTCATCCTGAAATAAGGTTCATCATAATACTCCTGGTAGAGTGTGGCCAGGTCAGGGTTCAATGAGATTGTTCCCCTCTTTCTGGACATGATGTCTCATTTATAGCAGCTTAGGATATCTGCTTTTTTTGGGCTACCATGCTAATCAATCAACATTTACTAAATCACAATTGTTTCTGCTTTGGCCAGAAATCCTGAGGGTCTCCCCCTCCCAGACAGATTTTTTTGACTACATAAAAGAGGCCATTCTTTGTCCCATTTCTTACCTAGCCTTAATCACGAATGGGTGTTGCCTTAGACAAACTGAGACTTGGGAAAGACCTTAGCTTAAAAAGGCCAAGATCTGCATCCCAGCCCATCTCCAGTTATTCCAGATGGCTCCAGAGTGAGGCTAGTGTCTTTGCACAGCTCTGCCTCACTTAAATCCGATTTACTTGCAAGTAAAGATATCAACTTCCTGATGTCATTGGTCCTCTTTGAAGGATGAAGAGTGAGGAAAGGTCATTGGCTTGGGATTCCTCATTCTGCTAATTCACATTGGACTGGAAGTCCACTAAAACCCACCCATCATTTTTATATAAATCGTTGCCTAGCCACATCTGTCCCATTCTGTACTCATCCATTTGAGTTTGGGGACCCAAATATAGGACATTATATTTATTCTTTTTCAATGTTCTCTTGCTAGATTTGACTCATTGTTTTTGATCCTTTGATTCATGTTTCATGCCAAGTTCCTCACCTCTAGAAGTCTTTCAGCAAGGGGTGGATGCCTGAAATGTTTTATGCCTGGACTCTCTCCAGCCTCATCTCTACCTCCTGCCTTCCCTTCCTTCCTTTAAGTTTTAGCTAAAGTTCCATCTTCTATAAGAAGAGCTCTTTAATCTTACTGTCTTTGCTCTGAGAATACCTTTAATATACATATATATGTATGTGTGTACATTTATATGTGTATACGGTCATCCCTTCTACAACTCAACTTTCTCCATCATGGGTTTCAATATCTCATGGGTTGGCATAAGAAATTAAGTGGGAAGTTTTGGGGAGTTTTGTAGAAGCCACAGATGGTATGCAAAGGTCAGCTGATGACACACAGAAAGGTTAGAAACTCAGAAATGTACGGTATTGTATAATATCAACATATTTTATCTTTTAATACCATTTTAATCCAGACTTTGTTAAGAGGGAGAGCCAAAAATTTTTACACAGATTTTCCAGATTGTGTGGGTGCTGTACCCCTCACCCTTGCAATTTGGAAGGGATAACTATGCAGATACGTAACTCACATATAGTTGTTTACACATCATCTCTCCCACTAAAATGTGAGCTCCTTGAGAGCAAGAATTGTTTGGTTTTTGCCTTGGACAACAACCAACCAACCAACCACTTCCTCAACTTAGCACAATACCAGGCACATAGTAACTGACCATTGACCATTTCTCAGGGATGCTGTTTTGGACTAGATAATATTTGCAGTGCATTCCAGCTATGCCATAAACTCATTCATGGATTTATGATTCTATGAAGTAGGATTTATCCAAACCCTTCTTGGACCTAGCTATATTTTCACACAAGGAAGGTGGGGGCTCTGAGCCTCTCCACCCAACAATCGGGAATGTCTTTTTTATTGCTCCTTACAGAGAAGAGTAGGGGGTGGTTGGAAGGAGCGTGGGAAGGGAAACACATTATTCCAGACCCAGGTGCTGAGGTCTTCAAGGGAAAAACTGGGTTATTTGTCCTTCAGAAGCAGAAGCCAGCGGGCTGGCAATGCCCTAAGCATCAGCAGGCTCCTGCCCCATGTGGCCAGATGGTGACTGAGCTCTCAAGCAGGGAAAGGGACTTGGTTTCAGTAAATAGTGCTGTCAAAGGCTCCTTGGGCTGAGGGGTAGCAGGGAGGGGTCTGTCCTTTTCCATATCATTTCTCCCATAACTGTTTAGATAGGAGCTGGAGTCCAGGAAAGGACTGAGGAGAGCAGCCACACCATTGTTATTTCAGCTGGACGGGTGAGGAGAAACGCCTGGTTAAAAGGATTGGAGGAAGCATAGTGGTAAGAAACTGCTCGGTACAAATGGTTCTAATGTGGAAAAAAAAAATCCTGCAGTCTAAAATTGAGGCTTTTGATTTTCTTTTGGCTTGTCAGGGTGCTGGACTCTGGAGCCAAGGTTGGAGGACTAGGTCCTCCAGCACCAGCCAAGTTTATTCCTGCACATGGCTTTGAGAGGAGAAGGTGGGCTAGGTGGGGCTGAGCCTGGAAGGCTAGGTCAGCCTGAGTCAGTGATGGATGCTTTCAAAAGGGGAATCTTTTGCTCAACAGAGGTAATATGAATATGGGTTTGATTCTAAGACCTGAATCACCCCAAGTCCAAACCAGAAACAGCTAAGTAAGTGATGCAGTGGAGTAGAGTCCTGGACCTGGAGTTAGGAAGATCTGAGTTCAAAGCCAGCCTCAGATATTTACTAGATATGTGACCCTGTCAAGTCAACTTCTCTTAGTCTCAGTTTTTTCAGCTGCGGGGATGTTTCTCCAAATGGAGATAATAATAGAGTTCACCTCACAGGGTTGTTGTGTGGATAAAATTAAGTATTTATAAAGTGCTCTGCAAATCTTTAAAGTGCTATATACAAATGCTTGCTATTATTATCTGGTGCTTAGCAGCAGAGTCTGACACATAGCAGGTGCTTATTAATGATTGTTGGTTGACTGAAAAATTGTTAGTGATTTCTAAATAGAGGGAAGAGAAAAGGAGGGGAGAAAGAGAGAGAGACAGAGAGACAGAGAGAGAGACAGAGACAGAGACAGAGACAGAGAGACAGAGACAGAGAGACCGAGAGACAGAGAGAGTGAGACAGAGAGAGAGACAGATACAGAGAGACAGAGAGAGAGATAGAGAGACAGAGAGAGAAACTTTTCAGAGTGGTGAAGAGAAGGCTTAGGGGAGACATGATAGCTGTTTTACAGTATGTGAAGGACTGTTGTATGGACAGGGACTAAGAATTGTTCATATGGTCCCAAAAGGTAGAGCTAAGGTCAAGGATGAAAGTTACAGAGAAGAAAATTTAGATTTCCTAAAAGGAAGAACTTGCTAGCAAATAGCACTATCCAAAAGTAGAATGGATGTTCTTGGGAAAACAGTTAACAAGCATTTATTAAGCACCTAGTGTGTTCCAGCCACTATTCTAGGTTCTGGGGAGGTGCGGACTAAAAGGCTAAAGGATCCTCTATTTGATCAAAAAGGCATTCTTCCTCAGCTGAGGTTTTCCATCATAGATTTGTTGGGGATGTACAGTTACAGTGCTAGGTATGATTTCCAAATGATTTTCAAGAGACTCTTCAATTCTGAGGTTCTATGATTTGGTAAAAGAAAAAAGAGAGAAGTAGCAGCAGAGATGGAGAGGAGAGAGAAGGTAAAATGAGTCTGAGTTGGAAAGGACCACACAAGGCATCTAGTAAAAGCCCCACCTGCTTCAAGGAGGCATCCTCACCACAGCATCTCAGATGGTGACAGGGGAGGTCTTACAGTGTTTATTCACCTGAAGCACCCTTTTTTATTGAGTCATAGAATGTTGAAGCCAAAAAAGGCCTTAGAAATCAGATAGATCAAACCCCTCATTTTATAGAGGCAGAAGGAGAGAGTGAAGCAGAGGGGGAAGGAAGGAAAAGAGGGCGAGAAAGAGGGAGAGGGAAGGGAGAAGAAAGACGATTATGCAGACAGAAACAAAGGCAGAGATGCACAGAGAAAAAGGGAAACATAAGAAGGGAGGCAGAAAGACAGGCACTGAGAGATGCAGAGTGGTGAGAAGAGAGGGGCAGATGTGTGAGGGGACAGGCAGAAGGGAGGAGAAAGAAAAGGAGGAAGAAAGGTAGAGAAGGAATGATATAAGAGAAGATTAAAACAGAAAGGGGGTGGGAGAGAAAATAAGGGGGAGAAAGGGGAAGGAGGAAGTACAGAGAGAGAGAGACTTTCCGGTGGTGGAGGCATGATCTACAAGGTGACTGTCACCGAAAGGGCATTCTGAAATGTCAAACTTTCTTTAATGAAGGAGAAAGGCCTTCACTAAAGGAAGGCTGAGCCTTGGTGCTGCTTCATGCATTGTGTTGAGCAGATATTTCTAATCGTAGGTCACAGGATTTAGAGGTGGAATAGATCTTAGAGGTTGATTAGCCCAATCCTTTGGGGTCATTGAAAAGGAAACTGAGGGGAAAGGGGAACACACATTTATTAAGTACCTATTACGTACCAAGCATTATGCCAAGGATTTTGCCTATCTTCTTTTATTTGATTTTCAAAATAACCTGGAAGTTAGGTGCCATTATTATCCCTATTTTGGGGTCAAAGAAACTGAGGTAAAAAGAGGTTAAGTGATTTGTGCAAGATCATACAACTAGTAAGTGTCTGAGGGTGAATTTGAACTCAGGTCTCCCTGACTCCAGGCACAGTTCTCCATCCATTAAATCATCCAATTGCCTCACCTGAGGCCCTGGGAGTAAAAGGACCTCTGATACCAAATCTAATGCTTTTTCTGCTATGCCGTACTGGCACCAGTGGTATGTGCCACCATCTCTTCCCTCTCTTTCCCTAATCTGTGCCCCTTCCACCCCTGGAATCTCAGTAGCCCACAAATCATCTCTGAGGTTGTATGATTAGAAGCAAAGCCTGGCTATCAGCTAATGCTAACTCACTTGGGCTGTGTGTGAAGGGCAGGACCCTGGGTGTTGCTCTCCCATCTGCTGCCTCAGTGCTGAGCAGTCCATCCTTGCCATCACTGAGTGAAAAAGCTTCCAACCCTCAGATTCATGTCAGCCGGAGGACCAGTTACAGATGTCAAATGTCTACCCCACATACAGTTAGCATAAGACTATTTAGGTACAATTTAGCAAAGCCTAGTCATCCTGCAGACATAAACATTTTAATCTGAGAGACAATTTATTCAAACAATTTGACAATGTTCACACATGCCAAACAGATGGGCTGGGGAGGGGTGGTGGAGGCAGAGGGGGAGTGAAGGGGAGGGTGACAGCATGTACATACATGGGGGATGTAGATTCTTAAAATGGGAAAGGGTGCCTACAGCTCACCAGAGGGATGACCTTTCCAAAGAAGGGCTTCTCTGCAATGTGGTACAGTGTGACTGTATTGGAAGTTAAGAAACCTGGGGTCAAGTCTTTGTTCTTTCATTAGACTAGCAAGGTGAAATGAGAGTTTTGAACTGGGAGTTGGGACACTAAGGTTCAAAGCTCTGCTGCTAATTTCTGTTGTGATGTTTTTCTAGTCACTCACTTCTCTGGGCCTCAGTTTCCTCATATGTAATTGTGGTAAGTGGATGCAATGAAGTCACAGATCTTTTCTAGCTCTAAATTTATAATTTGTTTCCTGACCAGCTAAGTGACCTTAAACAATCCTTTAATTTCACTGAGGCTCAGGGAGGATAGTGATTAATAAAGAGACAGACTGGATGGGCACCTTGGAGGAAAAAGGTCCAAAACTCTTTTGCCTAAAGCATGGGGCATTTCCCCATGGTTTCCCTGGATCTTCAAGGAAAAATGAGTCATTGGGATAACCTCCAAAATTCAGTTTGTCAGGAAACTCACTGGTGTGAAACTGACTGTGCAGGTCACATTGTCTGACTTCCCCTTATCTAGCTTAGCATTCTGGGGTGACTGTTCAACAGAAGCTTCCCCAATCTCAGGCTCACCTGCCTGAAGTGAGGGCTGTCACCCTGTTCTCATGCCCGACACTTTTGGACGCCATCATGTGTCTCTGCATTTCAACAGGGCTTGCTTATGTGAGACCTGAGCTAGAGTTGTTCCCTTCTACATGTCATGGTTTTTAGACTGCAATCTCTTCCCTGTTTATCTCTGAACTTCATTTCCAGTCACCCCCTCCACCTACAACAAGAGGAATGGTTTTGCAATTTAATTTAATCACCCACTGAGTTTCCAAAATTAATTTCCTGTTAGGAATAAATATTGTACTATGAAATATAAATCAGACCAGGCAGTAATTTACAATGAACCCGTAAATTAAAATTTAGAGTGAATTCTATGCAACAGATATAGACATAGAAGCACTTGGAGTCTCCTCCTGATTGAATCATCTGTGGTCACTTAGAAAGGTTGCCAGATCTGAGTGGACATGCCATTAATAATGATGTCTTTCAACTTTGATAACTCAAGTCCAAAAAAAGTACTTTTGCTTCCTGAGATACTTTTTTTCTGAAAGTACCCATTCCCTGTGGGAGTGATCAACTCACTCATTCACTCATTCAATCATAGATATTTTCTGAGCCTCTACTGTGCACAAGGCACCCAAACATAAACAATGGAAACATCCAGAATTCAGAGGAAAGACTGATGGAAGATACTGAATTGGAACAAAGGTAACCTTGTTCAGTTCCCATCCCAGATATTCATTCATTCATTTGTCAATTTAAGAAACATTCCTCTTTGCTTCTACCCCCAAAATTACTACAGTGCTTAGTCCATGAGAGATGTTCAATAAAAAAAACAACCCTGTTCCCTGTCCTTAAAGAGCTTATAGTTTGATAGTTAAGATAAAACACAATTATCCCACAACAAAGAACAAGATCAGTGCCATAGAAGAGATAGGCAAAATGATTTGAGAGTCTAAAGGAAAGAGGTGTTAATTTCTGGTGAAGTCCTACTACTGGAATGGGGAGAGACCTTGAGTTCAGATACAAGCAGCAGGTACAGATTATCCACTGAATCAGAACATTCTGTTTCATTATAGATCACTTTCAAATGCTGTTGGTTGTGCCCAGACTCCTGAGTAGCATATCTTCTCAACCACAGGCAAAAGATACCACTGAGGGAAAGAGACACATCTGACTGCCTCCCATAGTGTGCAATGATGTGCACCAAGAAGGAACCCAACTGCACTGCCACCAAGCTTCCCTGCCAAACTCAAGTCTTACTTGCCTCCTTTTTGCCTTGTATACCCCTTACTTTCACAAAATATTAATGGGCTAGCTTATAGATGCAAGTTCTGCTTCTTTCTGCTTAAATGTGCCACTTGAACATAGTTCCAGGGTGGAAGAAAGGCTGGAGTATTCCTCAAGATATTGGCAGTCATTCTTCTCTTGATATTCTGGCAGTCCAACTGCATTGCCTTCCCTAAAGTGCTAACATATTTATTGGGCCCTGTTAGTCAAGAATCTCTGCTTGAATATCAACTGGAATGCTAATTTTTTTTTTGAGGAATCATTCTAATCCAGTAGAACTGCTGTGTCTAGTTCCCAATGTCTAGTAAGAAGGACATTGACATTCTGGAGTTTGTTTAGCGGGGAATGAATTAAAAAGTCCTGAAGATATTTATCTCAGAGGAGAGTAAATTTGGAGAGAATATGTTCTCTGTCTTCCAGTATCTGAAAGTCTGTCATATGGGAGACGTATTAGACCTGCCTGCCTGAAGACTCTCCCTACTCCAATCCATCTGCCATTTAGCCAACAAAGTGAATTTCCTAAAGAGAAGGTCTGACCATCAAACCTCTCCTCCACAACTCAATAAACTCCAGCAGCTCCCTATTAACAACAAAATCAAATACAAAATCCTCTCTTTGGCATCCATAACTATTTATAACGTAGCCCCCTCCTATCTTTCCAATCTTTTCATACCTTAATCCCTATCACTCTTCAATCCCGTGACACTGGCCTCCTGGTTGTTCTTTGCACAAGGCACTCCATCTCTCAGCACTAGGCATTTTCTCTGGCTAGAATGCTCTCCTCATACCTAGAATGCTCTCCCTCCTCAACTCTGACTACTGACTTCCCCAGCTTTCTTTAAGTCCACCTAAAATCTCACATTCTATACAGGAAGCATTTCCAAATCCTTCTTAATTCTGGTGCCTTCTTTCTGTTGTTTCCTATACACAGCTTACTTTTATATGTGTGTTTTCATCTTTGTCTCCCCAATTAGACTGTAAGCTCCTTGAGGGCAAGGATTGTCTTTTGCCTCTTTTTGCATCCCCAGAACTTAGCATAGTGCCTGATATATAGTAAGTTGATTAGTTGATTTTCACCAAAGGAAAGAGCTAAGTAAAACAAAGAGAGGTTGCAGGGGGACTGATTTCCACTTATCAGAAGGAAAATCTTTCTAATAATTAGAATTCTAGAAGTGGAATGGTTTGTTTTGGGGGACAATGAGTTCCTCATTACCGGAAGCTACACAGAGTCCACTTATTTGGAATGTGATAGAAGGAATTCGTCTTTTGGGAAATGGAGTGGCCTAGATAACACCTGAGGTTGCTGCCAACTCTTGAAGTCTCTGGTTCTAGGTAAAGAGTAATGTACTAAGAACTCTCATGGTTTGAACTGATTGATCTGGGATCATTCTTGTGTCAATTGTTTCTAAGGTATCTATTTCCGCTGTCAAGCTATTCTACCCCACAGGCCTCCTTTCCCAGTGAATGCCCTTATCCAGCTAGATCATAGTCCCTGCAACAGACAGAATCCTCAGCAGATTGGGCTAAGATATGAGGATCCTATCCTGAATAGGGCAAGGTGTCTCACATAATGCCTTTGACCCTAAGGACTGAGTGACAGATTGTATTTCCCCTATGGAGTCACTTACTGAGTTGTCAGTGCCTATGATGATTGATGGCAAGTAGGAGACCCCTGTGTCCCAGCCCTGGGAGAGCACCAGGATAGTGACCCATGTGGCACATGCCACATGGCAGGAAGATGTCACAATATAATCAAACTGTCCCATGTTAATTTATAAGTTTGACAGCTACTCTTTCCCAGCTACAGATTTCATACATTCCTGAAATGCAATCTCCGTTTTCATCACTTTTACATTTCCTGATGGTGGAGATCAGTGCCCAGGAAAATTTGGAGAAAGAAGGAGTAACCTGACAGTAAGACTTGAGGAGGACCAAGAACAGCCCTAAACTTACAAAATATCCTGACAACTATCCTGTTGTCATGTAGGAAATGCCTCACTTCTTTGGAGCTAAGACAATGGAGACATATCATGTTACGGTTGCTCGAGAATCAACCTTGTTATCACAACAATCTGGATTCAAGTCTAGCTACTGGTGCTGCTGTGAGATCAGGTGCAAATCACTCAGCCGTTCATTGCATCCAAGAACTGTCTATGATTATAAGTTACAGACAAGTCGTTGATCAGCATCAATGAAGGGAATTTCTATACAGAACTTCTTGCACTAAGATAAAAGGTCCAGACAACCCTCTCCCTCCAACAGACAAAAACAGTTGAAATACTTCTGGGCCTTATTGGTCACTAACCCATTGATTTTCATGCATTTCCCAGAGAGCAGGTTTTGATAGGAGAAAGAATGAAGAAATGGGTTGAGTATTTGGAAAAGTTAGAGATGACAGACCTAAAGAAGGAATCATCGTATTGGATACAAGTTAGGGGAGGGGAGGGAAAGTATGGACGTAGGGCAGAGCATAAAGGAACTGAAAAAGGAACATTTCTTGCCATCCAAAGGTTCCCTAGTCCTGAAGGAGAAGAAGAGCTCTGCAAGGAGAGATAGAAGGACATGGTTGAAATTTTGCTATTGCTTTTAACATGTGAATTTTAAAGTGTAGCTTCCCATTACCTAGTAAGACAACAGGACAACAGAACTGTACAAAAGATGCATCCTTTATTGGAAATCAGATCAATAAATTTCCCAGAGATGTTTGGCTACCAGGACATCAAGGGGGAAACATCTGGTTCTCTTACCAAACTGTGTTTTGTTTTTTTTTCTTAAGCTCATAAATTCACTTGACTTTGGTCTCCTTTCTCCCTGCCCATCAGAAAAGCTAATGGAACCAAACCAAATATTTACATGTGAAATGCTTGACTTCAGCTCTAGCTAGGAGCCTCTTACAAAGTTCAGAATTAAAGTTGCCAGTCCCCTCTGGGCGAAATGCTTGAATTCCTGCCCCAGTCTGTAAAAACCAAGAGGAGGCACCATCTGATAGCTGTTCCCTGTGCCTATGGGAGCTGAGTAGGTGGTTCAGGTCCAGTAGACAAATGCCCAAGTTGCAGCGAGTACAGCTTGTGTGTGATTCTCTTGGTAGAGGAGCCAAGGCCTGGAGAACACAGAAGCCATATTTTTGGGAGGCAGTCTGAATAGTGATGGGCTGGAGGCTCATGTGGAGTAATTGGACGACCAAGCTGTTGAATTACGTGTCCAGAATGAATGTGGTGTGTGCATCAGTCACTTTGGAGATCATGTCTGTGGATCTGAAGGTACCTCTGAGTAAAAATCTCCTCAGGGCCTAAGATTGTGTTAGCATAGTCTGGTAGACAGGACAATTTAGCTATGGAGAAAGGGAGTCAAGAGCAATGGACAATTCAGTTTGATTCATTTCAACATACATTTAATTCAGCATTCACTATGTGTAAGGAATTAACTCTGAATGCTCAATCAGGTTCTCTCTAGTTCTGTAGTTTCCTGCAAACAGCAGATAAAGGCAAGGTGAGTTAGATCCTCTGAACAGATCTTCTAAGCAAGACCATGGCATTGTAATTAAATAGCTGGTAGTGCTTGAAGAAGGTAGAGATTTATAATCAAATGAGAACTCTTTGTGGTTTTGTAGTATATAGAGCACCAGGCTTAGAGTCAGAAAAGACTCATCTTTCTCAGTTCAAATCCAGCTCCAGACACTTAACTAGCTGTATGATCCTGGGCAAGTCACTTAATCTTGTTTGCCTATTTTCTCATTTATAAAATGAGTTGGAGAAGAAAATGGCAAGCCACTCCAGTATCTTTGCAAAGAAAACCCCAAATGGGGTCATGAAGAGTCAGACAAGATTGAAATAACTGAACAACAGCAAAGAGACTGGTTTTATTGGTTGACTTGCCCTGTGTTTATGTGTCCCTGGGAAAATCCCAAGCATAGCATTTTGTTTTGAGGTGCCCAGCGTTAAGACTGGAAAATACCAAAAGATTTAACAATGAGGGATCTGTGTCACAAGGTCAGTGACAATGGCATCCTTGACAAGTCTCTCAGAGCCTGTCCCTATTCTCTCGGGTATGTTGGTATCAAAAGTTGTAGGTCAGAGACCATGGGTTCCTGGGAGAAAGGATAAAATACTTAAGAAGACTTAATAGCGTTTTAGAAAAAATTTCTACTTAGATGTCATTCCCCTGCTCTAAAACCTACAATGCCTCTCTATTTTCTGTCTATTTGGGGTTGGGGGTGTGTGTGGAATAATGGTCCTGATCCAGTTTTTTCTTTGTATGCCCAGTGCATAGGAACTTTCTTGTATATTATAAGCACTTAATCATTGCTTATTGATTGGGTCATTTCATTGAAGCAGGGAACATTCTAAAAGGAAATGCCTCCCACCAATGTTGATTGGTCACTGCTAGGTAATTTATAGCCACAGAGAGGAAAAGTGACTTTGCCAAGGGTCACAAAGCCATTATATGCAAAGGCAAAACTTGAACTCAGGCCCTCCTAACTCCAAGGCTGGCTTTCCATCATTCAACATTGCCTTTCATACCAAAACTCCTCAGAGCCTCGCTTTCGAGGCCATCCATTATGTAATTAAACATAATCAATATTATTTTCCGACTACTCCTCAGTTGATTATTACTAACACACCACAGTCACCTGTCACTTCCAGCAATGTCGTTTACTGCTCCTGGAATATCTTCCCTCCTCCCCTTCGCTTCTCCTTAGTGGCTTAGTTCAAGTCTGAATTTCCTAGCCTCGTTTGATTGCTCCATCTCTCAGCATTTCTCGTCAACATCACCCAGGTAAGTACTTTAATTATTCTCTGTTTCCTGTCTGTTACCTGCACAGCAAGACTGTGGGCAAGGACTAGTAATATTTCTCTGATTCCCTGAAGCTAGGAGAAGCAGTGTAGCATAGTGAATACAGACCTGACCTTAAAGTCAGGGTTCAGGTACCACCTCTGAACAAAATAGCTCTGTGATCCTGGGCAAGTCACTTCACCTCCGTCTGCCTCAGTTTACTCATCTAGGCAAATGAGAATAATAATAGCACCTACCTCCCAAGGCTGTTGTATGATCAATAAGGTGATATGTGTAAAGCACTTTGCAAAGATCATACAGCTGGTAAGTAGAGGAACAAAGACAGAAACCTAGATTTCTTGACTCCTAAACTATTGCTCTTCCCACCATATTTGTAGCCTTTCTTTAAAGCACTATATAAATGTTGTTATTATTATTATTATCTCTATTTAACCTCTCAGTGTTCTAGACAACTCTCCAAGACTGTTAGTTGCAAATAGGGAACCACCCCGTAATGGTAGACACAGTTTCCTCACCCATAAGTTCTCTACACCAATGACAATGGAAGTCCAGTCTTTATCCCTATTCCTTGAAGCACCTGGCACAGTATAGACACAGTAAATACCAAGGGGATCATTCTTTCATATTTAGAGGAAAAGTACTCTGCCTATTAATATTTATTCTTCTAGAGCAATCTACTCTTTTTTTTTTCCTCTGCCATCATTGTTAAAGAAAGGTGGTAAATATGGAAGGAAGAGCAATACTTCAGGTATCAGGAGATCTGGGTTTTCGTGTTTGTTCCTCTAATTACTAGTTATACGATCTTAGGAAAGTTATTTTGTCTCTTTGAGTTTTATCCACATAATGGAGTAAAAAGTCTCTGTGTAGTTTCCGCTCCACATTACAAGATGCCCCTTAGAGGCTAAGCTCCTCACTTCTGAGATAAACTCACCATTATGCTGCTAACCTAAACCTTTACTGATGCCACTACTCCCTTCAGCCTTCTTTCCCCTCTGTTTAGAGGTCTAGAAGACAGAGTACCAGACTCATCCCCATGCCTTCCCTTTCTAGAGGGCAGAAACTGGACTCTAAGCTCACTCTGCTCTGAATCTGCTACACTGCCTAGTTCTAACTCCATTTAACATGACGCCTCCATGCTGGGAATCCCCTGCTTGCCACCCTGTCCCTTCCCACACACTGCCACTTCCTGTCTCCTCATTAGACTGTAAGCTCCTTGAGGGCAGATACTGTCTTTTTCTTAGCTGTATCCCCAGTATTTATCACAGTGCTTGGCACATAGTAGGTACTTAATAAATGCTGCTTTTAAATTTGGATTCAATTTGACATACAGAGTCACCGTGAGAACCAAACTGACCCAAAAAAATGTAAATGAAAGCATCTTTGAAAATGCCTCTGAGAAATACTCAGCCATTGAAATGGATTGCTTATCACCCACCTATGAATGAATCATTATTTGTATGAAGAAAGTGAGTGGCCACTGATTTTCGGTCATTGTGGGGAAACAGAGTGAGCAGAGCCTCGCTGGAGGAAGGACTTGAATTTGTGCTCCAACACTTTCTAGAAAGCCATTTAATCTCTCCAAACTTCCGTTTCCTCATCTATAAAATGAAAACTCTAAGATTTGCACTTCTTATCGCATCAGACCATTGTGAGGGTGATGCTTTGTAAAAAAAACTTTGTCCATTATATGAGTGGAAGCTACTGTTAGTATTCTGCTCATAATGAGGACCCTCTAAGGTTTGATTTCTTCACATCTACTCATAAACCAAAGGCTTTTCCACTCACCCTTGTTAGCTTCCTACAAAATGCAAGCATATGCACATGTTTGAGATTAAAGTCCAAATTCTCCCCAATTTCTTTTTTTAATTACCTTTTCTTAAATACAAAATAATTAAAAAAAAGTGTTACAGGGATTCAAAATATACAGCAATAAATTTCCATTTCAGGAAAGCCTATATAATAAATACTCCACATTGTGTTCAAAGCTATGTATCTTTTCTTCGCTTCCTTGCAAGCTTTCTTTTATTCTCTGCTGTGCACTTTTTACTTTGTTCTTTTTTTCCCTTTCTTCCTCCCTTCCCCCAAGAGGCCAACAATTAAGCATGGATACACACACACACACACACACACACATCTGCATATACACATATACACACAAGCCTATACACATACATATACACATGTATGCATATACTTACATACGCATACATATACTTAAATATCTATACTCATACTTATATAGACATACACATTTATATGCATCTATGTAAAAACGCATTCGTTTGTCCTCTGTTTCTCTGAGGGTGGAAAACATCTCTCTTCCTAAGTTCAAATATCTCCATATTTTTCTAACTCCACCAACTCATCATTTCCTATGCCACAGCAATATTCCAATCTTATACTATCTAGTGGTTTTAAATAGTCTAGAACAATATTGATTAATATGGCTAGCATATAGTGTCGTTTCCATATTTTTCTCTAATTCTCTCCAATTTCAAAATTAGTTGAGAAATCTGGTTAATGCTCTGTCTTACAAAGGAAAGACAGAAAGGATCTGATTATTAACTAGAACTGGAAAACTGTCACACCTACACTTAATAAGTCTAATTATAGCTAGTATTTAATAATGCAGCAATTTGGAGCTAACGAGTATGACATTTTATTTGTTCTAACAAGATTTAATATTGGTCAGACCTGCCTAACTAATGTGGAGATTAGCTAGTTAATGTTGGCATTAACCAGAATTTTGAAGCCAGATACTAGAAAAACATCAGCCTAAAATATGTTGAAACTATCTTACTTCAATTGCCTTCATGTCTTCTATTCTTTGGCCTGGACTAAGATTGAACCTTTTAGAAGGGTCACCCTTTCAGTCCAGGGATCATCTGGTTAAACTGTTTTCCCTAGTTCTACTAGCATTATAGCACCATGGACAAAAAAGATCCTTCCTTCAAGTTTTGTGATCAGTATTATCTTCCTCTCTTTTCTGGGACTGAAAAATCAGCATGAAAGATGTGGAATAAAAAGAGAAATTTTTATGCACACACATACGCATATGCCCTGACCAGTGTTATCACTTCCTTGCCTTAGATATAGCCCTTTGGGAAGGGGGCAAATGGTCGGGAGTTGGAACCTCTCACTTTGAGGGAAATGGTGGTGGGGGAGAGGGCTGAGAGATAAACAACCGACTAATGAAAAATCCAGGCTGACTAGTTAAGGGGATGAAAACACATCTTCAAGTAGGTAGGAGAAGAAATCCTCCTTTCGGTCTTAAAAAACAATGCTTTGAAATGCAAGCTGAAGGTTATGTCACCCTTGTAAACCTTCCTGCCCCGGCGGTGGGGGAAATGGGGGTGAGGAGCCTTTACTTGGTCTGTTTTTGAAAGACGAAAGAAACACTCCAGAGATGAGGCTGGCATTGAATCCCTTTCCCCATGGGGAAGGTCAAGGATATTGAGACCAACCTGCTTCATGCAGGAAATAAATCAACCCAAGATAAGCTGTGGTTTGGATTCAACTGTCTAGAGGCACAAAATCTTCTTTTTTTTTTCTCCTAAAGCAAACCACACATCTACACAAAATAGCTGGGTAAAAATCTAGCGATTAACTCTTTTGGAACTCTCC
Organism: Pseudochirops cupreus; assembly: GCA_028627135.1. Classification (NCBI taxonomy): domain Eukaryota; kingdom Metazoa; phylum Chordata; class Mammalia; order Diprotodontia; family Pseudocheiridae; genus Pseudochirops; species Pseudochirops cupreus. Next base: position 203,253,907 of record CM053581.1, on the reverse strand, counting down.
CAAGTAATCCTGTTGATGAGTCCCTCTGTAATCCTGACTGGTGCTATTCTTCTCACTCTGGAAGTACATTTACAACTCGCTGAGGTGGGCCAGAGGAGAGAAAGCTAAGGCAAGGCGCTGTAAAGCTAATGCTGTAAAATTTCCAGGTCATTAAGGGGTAGGAACAAATAGCAATCCCCACCAAAGAGAATCTGTCTTTAATTTTGCAAACCATAAAAGCCTAGGATCCTAGAATTTTAGGGTTGGAACAATCCTTCAAGATAATCCAGGCCAATCCTCTCATGTTACAGTGAAGGGGACTAGGGTTTAGAGGAGGGATGGGACATGCTCAATTTCACACTGTTAGTGGCAGACTAGGAATCAGATCTTTCGACATCTGGGACACTATTCTTCCCACCATGCCACACTATTATTTTATTCAGAGCCCTTCCACAAATATGACTTCATCTAACTTTCTGATCTGCCTGCACAGAAAGAAGTGAGATCTCTTAATAAAGATCTTTATCCACTAGGTTCTTGGTCTTATTTCTATTGTAGCACAGCAACAGTGATGGCACAGATATTCTTGTTAAACAAAACACACAATAATAATTTTTTTTAACTTGCAAAATTGATAGAGAAGGGCACATTCATTTTTATAGAACCTGAAGTTTTTGCATTTATGAAATTTGTTCCCTAAAATTTTAATTGGACATCTACTGGTGAAGCATGGTGCTGTAGCCCAGTTCTGTTAAACACTATAACTACAGGAAAGTAGTATACTGTTGGAAAACAAATAAAGCAAAACAAATTATTAAGAAATTCAAGTCAACTGAACAAACAATTATTAAGAATCTCCTAAGTGCAAGACAGTTTTCAGCCTGGAGATGAAAAGGCAACTATGACATATTCCATCTTCTATAGTAGTTTATAGTTTAATAGTTGAAATTGGAAAAGAGGACAAATAACTGATAGGAAGAAGAGTGAGAGAAATACAAAAGACGTCCAGGTAAAGTGCCAAGAGATATTTAGAGAGGGACAAAAAAATTTAATTTAGAGGGAACAGGAAAAGCTTCATGAAGGAATTAGCATCTGAATAGAACCTTGAGAGAATGATTGGGGGATCATCAACACATGGCTCTGGGTAGGAGAAGTCCATTCTTGACTGGGAGATGGCATGAGGAAAGGCATGTAGATGAGAGAAGACAACACAAATGGGGGGATGGTGAACTGTATCAGTTGGACGGAACATAGACGATGCCAAAAGTAGTACCAGATAAGGCTTGGGAGGTAGATTAGAGCCAGATTTTGAAGGGACTTAAATATAAAAAATCAGGATGTGATATGCAAAGGTCAGCAAGGGCAGTTAGATAATGTAGTGGACAGCATGCCCAATTTTGAGTTAGGAAGATTCCTCTTCATAAGTTCAAATCTGACCTCTGACACTTACTAGCTACATGACCTTGGGTGAGTAACTTAACCCCGTTTTCCTTAGTTTCCTCAGCTGTAAAATGAGCTGGAGAAGGAAATGGAAAACCCCTCAAGTATCTTTGCTAAGAGAACCCTAAAATGGGCTCAGGAAGAGTTGAACGTGACTGAAACAACTCAACAAATGGTGAGCAAATGAAATTTTTTCATCATAGAAAAATGATAATTATTGAGTAAAAGGCAGTGCAAAAAGTGCTAGATTTTGAGTTAATGGACCAGGATTTGAATCATGGCTCTTCTAGTTACTAAGTATATGAACTTTGCAAAGCCACATAACCTCTCTTGGTCTAGAATAAAGGGGTTGGAGTTGATCATATTTATACTCTCTTCTATATCTAAATCTCTATTCCTATGATCAATCCATTAATCAAGCAATCAATTAAAAAGCTTTTATTAAGTGCTGACTCTGTGCTAGGCAACAGGAACACAAATACAAAAAATGAAACAACGCCAGAATTGGCAAATACAAGAAATCTGCAGTTTAACTAGAGAGACAATTACATGCATAAGTACATGGAGCATAAATATAAAGTTATTAAATACAAACTCATATAAAGTAGTTAAATACTAAGTAGTTTGGGGGCAGGGAAATTCATGCAGAAGGCCCTACTTGGACTACATCTTAAAGGCAAGGAAGGAGTGCATTCCGGGCATGTGGGATGGCCAGTACAAGGATGTGGAGCATTGTGCCTGAGGAACAGAGAGAAGACCCACTTAACTCCACCACTGAGTGCCACAGGGAGGAGAGGCAGAGAATAACATCTCCAAGGCTGCAAAGATAGGTTGGGGTCAGTTTTGAAGGGCTGTAAAAGCTGAATGGAAGAGTACATATTTTACTCTAGGGGTAATAAGAAGCCTTTGGGGCATTAGATATCTATGCTTAGAAAAAAATTTCTTTGCAACAGTGTGTAGGATGGACTAGAGTGGGGAGAGACTTGAACTGGAGCAAATCAGAAGGCTCTTGTAGTAACCTAGGTGAGAGGTAAGGAGGGTCAGCTATGGTGGTAATTTATGAATGATGAGAAGGGATCAGATTTAAGAAGTGTTGCACAGGCAGAAAGGCAACATTGGGCAACTGATTGAATATGTGAAGTGAAGGAGAATGAGAAGTCAAGGATAACACCAAGGCTATGAACCTGGGAGACTAGAAGGATGGTGTTGCCTTTGACACAAATAGGGTGGTTTTGAAGAAGGGACAGGTTTGAGGGAAAGATAATGGGTTGTAATCATGTTGAATTGAAGATGCCTCTGAGACATACAGTTTGAAATGTCCAGCAGACAGATGGTGAGGCAGGTCTGAAGTTTAGACAAGAAGCTAACAGAATCAAAGACCTTCATATATTTTCTCGTACGCTAAAGGCAATATACACTGGAACACATAAGAAATATCAGAATTTCGCCTTCTGGAAATGTTTCAGTGCAAATGGTGCTGACCACTAATGTGGACAAACCATGAATCACATGAAATGAGCTGAAGACTTTGAATGCTTTTGTTATTTGTTCTACTATACAATTGCAAAACTGGAAATAGTTCTCCTCAGTTTGGGGCCAGGTCATCCCACCAATATAATCATTTCAAAAAATATTCATATAAAATGTGGAATTTTTCATTTAAATTCATTATCTGCTTAGCTTTAAATTCATTTTCATCTCTCCCAAATAGAACTAAGCACAGCTTCCAAATTAAGAGACAAACTGAAACTTCTCATTAACTAACTATATGATATATATAGATACCACCAAATTACATGGCTCCACCAAAAACAAATCTCTTGGAATCTGTTTCCAGTGATATCAAAATGTCATTTCAATTGTATGTCTCAAGAACACAATGTACACCACAGAACAATATGAACTAAAGGCTTAAGGCTTAAGGCTTGAAGCTGTAGGTCACATTGAACCAATGAATTAAGGTGATACCTACAAACACCTTGAGCTTCTCTGGACAAGATGTTACAACTAAAAAGATATCAAGGAGAAGGCTATAGCTGAATATGATGGGAGATTTGATGGCATTCTGAAATCAAAGATGAAGGGGAAGAGCATGTTTAAGACAATTAATATAAGCAACTCAAAACATTTTTAGAGTTATAAAATATGGGAACAGATTTGGAAAGCATCCTAACAAAAAATGCAAGCAATATCAAAGATAGAGCATAACACTGGCCTAGGGTAACTATAGAAAGATTAGCTCTTCCATGCTTAAAAGGAGTAAAAGGATTGATAGAAATTTTTAGAGTACATGATAAACTGGTCAAAAACATACCTAAATACTTTTGAAATAAGCAGGTATCATGTAACCAAAAAAAAATAGTAAAGGCTTATAGTAACCTTTATTTTTTGGAGTTGTCAAATGGAACTGAAAGTGACAATACCTCTAGAGGGAGCCTATGAAATGATTGAGCTTAAAAAATGGAATCCAAAGGCCCTCGATGGGCAACATCCACAAGAACTGTCAATATGTCAGTAAAGAATCATCAATCAAATACTGAGTCATATTGATCTATTTGTAGAAATGGAGGGGAGTAGGGCAATCCAGTAATTCATTGCCATAAGAAACTATATAAGGGTTATTCATAAGGAGCCTGGATTTAATGATCAGATTATGCAGGATAACTGTAAAGCTTGTGCAACGTATCACTGCAGACTTTAAAATTTTAGCACCCAACAAATGCCTAACATGAAATAATCTAGTGGCTAGAGTTATGCATCAGAAACTTATTATTTTCATGGACCTGCAAACAACACATACTCATACTATAAATACAGATCTCAAAATATCCTGGAGGGAAGGTAATAAGCATTTATATAACACTGACTACATGCCGGGCACTAAGCTAAGGGCTTTACAAAAATTATCTTTATTTAATCCCCACAACAGTCTGTGTCTTCAAGGAATGTACCAATTAATCATAGGAAAGATAGAACACATACAAGAATATCTACAGTATAAGGCAGACCTTTGAGAAGGAGTGAGTATGGAAGAAAAAGCACCAGACTTATAGTCAGGAGACCTGGGTTCAAATATTGACTCTGACACCTGCTGCATGGCCATAGAAAAGTCACTTAAGCTCTCTGAGACTCACACACATACATTTATATCTATATAGCTATATCTGTTTCTATCTCTATCTATCTATCTATCAACAAAAGAGGTGGATGGGGGGAAAATGGATAGAGAGCTCTGGACATGGAGTCAGGAAGACCTGAGTTCAAATTTAGCCTTAGTCACTCACTAACTGTGTGACTTTGGGAAAGTAACTTCATTTTTGCCTACCTCCATAGGCAATATAATATAAAGTTATTAAATACAAACTCATATAAAATAGTTAAACACTAAGTAGATGTAAATAGTACCTGTCTCCCAGAGTTGTTGTAATGGGATCATACAAACCTTAAGGTTCTATATAAATGCTAGTTACTTTTATTGAAAGCTATGTTGATTCAGTGACCCATTATTCCTAGCACTGCATTTCAACTAATGTTGGGAGAGGTCTTGCTGGGGAAGGTGACACCAAGACGGAAGCTTTTTGCATTATCTGCTTTTTGTAAAGCACCCCTACCTGTGACATTTGTATCCCTACTAGAAAGGTGTCACATACTATCTACCTTGAGAAGGAACTGGTATGCAAGGACCCAACGGGTGTTGCTGATGTTGACCTCTCTGAATTGCCTTTTATCTCCTCACAAAGGTTACCAGTAAAAGCTGGCCTCACCTTGAAGCCATTACTGATTTCCAGTGATCAGCCTTTTGCTACCTTGACATACTTATAATAAACTCCTTTTAGTTCTCTTTGTCTGGAGTTTTGCCTCATTAATCAGGGTAAAAACCCAAACAAAGAATTTTTCTTTCAACACTATAGTTGGTCTCGTTGTTATAGTTATTATTCTTACAGAAAGCCTGTTGTGGCTTTAAAGCTAGTTCTGATGGTGACAGCTATGGACTTTACAACACACCGACTTGATTAACTGTGTAATGGAAGGAATCAGGGCTGTCACAAGTACTCCACCATGCTCTTTTCCACTGTTTCCTGTGCCCAATGATTTGGGAAGGTGCTTTAGCATTCACATTTGCATATGTTTGTTTCTTATGGTCTGATTTGCTGTGAGGAAAGAGCTCTGTAAATGCTTTAAAGCATTATATACATTTAAGTTGATAGGATCATGGGTTAAGGGTTGGAAGGGACATTGGAAGCCATCAGAGTCAGACCTTTTATTTTATAGATAAAGCCCAGACTGGGTTCAGTGATTTGCCCAATGTCATCTAGGCAGTAAGCTGCAGAGCCAGGATACAAACCCAGATCTGACTTTAAATCCAATCACTTTGCACATCACTAGGTTGCCTCTCTGTAATAGTTGTCACTGTAGTGATGTGTGTTAAATGACTGATTCAAATGAAGTGCTGTAGGAGCTCAGAGAAGAGAGTAATTGTGGTTTCATCAAGGGAGTAGCGTTGGAATTAGGCATTGAAGGATTGATAGTATTTTCAAAGGTGAAGATGAAATGGGGAGGACATCCCAGGTGGAGGGAATGGTAGGAGGAAAAGTATAAGGTCTCATCAAGCAATCTCACTTCTTTACCACTTTCTTCTAGGCTCTCAAACTTACTAGCTGGAGGATCTTGGTTGCCAATTTGTTTATCTCTGGACTTCAGAGATAACCTACTTCAACTACCTCTTTATGCATAGTAAACTACAGTCCTTTGCCATCTCCTAGGGGCCCAAGAGTGACTGGGACAGTGCTTTCCACATTATAGGTGCTCAGTAATAGTTAAAATAAATGACTGAACTAAGGAATACATGACTAAAATATCTTTGTATAAAGGGACAGGCTTTATCTAATGCTGTATTATCCCCATGAACCTGTATTGCTCTGTCTCGGTGAGCAAGCAGAGATTCAGTAGCTGGAGCAGAATAGAAGTCATGAACTGTGTTTGGGTTTGTTACCTGATGAAATCTTCAAAGGAAACCAAGCTGCTCTGCTTCCCCAACTACTCTTGTTTACTCCCCATGGCAACTTTCAACCAGCAGAGAAACCCAAGAATCTGCTCCTCCAAGCCCCTTTCCTTTTGTTTACAAACTCAATAGCAAGAAGGAATTTGGGGGTTATAAAACAGACGCTGGGCAGACCTGCTGGGAGGCAGACCAAGACGTCCAAATGCACAATCCCGCTTCAAGGTTTATGTTGGCAGAGAGGCCAGAGTTAGAGAAATCCAAGTCTGGGTTGTTTTTCTTTCTGCATTGAAATCACACAGGCAGGCATGGCCCCAGTGCTTCCAGCTGGCTCAGGAAGTCTGCTTCTATGCTCCTACAAATCAGGGACCTTTTCTTTCCTGCCCTTCTATGCATTGCCCAGGAGGCCTTGCACGTAGTAGGAGCTCCATGCACACTTGCTGATTGTTTGAGTCTAATTCTGGCAGTCCCAAGAGATCCTCTTCTGAGGACTGCATGCAAAGGCAGACCCATACAAAGCTAATATCCAACCCCTAAACTCCTGAGGATAAAGCTAGAGGGAGTTAGCTATCCTTTTGCCTGTGTGAGAGACTCAACAATCTCATCCTTTACACCAAACCAAGGTGTTTATTAGCATTGGAGAGCAATATTCCAATTATTTCACATGAAGGGGTTATCAACTGTGATTCTGAATTTCTAAGATCCCTTTCCAAGCTACTTGGAATGACATCAGCATTATTTCCTCTGGGTAGACCCATTTATTAGTGATTCCATCTAGCATGTGCTATCTCTTTAATTCCATTGTATAACTCCTTAAAAAAAAAAAAGAAGTCTCTATCTTGGAATCACAGCAGAAAAATAGAATGCCACAGCTGGAAGGGATCTTAGAACACGGATCACAGAACATTGGAGCTGCAAGGAACCTTTCCTAGGCTCCTTCTTTTACAGATGGGGACAGTGAGACCTTGAGAGAGGGAATGATGCACATCAGTTCACCCGTTAGAGAAAGAGCTGGGAATTCTATGTCTTTTTTATTTCCACACCCACTCAACTAATTCAATTCAATAAGCATTTATTAAGCTATTAAACTCCTGGGCTCTGTACCCAGTAGGAGTTTAATAAAGATTGTTAACTGACTGCCCTAGGGATCAGAGCTCATCTGGGGAGTTGTGATCCTTAGAAAACCAACATCTTTAAAACCGATCAAACTGAATGGGTAAGAGTGACCTCACCTCAGCATGTGTTGGATCCCAACACACTAGAGGCTTGTTAAAGTTAATTGGCTTGTATTTGGTGGCCCATTCCACCAGACCCCCTTTAAAGACGCACTGTATTCACAGGGGCCACCCGAGTGCAGCATTCCTATGTGCTTAGATGGTTGGTCCAATAGTGACTTCACTCCAATTGATTAACTACATGTTATTTCAAATTTCTTCATTCTATGTGATGGAAGATTAGTTGGCTTCTGGGAATTACAGTCATCTTCAGAGTGTTGGCAGTAACAGAGGAGAGGGAAGGTACGGATAATCCAAAGCTGTGGATAAGCTCCTACTCCTCTATGTTTCTCTTTGGAATTAATTGGGCAATTTTTTACTCCAGCAAATTTCTCTTCCACAATTATAGCTGACTGGAATTGCTTTGAAGATGAATTTACATTATCTTAGAACTTGCTGGCTGATGTGGACTAGGGGGTAGAGTAGGGAGCAAAGTGAGAAGTTACACGGGTCATGTGCTTGCTGGTGTGGGAAAGCTGACCCAGGATTAAAAATTGGCAATGGATAACACCCAGAGTAAACTGTTTCCATCTATCCACCTTTCTCTTTTCCAGACAACTGTGTTCTGGAGTATAATGGAGGTCTGGCATGAAGTACAACTTCTGTGTGAGAAGTTCATCTATCTGTGTGAAATACGGATACTTTCAGAGCCCAGTTATCTTCAGAGGGATTTCAGTTTAAAAAATGAGGGCCTTTCTGTATTCACAGAAAGGCCTTTGAGGATCCAGAAAGGTGAAAAATTTACAATGTTCTGGGTAGTACTTAGAAAAAAGAGGCCAGAGAATCAGGAAAAACAGGGAGTACTTCTGAACTTTGTCAGAGATACTTCTCCTGTATTCCTTTCTCCTCTCCTCTCCTCTCCTCTCCTCTCCTCTCCTCTCCTCTCCTCTCCTCTCTTTTCCTCTCCTCTCTTCCCCTCTCCTCTCCTCCTCTCTCCTCTCCTCCCCTCTCTGTTCCTCTCCTCTCCTTTCCTTTTTCTGTTCCTTCCTTCCTTCCATAAGCATTATCAAATGCTTATTCTGTATCAGACACTGTGCTAGGTGCTGGGTACACAAAGGCAAAAAATGGAAACATTTTCTTCCTTCAGAAAATTTACATTATGCTAGGAGAGACAACATATACCCAGATTTCAAGTGGAAATAGATAATAAAGGGGGAGATCATGAAATGCCTCATGTAGGAGGTAGCACTTGAGCTGAACTTTAAAGGAGGCTAGTGATTTTAGGAGGCAAAGGCAAGGGTACAGGATATTCCAGGAATGGGGAACACATCCTGCAAATGTACAGATATAGGAAAAGCAGGAGCCAGAAAGGTAGGAGGTTTGCAATATCAATCAAATTTCCCCTTGGTAATTTGATTGGTTTAGAATTAAAAGTGTATGTCAATTTTGGTCATATCGTCATTTTTATTATATTGGCATGACCTATCCATGAGCACTAATGTTCCTCCAGTTATCCCAGCTCTGTACTTACTACCTGTATGGCATGGGGCAAATAACTTAACTATTTTTGCCTCAGTTTCCTAAAAAGAGGAGATTAGGCTGTACTAACTCAGAGGTCCCTTCTAGTTCTATATCTCATATATACTAGCGCTCTAAAGTACCTCAAAGAAGAAACTGAGACCCCATGAGAGGAAATTATTTGACCAGCATCATACAACCAATGTTAATCCTTATCTGGTTTATATAATCTAGATTTTAGATCCAGAGGATAATTAGGGGACTGCATGAACGTCAGGATGATCGGAGCCAGGTAGAGTTAATATGGAAGTCTTTTTATTTTTTTAATTAATTATTTTATTTTATTTTTGTTTACATTATTCATTTCCATGAAATTTTAAGTTACAAATTTTCTCCCCGTCTTTCCCCTACCCACTGCCCCAAAACAGCCATCCCAGTGTATCCCCCCTCCCCCAGTCTATTCTCTCTTATGTCTTCCCCCTTCACCCCTCTGACTTTTCGGTAGGGCAGGATGGATCTCCCAACC
>CM053581.1:203219456-203243731 GCA_028627135.1 Pseudochirops cupreus | reverse complement strand
TTTTTAAACAACAAGCAGATATACATTTAGGACTAGACTGCTGAGGAAAAGGGTTCTAGATGTGGAAATTGGCTACATAGAGGTGACCACTGGAGCTTTGGGAGTAATATCACTGAGGAGAGAGCACAGAGAGAGGATGCACCCGCCTGTCAGGATCAAGAGGAGGAATTGGAGGCAGTAAAAGAGATTGGGATGCAGCAGAGAGGACAGGGGACAAGCACGTATATAACACCTGCTATGTATCAGGCACTGCACTAAATGCTTTTCAAATATTATCTCATTTGATCTTCAAAATAATCCTGAGAAGTAGGTGCTACTGTCACTCCCGTTACACAGTTGAGGAAACTGAGTCAAACATAGGTTAAGAAACTTGCCCAGAGTTACGCAGTTAATAATGACCAGCGGTCAAATTTGAACTCAAGACTTCCGGACTCCAGGCCCAGCACTCCGTCTACTGCACTACCAGGTGATTGTGCATGGAAGGCAAGATTAAACTGAAAAAAATCTTTGTACTTGTCATTCCTCAACACATCCATTCCTTTGCAGGATGTACTCTCCGTGCCTGGAATGCCCTCTGCTCTCACCCTGGCCTCTTAAAATCTCTAGCCTCCTTCAAGGTTCGGCTCAAGTGCTAGCTCCTAAGGGAGGCCTTTCCTCATTGCCCTTTTATTATCCTCCTCCCCTTGAAATGGCTTTGAATTTAGTTTCTACTTATTATCTGAGTCCCTGTTGTTTCCCTCAAGATAACGTAAGTTTCTTGAAGAAAGAAACTTTATAGAACTTGAAAAAAGTAACAAAATTCAATGGAGAAAACAAAATATCAAGAATATTGAAAAGAACATCGAAGGAAATGATGAAACAAAGTAGGGGCAAGTAGGGAATACTGTAATCTGGACTTACTTCCAGACCTCAAACTTTATTATAATGTGGCAGTCATAAAAATTATCCTGAATTGTTTAAAAAAATAGGTAGATCAATGGAAGAGACTAGACAAGAGGGAATCAGAAACAATGGGACTCAATAATCCAGGGTTTGATAAAGTGGGAAGTATAAATTACCCAGGGAAAAGCTCCTGATTTGATCAAAACCTGCTAGGAAAATGAAAAAACCTGGAAGAAATTAGGCACCAACCCCTTACACTATATTCCGTGATACATTCTAAAGGGACACCTGGCCTTAATATTTAAGATCATGCTATTAAAAAATTAGAAAAGAAATACATTATATACCTCTCACAGTTCTGGGTAGATATATTCTTAGCCAAATACAATAGAGGCAATTACAAAAGATAAAAAAGATAACTTCGATTACTTGAAACAGAAAAGTTTTTACCCAAAGTAAGAAAGTGGTTAAATGAGAGAAAAATTATCTTTGTATCAAATTCCTCTGATAAGGTTTGATATCTAAGACATACACACTTTTTCTGTCTCTGTGTCTCCATAGCTATACCTATATAGAGATAAACTATAGCCATATCTATAGATAAAGCTAGCTATGTAGATATTTATATAGATACAGATAGCTATATACATAGCTATATCTATATAGAGATATAAAGATATCTCTTTATCTGCATATATAGAGCTATATCTCTATCTATCTAACTATCTATCTATCTATCTATCTATCTATCTATCTATCTATCTGTCTGTCTATCCATCCATCTATCTATCTATCTATCTTTCTATCTATCCAGAGCAGTGGTTCTCAACCTGTGGCTCACGACCTCTTTGGAGGTCAAATGACCCTTTCACAGGGGTCGCCTAAGACCATCAGAAAACACATATTTCCTATGGTCTTAGGAACTGAGACACCGCTCCTCTATCCATCTCTAGACGGGTCTACCCACATGCAGACATGCCCACATACAAGTATTAAAGGGTCATGGCATTAGGAAAATTGAGAACCACTGATCTAGAGCCACTTCCCAATAGAGAAGTGGTCAAAGAATATGAGCAAACAGGTCTCAAAAGAAGAACTACAATGTATTCACAAACTCGTGAAAAAATGCTCCAGATTACAAAAAAATAAGGAAAATACAAGTAACAACCCTCAACTTGGGTTCACCTCAAACTCTACAAATTGTATATGTACTTATGTATAAGTACATTCTCTCTCTTTTTCTCTCTCTCTCTCTTTCTGTCTTTCTCTCTCCATTATGAAGTAACTCAGTGGGATTGCTATCCAAGTGCATAATTTTGAAAATATCCATTCTTCACACACTTGCTTTTTTGCTGGATGGGTATCAAGGCCAATCTCTTTTGAATGACTACAAATCACATCAAAGAGGGCCTGTAGTGATCCTGGGCTCAGTGTCCTCAGCACAGTGTCCTTTGCAAAACAGAAGCGTCTGGAAGACTAGACCATTTCTAAGACCTCCTCCTTCCATGGGGACTTAGTGCAGGAAAGAACCTTCCATGACCCTGGGAAGCATGGACTTCTCTGTTGTAGGCCTCACTTGGTAGTGATAATCAGGGGATTATTAGACAAAGCTCTCTTTGTGTTTACATTTATCAAAGAAATATATAATCTTAACTTCTGTAAGGATGACGCCTTATTGGAAAGGGTATGTTTTGTCTTTCAGGCTGCATTTTGTTCTGTTAAGTCAATGATTCTAAGATCTCTGAATTATATAACCTAAAGTTACTGGAGCCTGGCTTGTAAAACTCTGAGGTTCTGTTAGAGATGGCTGAGGAGCAAACGAAAGAAGGATAAAAACTGTCTCTAATCCTCTTTTTTCTTTCAAGAAGATTCTGAATTTAAATCTCTGGCATATGTTTTTTTCCTGGTTGAAATATCTAGCAGGAACTTGTGATTCTTGTCTTTTTTTGGGACTCTAAATCTTCCCAAAGCAATCACAGATGCTCCTGGACTTATAGGCAACTCTCAGCAAGCCTCTGTCAGCCTCCCCTGAGAAAGAGCCTCTCTCCTTATTCAGTTTTTAATAATTTAACAATAAATAAAATATAATAATTAAACAATAAACTGAAAAGAAAAGTAGTTCCCATTTCTATGGGCCTTAAGTTTTACAAAGTACTTTCCCCATAATTATCCTGTGAGATTGGGACGTACAATCAATATTATCCCAGTTTTATGGAGGAGACTCGGGCTCAGAAGTCAAGTCTCTAACCCAAGGTCACATCGTCCATGTTACAGTCTTGATTTGGACCCAGGTCTCCTGGTACCCAGTCCGCTGCTCTTTCCACCACTCACCACACTACCATAGGAAGTGGAGGCTACCCCGCTATAATGAGCTAATCAGGAAGGTATTTGAGATCATTAGCACCGATGAGGCCTAGCTGTTACTGAGATACCCAGTTCTGTGCCAGTAAACTCCATGTCACCCTGGGGTTTCAGGATTAGGGTCTCTAACCAGTCCCATTTTGTTCATTCCTTCTGTAGGTTTCCAAATCAACCCACTTGGGGGAAGGAAGAAAAAAATGCATATTTTTTTTTACAAGGAGATATATGGGCTTGCCCAGAGGAAACAACTGTTCAAGGTGATGGAGGCAGTAATAGGACTAGATTCTTGAAGATTTAGGGGTAAGGGTTTTTTACAGCCTGGGCTGTGGTTCTCTGGGATCAGGATAGACACCCCCATCCTAGAAACACACTGCTTCTTTGTTTAAAGAGAAGGACAAAGACCCCCATGGAGGTCACTGAAAATTCTGATACAAGCATTCCCTCTCTTCTCCTCCTACACAAGTCATAGGGCAGGGATGGAAACAGAAAACCCAGAATCCCCATAGGCATTCCATCCAAACTGATGCCAAAAAGCAAATTTTCCCTAGAATATCAAGTTTAAAAAAAAAAGAAGCACATTTTTCTCTGTACACCAGTGAGGGTCTGCCTGGTTCCTGACTTAGCTGCCTTCTTCCAGTCCATGAGCCTGGGCAGGTTTCCTGGTGAGATTGTACCCTGTGTGCTGCCTGGACCTGTCCCTGAGAAGTGAGACTGGCAACCAGCACTGTGAGAGCAAGACAGAGATTCTCTGGTCCTGAGGGCAAACCTAAGAATATCACTTACTACTGTATGACTTTAGGCAAGTCACTTTCTCTCCCTGGGCCTCAATTTCCTCATCTACAAATTAAGAAGACTGAAAAAGATGACCCTATCCTCCCCCCAGGGCAGCTAGGTGGCACAGTGAATGGAGCACCCACTGGCCCTGGTATCAGGAGAACCTGAGTTCAAATCCGACCTCAGACACTTAACACAAAACTATCTGTGTGACCTTGGGCAAGTTACTTAATCCCAATTGCCCTACCTTCCTCCAAAAAGAAAAAAAAAGAAAAGAAAGAAAAAGATGATCCCTAAAGAACCCTCCAGCCCAAAGAAAAAGGGGAGCATCTGAAAAGGGCACTAACCTAGAAATCAGGAGCCTCAGTTTTAATCCTAGCTTTGAGATACATTATTGGTGTAGGCACAATCCTTAGCCTACCTTATCCTCTGCTTCTCATTCTGTAAAATGGAGACATTTATTATAGCTGCACTAACTACCCCATGGCATTGTTGTGAAGAAAATTCTTTGTGAATTCTAAAGTGCCATAGAAATGTGAAGTGCTATCACTTAATCAATCACCAAGAGTTTATTAAAGCCTGTTATGTGCCAGCCACTGTGTTAAGTACTGGGGATACAAATTAATAAAAAACACTGACTTCCTTCAAGGTGCTTCCATTCTAATGAGGGAGGCAACCTGTACATGAATAGGTAATTACAAGATACATACAGAGTAGGTGGAAAGGAGCCTTTGAGGGGAAGATACAGGGCTAAGAGTTAAGGGAGATGGGATCAGGAAAAGTCTCCTACAAAAGATAACATTTGAACCAAGTCTTGAAGGAATCCTCATTTTTGTCATTGGAGTATGGGCTGTGATCCTGAGGCTAAGAAGATGGGAGGTGAGTTGAGTGTGCTGTGGGAGGCTTGAGGTGATGATGAGGATGGTGGTAATGGTGATGCTTATGAAAAGGGTGATTATACTTTAAGCCAATTAGTGACCAAGTTAGAATGATAATTCACTAACTTTTCCATTGGTCCATATGGGCATTCCTGGGGATAAGTTGGGACTGAGGATTCTACGAGGTAGAGGTAAGGAGAGAGAGAAATCTAGGTATGGGCATCAGCCAGGTCAAATGCACTGAGATAGGAGATAGAGTGTGGTATATGAGCAATGACAAATAAGTCAGTATTATTAGACCAAAAAGCATGGATGTAATGTGTGATGAAATTGAAAAGATGGGAAAAGACCAGGTTATGAAGAATTTTACAAGCCAAAGAAGAGTTTACATTTTATCTTAGAGGTAGTAGAGAGCTAGTAGAGTTTACTAAGTATACTTTGGGAAGAACATTTCATCAACTCAGTGGAGGGTGGTTTAGATTGTTGGAAAGCACAGTAGGAAGACAAGTTAGAAGGCTATTACAGTAGACTAGGCTAGAGGCAATGAAGTCTAGAGCTAGGTTGCAAACCTAACTGGAAGCATGGTGGTACCTTTAGTGATAATAGGAAAGTTGGGAAGAAGGATGGGGGTGGTTTAGAAACTGAGTTCTGGTTTCGATGATTGAGCTTGAGATGTCTACACAACAACCACTTTGAAATATCCTATAGATATTTTAAGATATGGAATTGTCACTCAAGAGAGTGACTGGGGCTAGACATAGAGATATGTATAGATATTATAATTAATTCTTGGGCCCTGATGAGATTACTAAGGATAGAAGTGTAGAGAAAAAAGAGAAAAGGGCCTACATCACAGTTTGAGGAGAATACCCAAGTTAGTTGGATGAAACTATTCATTCATCCATAGGGATGAAAATCTACCTCCAGATTCTGAGGAGAAACAAGAGAAAGTAGAATGATAAAAACCCAGAGAGGAGAAAATAGTCAGGAGAAAGTAATCAACAATGTAAACTGCTGGAGAAAGGTTGGGAAGGGTGAGGATTAAGAAAAGGTCATTCAGTTTGGCAATTAAGTGATCACTGGTGACTTTGGAGAGAGTTTAAGTTTGAAGCTGTAAAATGTTTCTGTTGAATGATGAGGTCAGAAGTCAGATGAGAGGATTTAGAAGAGAATGAGAGGGGAGGAAGTGGAAACCCAGTGTACATTTTAAAAAGGATTTTAGCTAAGAGGGAAGGAGAGATATAAGTCAGTAGTTTGTTTGAACATAGAGTCTAATGAGGATTTTCTAAGGATGGGAGAGACATGGATGTGTTATAGGAATCAGAGGAGGAACAGGAGAGGGGAGGTAGAATCTGCTGGGAATGGAGGGGATGGGATCCAGAGTGCATGGCTTGTCCTTATAAGAGAGGGAGGCCATCACTTCATCAGAGCCTGCAGAGGAGGAGGTTATAGTGGAGAATGATGTCAAAGTGATGTAACATGAAGAAAAAGGGAGAAGAGGGCACTTTCAGCAAATGGTCTCATTTTTTTTCATTGGAATAAAGAAGATGTGAGGTGAGGGTGCTATGGAAGACTTGAGAAGGTAAGGATGATGATGATGACAATGACAATGACAGCAACAATGATCTAAAAGTCAATTAGTGACCAAACAAGGATGAAAACTTACTAACTTTTCCATTGGCCCAAAGTCTCAATATGAGGATCCTTGGGGATAGGTTAGGACTGAGTAGCTCACTTTAGTGCCAATGCAATATTCACAGCACCACATTGGTGAATATGCCAGCATAATTATGAACCACAAAATATAACAGACTCTCCATATAGAAGACAGAAGTAAAACATTTATTCAGACACCAGAAAGCCAAATCTCAGCACCAGAAAGTCAAATTTGCCACAGCAAGAAAGTAATCTATACGCAATAACACTGCAGAGAGCAATACCATCCCAAAGGCTTCCCACAAACACTCACAAGCCTAGCTGTCTCCTTGTCTGCTTCCTCTCTCTCCTACCACACTAACTGCTCTGGTTCCCAGGTTCCTCTGGGCTCTACTCCACCTGTTCAGCAAGCTCCTCCCGCCACAGGCTCCATGTAATTACATTCGGCCTATTAATGGATAGGGAAGATCGTCAAATTCACACTCCCATTACACTTACCAAGTACAGAGACTGTTTCTTTGCCAGAGGCTCTCAGACACAAACAAGTTTTGCAATGGAGTAGGGAACTGGCAAAGCCATAGTTCAGTTATAGGATAAAAGTAGACAATTCTAAGATAACTGGTCAATAGGAAAGAGGGTGAAGGGAGGGACAGGTTGCATTGAATAAGCTGCTTAACCCCACTTAGTTCATGTCTCTTTATCTATAGAAAATGGAGAAAACAGTATTTTGATCACCTATTTGGCTAGGTCAATTGTGAGGCTCCAATGACAGGATGTATGTAACATACTTTGCAAATTTTCAAGCACTCAATAACTGTCAATTATTTCTAATATAACATATAACATCACTCTTCATTATCATGGGATATAATAAACAATTCAGCAACATTTATAAAGTATCTGTTTCCTGCAAAGCAATATGGATGCAAATCCGGGACTTATTATATTATACAACATTGGAGCTCAGGAAAAGAGAGGAGAGAGAGAGAGAGGAGAGAGAGAGAGAAAGACAGAGAGAGAGAGAGAGAGAGAGAGAGAGAGGAAGAGAGAGAGAGAGAGAGAGAGAGAGAGAGAGAGAGAGGGAGAGAGAGAGAGAACAACAACAACAGAAATACCTGACATTTACATAGCATTTTAGGTTTGCAAAATGATTTATATATATGATCACATTCCAGCCTTGCAAAAACCCTGTGAGATAAATGCTATTAGTACCCCCATTTTATATATGAGAAAACTGAGACTGAGAGGAGTTATGACTTGCCCAGGGCTGACACAGATAGTGAATATCTGAGGCAGGATTTGGATCAGATCATCCTGACTTCAAGTCCACTACATCACCAAAGCAAAAATAGAAAAAAGTAAATAGACCATTCATTGGTCTCAGAACTGAATCAGAGTATGTGACTGGACTCAGTTGTATTTGAAAAATTATATAACACTTTCCATGGTTTCACAAGTTTCCCCACTAGAAAATCCTATCTTTTTACACAAATATTCTTCTAGTGAATATGACTGAGACTAAGAACACCATGAAAAACCAAAATTACAGATGACCCAAAGGACAATGAAAGACGCATTGTAAGTATAAATAGGCAATAAGGACTAGCTCAGGAGAAATGGTGCAAATTCCTCTCTATCTCCTGACTCTGGATAGCTTATGTCTAGAAAAGGAGGTGGGCCAGTCATATGTGAAAAACAAAGGATGGCCAAGATGGCCGGGGTGCTGTACTGGGATCCACAAAATACTAAAAGACCCAGAAGAAGTTTTCTGGCATGCTAGTGTATCATGTTGTTCTTCTAGAAAGGATTTATGCATTGACATGGACAAGAATTGCGTGGGATGGGAAGGCAAGGCAATTTGCACCAGTGGAGGGAATGCATCATAAGGAGATGATATTCCATTGAAATAATGAATTCTAAGTAAAAATTCTTTTGTGTAGTATGTTGGGGGTGGGGGGTCTGTGGGGGAGGTTAGAGGGAGAAAGAAATGTTTGCTGTTTCTTTTTTTAAAAAAACTTCAGTTGTTTTTCCTTTACCTGTCTTGCCTATTTCTCCAGTCAGAGATAAAAACAAATCCAAAGACGTTTATTAAGCTTCTATCACACGTTGGAAGCTTTGCTAGGAGGCTTCTTGGGAGAAGAGAGAAACACACACAAGGAATATGGGAGCTAACTAAATCGCAAAACATAGCCCAGGGCACTAATAGAGGGCACAGGGAATGCTGGCTGAGTTTACAGGGCAGTTGGAGCTGATTAACCAGGAAAGGCATCCAAGGGAGGGCTTCTGAACAGGATTTTATCAGAAGGGAGAGACCTGTCATATGAAAATTGGTATAAAAATATGATACCTGGAGATGTGCTTGTCTTGGGCACTAGGCAGTGGTTGATAGTGCTGTGGTGGAGTTATCTTCATGATCTGCAGCCCAGATGTGCAACTTTCAAAGTCTTTCCACACAGCCAGACGCAGAACTTTGCTGCTCAGAGCTTCCCCCCAGGAGACCTGGGACTTCGTAGAATTCACTTGGAGACATTGGTGGGTCAATTTGCTGCCAGACCCAACAACTCATCTTCGTCATTTCTCCAGCCTCACATTCGCTAATGATCAGCCTTCATAATGAAGGTATTTTTCGCCCTGCTGAGAGTCACAAGGAGAAAAATTGATTGACAGTGTTATCTGGATTGTAGTAATTAAATCAGGGCAGACAAATCCCTGTTCTCATTATATTTCAGACGTGTCTGAAGCATTAAAAAAAAAAACCCACCACAGGTGAAGAGTGATCACTCTGTTCTTGCAGTTTGTTATGAAGGCAGGCGCCTCTAGACAAATATGAAATATGCTCCTTAGGATGGAGATGATGGCCATGAGTAGACAAAGAATATCTAACCACAAGGTGTCTGAATTAAGGAAGGACATTCTTCCAGCTTAGGGATGGACCAAAAGAACGTAGGATTTACATCTTAAAAGGACATTAGACAGGGATCATCTTGTCTAACCCCCTCCTTTCACAGGAAGGCCAAATGAGTTATTGGATAACACGGAGTTAGTAAGAAAGAGAGCCGGAATTTGAACTCTGGATTCAATTCATGAAAGCAATTAGCACATCAAAAATGAATCATTAAGTAAAAATTAGTAAATCCAGATTTTTTAAAAATAGGTGATTTTTTCTAAATGGGATCAATTGGGAAAAATACTTCATGATTTTTCATTTTTTAATGCAAAAGTGACATCATAAATTCAACAAAAGGGCTTTTTAATAAAGAATTTTAGTAAATGCTTTAAATAGAGAATTAATGAAAGCTATAATTGTTACAAACTGTACAAAGACTGGTTTCTGAAGCAGACATGGAGTGTGAGTAGTCTGTGAGGCTCACTGGTTAGGATTGCCTGGGAAAGAGTGGGAAGAGTGTTTGAAGGGTGGCAGTAAGATCAGGGGTGTACTAGAGTCCCTTCAAACAGCACGAGTAGATAGTTAACATTTCACTGTGAGCATTTACACCTCAGAAATCACCAAATACTGCAAATCAGGGTTTTATTTCTTACTTTGTGGATTGTTTAGACTTAAGAAAGTGATGAAGAAAATAATAATGCACATGAAATTTAAAAGTGTGTTCTGCAAGCATTTGAATTTTTTTTTGAGATCCTGTTGTTAAATATTTGCTAGCACACCGTTAAGTAAGATCTGACTCTAAACTTGACCCTTCTTCTAAGTAAGGATCAACTCATTCTAGTTTCTAGTTGAAAACCCTATCTATGAAGAAGCCCTGTTTTATCCACTGGAGAGAGAGGCCATGAAGGAAGGACACAGTTATCATCATCAAAGGACCTGCCTATTGTGAGAAAGCATCATCCCTACACATGAAGAGCCCCCAAACTGAAGGGAACATAAAAAGATATGAAGATAAATAACACGGTATTATGTGACCTGGGCACATAATGCACTTGTACTAAACTTGTTTTATTCATTCATGGTGGAGAGCAGAAAATCTCAGGTAGCTACTCACCACTCAAGGGATTTCTTCATGGTAGCAACAATTTTCTTTGTAGATCCAAGTAAAATTTTGTAGCAAAAAAAAATCCTAATTTTTGTATTTGTTAATATACACCAGTCTCTCGACTTTTGCAAAAAAAGATTTTGGGCTTTTACCAACACATTTTCAGTAGAATGAATTTGGAGCTGTATTGGCCATGAGAGGCTAGAATAGAAGTATCTTAGGATAAGCCTTTGACAAAATCTCCCAAGATATCTTTCTGGAAAATGTGGAGAGATGTGAGGTAGATAATAATAATTAGGTGGATTCAGGGTTGGTTGAACAGCTGGACTTGAAGAGTGGTCATTACTGTCTCAATGTCAATTTGGAAAGAGTGAAATGAACCTGGTGACTTTGCTTTGGTCTTTACTATTGAACATCTTAATCAATCATGTGGATTAAAGCATGAAACAATCAGTCGATTAGCAAGTAGTCATTTAGCGTCTATTATGTGCCTGGAACCTACTAGGAACTGGGGCTACAGGAAGGAGCTTACATTCTAACAGAGGAGACAACGTGGAAACACAAAGATGTGTGCAAATACATTTGTCCCAAACAGAACTCATTCCCTTCCCCACCCCCCTCCCTGTCTCATACTTTCTCCTCCTCCCAATTTTCCCACTATTAACAAAGATATCACCACCCTCTCAGTGACCTAAGCTCGAAACCTCCATGTTATCCTTAACTCCTGACTAACATTCACTCCATATTTCTGATCTGTTGTCAAATCTCCTCATTTCTATCTTTTCACCTCTTGCATCTGTCCCCTTTTCCCCACCCACACAGCTACTACTCGGATTTTGTTGTTGTTTCTCAACCGGCCTCTACCAATCTGATGTAAGCCCTCATTCCCTCACCTCTGGACTCTTATAGTAGCCTTCTGGGTGACCTTCCTGCCTCAAGTTTCTCCCCACTATAATCCGTGGTCCAATCAATCAATCAACCTAAAGCTCAGGTCTTACCATGTCACCTCCCCAAAACACACACACAACCCCCTCCAGGATCAAATATAAAATACCCCATTTGACATTTAAATCCCTTCACAACCTGACCCCTTTCTACCTTTGTAGGCTTCTTATATTTTACTCCAATCTAGCTACTTTATGATCTATCTACACTGGCCTTGTTATTCCTTACACATGACACTTTATTGCCAGACTACCTTTTCACTGGCTTGTTGTCCAAAGTTCCTGGAATATTTTCCTTCCTTTCCTCTTCCCATTGGCTTACCTAGCTTCCTTTAAGACTCATCTCAAATCCCTTTTGCAGGAGGTCTTTCTTAGTTTTTTCTGACTCTGCCCAACCTCCCAGCAGTTAGCACCTTTCTTCTGAGATTGTTTTATATATGTGTATATGTATATATATGTATGTATGTACGTATTTGTATATATGTGTATAATATGTGTATATATACCCACATACATATATAAATATAAAACACATATGCATATAAATCATATATATAACTCTGTATATATACATATATAACTCTGTACATATATACATATAATATCTTTTACAGAGTTATTTGTCTTTTTACCCCATTTGAATGTGAGCTCCTTGAGGGCAGGGACTGTGTTTGTCTTTTTTTGTAGCTCCAGCATGTAGCACAATTCCTAGCATATAATAAAGCATTTAACTTTTGCTTATTTGACTGACTGACTGACTGACTGACTATGTGAAGGCTGAATTGGAGAGGGAAGAGACTAGCCAGGGAAGACAATTAGCAGGCTATTACAATGCTTCAGAACCTGAATTGGGCTGGGAGCTGTGTGATTAAAGAGAAGAGGACAGATGGAAGAAATATGGTAGTAAAAAAGACGAGATTTGGCAGTTCATTGGAGATATGGAGTAAGTGGAAGTAAGAATTTGAGAATGACAGCTGAGGTTGTGAACCTGAGTGACTGGGATCCCAGGGGTGCCCTCAACAGTACCAGGGAGTCTGGGAAGAAGGGAAGGCTTGAGAAGAAAGATGAGTTCTCTTTTGTACATGTTGAATTTGAGATATCTATGGCACGGTCAGTTCAAGAAGTCCAAAAGGCACTTGGCAATGTAATCAATAAGTATCAAATACTTACTATATGCCAGGCACTATACTAAGTACTATCGATACCAAAAGGGTTAAAAGACAGTCTGCCCTCAGGGATCTCCCTGTCTAATGAGGGATACAGCAAACAAATGTATTTGAAAATGCTCTATACAGAAAGGATAAACAGGAAATAATTAAATAGAGGAAATTAAGATGGCTTGGGAAAGACTTCCTGTAGAAGATGGGGTGTTGGGACTCAGAGGAAGCCAATAGATGAAGATGAGGATGGAGATCATTCTAGTGATGGACGACAGTCAAAGAAAATGCCTCTGGTTGAGAGACGGAGTGTCTTGTCCAGGAAACAGCAAGGAGGCCGGTGTCACTGGACTGAAGAGTATGTGATGTGTTGGGGAGTAAGGTGGAAGAATTTGGAAGAGGTAGGAAGGGGCTAAGTCATGATGCAAGGCTGGAGGTCAGGAGTTAGACAAATAGAAAAGAGAATCATCTGCAAAGAAAGTGACACAATATAGAGAAAGAAGAGAAGTAAGCTCAGGAAAGAGCCTTGGAAGACACTCACATAGGTAGGTAGATATGACCTGGAGGAGAATCTAGCAAAGACTGAGAAGGATCAATTTGACAGACAAGAGGAGAACTGGGAGAGAGTAGTGTCATGAAACCTAATGAGGAGAGAGCATCCAGAAGAAGAGTGTGAGCTACAGTAGCTAAGATTCTGAGAGGTCCAATACAAGATAATTTGGGAAGTAGGGCTCTAACATTTGGAGAAATCAGGAAAGTCTTCATGTGAAGATGACATGCTTATCAGATATGTGGATGACCCAAAGCTGGGGGGCATAGCTAATATGTCACGTGAGTCAGGAGCCAGAAACATTCCAACAGTCTAGAATGTTGGGACAAATCTAACAAGATGAAATTTAATAAGACGTAAATGTAAATTTAATAAATGTAAGTATTAATTTAATAAATGTAAAATCTTATACTTGGCTTCAAAAAATAAATATCATAATTAAAGGAGAGAAATGTCTAGATAATAATTCATCTAAAAAAATAAAACCAAACAAATCTGAAGGCTTTTGTGCTCTAAAAATCCCAGCATGGGATTTTTTTAGTGAGATTTTGGGTAAAAAAAAAAGGTCAATGAATTAATGAGAATGGTGTAGTACCAGGATAAAGGCAATAATAGTCCTACTCTACTCTACCCTGGTCAGACCACATTTGAAGTATTAACTTCAGTTCTGAGCACTACATTTTCAGAAGTTTGTTGATAAACTGGAGAGCCTCCATAGGACAACTGGGGTGGTAAAAGACCTCAAGTTCATACTCTAAGAGGATATATTGAAAAAATAGGAGTTTTTACTTGTTTGTTTGTTTCTTTTTGTTTTTGCCAGAGAAGACTAAGGGATCATGATGGTGGTCTTCAAGGATATGAAAAGGTGTTATGTGAAAGGGGGACTGGCCATGGGGACAACAGGTAGAATTTGTAGATGAATATATGTTTAGCACATTTTACAGAAAACTTCCTGGCATCTATTCAAAATTGCACCGAGAATGGGACTTCACTGGATGTCTTCAAGTAAAGACTGGATAAATACTTCCTGGGATACAGTAGAAGTGGTATTTCATCAGCAATGGTTTGGACTAGGTGGCCTCAGAGGCCCCTTACAGTTCTAAGACTCTTCAAACTCAATAATTCCTCATGCTATAAATTTTATTTTCTTTAAGCCCTGGCTAAGTTCATTCAAAAGAGACCCAACCTTTGTCTAGGTTGAGCTAAGGGGAAAGAGAAACGGAGACTCAACCCTGGCTGGAGGCAGTGAAGCCTGGTGGGCAGGGCTGGAGGTATAAGGAGAGTGATGTCAAGTCAAGGGTCTGGGCTGAGTGATGCTCCCTTTCTATCTGGGCTCCTTCTTTACAGCTCTACCTCCCCAAACCAAACCAAGCCCCCAGGCGGAGGAAATATTTGGGAAAGGGAAAAGAGAACAAAACTTGAGTGAGGTAGAAGTCCCATTTCTACCTTCGCAGACTGGGCTGCCTGTCAGCATATGTCAGCTAACACACCATGACATTTTCTGTCAGAGACTTTCCTGAGCCTCATTAGTATTTCCTCTCACATCCATGGTAGGCCCTGGAAATCTGTGAACTGCTCTGACACAAATCTAAGTGAAGTGGAGACTAGAGGGTGGTTTCTCATGTCTATTTGTGGTTTTTAAAACAAATTCCTCACATCTGGCAGGTTTGCCTTTTCCCAGGCAATGGTAGTCTTTCAGCCAAACTCACCTAACAGCCAGTCCTGGCTCCCACTTCCAGGTCCCTATCATGATACCCTTGTGACTTTTTGTCATGAAGTTTACCCTCTGATAATCACCTTGCAAATAGGCAGGTGTTCAGGGCCGTCAAAAGTGTGGCCACTTGAATAGACAAGAAGGGTGATTTTCCTTCCCAGAGCTCCCAGCTACAAGGAAAATGTGGGGAGGTCACATTGGAATTCTTTCCCTCTGCCATGGAGTTTCATGGAGAGGGCTCCAATCAAACCCAGGCTCCCTACAAAAGCATGATAGACAAATTTACAATTTGGCATGATTGTGCACAATATGAAATAACATTTTACTTTATATAAAGATTCATCTCAGACAGTGGTTCTCAACCTTCCTAATGCTGTGACCCTTTAATATAGTTCCTCATGTTGTGGTGACCCCTAACCATAAAATTATTTTCGTTGCTACTTCATAACTGTAATTTTGCTACTGTTATGAATTGTAATGTAAATATCTGATATACAGGATGTATTTTCATTGTTACAAATTGAACATAACCCACAGGTTGCGAACCGCTGATCTAAGAATTCGTAGACTTTTCCTAGACTTTTCCCAGTAGAATCTAAGTTTCTTGAGGATGGCTTTTTTTTTCCTTTGTATCCTCAGTGATACTAAATGCATATAGAAGGAACTTAATAAATGCTTATTGAATTGAACATGATGGACTTAGGGAGTGGATTTAAATGTTTGTTTACGGATAATTATAAAGGAACCTGGAGAGCATAGGCTTAAAGATGGCATTTGGATATATTTGAGCAGATGTGGTGTGGCAGAAAGAACACAGGACAGGAAAAAACCTCACATACTGTGTGACTTTGGGTTAGTCACTGCCGTCTTTCTGGGGTTCAGTGTCCTCATCTGGAAAATGGATGAATTGGACCAGATGATCTTTAAGGTGCCTTTCACCTCTAAGACTATACTCAAGTGTCAAAAGTTACTCCCACTGAAAGTCAATCAGAAATTAAGAAAAAGTGGTTTTGAAATAAAGTAAATAGAACTCAAAGGTAGGATTTAATTTGTACACAACTTTTCGAGGGCACACATCTACTGTGTAATAACAATGAGAAGACTACCTAGCATGTGTATAGTGCTTTAAAGTTTTAAAGTGCTTTACAAACATTATCTTACTTTATCTTCACAACAATCTTGTTTTTCAGTCATGTCTGACTCTTTGTGACCCCATTTACAGTTTTCCTGGCAAGGATATTGGAATGGTTTGCCATTTACAACTCATTTTATAGATGAAGAAATTGAAGCAAATGGGGTTAAGTGACTTGTCCAGGGTCACACAGCTAGTAAGTGTCTACATCAGATTTGTTCTCAGGAAGATGAGTTTTTCTGACTATAGACCTGGTGCTCTATCCACTGTGTCACCTAGCTATCATTAAATTCATTTTATAGATGAGAAAACTGAGGTTGAAAGAAGCTGAGTTGCCCAGGCACACACAGTAAGTAAGAGTCTGAGGGTGGACTTTAAATGCCACCTAGAGGCTCCCAATATAGCTATTTTTGCTTGGGGGGGAGGGGATGAAAGAGGAAAAATGGCATCATTTGGAAATATTTGAACAGATTTTTTGTTCTCAAATTTGATTCAAAAAGCTATTTCATCAACATCAGTATCAACCCAATGCAGCCACAGCTTGCATCATCAGGGCTGACTTGATTACAGAACCAGCCAAAGAGGTCCAGGTATCTGTGCACACTGGGTCTACTGGAGTTAGGAAAGCAAAGACCTAAGTTCTACACAGAGATGCAAATCCCCAGGGACAAATGCCTTGTAAACTAAACTACTTGCACACATACAGTTCTATCTATGCAGTTAGGGCCAGAAGCACATGTAGCTAAGGGTCCTGGCAACTGCTGGTGAAGATGAGTTTGTATTCTAATTAGGAAGAACAGCTGCCTGCATCTTTGGGGTCTGCAGGGTGCAGTCTGTTGGCAAGAGCTGCCTTGGAGGGAGGGCAAGGTTGGTGTTAAAACTCCCCAGGCAGTTTTCCCAATTGAAAATTTCCAAAGATGCTGCCCCGGATTTTTAGCGTCTTAGAGATTACCAGTCTTCCTGACACCAGGCTGAGAAAATTAAAAACTGGAGAAACAAAGAGGCGAGTGAGTCAGAAGGCAGGGGAGGAAGGCCCCTCAGCTCTGGGAATCGGAGGAAGCCGGACTGGGGAGGGGGAAGAGCCGGGAACATTTCAAAATTCTAGCCCGATAAAGATCTTAGTGCCCCTTAATGATATTATCTTATCCATTTATATGTCTGTCCTCAAAGGAAGAATTAAAAAAAAAAAACTCAGAAAGGACAAACCTTTGTGAATTATGAAAAGGAAAACCAGATGAGAGGAGATAAGTTCTTCAATGAGGTTTTTATTACACAAATCTGCAGACATTATCAATTCAGAAGAATAGGGCCCTTCTCTCCACCACTCCACTCCCCCCTCCCATCTCCTGTTTGTTTAAGAGGAAGGAGAGTTGAAGACCTGTCTGTAGGGATGATTAATGAGAAAGAAATTGCATTCATAAGGGGCCCTTCCTCTTGAAGGCTGACTGTCACAAAGCTTAAAGGGACAGAACAAGGATATGTCAAATTCGTTTCTGACTCTACTGGGTCAGAGCTGTTGCTCAAGAATTCTAGGTAGCATGCTAACTAGAACAGCAGCTGAATTCCTGAATGGCCCCAATTCCAGGGTGTCGGAGATGGAAGGAACCTGAGAGAGTCACCTAGGCCAACCTGCGTCCAAACAACCATCTCCCCTACAGCAACCCCTAGTGGCTGTTCAGCTTTGACCTTCCCTACAAGGAATATTCATGAATTCTTGAGGCTGCCCAAACTGACTTTTGGAGAGCTATAGTCATAGAGAAGTTTTTTTTTACCCAAACCAGCTTCCCTGGATATGTCACCCAGGGCCCTTTGGGGCCAGGCAGAGCCAAGTTTAACTTCACTTTCCTATGACACTCTTAAGGCATTGTCAGAGATAGAAAACAGACTGATAATCTAATTTTCTCTTTTTGACAAGGTTACTAGACCAATAGATCAAGGGGATATTGTAAATGTAGTATGCATGGATTTTTAGGAAGGCATTTGACAGATTGTCTCATGAAAGCCCTATGGATATGAAGGAGAGATGTGGGCTGGATAATAATATAACTCTATGAATCGATGATTGAATTCAAAGAAAAGTTATTAATGGGTCGATGTTCACCTGGAGGAGGGTTTCTGGTGGAGTACTGCAGAAATCTGTCATTAGTCCTGTTTTGTTTAATATTTCTTGGTGATTGGCTTAGATGGAGGCATGGATGATATGCTTCTCAAATTGACAGAATTTGAATACAAAGAGACCTAGTCAGGCTAGGAAGATAGGTCCAATAGAAGAAGGAGAAGAAGAAGGAGAAGAAGAAGGAGAAGAAGAAGAAGGAGAAGGAGAAGAAGAAGAAGAAGGAGAAGGAGAAGGAGAAGGAGAAGGAGAAGGAGAAGGAGAAGGAGAAGGAGAAGGAGGAGAAGGAGAAGGAGAAGGAGAAGAAGGAGAAGGAGAAGAAGAAGAAGAAGAAGAAGAAGAAGAAGAAGAAACAGAAGGAGAAGGAGGAGAAGGAGAAGGAGAAGAAGAAGAAGGAGGAGGAGGAGGAGGAGGAGGAGGAGGAAGAGGAGGAAGAGAAGGAGGAGAAGGAGAAGGAGGAGGAGGAAGAGAAGGAGCAGGAGGAGGAGGAGGAGGAGGAGGAAGGACAGTAGGAAGGAAAGGATGAGAAAGAGGAGAAGGGTGATGATGACAACAATGACCTGAGGGTTTTAGTAGACCACAAATTGGATTGAATCAACATTGGGATATAGCACCCCAAAAAAGTGTAAGGGGGGGGCAAAGGGGAAGCAAGGTTAAACTGCATTAATAAAAGCAAAGCATCCAGAACAAGACAAATTCTACCCCCCCTGAACTTTACCATGGACAGACCCTGTATGGGGTACTATGTTCAGTCCTGGGTATAGGAGAAGACTCAGCAGGAGGTGGAGACCGGACAGCCATCTTCATGCATTTGATGGGCTATCACTTGGAAGAGGTATACTTGTAAAGCTTGATTCCAAAGGACAGAACTAAAGACAATGGGTAGGTGGGTGGATAGCTTTGAGAGGTGGATCTGAAAAGAACTATACACAATCAAAGCTATAGGAAAGTGAAAAGGGCTAGTTTGGAAAGGGAGTGGGCTCCGCATCTCAGGTAATATTCAAGAAGAAGCTGAATAGCCCCTTTTCAGGTATATTGAGAGTCTGTCAGTCAGTCACTAAGCATTTACTAAGCGCCAACAATGCTAAATGCACATGGTAGAGGAGATGGTTTTTTCCTTAGGTAGGGGATGAACAACATGACACCTGAGTTTCTTTCCAACTCTGAAATTCTATGATTCTAAGTTTAGGGTACAATGTGACTCAGATTCATAATAGAAATCATCTAATCTCCTTCCCAATGTAGGATCCCTCTTGACAGCACCCCAAACAGGATCCCACCCAAAACTCTGTTGCAATACGGCCAATAATCATTGCATTTCTGATACTCACTTCAAAAAGTTTAAACTTCACAAACTCCCTAGTTTTCCCTTATAACATCTCATCATTGTCCACTGATATCTTTCTCCAATGCCTGTTCATATATGCCAGGCACTGTGCTAAGCTAGTAATTATTTACAGAGAACTTTATTTATTTAACATTTACATAAAGCAATTTATTTAATATTTGCAGAGTGCTTCACATATACTATCTTTTTTGATCCTCACAACAACCCAATGAGGTAGGTGCTATTATTATCCCTATTTTTCAGATGAGGAAATTGAGGCTTAGAATTATTAAGTATCTGAAGCAGGATTTGATCTGAGCTCTTCCTGTCTCCCAATCTCATTCCTGGCACTGACTAACCCTGTGATCTTAACACTTCAGCAAGTCACTTGACCCTTTAGTGTTTCAGGCAACTCTCAAGGATTTGTCTAACAAATCCCAGTTGACTGGTGATCCATATTGGTAAAAGGAGTTCCCACACTGGAAGTTCCCCCCTGGTGAAATCACATATCCTCTGTACATTCATGTATCATCCTCCACCTCAAAAGATGAAAGAGAAGGGGCCACCCTAGAGAGCGCATCTGCTGTTCCCCATCAGTGCCCACCCTTACCTCTTCGATCTCCTCCTAGCTGCATACAAATACTTGCGATGAGCTATTATCTGCATTTACTCAAACTCTATGGAAATACAATAATCAGGAATTAGAGCAGGGCTCCATTGCTCAGTTATAATGAAAGTGACTGAACAACTTTTTAGTAAGATATATAGTCATTATGTTTATTATCCCAATAGGGAAGATTAAATGTACAATTTCCGTGAGTTGAAAATTAAAACGAGGCTCACCCAGAAGAAATACGGTTGGATGGAACTTTCCAAAACGGCTCCTCTGTTCGCCTCGCTCCCTCCCCCACCCTGAGCATTTATTTTTTTTTCCCTCAAGATCTTATTTTTTTTTTGTTTAGTCACAAACAGATGACTCCTAGAACAATCTCCATTTCCTTTGCTACAGGAGGTCTGTATGATGAATAAAAGTCTCCCCGCAGTGAATGCCAAGCCAAACAGATTAATTTAAGATGCATCTGCTGTAGATTAAACATTTGGAAAAGCCATTTTATAAATATTTTTTTCCACAACAACATCCCCATATGGCAGCTAGCTCCGGTCGACGTTTCGAATGTTGCCTGTATATGCTCTCACATATGTATTTAATGTACACTCCATGCTCGCTGCTTCTGTTGTCAGTCTCCACAATATTCCGGAGTGACTTTGAATCGGCTTTGAGATGACAAGGCAGACTCTTTGGAGTGGGCCGAGCAGATGGAGCCCAATTCTGGGTGGGTGAATGGGGACCACAGAGGTGTGAGCCTCTAGGAACCTTCAGTAGTCTCATCTCACTCTCACATCTGAACTATCTCCAAAATGCAACCAGTAGGTCCAGGGTCCAGTGACCCCTTTGCCCTGACGTTGCCATTTTGCCTAAGCCCCAGCTCTCTTTCATGATGTCTCCCTGGATTCATCGGAAAGAGCCTTCAGTGAGAGAAAAAGGACTATGTGGGATTATGATGTGAAAGTTTTGGAAAATGAAAGAATGAATATATTTAAAAAAAACATTTATTAAGTGTTTACTATGTGCAAAGCATAGGTTTGAGCTTATGTCCATATAAAGACAACATTAGGAGTTAGGGAAATAATAAACAAAGACTTAAAGAATTTGGAGCTGCAAATAATTTAGAGATAATCTAGTCCATCTTTTTTTCCCTTTTTTTCCCCTTTCTTTTATTTTATAACAAAAGAGGAAACTGAGTTTCAGGAACTTAAGTGGTTTACCCAAAGCTAATGAGTTGCTGAACAAGGATCTGAACCAAGAACTTGTGACATTAAATCCAGTGCTATTTCCATCATAATACATTGCCTTATGTCCATTGGCACGGGACTCTCTCCCTATTGATGGAGATTAAGGTCCTGCCCTGAGGGAGGGGAGGGGCAGAGCTGCTGAGAGGTTAGAGAGTTCTAGCTTTCCCCAGTCCCCTTTGGGACTCTACAAGGCCAGTCCCTTTTGGGACTCTTCAAGTTTTAAGTCTCCTTTGGGACTCTTCAAACCTTGAGTCTCTTCAAATGTTTCTGGCTTCCAGCTCCAACAGAAAAGATGGAAGAGACTAACCCCGCTTCAGGCTGCTGATGGAAAGACTCTGGAAAAACATGAGGAGCCAGTAGTCTCTAACACCAGCTTGCTACCCTGGAGATTATGGGGAATTTCCCCTTGAATGAGATCATGGGCACACTCTCTTGATTGAGCTCAGTTATCTCACTCCCAAAGGGAGAGTTCCTTCATTCTGTATTGTCTGGCATATATTCTTCTATGTACCTTCTCTATGTTTTGACGTGATTTGGATGAATGGGTTTCATTGCTATTCTCTATGTGTATTCATTGTGGAACTGGTATTTGGTGGGAAAGGAGTAAAGCCTTGGAGCTTGGGGTCCCCTTTCCTTCCAAAATGACAAAACAATCAGAAGTTAAATGGAATCTGATCACATCCCTTAGACTAACAATATTCAAGGGAGCAGAGAGGTAGAACTCTAGCCCAGTATCCCACCTTTCAGCATAGACAAGTGTCTGGTCTCAACTTCCTGTTTCCACTCTCAGCAGGAAAAAAAAAAGTGTCCCTTGGAGAAGGGTGGAGATAGAGGAAGGCTGGAAATGACTATTTTTCCTCCCTTTGAAATCACACAACGGCAAGACCCTCTACATATGAGCCTCACTACAATGTGTGGAGTCCACTTCCATCAAACTGAGATGAACTTCTCCACCCCCTCCACCCTCTGTCCCACCAAATACTTAATTGGTTCCTAGTGCAGCTAGTGTAAGCAATCACTAACCCATCTATACACGTATGTGTATGGCGACACATATTTTAAAAATCCTCTACCTTAGACTGAAGGACACTCTTGCCTTGTGCCCATCACTGAAGGCTGGGTAAAAGTTCCCTCTCTGGTTGGTCACTGAGTAGGTCTTTCACACAACTTCATAAGAAGGTTTCATAAGAGCACTTGAATAACTGTGAGAACAGCTATTTTTTTAAATGATGAATGACATGTTTTGTATTATTTATATTTCTCTCTCTTATTTCCGTGCTTCAAAAGACCCATGATTTCATCAATCTGACTACTCACTCCCATGCCACAGCAGACAGTATTTCATAGGTTGCTGTGGCCAATAAAATAAAATAAAATAAAATGATCACATGATGGCCAATCTTCTGAGGACCAACTTCTCGTTTATCCACGGACTGTTTAGACACGCTGGGCCAGTATTGGAAGCTCTTCTAGGATGGTGGGACCTAATGGAGCTTGTGTTCTGTCATAGGCTTTAAAAACCCAGGCCTACCTCCATGTCATGTTGTAGTATGAAAGGAAGATAACTTTTTTTTTAAATGAGTGAAGAGAGACAATTTCAGTTTGACATAGTAGACAGAGGACTGGCCTGGAAGCTTAGAAAATCTGGACCCAACTCTTACTTTGGACACCTACCTGCTATATGACCCCGGGCAAGTCACTTGTTTCTAGGGCTTCTTAAACTTTTTCCATTCCCAACCCCTTCAACACTTCTTAAACTGTGGGTCGAAACAATATATGGGGTCATGACCTAAGAGCTAGACAACTCTCTAAGACTAGAAGGTGCTATCCTGTTTTGGTAGAGGGAGTTTCCCCATCCTGAAGCTCCCTATACCAATGACATCCCAGGTCCAGTTCTTATCCCTTAAATAAGAGTCAGTCTACAAATATTTATTAGGCGCTTACTATGTACCAAGGGGCAGCTAGGTGGCACAGTGGGTAGAATGCTGGCCCTGGAGCTAGGAGGACCTGAGTTCAAATCTGGTCTCAGACACTTACCAGCTGTGTGACCCTGGGCAAGTCACTGAACCCTGTTTGCCTTTCTTCATCTGTAAAGTGAGCTGGAGAAGGAAATGGAAAACCACTCCAGGATCTCTGCCAAGAAAACTGTAAATGGGGTCTTGAAGAATCCAACTGGACTAATCCAATCAACAACAATAATGTACCCAGCGTTGTGTTAAACACTGGGGAAACAAAGAGAGACAAGGAGGAATAAAATGGCTCCTGCCCTTTGGAGCTTTCATTCTAATGGAGCAAACAACATGTAAATTCCTGGGTCCTTTCAAGGCACATATTGCAATTTGAGATGAGTCTAGAAGGAAGCCAGGAGAGCTAGGAGGCCAGAGAAAGGGACTGTTCCTAGTCCAAGGCTGGGAAACCTGCGGCCTCAGGGCCACTTGCGGCCTTTTGACTGAGTCCAAGTTTTATGGAACAAATCCTTTTATTAAGGGGATTTTTTCTGTGACATTTCAGATTCAGTCAAAGGGCACGTGAGGACCTAGAGCAGTGGTTCTCAACCTTCCTAATGCTGTGACCCTTTAATACTTGTATGTGGGCATATCTGCATGTGGATAGACCCGCCTGGAGACAGATAGAGGAGCAGTGTCTTGGTTCCTAAGACCGTCGGAAATATGTGTTTTCCAATGGTCTTAGGCGACCCCTGTGACCCCTGTGAAAGGGGCTTTTGACCCCCCAAAGGGGTCACGACCCACAGGTTGAGAACCACTGACCTAGAGAGTCACATATGGCCTTGAGGTCACAGATTCCCTACCCCTGCCCTAGTCTATGATTCTTCTTCATTGTGTGGTCCTCATGGAGAATATGCTGGATCAGTGAGCCTTGTTGGGAGGAAAAAAGGTCCCTCTTCTAGTCCTCAACAGTGAGACTCTGTATCCAACCTAAC
>CM053581.1:203204921-203218956 GCA_028627135.1 Pseudochirops cupreus | reverse complement strand
AGCATCCAGAGTCAGAAGAACTGGAGTCCTACCCTGCCTCTGCTACTTACTACCTGTGTATCCTTGGATGAGTCACCTGGATGCTAATCCTCAGTTTACTTATCTGTAAAATAAGGAGAAGGAGTGCACTAACAAACTTCTTAGGTCTAATCCGGGTCTAAGTTTTCAAGCCTGTAAATCCAGGTTTCCTGACTCCAAGCTTTCCTTTGCCTAAGCTCTCTCTTGCTGATCAAGGACTGGCATCTTAGCCCCAACACCTACCTGGGTTCCTTTGAGTGACTTTTCTAGAGGAAGTCAAAAGTAGAAAAGCCAGCCAACCCAAAATGCCTCACTTCTGGACATGTTTTGGAAGAGGACAGCTTTGCAAGGAAGGGCCTAGTCACTCAATGTCCCCTTTGCTCTTGTCTTCTTAGCATGACTGCAGAGGGTGGGTCTCTCCCCTCTTTTGTCCAACACTGAGGGAAAAATTTAGCCTCCTCGCAGCACTGCATTGAGAGAGCTGAACACAAAATACCTGACAGTGGAAACTGCTGTTCCTAATACCGCTAGCTTGCTTTCTTCTCTTCTCCAGGCAGAAGTGGAAACAGGCCTCAGCTGGGATTCTGCCATCTCATCAGTGAAGTGGAGGGAACATAGTTGTATGTCTCCTGGGTCCTGCCTTGTCAGCCCTGAGGTTTCTAGATTCAGTGATTGACAAAACATTCTCCAATCAAAAATCCGCCATTGATAAACCACTGTACACAGACAGCATTCAAACACACAGTGACCCACACAGTCAAATATGAGCCTGGAAGAGTCAAATGTAAACACAGAGATGTGGGAACATTAGCCCAGGCATCAAAGTAAACAGACAAGTCAGACACTGAAAAAAAATACAAGGCTCCTTGTAAACAGTGGGGGGATGGAGGAGTGGAGGATGAGAAAGCTGAAGCTGGGAGTGATAGCTGGCGGTTGGGAATTGAGAAAATCCTCCTTCCCAGTGAAAGCTAGATCTGATCAAATGGTCCAGATGGTTCTGCGCAGGGAGCATGCGAATAGATGTCATTGTACATCACACAATCACAGATCAGGACCTCCAAAACAGGAAAGGACCTCGAGAGGTCATCATCTGGGGCCATGATCCTTTTTTCAGTACTTCAAAGATCAGTGATTCCCATTGATGTAGGATATGACCCTTCCCATGCCTTAGTAGTTGGCCTTCATGGACGACTAGAACCAAAATAATTCATCATAGATGGCCTACTTTGTGGTGATGAGAATCTTTGTACTTTATCGGCTATGGCCTAGAGGGAAAAGCTCCAGATTTTGAGACAGCAGGGGACCTAGGTTCAAATCCCGTCTCTGATAATGTCTGACCTGACATTTAATTTTCAGGAGGGCTCTGTTTCCTTCTCCATAAAATGAGAAGAATGGACTACATTGCTCCTAAGATCTCTTCCAGTTCTACAAGTTAGAACTTCAATACTGATACTTCCTAGTTATAGGACCTTGTACATTTAGATTTCTCTGCCTCGTTTTCATCATTTGTAAAATGAGAAGAATAATACCCAAATTCCCTATCTGAAAGGACTGAAGTGAGGATCAACTAAGTTAATGAATACAGAACATTGGGTTATTATTCATTCGTTTTGTTTTGTGTCAAGCTCTTTGTAAACCATAAAGTAGAATGTCAGTGTCAGTCATCACCATCATCATCATTATTGATGTAATCCTTATAAGCGAGTCTTGTTTTTGTGTGTCAGATACATAATCAGTCCCTTACTGGGTCTATACACAAAGATTTTGTAGCTTAGTAGAATCCTACAGGCATTGCCTAGATACTGGTATATCCTTTGAAAACCTGGAGTATAATTCTACCACAAATGAAACATGGCAGCCTGGCTGGAGGTGGGGAATGAAGGGAAGATGTCAGTAAGGGGTAACATGGTGGACTGCCCCAGGTCAGATCTTCAAAGATATGAAGTTGTCAGTGAGAGTATCCTAAGCTGGCCTCTAGCACTAGTCTCTAGAAAGACCCTTGAACCAGGCTGGTAGATGATATCTTTCCAGCAAAGTCTCTGCCAGATGTGTTAAACATACCTAGAAGCCACTGACTTCTTTTGTAATGCAAAATAGACTTCTGGAACTGAAGTCAAGAAGTCCTAAATTTAAATCCTGCCTGAAACAAGTACTAACTGTATCACCCTAGGCAAGTCACTTAATCTATCTGCCTCAGTTTCCTCAACTGTAAAAATAAGATTAATTATAGCCCCTACCCCACAAAGTTGTTGTGAGGCTCAAATGAGGTGATATTTATTTTTTTTTAATTTTTTAATTTTTTTGCTTTTTGGAGGGGGAAAGGCAGAGCAATTGGGGTTAAGTGACTTACCCAAGGTCACACAGCTGGTAAGTGGTAAATGTCTAAGGCCGGATTTGAACTCAGGAACTCCTGACTTCAGGGCCGTTCTCTATTCACTGCACCACCTAGCTGCCCCAAGGTAATATTTCTAAAGCACTTAGCACAGTGTCTAGCATGTAGTGAGTGACAAATAAATGCTTGTTTTCTTTGTTCCTATTTCAAAATCCATATACGTTTTAGATTCACCCTCTCAGTTCCTGTTTCCTGTCTGAGATGTGCTTCTAGCTTTTAGCTCATTTGCTAAGAAAGAAAATAGAGTGCTCCAAAGTCCAATGAATCATCAAGCCTTTCCTGGATCTAATTAATAATTGCACCAGCATTGCTATGAAGAATATAACATATCCTTTCTTAGTCTCCTGTCTAATGACTTGTAACACAGGTGGTATAGGGATCAGCAATCAAAATCACTCTCCTTATAATATTTGTAGAGCCCAGGATTGTTTTTAAAGTAAATTTTTATGGATATCTTTTGTTTTTATATGATCTGTATTTCTCCATACCTTGTAAAAATAATTTGAAAGAGGGGGAAAATGTTCAGCAAAATTGGTCAACATATCCCCCAAAGTCTAACGTTATAAGTAGTCACCCATAGTCCTTCACACTTATAGCCCCTCAGCTCTGTAAAGATAGGGTGGTAGGGGGAGGGAATACCTTTCCATATCTTTTTTAAGTACCAAATTTGGTCATCATAACTTCTTAGCATTCACTTTCAATTGTGTTATTGCTCTTTTCACTAATATAATTTATTTCATTGTGTATATTATTTCCCGGTTCTTACTTCTCTTTTCATCAGGTCATACAAGTCTTCCTAAGTTTCTCACCATTCATAATATCTATTCTTTCTTACAGCACACTAATACTCCATTATATTCCCATACCAAAATTTGCTTAACCATTCCCCAATCAACGTATTGCAGGATCTTTAAAACATCCAACTATTAATCACCAAGAATTCAATTCAACACTTATTAAACACTAATAGGATGATGTGCCTAGCACGATACTAAGCACCAGATCATATCACCTCCCCACCATAGCACCTCTCTCTTTAATTTTTTTTAAGCGCTTTTTACCTCCATCATTTCTTTTGAGCCTCTCAAAAACCTTGTAAGGTAAATCATCCTCCCCATTTTACAGATGAGGAAACTGATCACACAGCTAGGATTTGTGAGAGGAAGAATTTAAATTCAGCATCCTTTCATGCCAGCCTTCTCCCATGGCCGTTACTGTGAGCCTTCTAGATACATGAGGCATTGAACAATTGCCCTGGTTCATAATAATGATGGTGATAATTTCCATCGATACAATAGTAATAGTAATAATAAAATTAGCCAATATTCATATAGTGCTTCAAGGTTTGCAAAGCATTTTACAAACATAATCTTATTTGATCATGTCATTACATAGCACTCGTAATTTCGTATACTTCACTCTGTTCCTCACATTTATCCTGTGGAATAGATACGATTGTTGCTCAGTTGTGTCTGGCTTGTGATATCATCCAGGGCTTTCTTGGCAAAGATACTAGAGCAGTTTGCCATTTCTTTCTCCAGCTCATTTTACAGATGAGGAAACTGAAGAAAAAAAGGTTACGTGACTCACCCAGGGTCACACATCTAGTAAGTATCTGAGATTGGATTTGAATTTATGAAGATGAGTCTTCCTAATTCCAAGGCCAGTGCTCTATCCACTGCACCACCTACCTGCCTCTATGGAGTAGAGGGTCTCTAGTATTAGCAACTAGGTGGCTGCTAACAGGGGATAGAGCACCAGTCCTGGAGTCAGGATGATGTGAGTTCAAATCTGGCCTCAGACATTTCCCAGCTGTGTGACCCTGGCCAAGTCACTAAGCCCTATTTGCCTCAGTTTCCTTATCTGTAAAATGAGCTGGAGAAGGAAATGGCAAACCACTCCAGTATCTTTGCCAAGAAAACCCCAAATGGGGTCACAAAGATTCATACGTGACTGAAATGACTCAACAACAACATTAACCCCTTCTTATAGCTCACAGAAATTAAATACTTGACCAAAGTCATACCACTAGGGAGTGGTGGATCTAGAACCCAAACCTATAGCTTAAGCCTCATTATTCTACACCTTATAGCCAAAGCCTTGGTTCCATCTGGCACAAGGAAGTCGATTCCCTAGAGGGTCCTGAGA
Source organism: Pseudochirops cupreus (assembly GCA_028627135.1). NCBI lineage: Eukaryota > Metazoa > Chordata > Mammalia > Diprotodontia > Pseudocheiridae > Pseudochirops > Pseudochirops cupreus. Next base: position 203,214,398 of record CM053581.1, on the reverse strand, counting down.
CTTCATTAACCAGCACAGGCCTGCTGGGAAGAACGCTACCCATCAGCTCCCCAGTGACTCATTAGAATAACTGCTTAGACCAATCCCTTTCATGGTAAAAAAAAGATGCCCATATATTTTGACGGAGGATTGATTGTGTCTCTGCTTTTCAGTTGATAATGAATCTTTTTTTCCCCCTGCTAGTACAGTAAATAAGCCGCAGAGCCTGTCACCGCCCCTAAATCATGGCAATGTTTGCGAATGGCTGTGCGCGCATTTCCTTATACCCGGCATGAAAATATTCACTTTATTTGAGAAATTACCTGTCAGATATGATTCTTTGTTTGGAGTTGTGTAGATCAGGCTCTGCATTCACCAAGCGCCCTGTCACACAGAGTTTATGGTTGTGCGGCACGCTCAGCCCCATTAAGTGCTCCTTAAAAATGTTCTCGATAGAAAAAAAAATACTTGTTTAGAGTTAACATAAAGAATCACAAACTCTAGCTTCTCTACAGACTGCAGTGCCTGCATTTGGGTGTTGATGAAGCTGGGTCTGAAGTACTCCTTGGAGGCTTATTCTCCAGCAGTCCCACAGACACCTCTCTGAGCTCCCATTTACCCCCAAGACCCCTTTCAGGAGAGTCTTTCATCTGCAAGGTGACCTTAACTTGAAACTCATTCCCTTCTTGGTTTAATAACAGCAAGTGAGATTAATTCAGATTGATTGACCCTGGAAAAGAAATCTGTCTGGTCCCAGCTAAAATTAAATTTCAGAAGGATTTGGTGGGGGAAAATAGAAAAGGTTTTAACAATCTGTCTATTTATGAGCTCTTGTTAAATAAATTCTCTCTCCTGAATTTAATACAGAGTAAGAATGGATATCTGATTTGAGTTTGTATAGATTAAGGAGAACCATTGGATCACATAAGTGAAGCCAGCAGAAGAGTTGTATTTGATTCCTGGTTTCAGTTCATGGCACCCTCTTCCAGGCCAGGTCAGCTGAGAATGCTGCCTTTTTGTGTCACAGGACCCAGGTTCACATCCCAGTTCTAATGCTTAATAACTATGTCTCCTTCAGCAAGCCGCTTAACCTCCTTTCCATCAGGTTCCTCATTTGTAAAATGGGAGAACTAAATTAGACCTTTCAGGTGCCTTCCAGCTCCTAAACTGATATAATAGGGACTGGCCACTGAGCCCAGAACTAAGGTGTATGTTCAGAGTATCAATGATGCAATTGTCTATGTGGAAGAAGCTGGGGAGTCTGATTCTGAGAGAGACTATGGTGTAGGTGGTTCCAGTCCTCTATGCGGTGAGGAGGAAACTTTGTGGCTGCTGGTGGTGTGAGGTAGGGAGTAGGTGGGATTCATTCAAAAGGCACCAGTCAACCGAAGCTTCTCTCTCTTGGCTTGCCTGTTCTCTTCTGATTTCTTGGCTGCTAACATCTGGTGAGAGACAATGCTATGAAGAAAGAGCCCTCAGCTTCTATCCCTCAGAAGTTGATGTGTGGCCCTATGAATACAGATCTCAGTTCTTTGCCTTGGTGTTCTTTTGTTTTGGGTGAAGGAGATTAATCTGGAGGCTGCAACCTTATGAGTTTCTAAAATTCAGGAGAATTAAGTTATCCAAGGTCCAGAAGTCTGGGATTTTAATCTATACCAGATTTTATAGCCATCTCAGCACTGAGGAGAGACCTTTGTGATTCAACCCCAGTGGTAACTAACATGAGGATTCATCTGCCATATTTAAATGTAAACTTGAAACCAGTGCTATGTAGTCAGCCAATAAACATTCATCAGGTATCTACTCTGTGCCAGGAACTGGGCTAAGCAGTGGGCCTAGAAAGGGAGGCTAAAAATAGTCCATGCCCTCAAGGGACTTACCATCTAATGAAGAAAATGGCATATCAAAAGATACTGAAAGAAGGTACCTGGAAAAGAAGCACGATGCAAAGGAGTTGAGCCTGGTATGCAATGAGGCAGAGCGTTGGATAGAGTACTGGGCCTGGGATTACAAAAACCTGAGTCTAAATCCAGCCTCAGAAACTTACTATGTGACCCTAAAGCAAATCACTTAACCTCGGCCTGCCTCAGTTTCCACATCTGTAAAGTGGAGATAATAATAGCACCTACCTTCCAGGGTTATTGTGAGGATCAAATGAAATATTTGTAAACGTCTTAGCCCAATGTTTGGCACATACTAAGCATATATAAATTTTTTTTCTCTTAATGGCCATTCTCAGTAAGGGAAGGGGACAGTCTAGGGGAACGTGTGCTCCCAGGATATGTTTAACGCATTAACATTCAGTTTTCTCTCATATGATCCTTTTCCCCCAGTTTTTCCCTCCTACCTGGGCCCTAAACTATATTGCTTGCTCTCCATCACCCCTAAGATCAGATCAGATAAGGAACCCATCCTTGAAGATTATTCAGATTACATACTACACCTTGCAGAGATCTATCTGCATTATTTAAAGAGTCTTTTGTTAGGGCCCAGGGAAAGAGCTCTAGGCTTAGAAGCTTAAGTGAATGTCTCTCTGTCACATGGGAGACAGTGTCAGAGGCAGCCCTTGAACCCAGTTTTTCTAGACTTGGAATCTAGCCCTCTTGTTTGTGCCCTGCTGGGTTATACCAGATGAGCTCTCACATCTTGTCTAGCTCTGCCCTGCTCTGACTATGATTCCTACAAAATGAAAAGTCCTCAAGAACCAGATGATTGAATGCATCTTGAATGATTTAGAATGTAAGCTCCTTGAGAGTAGGGCCTGCTTTCGCTGTTTCCTTTTCTATCCCCAGTGCTTAGCACAGAACAGGACACATAGTAGTAGGAGGTTAATAAGTACTTGTTGATTGGTAATAGAGTTTTAGACACCATGATAGCCTCCAAGGGAGATATTTTTGGAAGAGGGGAGAGGAAGAGACAATGAACTTCTTAGCATCTCTCAAAACATATACATTACATCTGTAACTGCCTCCGCTAAAGGGGCAGCTAGGTGGTACAATGGATAGAGCACTGAGTCTAGAGTCAGGAAGACACATCTTCATGAGTTCAAATCCTGCCTCAGACACTAACTGTGTAACCTTGGGCAAGTCACTTAACCCTGTTTGCCTCAGTTTCCTCATCTATAAAATGAATTGGGGAAGGAAATGGCAAATTACTCTAGTATCTTTGCCAAGAAAACCCAAATGGGATCAAGAGGAGTCAGACGGCACTGGACCACAACAATCACCTCCTTTGCTTTCTCACAAGGCCAGTGCTAATTCATGGTTTCATCATTGTACTTCCAACCTTCAATCCCTTTGAGGAAAGATCCTCTGGCTCTTATTGCACAACTGCTATCCCATCCCAAAAGCTTATGTTTTGATTTCTCAAACACTTCCAGTAAATCAACTAGGGATTAAAAAATGAAAATTAAAATGGAACAAACTTCCTGAGACATTTTGTATGAAAATAATAACATCTCTCAGGGTCTTGTGACATATGAGTGAGGCGTGTAAGAAAGGGCTCCGAAAAGCAGTGTCTTTGGCCTCATGACATGGACTCATCACTGCCCAAAGCCTCTGGTCCTCTCTTCACTCCAGACTTTGGGCAGCTTTCAGCACCATCTGGCACACTAGATGTCCTCTGGGATACGTATACAAGCATGGTCTTTTAGAGTTAGAAGGAACTTTGTAGGTTATCTAGCACCACTTCTCATTTTATAGATGGGAAAAGTGAGGCCTAAAAACCAGAAGGGATAAGAGAGACAAAGACATCCATCCAGGAATACCACATGCCTAGAGTTGCACTGCTCTAAAACCAGAATGAATGAATGAAGCATTTATTAACTGCTTACTATGTGTAAAGTGCTATGCTAAGTGTTGGGGGCACAAATAGAAAAGTAAGATGGTCCATGCTCTGAAGGAACTCATATTCTAAATAGAGAAAAAACACATATGGCAAGTTTCAGCTACAATAAAAATTCCTTGAGGACAGGGACTGTTTTTCCTTTCCTTTGTATGCCTAGTACTTAGGACAATTCCTGGCACATAGGAAAAAAACAACATAAATGCTTGTTGACTGATTGATGTAGAGATTACACTTGACTTGCATTTTCTGTCCTCCCTAGACAAATCACCTCTGAAAGCACAGTCCAATGGGCCAGCCTAGAACAAACTGTATTGTGTGAAGAACAATGAAATTGGCATTAAGGGTGCTTAAATAAATTCTGCAACTCAGATATTTACTCTTTGTCTAGACTTGGGTCAATTGCTTAATGGCTCTTAGCCTCAGTTCCCTCATCTGTAAAATGAAGGAATGCAAAGTTCCCTTGAAGCTCTAAAACATGTGATCCTAAACACTAGCCCAGAGCCCTGGGATTTTCCTGCCTGTGTTCTTATTAAGACCATTGGTAGCAACCATTCCCTTTCTGCTCCCCAAACTCAGCTGCCTTGTCTTCTGAGAGTGGTAATGTTGTCCACTCAGTCTCTCCTTCCTAAATGGAAAACCTGCCAAAATTTGGGACTTTCAAAACTCCCCATATAGTCTGACCATCTATGTATATATATGTACATATTCCTGTCAGAATTTTTTTTACATTTAATTATTAATTTCATTGTCCTGCCTTACTGATCCATCAGCAGCAAGAAGTCAGCTTTTTTTTCTCTTTTTTTGATGTGGGATGCTATAAAAATGGAAGATTATTTCTTGACTATATTCATGGGCTACTGAAATTACTGGCTCCATCCATAACAATGACAGGAAAGAGTTATTGTCTCCAAGGAGGCAGTCCTGAAATTTCAGCAATCTTTAGATGATCTAATCTGGAATGTAACAGCATTATCTACACCAAGGTGGCCCTTCAGCACTTTTGAAATGCTAATGTTTTCAGACACAGACTATGTGTTTTTCAATATCTCAGATAACATACTAAATTTTGATGTCAGTTGCCTATTGATTTTACCATTTCCTTGGTTTTTTTCTCCTCTTCTCCATCTTTGATTTTATTTATTAAATGTTTCACCATACATAGCCCTTTAAACTCAAGGCCTGCTTATCTCATAGGTCTACTCCTAAATTTTGTGGTCTGAGACTCAGGGAATAAAATGTAGCAAAGAAAATTAGAAAGCCTAGATGTTGCAGCAAATTTCTAGGGATTTAAGTCCTTGCCCATCGTTGGAAAGATTAAAAAAAAAAATTAAAATTTGTCTTTGCCAAAGTACTTCCGTGAATTAGAGAAGAGGATTTATAGCTGAAAGGGACATCAGAGATCACACTGTCCAACCTCTTTGTCTGATCTTTGTAGAAACTGAGGCCATGGGAAGGGAAATTATCTGCCTCAGGTGGTAAACAGCAGAGCTGGAATTAGGACCTAGATCCTGTGACTCCATTTTCCACTCTACCATATTGGCATTTGAGGTACTCTACCCTAGCTCACACTCTCTGTGTTGTACTAAGAGAAGACTTGTAGGGTATTGGCCAATCACACAAGGGGTGAGGTCTTAATCATAAGAACTTAAGTGATAATGTCTTGTCTAATTCCTTTCTTTTATAAAGAGATGACTCCCAGAGAGATGAAACAACTTCAGGAAAAAACATGGACTAAGACATTGGACTTGGAAGTCAGGAAGACCTGTGTTCAAATCCTTCCTTGGACATTCAATTCCTGTGTGACCCTGGATAGATCACTTAACCTTTCTGGGCCTCAGTTTCTCTATCTGTAAAATGTGTGGGTTGGGCTATAAATCTAGCTCTGTCTTCAAGTTCACATGCAGATAGATGGTACTAGAGCCAGGATTTAGAGCCAGTTCCTCTGCTTTCAAGCCCAATGTCTTTTCTTCTGTGCTATATGTCTCTCTGGGAGTCTTATCCTGCCAGGAACTGGAGCAGAGGCCTGGGGTTAGGGTGGGAGGAAGGGAAATACAGCAAGAGAAATTCACCAAGTGCAAACAAGGACTAGAAGCAAGGAGTCTAGATTTGGAGGAGATGGGAATCGGAGGACCGAGGTCAGACCTTCAAGTAAGGGAGCCCCGGAGAGTGGGAAACATGAAGCAGACCTCGAAAATCTGAACACTGGTGGACCACTCAGAGTTAGTCAGTCCACAAACATTCATTCTGAGTCTGATATGTACAAGGCACTGGGCCAAGCCCTGGGGCTACAAAGAAAAGCGAAAGACAATCCCTGTTCCTCACAGTCATGGGGCGTGTGGGCATCACGGCACATGTTTTGTTAAGACAGAGAGCCCCATTTCCTTGGCCAGCTTTTAGTTTTCTGTGGACTATTTGTATGAATGCTGCTCCAACTGCTGGTGCCCCTCTAGTTGTCTGCCATTTGGGTGACCCAGATGCCATGCTCCAAAGCCAGGGAGATTCCTCTGCAGCTAAAGCCAAAACTAAGGTGATGCCTCGGTAGCTGAGACAGCTGCCCGCAGCACAGAAGGGATGTGCTCTTGGGTTCCTGTTTTGGTAACTTTAATTCATTCATTTTGCAAATATTAATGGAAGATCTACTTTGTATACAACTTTGTGTGTGGTGTAGTAGGGATACAATGGACAATAATAAATAATCCCAGCCCTCGTAGAGCTTATGGTCTGTCTTAGGAGGTAAGATACATATTTATGAGGCAGCTAGGTGGGGGAACGGTGGATAGATGGATCACTTGACTTGGAGTTAGGGAGACCGGAGGTCAAATCCTGCTCCAAACACTAGCTGTGTGATCCTAAGCAAATCACTTAATCAGTCTGTCTGCCTCAGTTTCCTCAACTGTAAAATGGAGAGGGGGAGTAATAATATGACCTACCTACCATTAGTAATAATATGACCTATACACACACACACACACACACACACACACACACACACATGCACATACATATTATAGATGCTTAATATAGTATATGTATGTGTTTATAGTAGGTACTTAATAAATGCTTATTTCCTTCCTTCATGAAAAATTATGATCTGACTCAGAATGTACATTAGCAGCTTAATGTCATTGTGGTGAGAAGTCTCAATGGAGTATCCTAGGGAGCTGCGCTTTGCTCTGCGCTGTTTAATATAGATAGCATACTCATCATATCCAAAGCTTGGAGAGATAGCTAACACAATGGTTGATAAGAGTGGAGATCCAGAAAGATACCGCCCATTGGATCCCTGAACTGAGCCTAAAATGAAATAGGACAGGGAGAATTGTAAGTCTTATACTTGGATTAGAATGCTCAGCTCCATAAATTTGGGGGAGGCATGGTCAGATGGCGAAAGATGCGTGCTCTTCCCTGGCTTAACACAAGGAAAAAGTTGCTAACAATTAGAGACATCTCAAAGTGCCTGGGCTGGCTGCCTCAGCAGATCCCTGTCATGTGAGGTCTTCATACACAAGCAAGATGACCACCTGTCACTGCATTGTAGTCAATATTCTTCTTTGGGTATGGATTATAATGGATGGTCAGGGAATCAATAATGGGCCCTGTACTAAGGGGCACTTCTGAGGCTTCATTGGAAAGAAACTAAACAGTCAGAAATACATTAAGGTTCAGAATATTCTACTTTTGTTGTTATCCTGAGCAGAGAACACACAGAAGTAAGAGCCAGAAAAAAATCTCTTGAATATTAACATCAATAACTCCTAAGATTCTGTAATTCCGTGAACAATGCAAGTTGTCATGAAGCAGCATGCTCTGCGTGCCAAATGAGTGGTACAAGTGGCACTCTGGAAAGTGTTTAACAACCGGTTCTCTGAAGAAAAAAAATGTAGGCCTGGCAAACTTTGAAGTTTAACCTGCATGACTAACATTTTCTCCATCACTTTCTTTCTTCTTTTTTTAAAGCAAGGCACTTGGGGTTAATCGACTTGCCCAACGTCACACAGCTACTAAGTGAGTCAAGTATCTGAGGCTGGATGTGAATTCAGGTCCTCCTGACTCCAGAGCCGGTGCTCTGTGCACTGAGCCACCTAGCTGCCCCTCCATTACTTTCTTATGTCTAAATAGTTAGCAAAACAATAAATCAAACCCAGATTCATAGCATTTGCTGATTTCAGAGGTGTTCACACTGAAAATTTAACATTGACCTCCTAATGAGCCAGTATGAGAAGGCTCCAATACAATATGAGTGATAAAGATAATAAGGGCTTGGTACTCAGAGGTGGAAGAGATTACTGAAAGCTGAAGATATATGTTGGGGAGCTTCATAGAAAGGACAAAAGCTGAACTGTGAACAATGAATAGCAGAGGAAATTTGTGGATTTGAGACAAATGATACAAAGTCTTCCCTCAGTGATGAGGAGGACAAGACAAGGAGGGACCTCATCCTGTATTCCTACCAGTCACTTTCTCTTTAAAAAAAATGCTATTCATGTCTTTGGTTTTTGCATCACCTACATTTCCAGCGATGTCCCTCTCTCTACCCCTGCCAGAAAGTCATCTGACAAAGAATAACCAAGAGGAAAAATATGTTTAGCAAAACTAGCAAACATATTGAAAAAGTATACTGTTACATGCAGTGTCGCATACCCTAGTTTGCCATCTTGGAAAGAAGCAAGTGCAGGTATTTACCCACAGCCCATCTTTGGACCGGAGCGTGGTCATTAGAATTTCAAAGCATTCAGTTTCAATTATTTTGCTGGTGTTTTCTTATTTCCATTTAGATTACTATTGTCACCGTACATGTGTTTTCCCGGTCCTATGTATGTCACATTCCATCAGTTCATGTAAATCTTTCCATGGGTCTCTATATTAACCATGTTCATCATTTCTCACGTTGTTGCTTGTCCTTCACTTTCAAAGAGGACCAATGGGATTACCGGGTGATGTCTTGACTTGTTCATGAATTAGATTTGTGAGGCAGAGTTTCACAAAGTTGTCAGCCTCCCTCTCCAGAGTCATTGATGTCCCGTGGCAAAACAAAAGTCAGGATGATTGGCTATCACCAGAGATGCACTGGGCGACTTTGGCATCTTTGAGGCCTGACCAGGCTCTAGACACGCCGCAGCACCTGCTTCAGTTGCCTTCATGGCCATTGGAACAAATTGTTCTCATCTACCCATTCCACTGGTGGAAGTCTTCACATGCTTGGGTTAGATACCCCAAAAACTCACTGATAGGTTTGAGACGTTTTGTTTATCCTCAGCCTGGTCTAGCCAGTGTGCCAATATGGCTTTACTGGGGTATGGTCACTGCTCATGCTACGGTTTTGTGGAGCCACAGGTGAAAGCTTGGTGCCAGGCAGACACAAAAGGTGGATGAGCAACCCTGAAAAGGACTTGGCAAGTCCTAATAACAGAGACACTAGTCCCCCTTGAACACTCCATATAACATACATCATTTCTTTTTTTTTAATATTTTATTTTATTTATTTTAGTTTACATCATTTATTTCCATGAGATTTTGAGTTACAAATTTTCTCCCCATCTTCCCCCCACTCTCCCGAAAACAGCCATCCCCTTGTATAACCCCTCCCCCAATCTAATCCCTCCTATGTCCTCCCCCATCACTCCTCTAACTTTCCAATAGGGCAGGATGGAT
>CM053581.1:203174216-203204821 GCA_028627135.1 Pseudochirops cupreus | reverse complement strand
AGAACTTTAAATTCTAGATTCTTTCTCTTCCTCCCTCGTCAGCCACCCCCACTGGAAGAACAAGCAATCAAATACAGGCTGTACATGTGTAATTACACAGAACCTCTCCCCAGTGGGCACGTTGTGAGAGACTGACTACATGTCCCTCCTTCCTATCCCTCCTCCCCTGCCGTTGCACTCTTTACCCTGTCCCTATCCCTGTCCCTCTACAGAAGTGTGCACTTCCATCAACCCTCCCCCCAACCCTGCGCTCCCCTCCATTATCCTACCTCTCATCCCCATTCCCTCTATTCTCCTGTGTGGCAAGATGCCCGGTTTAGAGTTTATATCATTCCTTCCCTAAGCCAAGTTCAGTGAGAGTAAGGTTGACTCTTTCCCTTTTGCCTTCCTGTTCTCCCCCTCTATTGTAACAGTTATCCTTTGTCTCTTCTATGAGATGCTCAACCCCATTCTGTCTCCCCCTGTTTCCTCTCAATCCAATCTTCTCTCACCTCAGCATTTCACCTCCTAGTATATTGTTCCTTCCTACTCGATTGATCTTATGCCCTCTATGTATTCATATATATACATACTCAGAAATGTGCTTGGACATACATCATTTCTTATAGCACATATGAGCAGTTAAGTGATGCAGCGGACAGAATACTAGGCCTGGAGTCAGTCAGGAAGACCTCAGTTCAAAATCTGGCCTCAGACACTTAGATGCTGTGCGATTCTGGGCTAGTCACTTAACCTCTCTATTGACTTCAGTTTCCTCATCTGTAAAATGGGAATAATAAGAGCACCTACCTCTCAGGATTGTTGTGAGGGTCAAATGGGATAATAATTGTAAAGTGCTTAGCACTGTTCCTGGCACATAGCAAATGCTTTATAAACGTTAATCATTGTCTTCATCATTATTATTATTGCATTTCTATATCACAACTACTTTAATCATTCCCCAGTAGACAAGTATCTACTTGGTTTCCAGGTTTTTGCTGCCATAAAAAGTGCTGCTATAAATATTTTGATGTATATGAGGCCGTTCTTTTTGTTATTAATCTGCTTGAGGTGTATGCCTAGCAGGAGGATCTCTAGTCTGAAGGGTATGTGCATTTTAATGACTCTGTGTAATTCCAAATTGCTTTCCAGAATAGTTGGCTTAATCCACTGCTCCACCAACAATGCATTAATGTGCTAATAACTTCTGAATCATAGAATGTGGAGCAGAAAGAAAAATTTGGAAGTAATCCAGTATAGCCTCCCCAGGCTGCAGATGGGGAAATAATCCCAGAGAGATTAGGTGAGTAGGCATTTGGGTCCCTTTCAGCCCCTAGAGCTCTAGCCATGCTTCCCCCCACCCCCACCCCACTCGTCCCCATTCCCCTGCCATAGAATTTTATTTTATTTTATTTTCCAGTTACATGTAAAGGTAGTTTTCCACATTCATTTCTGTAAAATTTTGAGTTCCAAATTTTTCTCCCTCCCTTTTTTCCCTCTCCCCTACCAAGACAGCAAGCAATCTGATATAGGTTATACACATACAATCATGTTAAACTTATTTCCACATTAGTCATATTGTGAAAAAAAAAAAACAGAACAAAAAGGAAAAACCTCAAGAAAGAAAAAAACCAAAAAAAAGTGAAAATAGTATGCTTTGATTTGCACTCGGACTCCATAGCTTTTCCCCTGGATGCTTTTAGCATTTCTATCATGAATCTTGGATCATTGTATTGCTGAGAAGAGCTAGGTCTATCATAGTTGATCACCATGCAATGTTGCTGTTACTGGTACAGTGTTCTGGTTCTGCTTACTTCACTCAGCATCAGTTCATGTAAGTCTTTCCAGGTTTTTCTGAAGTCTGCCTGCCTGCTCATCATTTCTTATAACACAATAGTATTCCATTATATTCATACACCACAACTTGTTCAGCCATTCCCCAGTTGATGGGTATCCCTTCCATCTCCAATTCTTTGCCACCACAAAAAGAGCTGTCTAGTCATGCTTATGCCTCCATCTTCAGCCACAGCACTATGTTAATATTCAAGAGATCTAGTCTGGCTCCTATTTCTGTGTGTCAGAACTGAGGACAACAACTGAGATGGACTGTTGAGAACCTTGGAGGTATTTCTGCCTGTTTGGTGGCTTGTCTCCTTCCATCAAAGCCTCAGAAGGGCACATTAGCATGGAGCTTCTTATTGCTGAGCATAGCTACCTCTTCTAAGTTCTCAGGCCCCATCAAGATATAAATTTGTTTTTGAGAGACATCCCTGGGACTTGATCCAACATAGAGGAGACGCTGTCTAGTCTTTCTGCGCCTGGCTCCCTTTCACAGCAGCCCTGGACCTCATCCGCCACTCAGAGGGCTGGGTTGAAGAGCTCTGTGGTACAGTTCCTGTCCTCTGATACACTACTTGTGTGACATTTCTCTCTCTAAGCCTCAGTTTCCTCATCTGCTAAATGAAAGGGTAGAACAGATGATCTTTAGGGTCCTTTTAAGTACTGGTAACAAAAAATAGCATTACTGTGTCTGCTTTTCCACAACTCCTTTGATACTGCCTGTTCTCATCTTTTGCCGTCTTTGCCAATTGGCTTAAAGTGAGGTGAAACTTCAGGGTTGTTTTGACTTGCATTTCCCTTATTATTAGTGATTTGAAGGAATCTTTCCTATGGCAAATAGTTTGAAAGTTGCTTTTTTTTTTTTTAACTATTCCTATCCTTTGACCACTTATCTTTTGGGGAAATAGCTAGCTTCCTCTTTTAACCAATTAGTCTTACATCTTGCTAACTAGGTATTATTCTTTCTTGTTTCTAAGCAGCTGAGATCTTCAAATTCAGCACCCTGGGAAAAAAGCCCCAGTGGCTCTGCCCTAGTTAATGCTCTTATGGGTGGGATTTGAATAGGCAGAAAGGAAAGAGAGAATATTTCATGTAAGACAGAAATCCTCAACATTATAGACTATCTCTTCCACCTTCACTATGATTTTACTCTTTCTCTGTGATTTTTTATCTCTTCCTTCTCTGTGTTTGTGTGCACATACACACACACACACACACACACACACACACACACACACACACACACACACACACATACACGCCCATGAGATGGGGCCCGGGATTTGGTCAAATATAGATCTTTTGTCACCATTCTGGTTTTCTAACTCTAACAGTTCGAGCCTATGCATCAAAATGTAGCTTTTCATATAAGTTCTTAAAATAGAAACATTGGATCATAGGATTTAGACCTGGAAGGAACCTACCTGGGAGATCATCTAGTATGAGGGTTCTTAACCAGTATAATTGGTCTCTTTTGTAATCCTACGAATTTTATTTTCTGCTCTTAAAGACATTATTTTGAGAAGGCAGCCACAGGCTTTACCAGACTGCCAAAGGTGTCTTTGACGCAAAAAAATGTTAAGAACCTCTGCTCTAATATAATTGCTAACATTCTATGATTTATATTTTGAATTAAATTTTGTTATTTTTTAAATTGACAAGCATTTATTCTCTCTCCCATATCTCCCCCAAGCCCCATTTGTAAAAAATAAAATGAAATAAAAGTAATACAAAACTCTTGTAATAAATATGCACGGCCAAGCAAAACAAATTCCCACATTGGCTGTGTCAGAAAACGTATATCTCATTCTGCATATTTTGTCCCTCCTGCCTCTCTGTCAGCAGAGAGGTGGCATTCTTTATCACTAGTCCTTTGGAATTATGACTGATCACTGCATTGATCAAGAGTTTTTAAAGTTTTAAAAATTGCTTGACTTTACAATGTTGTTTTTATACTACAAATTGTTCTCCTGGTTCTGCTCTTTTTAATTTGCATCAATTCATACGTCTTCCCAGATTTCTTTGAAATCTTCTCTTTCAAAATTTCTTATAGTTCAATAGCATTCCATTACATTCATATAAAATTTCCTTTTTCCAACTGAGTCCCAGCAAGGGAAAAATCTCAAAGTAGTCGATATAGAAGGCAGGTGAACCCAGGACTTCTCACTCCAAATTCAGTGCTCTTTCTATTCCCCATTATTGCAAAGGCCTCTGACATTCATCTCCAAAGAAAATGGAGATGCATCCAAATAACTACTCATTCTAGGCATAACAGGTTGAAACTCTCCTAAGGAAAAATGTGACATGTTCTCAGGTGCAGACTTGGGGTAGAGGGAGGTGGTGTTCCCTGTTGTTTTTACTTTCAGAGTTAGAAGACTGAGAGGGGAATTTCTGAGACCTAGGCCCCTGGAAATTCTGATCTGTGACCCCAGAATTTCTGGAAGAGGAGCTATTGGTCTCAGTTTTGGTTTCTCTCCTAGAGGGGAAAGGGCATCTAAGTGTGCAGTGGGCAGAGTGCCAGGCTTGAAGTCAGGAATACTCATCTTCCTGAGTTCAAATCTGGTCTCAGATACATATTAACTGTGGGACCCTAGAAAAGTCATTTAACCCTGTTTATCTCGGTTTCCTCATCTATAAAATTAATTGGAGAAGGAAATGGCAAACCATTCTTGTATCTCTTCTAAGAAAACCTCAAATGGGTCATGAAGAGTCAGAGATGACTAAAAAATGACTGAACACAGAGGAAATGATTAGTTTAACCACAAGGCCTATGAAAAATCACCTCTTCTGAGAGAGAGAGCAGGGTCCAAACTAGCACCCAAATGAGCCTACCAAACCATAAGCTGGGCCAACTCAGAAGTCAGGTTTCTCAGGAAAACCAGAATTCAAGGATTGAAGATGGATATGGGACAGCCAAGGACCAGAGAGCAGAATTCTAGTTAAGGGTAGTCAATATAGGACTATGAGTTCAATGCTAGTAGAAGTCTTGGCTAAATGACTGTGTCATACATTTTGCTTCTCTGGGGCCTAATAATGTTCCCACCCCATCACATGTGCCTCTGATAGCAGCCCCCAGCTCTGGCCCTTTCCAGCGCCTGGAATCATCTGTATCAAATATGAATAGTTCTGGAGACTCACTGACTACATAAGGTTTCTGATTTCTCTCGGCATTTTGGACCTTTTCTAATATTCTCTCCTCTTTCTGATAGGAAACGAATTCATGTTAAGAGTATATAATATGCAAAACAGTGAGCTGGGAGTTAAAGGAGCTATAAGGATGAAAAATAAAACTCCTGTTCTCCGGGGATTTGAGTTCTAATATAGAGTGGGTCAGAGAGGTGTTGTCTGAGTTGGGCCTTGGAGAAAAAGAATGTTTACAGGTAATGAAAAGCTGATTTGGAGACTGTGTTCCAAAGGCACAGAATAGGACTGATGAGAATGAAAATGAGAGATGAAGAATAATCCAGTTTGACGAACATAGGGTATGTAAAGGGTAATAGTGTAAGGTCAGGCTGCAAAAGCAGGTTATGTAGGTTAAATTGTGTAGGCCCTTAAATGTCAGCATCAAATATTGAAAACCTACTCTATGATCAATGGGAAATCTTTGAGTTGAGGAGTGATGGGAACATAGTATGTTAGGAAGATTCTTCTGGAAGTGATAAAGAAAAATGCATTGATGAGATGATAGACTAGAGCAGTAATCTTTATACATTTTTGATCATGCAACACTTGTAAGTAAAAATTTTTTGAGCATACCCTCTCGATATATTTAGGAAGGGTACAAGTGTTTATTGTTTTGTTGTTCAGTCATTTCAGACTCTCTGTGATCCCATTTGGGATTTTCTTGGCAAAGATACTGAAATGGTTTGCCATTTCTTTCTGCAGCTCATTTTACAGAGGAAGAAACTGAGGCAAACAAGGGTAAGGGACTTGCCCAAGGTAACACAGCTAGTAAGTGTCTGAGGCTGGATTTGTACTCAGGTTTTCCTGACTCCAGGACTGGCACACCATCCGCTGCACCACCTAGCTACCCAAGTGTTTATTAAGCACCTATCATATGCCAGGCACTGTAACAAACATTTTCTCATTAGATGTTCACAACAGCCCTGTGAGACTATTAAGGTGCTATTAATAACCTCATTTTACAGTTGGGGAAATGGAGGTGGACAGCAGTTAAGTTAACCAGGATCACACAGGAATCATCTACATAGAGATAATGATTAATCCCTTGTATGTTGAAGTCATCTTGTGAGAGAGAATAGTGATAAAAGAAGAGACCTTGGACAGAGCTTTGGGGGATGCCCACGGTTATGGAGTGGAATACAAATAATGAATGTGGCAGCTAGGTGGTGCAGCAGATAGAGAAATTAGCCTGAGGGCAGGAAGACTCACTTTCATGAGTTCAAATCCTGCCTCAGATACTAGCTATGTGACTCTAGGCAAGTCACTTACCCCTATTTGCCTCAGTTTCCTCATCTGTAAAATTATCTGGAGAAGAAAATGGAAAACCACTCCTGTATGTTTGCCAAGAAAACCCCAAATGGGGATACAAGGAGTTGAACACAACTGAAATGACTCAACAACAACAATATATAAGTAATGACCCAGCACTGGAAATTGAGAGGACACATTTAAAGAGGAGAGCCAGGAGAGCAGTGTGGCCACAACCCAGGGAGGAAAGATTAAGTCCCCAGGAGGTCAGAGTGGTCAATAATGCCAAATGCCACAGAGAGGTCAGGAAGGAAAAGGACTGAGGAAAGATGATCATCTTTGGCAATTTAAACATCATTGTGAACCCTGAAGTATCAGCTAAGTTTTTTCTGAGAGGAGTCAAGAATCGCAAGGGGGTGAGGTCTTGGCAGAGCTCAGGGCTGGTAGTCTCCTTGACAGAAATGGGGTGAATTTGGGGGGAAAGACAATGTAATCACAATCCATCCTTACAGGCTCATCCTGAGCCATGCACTCTCTCAACGAGAAATGAATAACGTGTGGGAGAAGGGGTGAGGAGGGGCTGTTAGTCAGTGACCATTTACCCCATAGCACAGAGCCGAATTTTGCCAGTGACAGCCATCAGAAAATGGGAAAAAGGGGAGGAAACAGGAAGTTTTTTTTTTCCTGCATAGCTGGATTGAGTTAATGTAGACGGACATTTCCCTGTGAGTCTTATGTCTAGGGCACCCAAAGGGGAAGCTAGCAGAGGAAGGGGACAGAATAGGGAGTATTGAAAGGAGTGGTGTAATTTTATTAGAGTCAAATTCAGCATTGATTGACTGGGGTGGAAGGGAGAAAGGTAGGCTCATCTGACTCCTTTGGGTCATTCAACAGCTCCCAGGGAGTCCCAACTGCTGCTCTGGAAAACACTGGACACGTGGTTAGAAAACCAAGTAGGAAGGTGGTTATAGAAGTAGCCCTCAGTCCCTCAACCATAAAGTAGAGGAGGAAGAGATGAGTGCCTGAAGTAGAGTGGTTGCGATGGTGTTGGGGTTTAGGGGTGTTTGGGACCCCAAAATAGCCACACACAGGGTCTTGCCCGAATGAATTTGACCGAAGTCTTCTTTCAGCCAAAGAAAAACAAAGTTTATCAAAGATTCATCATATCAGGTACAGTCTTAAGGAGTCTAAGCATTTGTGATGCTTGTAGTGACAAGTGGGGCCAGACTGAATCTGCTCTCGATTGAATTTGAACACCTTCATGGAGGCAAGATGGATCTTATATACAGAAAGACCATGGGAGAGATCTAGGGGCTATCACATAGTCAGGGGTGACTAGAGGAGGGGTTTTAGAAAGGTCTTGAGGAGGAGTCTAAGGAGGATCTTGATGGGACTGGGAGAAAGGCCAGATTCCAGGAACGAAGAGAATGGGATTTTGATGGGATCAAAGGTGGGAAGCAGCCAGAGGCAGTCCAGAGGTTACAGACTGTGGAGGGCTAGGCTAGGTTAAGGGTAACAAATTTGGGCATGAAAAAGCCAGATTAAGTGGGAAAATTCAGGAAGAATTCAAGGTGGGGGTTTCCCAGGGTCTGTGGACAAATGGGACTCAAATTCTTTTGGGGAAAAGGGAAAAGGTCTCAGCGTGGACCCGTACCCCACCAATGGGAGTAGAGAAAGGGGCCTGGGCTAGAGCTCACAAAATCTTTATCTGTCCCATGGAACCTGCCCAGTCAGCTCCAGGGCCAGATGGGTGACTAGCCAAAAGCAACCTGGAAGGGTGGAGAATGCCGAACTGAGAGGCAGGAAGATCTTTCAAATCCCTCTTCTGAGACCCAGTACCTATATTAATATAAGCAAGTCATGTAGTGTGTGAGCTTTAGTTTTTTTAAATCTGTAAAATGGGGATAATAAGACCTATTAACCCTGACCTGGACCTATTAGATCTACCTCCTGGGGCTATTGTGAGGCTCACATGAGATAATAGAGATAAAAGAGCTATCTAAATGTCAGCTGTGATTATTTCACTTTGTTTTGCAAAGGTGAGCCCAATTTAGACTCAAATTAAATCAACATTTTCTTCCAGGCTTCTCCCCCAGAGGTCTGGATTTGGAGAGGAATTGTGGTGAAACCCCAGCAGGGGAATCCAGGGAGGCATTAACAGCAGCTGTTACCCGTTTCCCCCCCTTCTCCCTCCCTCCCCCCTTCCCTGGCCTTGTGTCCCAGGACCCAAAGGTCAAGAAGATCAGGAATAGAAAGCTCCCTCCTGCAGAGTAGTCTGCCCAGTCCTCTTTTCAGGGGGTGCTGGTGTTGCTCCAACTTCCTGAGACAATGATGGAGAAAAAAACGTGCCAAGAAAAATAATTACGCATGAAATAAATTAATGACTACTTCTGTTCCCTGCTTAATGATACCTTACATGGCTGCAGTATTCACCTGCAGTGCACAGCATTCTCTTAGCCTCCCAATGCACAGGCTGCTTCCTCAATTCATTAATCTGCTCATCCTTCCTAATGAGGCGGGCCTTGGGCAACCCCTGCCTGCAACTAGCCACTTGTCTATTCCCGACTTTGCTGGGAAGGTGGCAGAGAAGTCCTCCGCCCTACTAAAAGGCTCAACTTCTGAAACAGATATGGTGTTATCAGTGAAAGTGACATTAACAATGAATTACCATCTTCTTTTCCACTGTACCCTATTTTTTTGTTTTTGTTTTTGTTTTACAGTTGCGGCACTTTTATTAGATAAAAACAGAGGCAGGTCTATCTTTGAGCCACCTCCCCTCCCCTAATCTGCTCATCTGCCCCTCTTCAAGTTACCTTATAGAAAAGCAAGGGGGGGGGACTATAGAGTAAGGTGCTTTTAATTAACGTAAATTAGAGAGAAGAGGAAGGCTGAGAGGACACAACACATCTCTACCTTATCCCAAACTTCCAAAGACGATTAGAAAACTCAACTATAAATTTAGTGGGGTGGGGAAAAAGTCTCCTTTGGGGACCAAGGTACCTCTTCTCCTCCCAGAGAAAAAACAAGAGTAAGGAGATGTCTCTTCTTCCCAAATCTGCTTAGCAGTAAGTGATAGATATCATTGGAGGCAACATGTCCTCTCAACTCTCCTCAAAGGCTGGCATGGGGAAGGTCTGCATCCCAAGGACCAAAGCACCTTCCATCTGACCTGTAGCCAAAATTTCCTATATGTGCTGTCTTCCATATTAGAATGGGAGCATCTTGAAAACAGGGACTGTCTCCACTTTTTATTTGTAAAAACCCATCATTCAGCAGGATACCTTGTATACAGTAAGTATTCAATAAATGTTTTTATTCACTCATTTATTTGAAGACCTCAGACAATAGGAAACTCAGTAACCTCCACCCCCCTCCCCCCCCCATTCCTGAGGAAGCTCATTTCACTTTGGGAGAATTTTTTCCTGTAAACTGAAATACTCTTTAAAAAATTCTGTCCATTATTCTTAATTCTACCTTCTGGATCTAAGCAAAACAAATCTAATTCCTCAGCGATATGACAGCCTTTCAAATGCTTGAAGACAGCTAGCATATCCCTATATAAGTTTTCTCTTCTCCAGGCTAAACATCTCCCATTCCCTCAACTGATTGTCACGTGCTATGATCTCCAACCCTCTCAGCAGTTTGGAGAAGTCTCTAAACCACCCCCAACTTGTTATCAAAGCCCCTTCCCACTGCATCCTTCTCACCTTTTCATGAAAACTCAATTCTGTTTTAAAATACATTTATTGAGAGCTTAGTATTGCATATGTGTTCAGTACAGTTACAGGCACTGAAAGGTACATGAAACACATATGATACAATGGAATATATAATATTGATCAGGAGGAAAAACATATATGTATATATATGTATATGTGTGTGTATATATAGATAGCTATAGATATTGATACATAATTAACTGAATTTTTCCCGTCTCTTCCAATGTGTCATGGCATGGCAATTACTCTGGGCCATGTGAGGCTGAGCCCAAGATTAGGCAGTTCCTTCCAAGTAGGAAATCACCCCAATGGTACACTGTGGGTCTGTCTTCTCAGTACCAGCTTAGCTAAGCTTGGAGAGACTCTGAAACAAAAGGTTGCCTGCGAGTGATGAATTTTTTTGATCACAGCAAATCAATTTCATTTAAAAAAATTAATAAGTAATTACTATGTGCCAAACACTGTGCTACCCACAGGGGATACAAAGAAAGAAAAATCTGGGCTGTGCCCTCGGAGAAGTTCACATGCTAATGAAGGCGATTATATACAAACATGTATTCAGTTGACTTTCAGTAATGTCCAACTCTTCATGGCCCCATTTTGAGTTTTCTTGGCAAAGATACTGGAGCAATTTGACATTTCCTTCTTCAGATAATTTTACAGATGAGGAAACTGAGACCAACAGGGTTAAGTGACTTGCCCAAAAACACATAGCAAGTGTCTGAGGCCAGATTTGAACTCAGGAAGATGAGTCTTTCTGACTCCAGGCCCAGCATTCTTCCTACTGCACCACCTAGCTGCCTCTGCATATGAGATTCCACAGTGTAAATAAAAGGCAATCTTAAAAGCGAAGGCACTGGCTAAGGAGGGGCCAGGGAAAGGCCTCTTATAAAGTTGGGATTTGAGCTGTCATGAAAGAATCCAAGGGAGCACAGCAGGTCAGGAACCTTTTACAATCAAATTTAAAGTGGGAAGGGGCTTTAAAGGCCACTGAGAACAACTCTCTCCTTTTTTCACATGAGGAAACTGAGGCTCAACCAGGTTAAGTGACTTGCCCAGATTCATGCATTTCGTAAGTATCTGAGGCAGGATTTGAATTCAGTCTTCCTGACTAAGAACAGCACTGCCTCTATTACACTGTGATGCCTGCCTGCCTGCAGGAGCTTGAGAATGGTGTTGGTGGAGACAACACAGACTGATGAAATCCTAAATCTTTGAAGTAAGTGCCACGAGAACTGGATATGCAAGGTTCAAATATATGTCTCGAGAGACCCTTGAACTAATTATTATGTACTAGTCAATTTTGTTCAACCAAAGAATGATCTCATTCTCCATTTCTAGGCAAGTAAAATGAAATTTCTGGAAACTTTCTTTATTGGGCTATCTCCATTAGTCCAGAGGACCAAGTTGTGGGTGGCACAGTGGATAGAACACTGGGTCAGGGGTCAGGAAGACCTGAGTTCAAATCTAGCCTTAGATACTTACTACCTGTGTGATCACGGGCAAATCACTTTGCCTCTGCTTGCTTCAGTTTTGTCATCTGTAAAATGTAGGTAATAACTGCATGTACCTTTCAGGGTTGCAGTGAAGATGAAATGAAATAATAATTGAAAAGTGCTTAGGATGGTGCACTAGCTTGGGTACTTAGGCAAGAGGATGGCTGTAATATTTTAGGTTGTTGTTATTCGGTCATGTTTAACTCTTAGTCACCCCATGGACCATACTGTCCATGGGGTTTTCCTGGCAAAGATACTGGAGTGGTTTGCCATTTCCTTTTTCTGGTGGATTAAGACAGAGGTTAAGTGAATTGCCCAGGGTCACACAACTAGAAAGTATCTGAAGTTAGATTTGAGCTCCAGTGCTCTATCCACTGAACAATCTGGCTGGCCTCTTTATATCCCAGAAGGGGAATATAAATATCTAAACACTATAGCTCCATATTTTTTAATCAAGTTAAAAAAAAAACAAAACAGCCAAAACAAACAGATCAAGCCCGTTCTGCATTCCTTCTTTTTTTTCTTTTTGCAGAGCAATTGGGATTAAATGACTTGCCCAAAGGTCACACAGCTAGTTTTTTTGTGTGTGGTAAGTGTCTGAGGTCACATTTGAACTCAGGTCCTCCTGACTCCAGGGCCGGTGCTCTATTCACTGCACCACCTAGTGGCCCCACGCATTCTATATTCCTTAAGCAACTTTGACTTAAGGGTTTGAAAAAGTCCTAACATCACAAATCACACATTCATAGATTTAGAGCTGGAAAGGACCTTAGAGGTTATTGAGCTCAACCTACCTCCCACCCATTTAATAGAGGGGAAAACTGAGGCTCAGAGAGATTCAGTGACTTCCCTCTGGTCACACAGCTCAAAATGGAATTAGAATCTAGGTGTTCCCAACCCCAGTCTAGCATTCTTTCCACTACTCATGTTCCCACACAACATGGCTTCCTCTTTAGTCATAATGCCCAAGCTTAGTGCCTAATATCCTCCTTTAGTCCCGATCAGCTCGGAACTCTGAGCCACGGGCTCTCACCAAGGTTCCGACAGTCTAAGCCGGTCATAGTGGAAGGAGTCTGGGGAGGTCTAGACAAGTTAGTTTCTGGCTCCATGAGAACAGTAAAGAAATTGAGGAGGCTAGGCTCCCAGATACTCAAGGGGTTAATAAGGAACTTCAATCCCATGCTCCTAATTGTTTGGACAATACTTGATGGATGAATTCATCCCAGCTGGCCCGACAGTGACAGCTGGGAAGATTTACAAGACAGCTAGATGTCCTTGCAGATTGCTCATTTTCCAGACTTTGTCTACCTCACTACTCTCTGCCGAGGTTGTTCTTCTAAGAGCAGATTTTAGATGTCCTGCCCAGAGTAAGCACAGAGGACAAAGCCACTTGTAACAGGAACACAAGTATTTGCTATTGTGGTAACTGGCAGCTCAGTCTCCTTCCCTTTGGGATTCCTAGTGTGATCCAGAGGCTTTGAAGAGCCACAGGGTAATTTTTAGCGTTTGGTGCTAGTTGAAAGAGAAGAGAGATGTCAGGAGCTGAACAGGTAAATGGAAAGGTGTGCAAGTGTTATTCTGCAAAAAATTTCCCCAAACCCAAACAAACACAGGTGGTGCATCCAACCCTGAGGCAGAGAAAAAGTGAATGGAATTCAAGCATCCTAACTCAGGTAAGAGTGAGAGCTAGAGACCTTCATTTGAGAAAGGCAAATCAGCAGGTCTTCAGAGCTGCCCAAATGGCCTATCAGTGTGCTGCTCAAGTGGGGTTATAGGCCTGACAAACAACAGATCTGGAAATATGTTGACTA
Organism: Pseudochirops cupreus; assembly: GCA_028627135.1. Classification (NCBI taxonomy): domain Eukaryota; kingdom Metazoa; phylum Chordata; class Mammalia; order Diprotodontia; family Pseudocheiridae; genus Pseudochirops; species Pseudochirops cupreus. Next base: position 203,191,546 of record CM053581.1, on the reverse strand, counting down.
GCTTCAATTCATGTTGGCCCAGGGGGTCTCATTCTAAAGGACCTAGAAGCAGTGGCAGCAACAGAGGGAAATAGATGACATTGTTCCTTAGCTGTGGTAGAATGAAATAGCCACAGAATGACAGGGCTCCAAAGCTTCAGTGGGAGTGGTGGATTGATTGAGTGATACAGGGAGAGGGAGAAGAGAAAGAGGAGGAATAAAAGGGAGGAGAGACAGAGACAGAGAGAGAGAGAGAGAGAGAGAGAGAGAGAGAGAGAGAGAAAAGAAGAAGAAGAAGAAGAAGAAGAAGAAGAGAGGAGAGGAAGAGAGAGGGAGAGAAGAGAAAGGAGAGAGGAGAAGAGATAGAAGAGGAAAGAAGAGAGAAGTGAGAGAAGAGAAGAGAGAGAAGAAGAGAAAGGGGGAGGAGAGATAGAAGAGAAGAAATGGAGAAAGGAGAGAGAGAAGAAATATAAGAGATGAAAGAGAAGGAAAAGAGTAAAAGAAGAGATAGAAGAGAAAGGAGAAGAGAGAAAAAGAGATAGGGAGAGAAGAGAGAGAAGGAGAAAGAAGAGAAGAGAGGAGAAGATAGGAGTGGGGAGTGAGACAAGAGAGAAAAGAAAAAGTGTGTGTGTGAGAGAGAGACACAGAGAGAGAGAGGGAGAGAGAGAGAGAGAGAGAGAGAGAGAGAGAGAGAGAGAGAGAGAGAGAGAGAGAGAGAACACCCTAAGGATCATTGTGACTAGGAATCCCAGACTGGAGGTGGAATTAGAATCAAAGAGCCAAGAGGAACAGAATTCAAAAATGAAAGAGAATACTCAGAGATTGACCCTCACTTGGAGCTGTGAGAATGTGTAGGCCCAGGGAAAGGTCAAATCTAGAAGCCCCCAGTTCTATACGTCCAGAACAATGATTCATTTTTGGGGTCATGAACTCTGTCTGGTGAAATCTACAGACCCTTTCTCAGAATAATGATTTGTTGCCTACATCCATAACTGATGGAAATGTTAAATTTTATTTTGAAGTTGGTGAAAATAAAGATGTACTTTTTCCCCATTCAACTTCATAGACCCTCTGAAATCTATCACTAGACCCCAAATAAAGAACCACTGGTCTAGAATGACTATATTGGCCCTTAAGGAAGAGGCAACTTTTCAGATGAGTAGATTACTTGACTCCCTAGCTACCCTGAGTCCTTTCTTCACTGAAAGGAGGAGTGTGACATCCCCAGAGTCGCATTGTAAGTCTGAAGGAAGTATATGGGAGTGAAGAACCCTGGGGGAGGTGGGGGAAAATTCCTATTGGAGGGGAACATATTCTTGACTCAGTAAGTCATAGGATCATCTCTTTAGAGTTGGAAGGGACCTTAGTAGTCATCTAGTCAAACATTCTCATTTTACAGATAAGGATGATATACATGTGTGAGAGAATTTGAGCCAAGGACCCAATTCCAAATCTTTCCATGATACAACACTGTTTGTTTAGTTCTCAAATGGGACACAAATGCAGCTAACTATAATATATAATATTAGAGAAGTGGTTTTGAGTGTTCTTTGTATTCTTTTTATTTTGGTCCAATAAACATGTTCTGTCTTCTGCTTTCCATGCTTTGTCAGTTTGGTAGCTTGCAAGGGATCTGAGACCATAGAGATTTGCACTAGAAATGAGTCAGATTCTGCTATCCCAAGGGGACATCATTATTGATAGCCCTCCAAGAAATGAACTTGGTTCTGAAAGAACCCAAATAGGCTTCAGGTTTACAAGATAAACAAATAGGCATTTAAAATATTTGGAGGATAAGAAAGAAAAGGAGTTTATTTCTCTTTCACCTAGATGAAATATCTTCTGCTTAAAAGAATGAATTATAGAATCTCAGAGTTGGAAGAGAACTCGGTTGTATTCCCCCCACCTCTGAGATGTGAATGTATTCCAAAAATCTGCAGTGGTAATCCAGTTTCTGCTTAAAGACATCCATGAATGGGGAACCCATTACCTTCTAAGACAGCCCATTCAAGTTTTAGAGAGTTCTTAATGTTAGGAAGGTCTTCCTTGTACGAGGCTCAAACCCTGGAATTTCCAGCAATCATTTCCAGTTTTGCCTTTTGGAGCCAGGCAGAACAAGCCTAATCCTTTTAACCCTCAAACATTTGATGACAGTAACTTTGTCCTTCCCTCTCCCCATCACCACCCCCAGTCTCCTCTTGAATAATGAGCAACTCTGAGTGTGAGGGATTACGAAAATAACTTGAGAGAAGACCGGTTGATGAGAATGAACAGCCCTACAATTAGAAGGCTACACCTGCACAGGTAGGAACTCATTACCTCCAACATGAAAATAAACAGTTTACAACCCCAGCGCTGCCCTGAGGGGTGTAGGCCAGGAGGTTAGGGTACCGTTTGTGACTCTTCAGGTGCTGCAGAGATTTCACCATCTTCCTGGGAGTGATTCACTTGATAGCCAAAGTGGTGCTCTTGGCATGGAGCCTGAGAATCTGGGAGTGTTTGTTATGGAAGACCAGCTCTTACCAAAGTTACCCCATGCCCCCAAACAAACTTGTTTAAACTCCCAAACTCCTTGTCCTGAAGAGGAATTCATGTAGTTAGTGAAATTATGTTGATTAGAATCACAGAGAGACCTTCGTAATCATCTAGTCTGGTTCCCTCATTTTATACATGAGTAAATGGTGACTTGGAGAGGGAAGGGGACTCATTCAAAGTCACATAGTGAACTAATGGAAGAGTCAGGTTAGAAGCCTGACCTTGTGACGGCCATACTCTTGACGATTTCCAGCACTATGCCGCCAAGACTCAGGGGATTTCTAAAAGTAGTCAAATTATATGGTTGTTAGATTTTTTCTCTATTGCCCTTTTTGTTCCTACCCATTATTTAAAGCCCAGTTCAAATGCTACCTCCCCTCCCCCTGCCCTTGACCTCATATAGCCTTTTTTCTGTCTCTAACATATTTAGGGATGGAGATAGGAACTGGACCCATAATTTCATTACTGTAGGGAATTCTCAATAAGGAAATTCCTTCAACCAATGGGGGTTGGTAATTCTCTGCAAGTTAAATTTTTGAAGAATTAACTAGAACTCTGAGAAATAAAGTGACTGGCTTGGGGACACATAGTCAGTATGTGTCACAGGTGGAATTTGAACCCAGGTCCTCCTGGCTCTAATGTCAACTCATATGATGAATGATCATGAACTATGCTTGGGTAGAGTGAAGTCAATGGAAACTGTGGTGGATGGTCATATTAGTTCCTGATTTAGAAACCAGTGGTCTGATCTGGGCATAGGGGTAATAAACTAATACCTACCGTAAAATAATAATATTTTACATTTCCAAAGCTATTTAAGTTTTGAGAAGCACTTTACATACATTATCTCCTTTTAGACTCATAACAATTTGGTAACGAAAAAAGAAAAACACTACAGATTTTATTGTCCCCATTTTACAGGTGAGAAAACTAGGGCTTAGAGAGGAGCAACATGTTTATGGTCACACAGTCGATGTGTCTGAAGCAGGATCTGAACCCAGGTCTTCCTGACTTTTCTGCTGTGCTCTTTTACTTCTCTAATGTTGAGGGTTGGTTATCTATAACATCCTCCTCACTATTGTGAGGATTGAATGAGAGAACATTTGTAAAGTGTTTGTAAACCCTAAAGTAATAATATACATGCTACCTTTTATTTCCTAATAGTTCTGTGAGGGCAAAGACTGTAGCTTACCTAAATTGTGTTTCTATCCCAACTCTCAGCACAGTGCTCTGCACATAGTATGTTCTTAGTAAATATTTGTAGAATGAATAGATCATGCACACCCGGCACCCAAATGAAGTTGGTTCAGAAATTTCATTTGATTGCGTTGGGTCAAAATGAGAGACAGCAATCAGGGAGCGAGCACACACATGGCTTTACATGCCAAAAAGATAACTTGAGGCTAGAAGAGTAACATCACCCTGTAAATTAACATCAATAATTATAAGCTGTAAACAGTAGCAGATATAATTAAGATTTGAAGCCCAAGGGTTGTGTATGCCTTCCTGCCACTGACATCATCAGGCGGCATGCTTTTGATGCCTCAGTAGCCTCCAGAGATATCAAAGCTCCCAGAGGTATGTGGCAGCCCTCAAACAATGTGCCAGCATGCTATAAGCCTCCACCGAGCTCCCTTTTCAAACAAAGGGCTTCTTTAGGAGAAGGGGTATCAGACTGGGCCAATTCTTGGCCCACGTTCTCCGCCCAGCTCCAGAGATCGGTTCTGCCCTTTGGTGTTCACTCAGGGTTCCCAGCAAATTACTCCAGAAATAGCTAGTTTTTGGTTCTCTCTGTATGAGAGATGTGAGTGGTCTTAGAATTGGATAGTTTTAAGGGTCAACTTTGACCCTCAGAATGACTGTCATTGTTTTCCCTGATGTGAACAGACTGAAATAACTAGTTTTCTACTGCCTACTTATTCCTAATACCACAGCCCAGAACATTTTAAATCAAATTCTACTTTGTTTGCTTCTCTCTTTCTGTTTCCATTTTCCTCAATGCTGTTAGGTGCTTTGAGAGCCAGGAAAATCAGCTTTTGCAGCTAAAACGACAATGTCTGGAGGTTACCAAAAGATACCCTAACCAACTCTGGTTGGATTCTGTTCCAGAAGCCTGGGAACTAGCCCTAAAGATCTGTTCCGCTAAATTTAAAAATGAAATATTTGTGAGTTTTTGAGTTCTGTTCTGGAAAAATGAATTTGCTTTTTGTAGTTTGAAGTGTCTTTCTCTGTGGCGTTTTATTTTTCCAAAATAGAATCTCAGTTGTTTTTCATTATCTACAAAACGCAGAAAAATATTCCACGCTCGAATGCGAGCCACTCTTAATAGACGCTTTTAAGCATCTATTAAGAAACAAAGAAATAACTCAGGCTCCTCAGGAATGTTGCACACAGAAGGGCAGGGGAGGAAGTCTTGAGTCTTGGGATTTCTACAGCTTCATGCCTTTTTGAATGGAGTTAGCCCACTGTTCAGTTCAGAGACAGTATTTGCCAGATCCAGTGAGTGCCCAGGAATATGCTTCTGATACTTGGGCTTTATTGAATCGCATAATCTCAGAACTAAGAGGGACCTCCCAGGCTATCTGGTTCAACGCCATATCGGAAGGAACTATACTCCCACAGAGTACACAGCAGCCTGGGGAGATCTGTGTCTCCCAAGGCCATCCATTTTTTTTTTACATAGTATCTCTTTTATTTTTCAGAAGTTCTTCCTTATGCTGAACCTGATATAACAAATGGCTCATCTCAATGATCTCTACTAATGCCCTTTTCCAGTATCATGAAAGTAGCCCTGGATTCATTGAGTGCTTTAATTGCAGATAGCAAACTGGCACATTGCTTCTTTCTTTCTCTTTTTTCCCTCCTTTATTTCTTTTTCTTTTTTCCTTCCTTCCTTCCTCCCTCCCTCCCTTCCTCCCTTCTTTCCTTCCTTCATTCCTCCCTCCCTCCCTTCATTCCTTCCTTCCTTCCTTCTTTCCCTTCTTCCCTTAGGAGCTTAGTGATTTGCATGTCTGATCCTACTGTATTTACTTTTTCTTTGCCTCTCTAGGACTTAACAAAGTGGTGGCCGATTTATTAATAATAATAGTTACTAACATTCAGTTAACACCTACTATATGCCAGGCACTGTGCTACGTGTTTTCCAGTTATTATCTCATTTGATCCTCATAACAACCCTGAGAGGTAAGGGCTATTATTATCTCCATTTTACAGATGAGAAAACTAAAGCAAATAGAGATTAAGTGACTTGCCCAGGGTCAGGCTGCTAGTAAACGTCTGAGGCCACATTTGAAATCAGGTCTTTCTGATTCAAATCCTTGCACTCTTTCCACAGTATCATGTAGCTGCCCCCGCTGATTGATCTGAGGACCAGCACAGCTAAAGTCAATGATTGTAGGTCATAATTTTTGGAGGTCACAGCAATTCATGAAAAATATGTACTTAAACTTAGAAAGGTTGTATCCTGCTCACAGAAAATGAAACTATGCTTCTTTGGAAGGACTGACATTAGTAAGCTATCACTCAATAACCAATTGGTCAAGTGAGCAATTAAATACTTATTAATGCTTGTTGTGCTGGCATGGTAGGCCAGGCATTTGTCATACTAAGAGGGGAACAATCCTTACTCTCCAGGAGCTTATGTTCCAGTGGAGAGACAAACATACACATTGATGTAGAGAACAAAAATGAAGAGAATAAAAACAAGATAGTGGAAGACAGTGTAGTTGGGGAAGGAGGCCATTAGCTGTCGAGAAGGGGAGGATCAGGCAAGCCTTCATGTAGAAAGAAGGCAGTGCTTGAATTTGGTTTTGAAGGAAAGAAGAGATTCCATGAGGCAGCAGTGAAGAGACAGCACTTTCAAGGAATAGGGGACAATCTGTCTGAAGGCAGTGAGACCAGGAGTGGACTGGTCCATGTGCAAAGAACAGAGATAAGACCAATTTATCTGGACAGCAGAGTAGGGGAAGAATAGTGACACCAAGTGAGTCCAAAAAGATAGTTTAGGCCAAGTTATAAAGAGCTTTAATAGTTAAACCGAGATTTTGTATTTTATCCTAGAGGCAATAAAGAGCCACTGGAGTTTATTGAGTAAGGTAGTTGCATGAACAGGTCACTATACTCCAATCACTTTGGCAGTTATGTGAATGATAAGAATTAATGGTTATAACATGATTATTATTATGCCATAGCTTATATTTAGATATAATTAATATAATTTTACATATAAATATTTATATATTTAAATATATTTATTAGACATAATAAATATATTTATTTGTATATTTAAATTATTATATATAGCCATGCCCCTGCCTTCTGACAAAATATAATATAAACAATCAATGAATAAGCATTTATTGAGAATCTATTATGTGCATGGCTATGGGTTAGGGACTGTGGTTTGGTGGAAAGGCTGCTGGGTTTGGAATCAGATCCCAGGTTCAGATTCTGCCTCTGATACTGTTTGTGTCACATTGGGCAAGCCACAAAGACTTTCTGAGTTTTATTCTTCTCCATAGTAAAGTTAAGGAGTTTGGACCAGATGCAATTGAAGAACCCTTTCATCTCTCTAATATTCTGTGACACATTGTCTCTACCCTCTAGGACTTTACTATCTAGATGGGGGCACAAGAAATACAGGTGCAAAACAAGAAAAGCAGAAAAGCAGACGCTGCTATAAAGTGATGAGTTAAGAGTTATTTAAAGACAATCGTGGATTTTTATTTTTTAAAGAATGAGTATTGGAATGGAGCAGACTTCAGGAAGACAGTGAGATTTGACTTGGACTTTTGAAAGATGGTTAAGGCAGGGACATCAGAGGAATGGTTTCCAGGTGAAGGTGATGACAGAGCTGAGGGCAGATGGGCTGGTTATTGAATGTCTGTTGGATAATGACAGTGAGAAACCGAGTTAGAGAGGGAGAAGTCATGTCATGGAACTTCTGATATCAGAACTCCATATGTTCTGATATCAAAGATCCTTCAACTTAGGATAATAATAAGCATTTATATAGATCTTTAAGGTTTGCAAGATGATTTACAAATATTATTTTATCCTCACAACAACCCTGGGAGATGGGTGCTGTTATTATCCCTACTTTACAGATGAGGAAACTGAGGCAAACAGAGGTTAAGTAACTTGCCCAGGGTCCCACAGCTAGTTAGTGTCTGAGGCTAAATTAGATCTAGTGGTCTATCCATTGCACCCCTAGATGCCTCTAACTTTTGACAAAGATATGACTGAAAGAATAAGAAGGCTTGGGAGATATAGTCCAGGATGTGGCTGTTGCCAACCATGTCAGAAATTTGTCGTGTAGGCTGTACCTAAGATCTCTAGTGGCTTAAAATACAGCCTAATGCACAAAACTACCCCTCGAGTAAGTACTCAAACTCAGGTACTCCCTCATAACCATACACTCTGCAGATCTACGTTGCTGTAACATAGACAAGACTCACTTGACTCTCTTGGTTACCCGCCTTTCAAAAATCAGCTTTATCAGCAGTCTTTCAGTCAACAAACATTTATTAAACATCAGAAAGGCAAAAAGGTGGACCCTGTCCTCAAGGAGTTTAATTTGTTATGGGGACTAGAGATTCAGGGTTTCCTTGTTTTAATTTCCTATCTCTAGGTAGACTAGAATAGAGAGAGAAGCTGGTGCTCCAGTTGGGGACATTGGCCCAGCTCAAGTACACAATTAACCTAAGTGTGGAGAGTTTGGCCTCCAGACCATGTAGCCTGTGAGGGGTTCCCCACAGAGGAAGGAGGAAGCCTTTCATTTATTTATAGCCTAGCTCAAAAACATCTTTTGTAACCTATTTAGCCAAGCTGGATGGTGGGAGTGGGGGGACCTTGGGTGGCTAGTTCTGAGAACCCAGACAGACCTCCTCCTGCTTCCCAAAGGGCAAGAGCAATGGTCCTCTTAGAAGTGGCTCAAGTCCATTGTGATGTCTCAAAAAAGAAAAAAAAGGAAGAAAACTTCCCCCTCTTTTATGTTCCAAATTTAGGTGAGGAAGGAAGGACTGAATTTTGTTTCTTCAGCAGTGGAAACTTTTTCTTCCAGTTATGGGTGAGAACAAGAAAGCATCGCTTTGGCCTGGTGTCCTCCATCTGAAATGCATGGAAAGTCTCTTGGAAGGTGTTATCTGGCCAGCACCTTACAGAGCAGGCTCCCTTTGACAGGAGAGAGTGAAAAAAAAAATAATCTTTGTCACCATGGGAAGGTGGGGAGGCCAAAAGTCTAAATGTTTTAAAGGGAGAGTTTAATTAGTATGCAAATTTGACTTTCAGCACTAAAATGTCATTTGCTAAGTAAATGTTGTTGAGTCTCAAGTTCAGGTATTTGATCATGCTCTGTCAAGGCTTCTTTGCAGATTTCCTGAGTGTAATAACACCATTTCAAAAACAAAATGAAATGCTCCCTTTGTAACAATGCACAGGGGTTATGGCTTCTTTCCCGGCTGTGTGACTAGAATATCTTAAGTCTGCCCAGCACAGGTTGGCGTTTTCCCTTCTAATCTTGCCAGCCAGCAAGATGGTCTCAGGTAGGGGCTGGAAATGGGACCCCTGCACATCATAAATTTGAAGCACTCAAGCATACCAACAAAATGATTACAGGAGCCATTGTCATCATTAAAGCAGGAGGGAGGACGATTTGAGTTACTGTCAATTACCCCCACAAGGTTATAGCCGTGATTAGAATTTACAGTATTTGGAAAGGAGTGACGTCCATTTGAGTAGTTAACTTTTAATAAGGTACGCGTAGCCCCTGTCCTGAAGAGGAAAGACATGAAGTTTATCGGTGGGTAGCATTGCCTTTTTCTCAATTTTAAGACAAGTGATGATTGAAAGATAGACATTTTAAGCTAAGGAGGTAATTATCTGCCCAGTCTCCACTCTATTCCAACAGTGCTTTTCCACTCTAGGGCTCAAAACATTTTCTGAACGTTAATTATTATTCTCTCTTCCTCCCCTCTGTGGGTTTACCTAACTTAATTATGATGATTATCCCTGTTTGCAGTGATAATAAACTGAGGCAAAAGAAGGGGAGTTATGCAATGTCTTACCATGATGTTAGCTGACTGAATCACAAAAGGACCAGAGAACAGAGCCTCGAGGTGGCACGTAAGATAAAGAAGGGGTCTTGCATGATCAGTAGCAGAAAAGGACAGTATCCATCTTCCAGCATCTCCCATGCTTTCCAGTTGTCCTCACCAGGAAATAAAAAACAGAGCTGGATTGCATGTGCCTGACTGGCTGCCAATCTTGTTTGCAGTCCCTAGAATCAATTTGGATATGAGCAAATGCCATGGGAGACGAGAAGAGAGGCTGGCAGTGAAGGGGTCTCTAAGCTAGAGTTCCACACGGCACAGTGGGCTTCCCAAATAGGTGTGGGATTACAGGGCTGGGGGCTACAGAACTGTCCTTTGAGACGAGCTTTTCACTGTGGGGAAAAAATCAAACTGTGACTATCTTTCCAAAAACTCACCATATCTCATTTTTGATTTCTCAGTAAGAGGCAAAACCCAGTGTATGAAAATTGTGGACAGTGTTCACCCTTTGAGGGAAGTCATTGGCAAGACCATGTGAGTAAAATGAAAAAACTGAAAGTTTGGGGGTTCTCAGGAAGGGAGGGGAATAACATCCCCTCCTTACTACTTTTTTTTTCTTTCTGATCCCGCCTCTATTACCCACACATTTTTGTACTAGGGTACTTCTGGTAAGGGTAAAGGTAGAGGGGAAAGTGAATAAGGAAGAAAAAGGTAAATTAGCAAATCATTTAGCGAAATGGCTCTGTTGGCATCTTCCCTTTCTACCTCCTGTGGGTATGTTCTTCTCCCCAGTCCCTTGCCAGGCCTTGGTTTCCAAGTCCTCTTTGCTTGGTTTACTAGTCAAATATACTGTTTGCCACTCACCAGTGCAGATGTGAGCTTCGCGTGACTCTGGACTGGGAGTAATCATGCTGTCTTTTGGACTCTTGACACTTACATCATCTCTATCATCCGCCAGGGAGGAGAGGAAAGGACAGTGGTCATGTTGGGGAATTATTTATTAAACAGGCAGAATGAGGCTGTTTGCAACAGTTTATGAGCCTTTAAATACATCCTGTCAACCCCCATCCCTTTCTCTCTCCATCAGGGCACCCCTTCCTTGTATCTGATAAATTACACATGGCGTAACAGCCTGAGTGCTGACTAAATGGTGACCCTGCAAACACACCATGTTTGATTACTGAATATTTATATCTCCAAACCCAAACTTAATCACATATACATATGTATATATAATATGTGTAATATATATAATGTAATATTATTTCATATATAAATGAAGTTATATATGAATGAAATTATATACACACATACATGTATGTGTATGTATGGTTGTATGTATGTATGTATATCCCTCTTGGCCTGCCCTGGGGAAAATATTCTATTTAACTAGGGGATTTGAAAATGGCTATTCAAAGCCCCAAATCATCTCTTTGAGCTTAGAGATAGATGGAGGTGACTAGTAAAAGAGAGACTTCTCAAAAAAAAATGGGGCTCCCTGAGAATTTTCCTAGCCCTGCTGTCTCCAAGATAAAGGTATGAGAGCTGAACAGAGTCAAATGAGGAGGCCTCAGAGAGCCAGCTTCTGCATAACATACTGCAAGAGACTTCAAGGAGCACCTTGTGCCCCCAAAGCCTGTCCCCCTCCCCATATTCTAAACGACATCTTGTCATACTTCCTGGAATCATTCCAATGAGGGATACATTTGGATAAGGGCTCCTCTTTCAAAATGCAAAAACTCTCGGGGGACGGGGGGGTTGAGAGAGTCTGAATCATTCACATCTTAGAATGCATGACGATACATACTCAACTGACTGGCAAAAGTAACAGAAGAGAAGGGGTGGCTAGGTGGGTCAGTGGGTAGAATGCTGGGCCTAAAGTCAGAAGACTCATCTTCTTGAGTTCAATCTAGCCTCAGACTCTTACTAGCTGTGTGACCCTGGGCAAGTCACTTAATCCTGTTTGCCTCTGGAGAAGGAAATGGTAAACCACTTCAGTGTCTTTGCCAAGAAAATCTCAAATAGGGTCATGAAGAGTTGAACATGACTGAAAAATGACTGAACAACAACAGCAACAACAGGTGAGTTAAATGACAATTGTTGGGGTGTCATGGAAGGACAGGTCCTCACTAGCGCGTGGTTTTTGAAACTATCAATTGGCCTAGCCTTTCTGGAAGACAATTTGAAACTATGCCCCTCAAATTCACTAAATTGTACATACCGTATAATATCAACACCAGGAATATACTCCCAAAGAGGTCAAGGGGAAAGGGAAAAGTGTGTATGAAAATATTTATCCCGGCACTTTTTGTCACAGCCAACTGTAAGAAATGGTGAAAGGGACAGATTCAGAGAAACCTAAGGAGACTTGTATGAACTGACCCAGAGTGAAGTAAGCAAATACAGAACAGCATATAAAATGACTACAGTGATGTAAAGGAAAACAACTTTGAAAGGCATAAGAAGTTTGACCAATGATAATTCCCGAAGCCTAATGATAGAAGTATTTATTTCTCCCCCCTCTTGGCAGAGAGATGATGGCCTACAGGTACAAAATAAGATATACATTGTCAGACAGGGGCAACGTGTGAATTTGTCTCGACTATGCTTGTTGGGCATAAGCAAAGGCTTTTATTTGGGGAGGGGTGAGTTCTGGGGGAGAGAGGGTGGGTAGTGATAATGAAACAGGAAAAAAAAAAGAAAGAACACCAATGATTTTTTAATATGGAATTTTTTAATATACGGGAAAGAAAAGAAGAAAGTTCAAAAGTAGGCACACACAAGCAAGGCAATGTGGATATTCCCTCCTTAAATTTAATATACATTTTACAAAGCAAGTGATATGAAAGAGAAGGAAGCTAGATGAGACACAGTAGGTAGAACACTGGGTCTAGAGTTGGAAAGACCTGACTTCAAATCCAGCTTCAGATACTTACCAGCTGTGTGACCCTAGGCAAGTCACTTAACCCTGTTTACCTTAGTTCCTAAGCTATAAAATGAGCTGGAGAAGGAAATGGCAAACCTCTACAGTATCTCTGTCAAGAAAACCCCAAACCAAAGGTCATGAAGAATTGAACACGACTGAAAAGTGACTCAACACAACGGTGCCCAGCCCCAGTATCAACAACATAGCCTTTCTTAACTACACTGGCATTCCATGTGGTAATTTCAGGAAAATTCTGTGTGGCTAATTCCTGCCAGGATGAATAGAAGACCATTTTCTTGACTTTCCAATACTTTTCATACTTTTCTATTTCTGGAGACTCCAGTACATTCCAGCATCAATAGAAGGAGCCTCTGGGCAGCTTCACTCTGAGTTCTCAAAGTTGTGGGAACGTGGGGGAGGGTAAATGCCTTGGAAAGACAAATGGAAAATATTCATCAAGAATCTTCCCTTAGCAAGCATTCTATTTCTCATCAAGTTTAATAAGTGAGTGACCTTCCCGATTTTAATTTCTTCTTCATTTCTCACAATCCCAAAGATAATGACCAGATTTCAATATTTATAGAAAACAAAAAGACTATAAATATTCAAATAAGTTCAGGTTGTTGTCTCATTTTTTCTATGAATACAGAAAGACTGTGATTATGGAAAGTGAGGTAAATGCTTCCAGAAACCAAGTCTCCCTTCTCCTCTGGTCCTCCACACTCCTTAGACGGAAGGTATTGGTTTGTTAAAAGATGTTCAGAGATACCTAGTTTATTAGCCAAGAAGAATTTATTTTAAAAAAGAATGGAGAGAACTGACAAGGTCTTGGGGGAGGCACTGATGATGTTGACAGGGAAGGGACAAATAAGAAATGGAAGACATGGTCACTGACAGCATGTTCACAGTATCATTGGAGTAAGCATGGACAGTACAATGATGACATGCCAAATTGACAATAACAAGATAATATAAGAATCAAAGAATCACAAAACCTTAGAGTTGGAAGGGATGTCAGGAATTCTTGCCATAATACCAATGACAAATGTTCATTCGATCTTTCCTTGAACATTCCAAGTGATGGGGAACTCATTACTTGTTTTACTTATGGACAACTCTAATTGTTATGAAATTTTGTCTTTTATTTTTCTTCCTGCAATTTCTGACCTTTGGTCTTAGTTCTGCCTTCTGGAGCCTGACAAAACAAATATAATCTCTCTTCTAAATGGCAGCCCTTAAAGTACTTGAAGACAATCATCATGTTCCCTCTTTCCCCTACAGGCTTATCTTCTCCAGGATAAACATACCAGATTTCTTCAACTGATTCGGATATAGCATAGAGACAGAGAATCTCTAGAGTGCATGAAACTAAACAGAGAAAACTTAATTGCATGTGATAGGAACAAGGGCTTCTGGGTTGAGAGATTCTGGATCTAATATTTGGGAAAATCTGCTCCAGTGTAAAATCCATTAACATACTGCTAGGTCCCAGTTGGTATAAATAATGAATCCCATAAAGTGGTGGCATATATTCAAATTTGCACAATTCAAAGTTATAATTATGTAAACTATTGTAATTGGTTCCAGCTCAATGGAAAATGTACTATGAATCTGAACAATGCAACCACTTCATGGGACTCATTATTAACATTAATCTGGACCTAGCTATATTCAGATGTTTGCCTTTTAGAGAACTGGACAAGGTACTAAGGGAAACATTGGTGGTTTTTACAATGGAGAGGTACATAAGAATATGCAGTTCAGTGTTGGTCCTATCAAGATTTCATGGACTTTTACTGTGTTTTCCAGGTAGCCTTTGAACCATAGTTCTGGTTGGGTCATATAAATCTCAAGTAAATTTGTTTTAACATCTATTGGAAGCTCTCTATATGCCAAGCACGATGAGCCAAGTCATTCAAAGTTTAGATAAGATGTGGTCTTTGTACTCAATGAAGCATATAGCCTAGTTGAGGGGAAAAGTTATAGGGAGCCATAATGCTAAAGACTTTTTTTGATCAGTGAATTAGAGGGAGAATCAGTGAATTATATAATGCAACAAAGTTGTACATGAGGTTTGAAGAAGAAAAGTAATTGCCAAGAGAAAAGACCAGATAGGCTTCTACATTAGGTCCCTCCATTTCCTTTCTTTTCACTCTCTTCTTACCTTTCTGCATTCTGGCTTCCACCCTTCTCACTCACCTGAAATTGCTCTTTCTAAAGGTGTGATGATCTCTTAAATGCCAAATCTAATAGCCTTTTCTCAGTCCTCATCTTTCCTGATCTCCCTGTAGTCCTCGATATATCCCTTACCCTCTTCTCCTTGATGCTCTCTTCTCTCTAGGTTTCTGATCATTCTGCTGTCTCCTGCTTCTACTTGTTTGACTATCTCTTTTCTGTCTATTTTGTTTGCTCTTCATCTAGGACATGGCCACATGGCTCTGTCCTAGGCCCTCTTTTCTTCTCTTTCTGTACTAGTTCACTGGTTGATGCCATCAACTTCTATGATTTCCGTTTTTACCTCTATGAACATAACTCTCAGGATCTATTCGTCCAGCCCTAACCTCTTTCCTAACCTCGTCTCATATCTCCAGTTGCCAATTAAACATCTCAAACTGTATGCCCAATAGACATCTTAAATTCAACATGACAAAAATCAGATTTATTTTCTTTCTCCCCACCAGACTTCCCTTCTTTCTAACTTCCTTATTACTATCAAGGGTTCCACCATCTTCTCGGTCACCCAGGCTCACAAGCTAGATGTCATCCTTGATTCCTCATTCTCTCTCATCCCCCCCACCCCTGCCAAATCCAATCTTTTGCCAAGTCCTATTTCATTTTACCTTTGTAACATCTCTCCCATAGGCTCCTTCTCTCTTCTGACATAGCACAACCCTGATGTAGGCTCTCATCAGCATGCATCTGGACTATCACAGTAACCTGCTGCCTCAAATCTCTCCCCAGTCCAACCCACCTTTCTCTCAGCTGTCAAATTGATTTTCCTAAATATCATGTCTGATCATCTCACCCCTACTAGTCAATAAATTCTAATGGCTCCCTATTGCCTTTGGAATCAATATAAATTCCCCTGTTTGGCTTTTAAGACCCTCATGACCTTGCCCCTTCCTACCTTTCTTACCTTCTTATACTTTACTCACTTCTACTTACTCTGCAAAATACACACCTCTTTGCAGTTTCTTCCTAACAGCATTCTGTCTCTTGACTGAGAATATTTACTGACTGTCCTCCGTGCCTGGAATGCTCTCACTCTTCATCTCCATTTCCTGGCTTCTCAGGCTTCCTTCAAATCTCAGCTAAAGCCCCACCATCTGCAACAGGCATTTCCCAGTTTGTCTTACTCTTAGGGCCTTCCCTCTCAGATGACTATCAGTCTATTCTGTATTTCACATGCCTGTTTTGATGTTACCTCCTCTACATTAGCATTAGACAGTGAGCTCCCTGAGATCAGAGGGTTTTTTGCTTTGTTTTGTTTTGCCTTTCTATGTAGCCCCAGTGCTTTAACACAGTGCCTGGCACATAGTTGATGCTTAATTAATAAATAATGCTTCTTGACTGACTGACAGAGGAGATCAAATTTGAGAAAGGCTTTATAAAGATATATAGGAATTCAATAGGAAATAGTGAGAGAAAATACATTCCAGACCTAAGGAGTAGTACGAGCAAATGCTCAGAGGTGGGTGATAGAAAAAGGGTGAGCAATGAGTCTGGTTTAACTAGAACACAGGGCATACGGAGGGAAATAGCATAAGAAAAGGCCAAACCCCACCAGGGCGACAAGTTACAGAGGGCCTTGTATTTCTGACAATGGAGTCTGAAAGTTAAATGAGTATGATTTACAAGACAGGCAGCCAGGTGGCACAATGAGCAGTACACTGGGCCTGAAACCAGGAAGTCTCAGTTATCTTGAGTTCAAATCTAGTCTCAGATACTTATTAGCTATGTGACCTTGGGCAAGTCATTAAACCCTCAGTTTCCTCATCTATAAAATGAGCTGGAGAAGGAAATGGAAAACCCCAAATGGAGTCACAAAGAGTCAGACAGGACTGAAAAACAACTGAATAGCAACAAGCAGTAGGTAAATTGAAGTTGAACATATGAGGCTTATTCTCTCCTATAAAGAGAAACTTTACCACAAGTTTCCACAACAAAGATGGACGGTTTGTTTTTTTTAAGTAGGTTAATATATATGGGTTTGGAAGTAATGTTAAATATTGTAGATAAAGGGTAAAGGCCCTTCCAGATCTAGATCTATGATTCCATCAGACTAAACAAAATGTGATGATAAAGGGAAATATTTTTCTGGATGAAAGAGAGTCACCAATGGGGGATACCCCAGAAGTCAGCATTTGGATCAATCTTATTTAACCTTTTATCAGAGAATCACCTTGCCTTGAAGTATTCAGGTTAGGCATAGGGGATCAGCACGAAGACAGTTTCAGCCTAAGAGCACCAGAATCATTTGCAGAGGAGCTAAGAAATTTTACACACACACACACACACACACACACACACACACACACACACACACACACACACACACACACTCACACTCCTCCAAAGTCAATATCTGCCTTATTACTTGGTGACTTCAATGCGAAGGTAGGAACCAGAGAGAATGTGAAAAATATCTTGGCAAATATGGGATAGGATTAAGAAATAAAAGAGATCAAAGGCTTGTGGGTTACTCAGTAGCCTCAGGCCTGTATACCATGCAAATTTTCTTTCAGGAGAGAATTAGAAGACACTGGATATGATGAGCAAGATGTAACCTCACAAAAAAAAGAAGAAAGGAAGGAAGGAAAAGAGAAAAAGGAAGGAAAGAG
>CM053581.1:203058841-203174116 GCA_028627135.1 Pseudochirops cupreus | reverse complement strand
GAAGGAAGGGAGGAAGGAAGGGAGGGAGGAAGAAAAGGAAGGAAGGGAGGAAGGGGGAAAGAAAGGAAGGAAGGAAGGAAGGAAGGAAGGGAGGGAGGAAGGAAGGAAGGAAGGGAGGGAGGGAAGGAGGGAGGCAGGGAGGGAGGGGGAGAAAGAGAGAGAGAGAGGGGAGAGAAACTGGCTCTTAACCAACAGGAAATAATAGATCGCTGTCTTGGAAATTCAGAATGGATTGCTTATGTGCACCCAGATTGTCGACGGGTTAATGATCAAAATGAATATTAAATTAGAAGAAAGAGTGAAGATAAGAAGATGACACTGCATGCCACCATTTCCAACCCAACCATGAATAAGCTATGGACTCTGGAAAAATGGAAAATATATAAAAATAAAGACATTGACTCTGATTATCACCATTTCTTATAAAAGTTTCACAGATCTAGAAATAGTTGCCACATGGAGATTGATAGAGCCCTGTCTCATGGAGAAAGCACTTAATCTCCTTGCCAAGTGGAGAGGCATCACACTCAAGGGCATCAAGAATTTAGAAGACGAACTCATTTGCAAAACATGATGTATTTGATTGATGAGAGAATATGGTCGGTATCACCTTAAAAAACAGTGAAGGAAAAAAATAAGCCTGCAAAAAACTTGGCATGAGACCCAACAAAATCACATCATCCCAACCTGATTTATAGATGAAAGCAGAAGGAGAAGTAACACATAGTTGTGAAATAGAACAGATCTGTCAGCATTTCTGTTGCAATTTATTCTCATTTTCAATGATGGTAGAACCACCGTTTTTGGACTCCAGCACCTTGGTCCCCATTGTGCTAAGTAGCACTCAAGAAAATAGTCAGGAAGAGCAGCTTCATCTGACCAAATATCTCCAAAGAAAATTCATGATAAAGTCAACACAATTGACAGTGATTTTGAAGGTACCTTGTAGTCAAAAAAGTCAATGAATGAACAGAAAAACCCTGAAACAAACCACAAATGATAGTTACCATCAGAGGAGAGTAGATCATGTGTCTACTTCCTCCTCTTTATAAGACCTTTCTAAGAAAGATCTATGCATGTCAAAAACATCCTTGATGAAATATGGAAAGGAAACCTGTAGTCTCTTATAGATGACACTTTGTAGTAGACCAGATCTTCAGTCACACCATGGACTGAATAATACAACAAACATAAGATCCCACTGCTTTCATTGCTTTGTTCATTTCTCACCCAACAGAACAAAATTCAATCTTAAACACTCCCCTTCAAAAAGATGTCTCCAATCTTACATGATTCTTTTTATCTTCTGTCCTTAGCATGGTGCGTGGAACACAGTAGGTATTTAGTCAATGCTTGCTTACTGTTTAGATATAATCATAGTGTTAAGTAATCTTCTGGCTGTCAATCATCAAGATAGGCATAAAGCAAGGAAGCATATTCGCTAAAGGTGTTTGTCAGTGTCTTGGAGGAAGTCCTGTTCAAAGGTCAAGTGGTAGAGGGATTCTCTGGAGATAGGAAGGCTACCCAAATGCTCCAGCTTGTGGAGGACATTGCATTGATTATGCTAGGCATCAGGACACCATCAAGCCTCTTACATGAGATTCATAGCTATTCAAAAGACATTGGCCCACCAATCCACAGAATAAAAGCCATATGGTCGAAGGATGCATGTTGCCTAGATTATGACACAAAGTTGGATGAACGACCCACTCAGTTAATCTGTCACTACCACATCTTCAGCAAGGAATTTAAGATGGATGGAGTTCTGGGCCCAGAACTGAATAGAAGGAAGAGAGTAGTCTGGAAAGCATCTGGGAAATTCCATAGCCCTTCCAATGACCTCATGCCAGTTATTGCCACTAAAGATGATTTTTTTCACACCAATTCTCCTGCTGATGTTATATGGCTGCAAATAATGGAATGTCAGATCTCAAAGGAATTGCGTGTGACCCAAAAGAATGGCTTTCATGTAAGAAGCAGTATAAAAGAGTTCAAGGGCATATATGAATAGAAAAGGAGGTGGGTCAACCATGTAGCACTACATAAAGTACCAGTCAATCAACAAGTATAATGCAGGTAAAATTAGAAAAGAGCGGGAAAGTTGCAAAAAAAAAACCAAAAACCAACCAATCTTTGTAGCAAGTTTCTCTGATGAAGGTCTCATTTTTAAGAAATATAAGGAACTGTTTCAAATTCATAGGAAAAAGACCTGTTTCACAATTGATAGATTGAATATAAGTAGTTTTCAGAGGAATACATTCACACTATCAATAACCATTTGGGAAAAAAGCTCTAAATCACTCGTAATTAGAGAAATGCACATTAAAACAATTCTGAGATTCTACCTTATACCCATCAAATTGGCAAAGCTAACAGAAGAGGAATATGACAAGTGCTAGATGGTATTTATTTAATAAAGTGCATGAATGCATTGTTGTTGATGGAGCTAGGAACTGGTCTTGCCATTCAGAAAAGTAATTTGCAACTATGCTCTGAAAGTGAATGAACTATGTGTATCTTTTCGACTACTACTAGGTCTATACCCCAAAGAAAGAAAAAGGGTTTATACCCCTCAAAGAAAGAAGAAAAGGATCCATATGTTCCAAACTATGCATAATAGCTCTTTTAGTGGCAGCAAAGATTTGGAACCTGAGGGAATGCCTATAGTCTGGAGAAGGATTGAACAAGTTATGGTTTATGTATGTGATAGAATACTATTGTGCTACTAGAAATGATGAAGAGATAGGTTCAGAGAAACACGGGAAGACATAAATTGATGCCAAGTGAAGTAAGCAAAGCCAGGAGAATCATTTATTCAATAACAGCAATTTTGTAAAGACAACCCTAAAAGACTTAAGAATAATCAACCAAAATTCCAGAGAGAGGTGATGGAATAAGAGTATGGATTAACAAATAGAGATAGAGATAGAGGGGGGGGGGTGTGTATGTGTGTGTGTGTGTGTGTGTGTGTTTGTGTGTGTGTGTTTGTGTGTGTTTGTGTGTGTGTGTTCGTGTGTGTGTGTGTCATCTCTGCCTCTCTCTATATGTATATATACATAGGTATATATAAATATATTTCAACTTGGCTAATGCAGAAGTTTGTTTTGCTTGATTATACGCATTTATAAAATGAGTTGGCATTTTTGGTTTTTGTTTTTTTTTTTTACTTTCTTAATAGAGGGATAGAAGGGAAAAAATGTGACTGTGAAAATAAAATAAAATTTAATTTAAAAAAACCCAACATACTCCCACCATGCTACAGACAAGGATACAAAGGAAAGACAAAAACAATTCTTGCCTTCAAAAAGGTTATATTCTAACAGGAGGAGCAAAATGCATGGGAGTAGGTATATTTGTATAAATATATATAGAAAGCGCATACAAAACAGATGCAAGATAACTTTGCGGGATGGAGTGAGGAGCAACAGAAGCTGGTGGGTGGAAGGAGAGAGGAACCAGGAAAGGCCTCATGCAGAAGGTGTCGATTAATCTGAGTCTTAAAGAAAACCAGGAATTCTGAAAGGTAGAGGTGAGAAGATAGAGCATTCTAACTGTAGGGGACAGCCAGTGCCAAGGCACAGAAAGGAGAGATGATGATGTTACATATGAGGAGTGCAAAGAGCCAATATATCTCATAGTTTGACCCTCTGTTCATAGAGGGCGTGGATAGGAGACCGAAATGAGGAAGAACATTATAGGCATGGGGGAAAGTCAGTAAAAATGCCCAGAGTCCACAGATGCCAAGTGTAAAGAATAGCCAGGAGGCCACGCCTACTTGATCAAAGAGTTACGTGGAGGGCAATAAGAAGACTGGAAAGACAGGAAGGGACCAGGATATGAAGGACTTGAAAAGCCAGGGAAATTTGCTCTTGAATCTGGAAGTGATAGGGAGCCTCTGAAATTCATTGAATTGGGGAAGGGACGGGGAAATGGTCAGAATTGTATTTTAGGAAGATCCGTTAGACAGCTGAATTAAGGATGGATCAGAGTGGGTGGAAACTTCAGGAAGACAGACCAACCAGAAGGCTACTGTAATAGGTCAGACATGAGATGATAAGGGCCTGTATCAAAGATAATGACTGTGTTAGAGAAAAGGGGACGAAGAGATGTTCCAAAGGTAAAATCAAAAGGATTTGACAAGAGATTGGATATAGGGTGATGAGAGAACGTGGGGAATTACGAAGGACACCTACATTCTTCTATGTGCTTCATTCCTCTCAAAGGGACATAAGTTTGAATTAGCTCTTTTTTTGTTTACTATATCATACTATTAATTCATATTCGGATTGCAGTCCCCTAAAACTCCCACAACTTTTTCATAAAAACAAAAACAAATCTAGTAGAACCTCCCCAATATTGTAGAATTAGTATTCTGAAACTAAGAATAAGATTTTGTTTTCTGATTATATTCTACATTGTTAGATCTAATAGAATGCTGTAATTTTTTTTGGATATATTTCTGGCTCTTGATTTTAGCATTCTCACCTGCTAGATATCCCTCATAGTTTTGTGTCACTTACAAATCTTATAAGCATTGCATTTATAGCATTAGAAAACTGATTGGCTAAAAATGTTAAATAGTACAAGGCCCCAGACATATCCCTGGACTTCTCCATTGAAGAATTTCTTCCAGGTTGAATCCAATTAAAAGTAAACATTCATGTCTGCTCTTTTGGTTCAGCCCTTCAAGCTGTTCTAAAACTACCCAATTGTACTATCACCTACTACCCAGGGATAAGAGGGAGACAGTCTGAGTACTGTACTGGGATCCACAAAAATCTTAAAAGATGCAGAAAAATCTCTCTAAGGCATTGGGTAGATCTCTGAAGGTTCCATGGAAGGACATGCACGAGAAATGCACACAGTAAGAAATTGTGAAGGGACTGTGATGAGCATACACGAAGGGAGTATTTCCACCAATAAGATCATGGATCTGGTAACATAATCATATACAAATGAGCCGCTTTCATATGTTACCCCTGCCCAAAAATCTTCGATAGCATCCTAATTCATATGTCCTGGGTCTAGAGCTGAAAGTAGCATCAGAGACCATCTAGTCCAGTTTCCAAAAAGGAAACTGAGGCTCAGGAAGGCTAACAGATTTGCCCAAGCCATCTCAGAGATAGGATTCTGATATCAAAGTCAGTATTCTTTTAAGTCACCAACTCAACAAACATTTATTAAGCACCATGTGTCAGTGTCTGTGATAAGTTTTCTGGTTTAGCAAAGATACAAAGAAAGACAAAACAAAACAAGTCAAACAAACACAAAACAATCCTGGCTCTCAAGGAGCTCAGTCTAAAGGAAGTCTTGCCACTATACCTCACTACATTGCTTCTAAATTCTCTGCCTTGCCTTCAAGATCCTCCATATTAATTCTTATTGTATTTGAACAAACATTTTAAAACATTCATCCAAAAGAGTTCTTTCCTCTTCAAAGTAATCATTTACACATTCATTCCAATGATATTGTCTTGGCTCCACATATTTGTCAATGGCTCTTTGGGAATTACATTTAAAGCTTCTTTAGGAGCTGTCCAAGAAAATTCAAGCATCCATGATTTTATCAATGTCAATACTTATTTCACTGATAGGAAACATCTTACTAGATAGTCTTCTGAGGCACTGTGGCCTACTCTTCCCCAATTCATTGCCTAGTGAACAACACTGGGGATGTGCTTCTGTACACTTATCTAGATTGGCCCTCAGAAGACAGAGCTTTTCATCTGTCCCTTGCTCCACAATCAAAGCTCTTCTAACTTGATAGGATTGTCCAGAACTTGTGATCCACTACTCTACACCAAAAGGTAACCTTGGAGTAGGACTTGCTTTGTTCATTGTTCTGTGGGGTCTAGTTAATGAATTAATAATATAAAATAATAACAGAGTCTGAATTAGGACTCAGGTCATACAGGGGAAGTAGCATGGCACATTGGAGAGAGAATTGTCTTCTAAGTCAGAAGAGCTGGGTTAAACAAGACAAAGGGCTCTGCGAACCTTCGGCACTTTCTGAGAGAGTCATTGAACCTTCTAAAACTGTGAGCTGCAGGGAAGGTGCCAACCAGCCATGTTAGGGGACATTTCCTTATTTGGGGAGTTCCTTGTACCTAAAGAAATCCCAGGTCCAGTCCTTCTTATCTTATGAATGGAATAACTAATGTTGAATGACAGGAGAGATCTCAAGATAATTGAGAAGCTCTATAGTTTTGGGAATGGAAACGTTCTTAGAGGTCATCTAGTCCAATTTCCCTCATTTTTCAAGTGGGGAAACTGAGGCCAAAGGGTTGTGACTTACTCTCAATCACACAGGTAGATTTAAAGTGTAATCTCTTTTGTGTTTGAGGTTAGGGGAAGGGAAGGAGCAGGAAGGAGGATGGGCACATAAATATTAAAAAACTAGCCCATACCTAAACTTCTTTTGCTTTCTTTTGTGCTCTATTAATTTTATCAATGTGGAAAACTTCCAGTGTGGAAATTATCTTTATAGATGCAAATCAGCAACTTGTTTGTAACTGGTGACACAGTAGTAGAGTGCTGGACTTGCAGTTAGGAAGACCCAAGTTCAAATCATGCCTGAGACACTGACTAGCTGTGAGACGCTAGGCAAATCATTGAATCTTTCAATTCCCTAAGTTCAAATTCTGCATCATATATTTCCTAGCTGTGTGTCCCTGGGCAAGTCAATAAAGTACTTTCAGCCTCAGTTTCCACAACTGTAAGATGGGAATGATAACAGTACCTACTTTACAGAGTTTGTAAGGATTGCAAACCTTAATGAGCTAAATATAAATACTAGCTATTACTATGATTTAGTCTTAGAGTTGTCTGAGGCACTATGAGAGTTAGTGACTTGACCAGGATCATTTAGCTAGTGTGTGTCAGAAACAGGTCTTCAACCCAGATCTTCCTGAATTCAAAGATGCCCCCTCTCTCCACTACGGCACTCTAACTCTTACCTTACTATTGTCTGTATTGTGTTTACTGTTTGAGGTACTAAGGTTGGAGGAAGGAAAGATAATTTCTTAAATGCTTTATTTTTGACCCCAAATAGTATTCCTCAGCATGGTCAACTATGCCATCCCCCAGATTTAGCTCCGATGCCATGAAACCATTACCAATTGACCAAACATACCTTCAAAGTGCAAAGAGACAAAAAAACATCCAAAGAATGTAGTTCAGGCTTTGGTGATGATGCCATGTGGTGCAGGGCTCAGCCTTAGCCTTCTTCTGCTTGGCCCCAGAGGGAAGAGCTAGGAACGAGCGGTGAAAGTTATAGAGAGGAAGATTTTGATTTTGATTTCAATTAAGGAAAAAAAAACTTCCTAATGATTAGAGCTATCCCACCAAGAGGGGACTAGGTCACTTCAGAAATCAGGGAGCTCTCTCTTTGAGGCTGACCGCTTATCTGGGATGCAGCAGAAAGAATTTCTGTTCAGGTAAATGCCGATCTAGTTGCCCCGTGACATGAGTGTACTGGAGCCAGCTCTAACTGGCTGAAGAGAGCCAATTGTTAAATTTTCAGCATCAATTTTTATACCTTGGAAATAGGCAAATTCAACAAAACAAGGCTTTGATTTATTATTTTATTGATTTTTAGACTTATGAAGGTGATAGAGAAAATATTGATATTGCAGAGTAAAATTAAAAGTGTGTACTTTTTTTTGAGAACTGTTTGTGGACACTCCTATCCCATGATACCTCTCCCGTGTTTTATGTCCTTTGAATCTGTGAACATTTACAGACAGGAATCCAAATATCCCGATGTTACTACCTGTGTGACCTCAGAACAGTCTCTGACCTCCATTTTCTCCTCTGTCAAAGAGGAAAGTTGGACTAGATTATCTTCATGGAGCCCCTCCAGTTTTAAATCCCATGGTGCAATTTTCTAACAAAAGGAGTCTTGATGGAACCCCTGGTGGAACCTCTCAGAAAGGGATCCTGCTCACTGGAATATAGAAATAATCTGTTTACTAAGAAATCAGCTATACCATGATATAGGTACATTTTGTCCCAGAAGTTGTAATTCTACTTCTGGATCTATTTCTAAATCTCTGGACTTCACCATGATTCAGTTGTCTTCTCACCCTGGAGCTTTTCCTCTGTGCCCTGGGCTTTCTCACCCCTAGCAACCTTCCTCAATGCTCACCCCCTTCTTCCATTGGTAAGTTATTTTAGGGGGTCTTCATTTTGAGGATGGTCTCAACTATTCTTTATTCTCTCCCAGCTGTGCTTCTGACTGTCCAGACTTCCTGCATGGGTACCTTCTCTTCCCTACCTCCCAAGGTTCATCAGTCAGTCCATAAATGTTTATTGAGCGCCTGCAATGGGCCAAGCCCTATGATAAGTGTGTGGATACAAAAAAGGATAAAAGACAGCCCCTGCCCTCAAGGAGCCCACAATCCAATGAGGGAGACAACATGCAAACTACAAAGACACAATTTACACAGGTTAAATTGGAAATGAGGGAAGATACTAGAATTAAGGGGGAATCAGAAAAGGTTTCCTAGAGAAGGGAGGATTTTAACTGTGACATGAAGGAGGTTAGGGTGGCCAAGAGACAGAGATGAGGAGGGAGAGCATTCGGTGCATGGGAAAGAAGCCAGTGAACGTGGCTTCACAAGGTCATTGTGAAGATGAAATGAAATTACGTGTATATATGTATGCGAATATATATATATACAATGTATAAACACATACATGTATGCATACACATATATGCACATATATATGCATACACATATATGCATACACATATATCCACATGCACACATACATACACGTATCATGTTTTGCAAACCCTTAAGAGTCACATAAATGTTAGTTAGCATTACCAAATGCTTGACAAGGCAAAGGATCCTGCAAGGAGATGAAAATAAAAAACACTTGAATACGATATGGTTCTTGTCTTTGAGGACCATAATGCTATTGGAGGTAGAGGAATGTGCTGTGTACACAGATAAGCATAGTATCAGGTAGAATTTGATGGAGGCAAAGAAGAGATTCCAATGAAGTGCTCTAGGAAAATTGGAGGGAGGAGAATACTTTCAGGGCAGGTTTTGTGGATGAAATGGAAACTGAACTGAATCTTAAAGGAAGAGAAAGATTGTCAAAGGTGAGGAGGGAGTGTGCTCTAGGCACTGGGGATTTGGACAAATACGTGGAAGTGAGCTAAATATTCTCAGTTCCTTCACCTGATTGCTATTTGTGGCAAGAGTCTTTAAACTTGTGTGTGTGTGTGTGTGTGTGTGTGTGTGTGTGTGTGTGTGTGTGTGTGTGTGTCACGGACCCTGGTGATACACTCATTCTCAGAATAATGTCTTAAATGCATAACAAAGTACATTAAAATATAAATAAGATTACAAAGAAACCAAGTATACAAAAACACTGTTATCAAAATTTTTTTAAACAAATTCCTAGATGCCAAGCTACGAAGCCCTGCTAGGATGTGGTCTCCAGGATTTTCCCTTTCCTAATTGCCTTTCTCTCTCGGGAATTCTCCATTAGAGGCAATTTAGTATATAACAGGCTTGGAGTCAGGAAGACTGAGTAAATCACTTAACCATTCCATGCCTCAGTTTCCCCATCAATAAAAGGGAGCTGGACTCCATGGCCTCTCATGTACCTGTTAGTTCTACATTTATGAACCCTTAGTTTCCTGGCCCAAGCAAAGAAATTTTGAGCTATCAGGGTCCTCCTCCTCCCCTAGGGATTTGGCAGCTTTTGCATCAAGTAAATTCATTTAAAGAATGAAAGCCAGGAAGCAATTCTGAAAATGAAAGTAGGAATTCTTCAAAGCAGGAGCTGCAATTAAGGCGGGCTTGCTGAACCGAGAAAGAGCCTGTGATTAGGCCCCTGGCTCACCTGCCAACCCAGCTATCACTTTATATCACTTGGTTCGTGAGTGAAAGCTTGGAGACTTTGGAAATGAAATTTCCTTAAGTGGCTTCTCTGTCTGGCCCCTTCACAATCTCCAACCAAGTTCCTTTTAAGGAAAAATGCACAGGACTTCCTAAAAAAAAAAAAGCTGCTGAGAGAGACAGACATGTTCTGCACCATCCCTTTTTGGAGGGGGTAATGACTAGATTTTCACTAATAAGAATCACAGTCATTCGCATTTACAGAAGAGGTTTAATACAAAGCACTTTACATACGTTATCGCATTTCATCCTTACAACTCTGGGAGGTAAGCACTATGATCTTCCCTGCCTAAGAGAGGTTCAATGATTTGTTCAAGTTTTCATACAGCCAGCAAGTATTTGAGGCAGGATTTGAACCCAAGACTCTTTCTAGCTGTGTGACCCTGGACAAGTCATTTAAGCTTTTGTTTGCCTCAGTTTCTTCAACTGTAAAAAGGGGATCGTAATAGCACTTATTTCCTAGGGCTGTTGTCAACATCGAATAAGATAATATTTGTAAAGTTCTTAGCACAGTGACAGGAATACGTTGTTGTTCAGTCGCTATGCTTGTGTCTGACTCTTCATGACCCAATTTGAGGTTTGTGTGGCAAAGATATTGCAGTGGTTTGGCATTTCCTTCTACAGCTTAGTTTTTACAGAAGAGGAGACTGAGGCAAACAGGGTAAAGTGACTTGCCCAGGGTCATACAACTAGTAAGTGTCTGAGGTTGGATTTGAATTCAGGATGATAAGTCTTCTGGGCTCCAGACCCAGAACTCTATCCCCTGTGCCACTTAGCTGCCCTGGAATATAGTAAGTTCTTCATTCTGGTTACTTCCTTCCCCTCCAGTTACAGTCCAACGAGCCTTCCTTTGAGAGATACTAGGAAAGTTAACCTCTTTGTTCTCCTCAATACTTGTGAGACAGACCTATCTAATTACGTCTCCCTATCTAATAGCATCTACTCAGGTTTCTATAGCATCTAAATTCTCAAACTTTCCTCCCAGCAACACTGTGGGGAAACCAGTACACCCATAATTATCTTCATTCTAAGGCAGATTAGCTTTACACAGTATGGGCATTTACTGAATTAGAAAGATGAATTGGGGAAACTGAGTCTCTAAGTGACTGCCACAGGATCACATAGCTGGTAATCAGGAGTCATAGGATTGGATTCCAGTGTTTAATGATGCTCCAATCTAGCAGTTCATTATCTTATTTCAACAAACACAGCCTTTGAAGAGAACAAAATGACAAGTTTCCCCATTTTTAGAAAGTGCTTTCCTCACAACAACCAATGCAAGTAACATTATTCCAGCCTCCCATTACTGAAGTGCCTTGGTCCCAGGTACGGTCCATAGAAGTGCAACTGCCCAAAGTCAGGCAGCAACTAGGACTGCTAGGATTTGAAAACAGGTCTTCGGGGGCTTTTGATTTCACATACATACTTTATACTACATTGAGCTTCCCCTCGTTTACAGATAGGGAAGACTGAAGCTAGTGACAGAATTGGGAGTCTTCCAGAGATTTGCTAAAGGCTTCTGAGGGTCTATTGTTAAATTTTTAATGTGGGCATTTACACCTCAGAAAACAGCCAGTGCTTCAGATCAGGACTTGATTTGTTGTTTTATTGGTTTCTAGACTTTAGAAAGTATGACTGAAGCAGACTACACTTAAAAGTTACACATTTTTAGAGAGTCAGTTGTTAAATATTTGCCAGAACATCCTCGGAGTCTTCTGACTCCAAGTTCAGGTTGCTTTGCACACCACTCCATCAGCTCAGATGATGCAGACACTCCCAACCAATGGCATTATTTGGCCCCCAAGTCTTTGTGTTTCTCTCATTCCTTTGTTCCTGGTCTTCATGCCAAGTCATGAAACAGAGAGGACATTTATTCTTAATATTCTGGCTCTGCTTTGGTTAACTGTCATTTATGGGCTGCTAGGTGGCACAGTAGATAGAGTATTGGACCTGGAATCTGGAAGACCTGAGTTCAAATTCAGCCCCTGCCCCTTACTAGCTGTGTGACCCTGGACAAGTCACTTAATCCTGTTTGCCTCAGTTTCCTCATCCATAAAATGAGCTGGAGAAGAAAACGGCAAACCACTCCAGCATCTTTGCCAAGAAAACCCCAAATGGGGTTATGAAGAGTCGGACATGACTGAAACAACTGAGCAACAAACCCCATCATGTCCAGTGAGCTAAAGCACTTTGTGTGCTACCTTTCAATCCATTCCATGCACCTGCAGCCAGACCAGAAGTTTCTTGACCTCATCTTACTAGAATAATAATGCCAGAAAAGATTTCCTATCTGACACATAACTGACTATTAGCCCTATCTACTTGTGCTGTCAATTTATGCAATCAGATAAAGCTTCCACAGACACTATCCAATTCGACAGGCATTAATTAAGTGCTTCCTGAGTACGGATTGTTGTGCTTGGCTCTGGCAGGGAGAAGGAGGGGGAGCTCAGAAGTAGCTGGGTCAGGGTGGAAGACAAGGTGTAGGTAGCATGTAGTTACAGGATCATAAATCTGGAAGGGGACTGCACCTGGGTGTCTTCTGGTCTGACCCCCTTCATTTTACAAATGAGGGAACTGAAACAAAGAGAGGATGAGTGATCTGCCTAAAGACAGAGGAAGGAGCAGAGCTGGATTCTTAGCTGCATTCATATGTATGGTCATATACAAATTTGTTGCTGTTTCTTCTTCATTTTCAAAGAGGACCAGCAACACCACAGGGTGAGTCTTGACTTGTGCATGAACTGGATTTAAGTGAGGCAGAGACACATAAAGTTGACCTCACTCTCTCTTCCAAAATCATGGAAGGTCAATGGCAAGACAAAAGTCAGGAAACTGGCAATGGCCTGGGATGCAGTGGATGACCTTGGCATCTTTGATGTCTGACCAGGCTCTAAGAGTGCCTCCATCACAGTGCCTACATCAGCTGCTGCATGGCTATTGGAACAAATTGTTCCCATCTCTTCATTCCACCAAGGCAAGTCTTCACATGCTTGGGTTAGACATTCTCCTAATTCACCACCGGGTTTGAGGCCTTAAAATACATACATACATACATACATACATACATACATACATACAAACAGACATACATGCACACACATACATATGTGTATTGTATACGCATATATATGTTTAGGTGCCAAATTCAACATCCCCCCCGCTGCTGCACTCTGCTCCTTAGAGAGAAATATGGAGTGCTAAGGGATAAACATCTTTCCTGTGGTCACATGACTACTATGCATTGGAAGCATGACTTAAACCCACATCTTACTAAATTTAAGACTAGCGTTCATGCTGCCCCTCAGGAGAGAGAGGAGATCTAGATACATAGATTTGGAGGGGCACCTGTATGGTGGCAATAATGAAACCTGTAAAAATGGATAAAATCAGGGCAGCTAGGTGGTGCAGTAGATAGAGCACTGGCCCTGGAGTCAGGAGGAGCTGAGTTTGAATGTGACTTCAAACACTTACTAGCTGTGTGACCCTGGACAAGTCATTTAATCCCATTTGCCTCCCTTCCCCACAAAAAATAAAAAGAATGGATATAATCTTTAAGGGATAGAGTGTAAGAGAGACGAGAAAGTCTAAGACAGAGCCTCGTGGATATTAATGCTTAGATGGTAGTAGGATGGTGAACCAATGCTTAGGTGGTAGGAGGATGGTGAGCCAATGAAAAATACTGGGAGGGGTGGTCAGAATGGTAGGACAAGAACCAAGAGGAAGCAATGTCACAAAAGCCAAAAGACAGAGCTGGGACTGGCTAACAAAATCAAAAGCTACTTAAATATTCAAGAGGATGAGACTGAGTAGAAGGCATCATTTTTTTCCTCTTAGAGATCCTAGGTAACCATTTCAACAGGATCAGTCAGTGTTCAGATTATAAGGGACTGAGAAATGAGTACATGGTGAAGAAGCCAGTGGTGACAGCTCTTTTAATGAGAGCGGAAGTGAGGGAGAAGACAAGAGGATCATGGTCTTTTAGATTTAGAACTGGGAGAGATTTGAGTTTGTGTCATCCAACTGGCTCCAAATTCAGCATCTCCCTCACCCCACCCCACCCCACATAGAGAGATATATGGGGTGTGGAGGGTTAAAATCAAGTATATAAGACCTTCCCTATTCCAAGCCCACGTTGTACTACAATGTGCTGCACCTGCTTCGTGGAGTTTAATGTCTGTTAGGGGTATACATACTAAAGGAATTATGATACATATATATATATATATATATATATGTGTGTGTGTGTGTGTGTGTGTGTGTGTGTATAAACATATACCATATCTACATATCTACACAAATATATTTTAAATATATATGTGTGGCCATATATGGAGAGATAGAGACAGAGAGAGAGAGAAAGAGAGAGAGAGAGAGAGAGAGAGAGAGAGAGAGCACTAGAAAGATAAAAACAAACTGGTATGTGAGGTCCAAGGAAGACAGGTAACTACTAGACTTGGTTGGGGTTGGGGATAAGGGAAGACACCCTGGCAGAGGTGGCATTTGAGTTGGACTTTACCAAACAGTCAGGAGACAGAGGCAGGGGAAAGGGGACCCTGTGCATTTTTGTTCAATGACTCCTCTTATGAAATCAGCTCTAAAACATTGCCTGTTCTTGCTCACATAGATTCATGCTAACGTTGTTCTGTCCTGATCTTGGAGATCTATTTGTAAAGATTATCATATAGCTCCTCTGGCAGCTGTAGCCTTCCAATGGCCCTTGACCTGAAGCATAAAATGCTGACCTGACTGACCCTCAAGCAGGACTCAGCCTGATTGCCCACAAGGCCATGCACAGCTCCATCCAGACTTATAAAGGGAAGCCTCTGCCATCTATGACCTTATATTTCATAGATACAACACAGGTGAATAGAAGAGGGAACAAAAGAGAACATGTGTGTATAGCTTTGCCTACATGTCTGTGTATATCTGATACACACCAAGTATATATGTATCCATACCAAGTGTATAAATGTATGCACAGATATCTACATTTTTATCTCTATGTCTACATATAACTGCATTGTTGCTTCTTTTTCTGTACTTTTAGGTGGAATTCAACATTTCTATTTAGTGACCTTCTCTAGACATTCCTTTTAACTTGTAACTCTGTGTTGGTGTCTGAGTCTGTGTCTATCTTTCTGTCTCTGTCTCTGCCTCTCTCTGTTTCTGTCACCCTGTGTGTATGAATGTATATCTATCTATCTATCTATCCATCTGTCATCTATCCATCATCTATCTATCTATCTATCTACCATCTATCATCCATCTATCTATGTATCTATCTAGCTATCATCCATCTATCTATCTATCTATCTGTCATCTATTAATATATCTATGCAGTATATTTATGTCTGTCTCTCTATATCTATATACACATACACATATGTATGTGTGTATGCGTGTGTGTGTATGCACACATATATCAAGGGCTCCTTAGCACACTTTGGGCTGTGGGCTGTGGGTACTATTCCTTAGCTGAGTGCCACTCAGACTTCAAAGCTTTGTGTGCTGAGTGTGGTATCTGACAGAAGGACTAAATTTCATCATTTCAAAAGCACTGACTCAGCCACTGATTAACCAATGTCAATCTTAAAGGGCTTAGCAAAGGGAAATGATTTTATTAAAAACAAAACCTCAATTTTTATCGTATAAAAAAGATTTGCAAAATACCTTCTCATGATAACCTTGCAAAGCAGGCCCCCATTTTACACATGAGAAGACTGAGGCTCAGGGAAGTTCAGATCCTTACAGATATTCACACAATTATTAGTATCAGAGACAAAATTTGAAACCACACATCTTTCAAACTCCAAAGGCCAGCAGTCTTGAGGTATACTGCAGGAGAAGCCAGTGTGTTCAGAGGATTCTTCTATGAGTCAGATCCTTAGGGAATAAGCCCCTTGGGAAATAAGCCTCCCAAGGGCATTCTATCATGCTAGGATCCCTGGACCCAACAGTTCTGTTTTGGGACAGGCCTGGTTGACTGAATTGCTTGTTTCCCCCTGTATTTTCAGGTATAATTCAACATTTCTATTCAGTGACCTTCCCTAGTCATCCCTTTCACTTATAACTCGTTGTTCTTCAGTCTCTGTTTCTATCTTTTTTCTTTGTCTCTGTCCTTCTCTATGTTTCTGTTGCTTCTTGTGTGTCTCCATCGCAATGCTTCTATTTCTGATTCTCCTGTGTGTGTGTCTATCTGTCTGTCTCTCTACCCGCCTCTATCTCAGAGTGAACCACCTCATTTCTCCCCACTCTCTGCCACCGTTAGTTAAAAGCTCTGTGCATCTCGCTTGATTTAATCTCTGTATTATCCATTAATTCAATAAACATTGACACTACTATATAAAAGACTGTACTTGGTAGTGGGAGAGGGAGGGACAAAGACAAAAAGAATAATAGTCCCTGCCCTCAAGAAGCTTAATTTTATTGGAGGATATAACATATTAGTCGATAAATAAATATGATTTGAGAAGTGAGTAAACACTAAAGATTAGGGGGTTTGGGAAAAGCTTCCAGTTGGAGGTTGGTGGTACCTGAGCTGAATCTTGAAAGAAGGGAAAGATTCTAAGATACAAAAGTGAGGAGGGATGCATTCCAGTCATCGAGGATGGCCTGTGTAAAGATTGATAGGTGATAGAACGCCCGCTTTGGGAGCATTTGGCCACCTTTTGTCCAGAAGACCAATAATGTGAGATAAATCTGGGGCTGTAGGCTAGAATTTGAAATGAAAAGCAATAGGGAGCCCCAGGGAATCATTGAGCCAGGTAGTGTCATGGGCACCATGCTTTAGGAAGATTATTCTTGGGCACTCTGTGAAGGGCGGATTAGAGAGCAAAATGACTGAAGCTAAGAAACCAATTAGGCTTTTTCAATTGTTTGGGCAAAAGGTGATGATGGATATCCCCATACAATTACCTCAGCCTTCCTTGACTTATTTCTGATTTAATGGGCTTGGAGTTAGAAGACAGATTTGAATTCCAACCCTGATACTAACTGTGTGACCTCTGGCGAGTTGCTTAACCTCTTTACACCTCAGTTTCCTCACCTGGAAAATGAGATAATAATACCTGTACTGCCCAGTTCAAAAGGTTGTTTTGCAAATCTAAATGTGCTGTAGAAAGGCTAGCTGCTGTAATTAAAAATAATAATGTTATTACGATTACACACAGTCTGGTTGGATTTCATGGCAAGGATTCCTTTCTTTCCTTGCAGAACTCCTTCTCCAGCCAATTAGTTCTTCCTCTCTTTCATCCCAGAGGGTTACAACTCAATTCCTAAGGCACCTCTTGTCACCACGAAAGCCACATTTCTC
This sequence comes from Pseudochirops cupreus, assembly GCA_028627135.1. Lineage (NCBI taxonomy): Eukaryota > Metazoa > Chordata > Mammalia > Diprotodontia > Pseudocheiridae > Pseudochirops > Pseudochirops cupreus. Next base: position 203,156,884 of record CM053581.1, on the reverse strand, counting down.
TTAGGTAAAATCTCTCATGATAACATAGTATCAGAGAATCATAGATTTAGGGTTGGGAGGGAGCTTAGAGGACATCAAGTCCAATGCTTCCTCATTTTACAGATGAGGAAACTGAGGCAGAGAAATTAGTTCCAGGGTCACACAATGAGTAAGTATCTAAGGTGGGATTTGACCTCCAGATCTTTCTAATTTCAAGCCCAACACCCTATCCATGATACTGCCTCACTATAGCTGAGGACATTGCTGGGGATTAGATATTTTGGTGCCTTGGACAAATTCTAGCCCTAAGTTTGTTTTCCTACAGAGCCCTGGCATGTTTTGGTTTGGTTTTAAGTGTCTTCATGTAGAAAACATAGAAGTTTCTGGGGGAAGCTCTCTATATTCATACTCTGCCTTCTCCCATACCTGGAATATATTCTCTTCTCCATCTTTACCTTTCTGAATCCTTCCCTTCCTTCAAGACACAGCTCAGGGGTCACTCCTTCCACGCCTGAAAGTGCTTTCTCTTTTCTTCAATTTTTCTAGAGCATTTTCCTTCCATCTTGTCCTACCTTGTATTATATTTTTTTGATCCACATGCCATCACCCTCACATGTGGAACATAAGCCCCTTGAAGACAGGGACTATGTATTTAAAAAAAAAATCTCTGCCTTCCTGGTGCCTTGCCCATGGGAGCTGTTTAATGAATGCCTTTAAAATTTAATCAAATAGGAGCCTGAATAAAAAATCAAGGGCAATACCACTGACAGAAATTGTAAAATCAAAATAAGAAGCAGGTTTAGGCCAAAAGTTAATCACCTTGGCAAGCCTGAGCATGGATGAAGTGATGGGACTCCTTCCAGGCCCCAGAGCAATCAACCAAATGGGGCTCATTTTAGAGCTGAAGGCAGGGAGTGGTGCAAAGACCAGCTCTCCAGCCTCCAGGCTCATGACCACTGAGTGAGGTGTGTGACTTGGAAAGCCCAGCACCAACGTTTTCACCAGGTGTGATGGGGAGAAGTGCTGATCCAGCTGGTGACTAACTGACTTCTATCATAAATGACTAACCCAGCAGATAACTAAGCTAGCACTGGGCAGAGATAACACCCTATGGAAACACTCATTAAACTTATTATTTCTGCTTTTATGAAGATTAATAACAGCAGTGGCTACCACCCGATGGATGGATCTTTTTTGGCCTCCTGTGAGAGCTTTCCAAAAATAGACATTAGAAGATGAATCTGACCCCACCTTTCCCACCAAAGAAAGGAATCCCAGAATCAAAGACTTTGAAGGCCAAGAATGACCTTAGCTGTGAGCCAGAGGAAGCAGCAGGGGAGGCCCAGACCTCTAGGTTCCTCCCACAGGGAACTACTTTTCAAACAGAAATAATTCCTCTCTTTCCTTTGCCATATTTTTATTTTGTTTGAAAGTCCTTTCATCGGTCATAATATAAGGACACTGCCCACTACCCCTATCTCATTCTTTCTATCCTTTCCTCTTGGCCACTTTGATACAAATGCCTTGAGGCTCTGGAAGCCAAGGAAAGTTGAATATTTATCTGGGATCTTAATCTAGGGAAATTAGAAGCTTTACTCTCAAATACTGAAGAATATTTAGATATTTAGATTATTGAGGTTGAGAGATTATAGAACTCCAGACCTGAGAGTGACCTTTGAATATGAAATACAAAATATAGAGATGGAAGAGATATTTAAACCATGAAAATACTAGAGCTGGAAAGAACCTCAGACATCATCTGGTCCAACCAACTCATTTTTCAAAAGAGGAAATTGAGATCTAGAGAGGTGAGTAGGGTGATTCAAAGACATATAGAGATTGAATGGTGAGAATGGAACAAGAATTCAGGTCATTTCATGCCTCCAAAAGTTTATAGGTCTCTGTTTTAGGGTGAATTTCTCAGGTCTACCCCCTAACCAAAATTAAAGGTGTTAATTATACCATGCATACCCTTTGATCCAGTGATATCAATATTAGGTCTATACCCAAAGAGAACAAAGAAAGAGGAAAAGGACCCATATGTATTTATTGCAGCTCTTTTTTTCTTGTTAAAAAAAAAACCAACTCGAAATGAGGAGCAGAATGCCCATCAATTGGGGAATCGCTGCATAAGGCATGGGATATGAATGTGATGGAATAGCATCAATTCTTTAAGAAAGGATAAAAGGGATGGTTTCAGGGGAAGTCTTATAACAATGGCAGAGAGTAAAATGAGCAGAACCAGGAGAACAATGCACACAATAATAATAATATTGCAAAGATGAGCAACTGTAAAAGTTTGGAATGACTAATGACAATTCTAGAGAAATAATGATGTAGGTCTCCTGGTAGAAAGGTGCCCTCTGAGTTTCAGATGGCAGAGTGAGATTTTTTTTTGACAGACCAATTGGGAAATTTGTCTTGCTTTACTATATGTGTTCATAACAGTAGATTTTGTTTTTCTTGTTTTCTTATGGCGTGGTAGAGGTAGGGAGAGAAGAAAACAGAACTTTGAAAAAAACAAGATTTAATTTAAACAATAAAATTTAAAAAACAAGAACAACAAAAAAGGAGTTATCATCTGAATCCCTAGATCTCACCCTTTCCTTGTCCATTCCTTCTTTCAAAAGACCCTTTCAGAAAGGTGCCTCAAAAGGATTTTGTAATACAATATATATTAAAGTTAAAGGTAACCTAAAAGAATGATTCTCTAATCAAATGAAAGACTTTTAGTCACCATTAATTTGGCAGTGTTTATTCTACAAGCAGTTAAGTATTGCTATGGAAAGTTACATAACTTCTCTGGGTACCATTTTCCCCATTTGTTAAATAAGGAGGGGATTGGATGTGCTGACTTTTAAGTTCCCTTTTAACTTTAAATTTATGATTCTATGACCCAATATACCATGTACTGTGCTAGGTGCAGGTATATAAAAGTAATAATTAGACAGTCTTTGTCCTCAAGAACCTCATGTTCTGGGAGGGAGGGGAGAAAATGTGAAACTCAAAGGATTGTGGAACTGAATCTTGTAAACTAAAAGTAAATAAACAAATCAATTTAAAATTAAAAAAAAGAAGCTCATGTTCTACTGGAGGGAAACAACATGAATGTACATGAGTAAGCAGAAAATACACATACAGTTAAGTACAACATAATTGCAAGGAAAAGTCATTTAACTCACTTAGCTGGAGGGTGGGGGAATCAAGACCAGCTTCTCTTGGTACCTGAGGTGAGCTTGGAATGAAATAAGGTACAGGAAGAGGCAGAAGTGAGGAGGAAGGGTCTTTGGCTCACAGAGAACAGAGGGACAGGGAAGAGAAGTGGCATCTGATGAGTACAGAGCCATCCTAGAGCCGTACGCCACATAGTTGACTGCTCATTCTGCCTATGGCTAATTACACCAACTGATCAACTAATCAATCAACATTGTCTACAATGGGACGGATACTGTGCTGGTCACTGGGCATGTGCAGACAAAAAAAATAAAAATAATTCCAGCTCTCAACCACAGATAATTAGGATAGCTGTAATACGTAGTGTTTTATGATGAGTGCATTAGAAAAATACAAACAAAATGCTACATGAGCTCTGAAGAAAGGTCCCTCTGTGTGTGTGTGTATGTGTGTGTGTGTGTACAGACACACATACACATACATATGAAAAAAGAAAGGGTCCCTGAGTATGTGTGTGTATGTATACATATATATGCATATACACACATAGATAAGCTGGTAAATCTTTAACAATCAGCTCTCTGAAAAGTTACAACATATTTTTAAGTTTAATCTTTGTTGTTAACATTTTCTCCATCATTTTCTTAGATCTAGACAATTTACAAATCAGTAAATCAAGCCCTGAATTGTAATGTTTGCTTATTTTAGAGGTATAAATGCTCACATTAAAAATTTAACAATTGACTTATGAGCCAGTTCTGGTTCTAGCACACCCCTGCATTTCTTATGTTCTAACATTTTATGAGTCTCTAATCCACTGTTCTTAGTAAATGGTCTGAGCTCAGACCAGTATCTGGAGATATTCTGTTGCTGAGTTTGCTGAGTGCTGCAGTGGAAATAACCTTGGATTTAGAACCAGAGGTTAATAGCCTAGTTCTACTCCTTACTATCTGTGAAACCTTGTGAAAATCTCTTAACCTTTATGGGCTTCAGATATTTTATCTGCAAAATGGAGGTGTTGGAAGAGATGATCAATCCCTTCCAGTTTTAAATCCTGTGATCTTAATTCTAGCTGACCAAAAATTCAGGGAAGCCCAAGACTGTTCTGGCCCAATCCCTCTTGGCTCTAGGCATTCTCTGGGGCATTGAGGGAATCTGCAGTTGTCAAGTCCTGTGTTCAGCCTTGTTGACCAACGAAGAAGTCTAGAGAGTAGAGAGTTATAGTTCCAATTGAGCAATTCTGCTCTATCTATTATTTGCAGTGGCCCATGTAGGTTGGAAACTTCCCCAACAGAGTTGAAAAAGGCTATTTCCAAAAGTGATACTCATATATTGACTTGATAAAATGACAATTCTTTTTCACTGGGTTTAGAGCTGCCTTCCTGGTCAGTAATGGGGATGGGTTTGATAGATCCATAAGCTCTTAGTCATCACACAAGTTTGAACCAATGGCCTTAGCCTCATTAACAAACAATGAGCCCATAGTTTGAACTCATTTGTCTGGAAAGGTCAAGGTTGTAGGTAGAGGAAATGGGAATATGGGAACTTAAGGCAATATTCACCAAGTACCAGAGCCCTAGAATTAGGGCATTCCCCCATAAGTTTGAAAAAAACGTCAAATTTAGGAGAACTAAAAAGAAGACTGACTTTATATAGCCCCACTGAGGAGATATAGGCTGAAAATATCAACAAGGTCAAACAATCTCGGGATAAATCCCTGGATGTTACTGATAAATTTGAAGTAGTTTATTAAGGGAAAATGAGAAAGTAATTGTTATCCTTTTAAGGCATGAAAGATAGTGTGTTCGAGTGGATTAGAGGACTGGCCTTGGAGTAAGGAAGACCTGCTGGGAATCAAGTCTTGCCTCTAATAGATGGTAGCTGTGTGACTTAGTTAAGTCACTTAAGATCCCTGTGTTGTAGTCAAGCCTATGAGATTATAGATTATAGACAGTTTTGATCTCTATCAGTAAAATGAGTTTCCGTAGGGGAGCTTTCCTCACTCCCTGCCCCACAACATAGAGAAAGGGCTTTGCTATTTAGAAAACCCTTTTAAAAATACTTTGGCATCTAAAATTTCATTTGATTTTCACAAAGATGCTGTGAAATAAAGCCAAATAGGAATTTTCACCATCATTTTACAAATGAGGAAACTGAAGATAGATGGTCAATGGACTGCATATGGTCACATAATATAACCATAGATGGAGGAATTGGGAATCAAAATTAAATTTTCTGACTTCCTGAATTCAGTGCTTATTCTGCTTAAAATAACATTTAGGGCACATCCTTGAGTTTTCTATGTTTGTTCTGTTGCAAAGGAGGACAACTGAATACTCTTATACTTTGTCCGATGATCCCTCCATCCAATACATAACCATAGGCTGAATATACCCTCCGTATTTCTCACTGGAGAATTCCGTTGTTGTTGTTTACACAATCTCAGAAGATGTCTGGTCCACTGAGTGCCTAAAGCAAAAACTTCTACAAAATCCTTGACAAATGGCCATTCAGCTTCCACTTAATGGGGAACTCATTATTTCTAGAAGCATCCTATTCTACTTTCTTTTGGACAGCTCTAATTGCAAGGAAGCTTTTCTTATCAGCCTTAATCTGCTGCTCTTCACTTTCCCCCCATTATACTTACAAGCTATTCACTTAACATGACTCAACAAAATATGTCATCATTAGGAAGACACTAAACCTGCGGTTTTCTTTTTTTCTTTTAAAATACCTTTTTTATTGATATTTTTCCATTTTTTACACCACCAGAGTATCCCATGTATCTCTCTCCCTATCCCTCCCTGAGAGTCATCCTATGTGGCAGATAGCATGTTTTTTAGGGAGGAAAAAAAATTCAGTACAATTGATTGATACACTGAAAAAAAATCTAAAAACATGTAATGAATGTGTAATAGCTGTGACTCTCCTACCTCCATAAAGGGGTAGGTTGGGGGTGTTTTCTTGTATTCAAGTCCCACTTGGTCTTCATAATTTTGTTACATTTATTTTTGATTTTTTTGATGTGTTATTTTTTTCCATTTATATTTTTGTAGTTACCGTGTATATTGTTTTCTTGGCTCTGTTTACTTTACTCTAGGTCAGTTCATATAGATCTTTCCCTTTTCCATATTCATCACGAACATCATTTCTTATATATATTAGAGCACAGTAGTATATGATTGCATGCATGCACCACAATTTGCTTAGCCATTCCCCAACTGATAGGCATCTACTTTGTTTCCGATTCTCAGCTATAACAAATAGCACTGCTATAAATATTTTGGTGTTTATAGGGCCTTTTTTTTCTTATCAGTAACTTTCTTAGTGCCTAAGCACAATAATAGAGTCTCTGTCTGGTTCGAGGGATAAAGACATTTTAATCATTTTATTTGTATAATTCCAAATAGCTTTCCAAATGGTTGTATCACTTCATAGTTCCATCAACCATGTATTAGTGTGTCTACCTTCCTATAACCCCTCTACCCTGGTGCCATTTTGGGGTCATTTTTGCCAGTTTGCAGGGAATGAGTTGAAAGTTTAGGATTGTTTTGGTTTGCATTTCTTTTATTATTAGTCATTTAAAGCATTTTTAATGTGGTTGTGAATCCTTTACAATTCTTTAAAGAACTGTTTCTTTATATCCTTTGACTATCTGTTGGGGAATGTCTATAAGATAATGTATTACATACATATACGCATGCGAGTATATATGTATGCAAATAAAATGTGTGTTTATGTGTGTGCATAAGTGTACATATACACACATGTATACATGTATATAATGTGTATGCATGCACATACACATATATCTTGTATACCAAACCTTTGTCAGAGAAATGTATACCAAGATTTTATCCCATTTAAGCACTTTCCTTCTTATCCTAGATCCATTAACATTGTCTGTGCAGGAATTTTTCCATTTCAAGTCATTAAAGTCATCTATGATGTATTTTATCTTTTGTAATTGTCTCTGTCTCATTTGGTTTAGAATATATCTCCTACCCATAGTTGTGAGAAGTATGTGACCTATTTTTCTTCTAATTTTTTTATGTCATGACCTTTAATACTAAGTTTACATAACTATTTAGAATATATCGAGGTGTGTGATGTGTAAGGTGTTGATCTAAGCCTAATTTCTCTTTCCCATTTTCCCAGCTTCCTAAGCAATTTATGCTTTCCATTTCATCAGACTGGATTATTGGATTCCATTGTTTCTGATTCTCTCTTTTATAGTCTGTTCCATTGATCTGTCTCTCTATTAACCAATATCAAGCGGTTTCAATGACTGCTGCTTTGTAATATAGTTTGAGGCCTAGAAGTGCTATCCCACCTTCTTCCTTCTTTTCATTTCCCTTAATATTCTAGATCTTCTATTCTTTTTCCAAATAATTTTTTTATTACTTTATCAAGTTCTATAAATTATCCCCTTGGTTATTTGATTTGTGTAACGTAAGTATGAGTTTTGGCAATAATGTTGTTTTTATTACGTTGGCATAGCTTAGCCATTAGTCCCCAATGTCCCTCCAGCTATTTGGGCTGTTCTTTATTTCTTTAAGGAGTGTTTCGTAATCTATGAAATCTTTGAATCTATACAAGTCTTTTGTGTGCTTTGGAAGACTGATCACCAGGTATTTTAAGCATTTTATAGTTATTTGAATGAGAGTTGTCTTTCTATTGTTGCTTCTTATGTTTTGTTATTATTATATAGAAATGTTGATTTTTGAGAACCCATTTTGTAGCCTGCTACTTTGCTAAAGCTATTAATTGTCTCCATAAGTGTCTTTGCCAATTCCCTGCAGTTTTCCAAATAAACTAGCATATTGTTAGGGATAGGGATAATTTTATTCCTCTTTACTTATCATTATTCTTTTAATTCCTTTTCCTTATATTATTGCTATTGCTAGCATTTCCAGAACTATATAACATGATACTGGTGAGAGTGAGCATCCTTGCTCCATTTCTGTATTTATTAGAAAAGGTTCTAGTGTACATCTGTTGCATATGGTGCTTACTTTCATTTTCAGATAGATGCTTTTTATGATATTAAAAGAAAAGTCCCTTTTACCTATACTTTGTAGGGTTTTTAGCATAAAAGATTGTTGTGCTTTGTCAAAGGCTTTTTTTTTTTGGCATCTCTTGAGATGATTGTGTGGTTTGGGATGTTTTGGTTTTTAATATAATTATGTTGGTTGTTCTTTTAATATTGAACCATCCTTTAATCCCTGGCATAAATCCCACTTGATCATAATGAATGGTTTCTTAGATAAGTCACTGTAGTTTGTTAGGATTTTATTTAACATTTCTTAATCAATGTTCATTAATGGTAGTGACTTACAGTTTTTTCCTTGTTTTATCTTTTTCTAGGGTTATGTATTAGGACTATATTTGTCTAATAAAAGGATTCTGGTTGGGTGCTTTCTTTCTCAATTTTGGAGAATAATTAGTGAAATACAGGTACTAATTGTTCTTTAAAAGTTTGATGGAATTGACCTGTGAATCTCTTTGGTCCAGGAGGTTTCTCTCCTGTCTGGCTTTGGTGGTTCCTCTACAGCTAGATCCATATCCTTTTCTGAGATTGTGTTATTTAAGATCTCTAAGTGGTCTTCTGGTAGTTTGAGTACTTTATATTTGTGACAGGATTCCTCTATTTCTTTTGTGTTTTCAGTTTTGTTATCATTTTGTTTTTGTTGTTTACTCGTTTCAGTCATGTTCAACAGTTTGTGAGCCCATTTGGGGTTTTCTTGGCAAAGATACTGGCATGGTTTTCCTTTTCCTTCTCCAGCTCATTTTACAGATGAGGAACTGAGGCCAATGGGGTTAAGTGACTTGCCCAGGGTCATACAACTAGTACGTTTCTAAGGCTGGATTTGAACTCATCAAGATGGATCCTCCTGATTTCAAACCCAGTGCTCTAGCCAGTGTACCACTAGCTGTCCTTTGTTAGTGTACAAATGTGTACAATGTATTTTTACTATTTTTTTTACTTTTTGTGGTTTTGCTGTGATTTCACCTTGCTCATTTGATATTTTATGGACTTGATTTTCTAATCTCATCTTTTTTAAATCAGATTACCTAAAGATTTATTAATTTCATTAGTCTTTTCAAAGAACCATCTTTTAGTTTTACTTATCATTTCTAGGGGATTTACCCCAATTCATCTATTTTCCTTCTAATTTTTAATATCTCATCTTTTATGCTGTTAAAAGGTTTGTTTATTCTCTAATTTTTCAAAATGCACATTCAGCTCATTAATCTCTTTTTTTTCTTTTTTATTATACTATTATTGTAAGGATATGATTTCACCCTGAGGATTCCTCTAACTGCATCCTAGAAGTTTTGATATGATGTTTCATCTTTATAATTTTATTTTACATAGTTATCAGTTATCTTTATGACTTATTCTTTGACAAACTAATTCTTTAAGATTTCATTGCTAAGTCTTCATTTGAATCTCTGTCTTTTGTCTGTGGTCTTTGAGTCAGTTTTTATTTTTATTGCCTTCTGATCCGTAAAGGGTGGATTAACTACTTCTACCTTTTCGCATTTGTTTGCAGTAACTCTATTTACTATCTGCATAGTAAATTTCTGTAAAAGTTCCATATGGTACAGATAACTATGTATATTTTTTTGCTCTCTTATTTAGAAGATGCCATAAATCTTTAGTTACTTCAGAAATTTGTTCAGTTCCATATTTTCTTTTTTATCTTTCTGTTAGACTTATCCAAAACTGATTGAAGGATATTGAAGTCTTTTGTCACTATTGTGTTACTGTCTATGTCTTGAAACTCAGAAACTTAGCTTTCTTTATAAATTTGGATGCTAAGGTATTTAGAACATATAAGTTTATTACTGATATTGGTTCATTGTCTATGGTTCCTTTCACCATAATATAGTTTCCTTGTTTGTATCATTTTAATTTTTGAATGTTTCTTTTTGCTTTGTCTGATAGCATGTTGGCAACTTCTAATTTTTTTTGTATTTACTTAATAGATAGTAAATTTTCCCCTATCCTCTCAGTTTTTATTTTGTATATTATTAGTTTTTTAAATATATTTCTTGTAAGCAACAGATTGTAGGGTTTTTTCTTAGCTAATTTGTTTCTCTTTCCTATTTTATCGGATTGTTTAATCTATTCACATTTACAATTGTAAGAGCTAAATTTATATTTTCTTCCATTTGTCTCTAAAGTTGGAGTTTCTTTAAGTTATGATTTATCCTCTCTTCTGCTGTAAACACAGTGTTATGTTGCTTTGATTATTTTACTTTATTTTTTTTAAGGTGATCATTTTACCACTGACTTTGTTCCTGTCCCCCAATTCCTTATTCTTGTACTCTTTTCCCTTTAGGATTTTATTTGTTTTTATCTTCTGCTTTTATCTAATTGTATATTTCTTCCTATTCTTTTTTCTTCCCAGTTAGCCACACTGATTCCCTGCCTCCATTTCTTTTCCTCTTCTTTAAATGGTCCTGTTCATTAGTTGTTTTTTTTACACCCTTTCCAAAAATGATTTTTCTCACGTTCTCCATTACCTATCTTCTCTTTCTGTTTATTCTAGATCCTTATACTCTAATTCATGACCCTTATTGGGATCTAGTCTCTCTCTCTCTTCTCTGTATTCTTTATAAAATCAAAGCTTCCAAGGTATCTGTCCTAGGCTTTGTCCTCTAAGTGCTTTCTGCCACTGCCTTGCTTATCCATTGGAGTCCCCTTTTCCATTATGTCTCACTCTCAAAACAATGCCAAATTATTGCAGCTGTCAGAGGAAACACTGCCCTGTAGTAGAGGCCCTTCCTTCTCATCCATAGATTTATACCCTTTCTTGTTGACCTTTTATTTTCTACGTTTACCTGGAAATCTCTTCCCTTTGTCCATGTTCTTCCACTTCTCCAGGAGCCAGTTGCCCTGAGAGGTTCCACCTTCCTCCCTCCCAGAACAAGCAGATTTTACAGGAAATAAATCCCTCAGACCTTAACCAGTGTAAAGTCCTCATCTCCCTTTTTCCATAGGATTGGTTGCCACCTCCTTTCCTCCCTTTTCAATCTCCTCCATCCACCTACTTCTATGTAGGCTTCTTTTTCTGAAACCTCAGAGTTCACCTTCCCTCATTGCCAACCCTTAATTTGATCACAAAGCATCACATGCCCTTTTCTATCCCTCTACTCCCCTTCTCACCTTTCACATATCTTCTCATGCTGTAATGTAGACCCACAAAAGAAATATTTACCTGTAGGCAGGGTGTCGCCCTCTGTCCACCTCTTGGCTTTTGCCTCTACCAGATTTCCACTGTTAATGCTGTTTCCTTGTGTTCCTTTAGAAAGAAATCTATTACTTACCTTTCTTTGTCACTCTATTGCTATTGCTGTCTGCTTTTATTCATTTCTATCCTGTTAGAGGGTTCAAGAAGCAAATAATCTCTTCAGTTCTGGTTTTCTTTCTAAAAATGTTTCAAACTCCTCTTTATTACTGATTGTACATCTTTAATCCTATATAATTAGGCTCAAATTTGCAAGCTAGAGCACTCTGGGCTGCATTTTGAGCTCTGGTGCTCTTTGAAACACATTATTTCATTCCTTCCACCTTTTTCTAGAAGGTATGGAATAGTCTTGCATTATTCAAAAATCTTTTCCATTGTAGCTGATGGTCTATAGAACTTATCATTTCTGAATTGAATTTTTAAATTTAACCATTATGTATTTTGGAATTTACAAACTTTGCTTTTTTTTTTCTTTTCTGGGGATTATCAGTGAATCTTTCACTTGGGATTCCTTTTTTATTATTCAGAAGTTCTGGAAAGTTCTCTTCTATTATTTCTTTCTTTGTGATGTTAAATTTTTGTCCTGTTGTGTTCTTTTGGGAGACTTATGATCCTTGGGTTGTCTCTATGCATCATATCTTTGAGTACTACATGTTTTGCTAGTGTAGTAAACATATTTTCTTTTAATATTTTTATGTTTGCTTCTTTTCGTCTGGGTTGACCTTCACTTATGTGTATATGCTTTCTCAATTGTTCTCTTTTTTGTTTCTTTGGTGAAACCTGCCATTACAGATTCAAGGTTCTGTATTCCATCCATTATTTTTGCTATCTAAGCCATATATTCTGCTCTCATAATTGACATTTCTCTTTTAAACCACCCAGGAGCAGCATGTTACATGTTTTCCTCATATTCCACATAGTACTCTGTCTCATCAAATGTTGGATCAGTTTCCTTAATTTTGAAGTATTTATTCATAGATAACTCATTTACTAGATCTAGAGGCCATATTTCCTTCTGTTACTGGTTTTCCTGTTAATTTATCTGTTTATGTTCAAGGTCTTTGAGATTTCCTTCTCCTGAAATCTTTCATACTTTCAGTCCCCATCTCCACCCCTTATTTTCCTTATCATTCACTCCCTGACTGTCTCCCCATTTAATTGTGGTTTTCTCAGGAGTTGAATCTCAAAGTGTCTCAGCATCTTCCTACACTAGGCAAATTATGGTTGATAATCCTTAGTCTCTGCCCCAACTACCTTTTAGGTGGTCAGAACTGACCCCAGCTGGATACTGTGCTCTTTCCATCAGGCTTGATGGAGTATCACCTCACTTGCTACACACGCTTGTGCAGTTCTGGTGACCTGTCCCATTCATTCTGTTCCTTTAGTTCTTTGGCCTGGCACCAGTTGTTCAGAGCCTGTTTTCCCTGGCCCTGGCAGTCTAGAGCTTTGCAGCACTGGTTCTTCTAGGTTGCAGACCCAAGCAGGCTTTTGCTTATGAAGGACTATGGCCAACCTGGCGACTGAGGTCTGAACAACTTCTGCAGCCTGGAACTGGGACCTCTACAGCACTGGAAAGAGGGAAGGGAGAATGGGGCATAGGAGTGGGTTTTGATGTAAACCTATGTTGTGTCTTTGAGTCTGCTAGTGCAGCTCCACTGCTTCTGTTAGAATGAGAGGAAGAAGAGGGGATCTGATGAAAGTCAAGATCAATGAGCATCAAATCCTAGGTTTTTGTTTTTCTTTACACTTCTTTTGGATTCTGGGTGTCAAAGATCATGGAAACAGCTGAAATTGATTTATCTTTAGTGCATTATTTCTTTTTTGGAGAGATTTGGAAAGTTATGGGAATCAAAGAAAATGTCTAGTGTTACATCTTGTTGCTCACTCTGTGATTTCCTTTTAAAAGCAGAGTGTTGCTTTCATTAACATAGTTTATCACTGTCAAAGCCATTTCCTTCCACCAACATGAATCAGGAACATCTAGAATTTAGGAGATCTAGTTCTGATTTTGCACCCAAACTAATTGAAGGACTCATGCCAAATAACACACTCCTTCCTTTTCATAGATGGAGGTGAATGGTCCATATGACCTTTAAGGTTTCTTTCATTCAGCTAGATGGCATCTTGGTGCACAGAGCGCTGGGCCTGGAGTCAGGAAGGCTCATCTTCCTGAATTCAACTCTGGCCTCAGATACTAGCTATGACCCTGGGCAAGTCACTTAACCCTGTTTGCCTCAGTTTCCTCACCTATAAAATGAGCCAGAGAAGAAAATAGCAAACTTCTCTAGTATCTTTGCCAAAGAAACATCAAATGGAGTCATGGATAATCAGATATGACTGAAATGACTGAACAACAACAAAGATTTCTTCCATTTCTAATATTCTATGTGCTATGCTTCAAGGTACATTTCAGCTTTATTGGACTGTGATGTATGTTTTAAGGATCTTTCCAGCTCTGATATTCAATGTTCTATCTATGTTGTGAGGTGTTTTCCAATCTTTTCGTATTATATTCTGTGCTATAAGAACCTTTCAAAGTCTAACATTCTATATTCTAAGATCAATTCTTGCTCCAAAATTCCATGTTTTATGTTCTAAAGACCCTTCTAGCTCTGTCATTCTGAAGAACTTTCTAAAGAACTTCCTAGCACTGATGCATTTTCTAAAATTCCTTCTAGCTTTAATATTCCATTTCTTTTTCCTAAGATTCCTTCCAGTTCTAAAATTCTATATTCTATAGTCCCTTTCAGCTCTAGTCTACCAAGTTCTAAGCTCCTCCTCTTCCTTTAGAGAATACTCCTCTTTTTTGGATACCAAGATTATCACTAGGTGGCACCACCACATTTAAGCACACTAGGGAAAAAAGGAAGGAAAGAAATAGGAGGGAGAGAGAGACAGAGACAGACAGACAGACAGACAGAGACAGAAAGACAGAGAGAGAAAGAGAGAGAGAGAGAGAGAGAGAGAGAGAGAGAGAGAGAGAGAGAGAGAGAGAGAGACTACAAATGGTCCAAGACAGCTAAACAAGTCCATTCTCAAGTAAATAGTGGGAGTTATCTCTTCTCCCTCTGAAGGAAAGCTTAGTCTCCAAGGAAGCTGGTAGACAATTCCTCCCTTATAGTCTTGGTCATACATTTATAATTTTGCACTTATATTGTGGCAAAGAAGTCTATCCTAGAGGCCTTGAGAGATACCATTAAGTATTCATAATTCACAATTCATCAGCAGACAGAAATGAAGTGCTCATTCAGAATGCATTTCAAATCTCTTGCATCAAGATGGAACTGATGTTGTTGCAATTTCACCCTGTTAACAAGGATGAAGGAAAGAGGGTGGCATTTTTCTTAGGGCTGATATTATTCCAATGGACCTAATGCAACATGTTTCTGAAGATACACAAATAAAGCCAGTCTAAAAGAAATATCACCCGTGGTGGTCCATGCTTAGAGCCAACGTTTAGGAAATGCAAGGGTCAGAACTCCATTCAAAGCAGGGACTTTGTAAGAGAGTTTCACATTATTTTTATCATAGGTGTACATGCAGAGTATACAGAGCACAGCTGGCCTGTGTTCTAGGAATAGTTATGGTCTCCATGTCTCTTTCCTCACATTAGGCATTTATGTTGTAATAGGGTCATAGGAATTAGAGATGGAAGGAACCTTCAAGAGTATCTAGTTCAGGGGTTCTTAACCTGAGGTTTATGAATTTTTAACACATTTTGATAAATATCTCAGTATAATTTGCTTTCTTTGTAACTGTATGTACTTCATTTTGTGAATTTAAAAGTATTATTCTAAGAAGAGGTCCATGGAATTCAGACATAAAGAGGTATCTATGACACAAAAAGGTGGTCCCAACCTCCTCAAGGAAACTGAGACCAAGAGGGGCAAAAACACGCCTAAGTCTTCCAACCCTAAATCTACGCTCTTTCTACCATACCAACATCCATTCAGTCACACACTAAACACATTCTAAATTCAAAGCACTGTGGGGTAGATAAAGAAATAAACTTCATACCCATTTCAACCCTGATTGTAACAGGAAGACATGGATAATGGAATCATAGGTGTAGAATCTGGAAGGGAACTAGTCCAACACCCTTATTTTAGAGATGGGGAGACTGAGGTTCAAAGAAGGGGAGTGACTTGTATAAAATCAATCACGTAGCAAATGATGGTGGCAGGATTTGAACCCAGGTCCTCTGACCCTGGAGTCATTCATTGTTCTTCCCATTTTAATGCAATGTCTCTTGCAAAACACATGTGTTTTGTGTTGCCCTATAATATCTTACAATAAGAAGTTTGGGATTTTTTTTTGGAGGGGGTCTTGTTATGAGAAAGAAAGGGGAAGGAAGAGAACATACAATGATCTCCAAAAAAGCCTCAAACAAACCTAAAAACCAGAGTTCAAAATCCCTGAGCCCCAAGGTGAGACCTTGAAAAAGAAAATCCTTATCAAGTCATCCAAATCTCCCTGTGCCTCTCTTTCTTTATTTCATAGTGGGACTAATACCCTGAAGTTTCCACCTTTAGCTACAGTTTCTCTATCTCAGCTTTCTGAGAGGAACAAGTCAGCCCCTCTTGCAGCCAACACTCCTGACACGGAAAATCTATACAACTTCCCATTTCTCAAGTTAGTGATTTAATTGGCTGAAACTTGACCTAAAGTGAATAAAGCAGAGCTTAAAGCCCTAATACAAGGGTTTGTTGGGTTTGCCACCTATTCACTGTGTGACCTGTGTGACAAGTCAACCTCTCTGGACCCAAGTTTCAGTAACTGTGGAAATGAGAACATTGAACTATGAGAGGTTTTCACCAGATAACCTTTAAAGATCCTTTCAACACGACAGGTGTTTGAATAAGATACATCCATGGACTGTCTCTGATGTATCATCCAGTGGTAATAGTCTATATTCTATGTTCTGAAGTCCCTTCCAGCTCAAATATTCTATTTTTCCAGGTCTTTTCAAGCTCTAACAGTCTATGTTTTATCTATGTTTCCTTCTAATTTTGGCATTTTAGTGTCTAGATTCTAAAGTCTCTCTCTCTAATTTAACATTTGATGGTCTCAAGTTCTTTCCAAATCTGACTTTTTATATTCAATAGCCTTCCGGCTCCTGCCCCAATTACTTTACACATACTTTCAATTTGTTTTGTATTTATTCATATATATAGATGTTGTTCCCCCCAGTAGAATGCATGCTTCTTGAGGGTAAGGGCTGCTTTACTTTAGTGTCTTTATCCTCAGCTCCTAGCACAATGCCTGACACACAGTAGGCATTTAATAAATGATTGTTGAATGAATTAATGAATCAATAGCATAATATTCAATACAACAAAATTTCAGCTTAAAAGAATGTTTTATAGTCTCTAGTACTTTGTTGTAGCAGAACTGGGTAACTGAGGGACAGGCAAGTTTCCAGGTCATGCCTGGGATTTCATGAACACATTAGTCCCAAAGTTTTAAAGAAGGTGACCAGTAAAAAATACCCATATGAACAAACCAAGAGTTCATCTGGCCTCCTTAATATAAATCATTTTAAAAATGTTAATCTTCTTTATCTGGCTGAATTCCGAGGGCACACAATACCTACTGAGTTCATTTTGGAAGTACAATAAAGACATCTTCTTTGGCAGTGTTGGATTTGGGGGTTTCATTGCTCAATGTTACCTTTGATGGGGGCTGTATTTCTGGCATAGTTAGGCAGTTTATCAGTTCCTATTCATTAAAAGAGAGCCTGCAGCTATCTGAAGACCATGCTCAGCATTGCATTATTATTGCTCCAAAAAGCACGGACAAGAATTGATTATAAAAATTCTGAGATTTCAGGAGGGAAATCCCAGGTGTCTTGGAAATAAATACATCTGGGCTTTGGATAGGAGGGGGAAAGGAGCAGAGAGGCAAAGAGTACTGTGGTACACTTTGCCAACTACAGCAATAGGTTCCTTCCAAGGTTGAACTAAAACCAAATATATTCAAGCTAGCTCAGTTGTTTACCACCTGGAAAACTTTCGAGTTGAGGCTAGATTATGGGAGACTGCTGGGTCTATGAGCCAATCAGATCCTAGGCACAATTCTATACTCCCTGACCTGGTAGAGCTCATTGTGTGGTTTAGGTAATAGGACATACAATTAGAGCTACCACCCTAGTCTGGGGCTTCTTTCACTACTTGCTTGGACTATTATAACAAGTTTCAATTGATCTCCCTGACTCAAGTCTCTTCCTTCCCTGATCCATCCTCCACACAGCTGCCAAAGTGAACATTCTGAAAGGAGAGATCTGATCATGCTCCCTTTGCTTGACAAATTCCAGTGACTCCCTATTATCACTAGTAGATAGGAGCAAAGACAAACTCCTCTCTTTGGCATTTGAGGACCTTTACAACCTGGCACTAGCTTACCTTTCCAGGCATATTATATATTACTCCTTCTTACATACTCTTCAGACCAGCCAAATTGGCTTTCTTCCAACACAACATTCCATCTCTGTCCATTTATACAAGATGGCCCCCATGCCTAGAATGTGCTCCCTCTTCCCTCTCTCTCTGTCCCTTAGACTCTAGAGCTTTCTTCAAAATTCAGCTAAAGCCCTCTACATGAGATCTTTTCTGATTTCAATCCCTTCTCCAACTGCTATTGCCTCTTCACTGAAATTACCTTGTACAGTCAATTTTCATCATTCACAGTAGTTATGTTCTATAGTCTCCACAAATACTCAATTAACAAATACTGAACCATTGTTCCCAGAGGAAATATAAGGTTAGGTTCCTGAGAGTCTCTGGTCACAACAATTTCATCAAGTGATCAATACAACCTTGTTTTATGTGTGTTTCTATTTAAAGACACCTTATTACATATACATGTACATATATATTTCTCATAAATAACTAATTATATGTGAATTTATGTAAATTTTCTCTTCTTTTTTCTGGACATACTATATTGTTGATTCATTAACACTGACCTCAGGACCAACCACTCATGCCTGAACGAAGCTCATCTAACACATGTATTTTCTCCATAAGACACCTCACAGCCTTTTTGTGTTTAGAAACGCTAGATAGCCCTTTAGTACTCTGCTTGGGGGCCATTTTGAACAGTGGAATTACCAATAAAAAGCATCAAAATGCAAAAAAAAAAATCATAGCACTAAATAGATTGCAAAAAGGACATTTCTTTATAGTATGAGAAACAAGAATGTAGAACACAAGAAAGCAGCATCATCTTGTTCAGCCTCAGCCAGGAACATGTGTATTGGGTGATTCAAATTTTTCACTGCTCTGTGCATGTCGATAAATGACCTTGAAATCACTGTGAAAATTGATTTGGGGGTTACAAATCAATTTTAGTGAATAGGCAAATTCACAAATATGGAATCCATGAATAATGAGGATGAACTATATTTATTTTATATATACTAAAATGCATATATATGTGATATCCCTCAGAATGTAAACTCCTCGACGATAAGAATTCTCTATTCCTAGGATCTAGAATTAGTGTATAGCACATGGTAGGGATGTAATAAATGGATCAAAGATTTAGAAATGAGCTCATATAGTCAAACTACTTCATTTTCCAAATGAGAAAACTGAGATCCAGAGATTTTAAAGTGGCTTACTCAAGAGCTTTCCACTGTAGCACTCACTGGCTGACTAGGGCATCTAGCTCAATATGATCATTTTATAGATGGGAAAAATTAAGGCCTCGGGAAGTTGTTACTGACCTAGAGCATATATATGAACCCAGGTTTTCTGATTCTAAAGCCAGGGCCCTTTCTACTGTACAAACTATTTCTGAGTGGTAGAAGCCACTACATTATCTTGCTTGCAAGAGAAATGAACCATATCAACAACTCACACGCCCTTAAGTGCTTTACGGTTACATAGCCCTGTGAGGTGGGTAGTTACAACAGCCCTGTGAGGTCAGTAGTACAAATATTTTGTCCCCCTTTTACAGATAATGAAACCGATGCTTAAGAATGCTAAGTAATTTGCCCCAAATTGCAAGGCATGTAAATAGCAGGGACTGGATTGGAACCCAGTTTTTCTCAATCTGTCTAGTATACTTTTCATTATACAATTAACTTTGAAGCTCAGAATGATGAAATAGAAGGCATTTTCCATTTCTGCTCAGAAAAGTGTTGGGGTGTCTTTATAAAATAAAAGAAGTGAGTAGATGTCTACATGTTGTCATTTGAATGGGCTCCAGGTAGAATTCAAACTATTTCTCCCTGTGACCTCCTTATTCCACCATACAGTTTTGCTCTTTTGGAGTTTTGAGGCTTTTTTATTGTCTTGAAGAGCTCTTTTTTAAATGCATAGAAACCAAACGAGATATTGGAGTACAATGAAGCATTGCAGCCTAGCTCCTCTCACAACTACTCCAGCAAAGATCTAAAAACAATGCCACAATGAATAATGATGGGATTTAAAAAGAAATATCACAGTGAGTCATCTTTTCAGCCTATGATCACAAATTTGACCCACCCGCAAATGACGAGGACAGGTATTATAGAATAGGAGTGGGCCAGGATCACAGGCTTTGCCCCTAGGCCTCTGGAACTGGACTAGCAGTTTGCGGTCACCCAGAATGGGAATGGACTCAACCCTAGACCTAAAATAGACTTGTGTTTGTCCTTGGTTCTCGAAGAAGACCATGACATCAGGGAAATGATGACATGACTTGCAGTTGACTTAGATTTGAGTGAAGGAGGGCTGTACAAGGTCACCAGCTTCACTTTCACCTCCAGAGCCATCTGGATCCAGTGACCTGATATTCATCAGGATGACTAGAGATGGTCCAGGATGCAATGGGAGATCCTGGTCCTTGTAGGCTAAGGTCTTTTCAAGTTCTCACTTTGAGTGAAGTAATACCCATTCAGTGAATAGGCCTCTTTAAGTTTGATTTTTTTTTCTTGATTAAAAGAGCCACCCCCTTGATTAACTTCTTAAAGAGGCCTATTCACTAAAATAGACAATGGAATTGCTAGAAACTGACTGGACCTTCTGGATTAGTTAAGGGGTGGGGGTAGGGGGTGTGTGTGCTGAGATCAACTATTATCTATTGTAGCACCCTCCAGGGGTAAGTCTGCAGTTGTGTTGCCTAGATTCAAACTAGAATGTGGAGTCTGGAAAGACCAGATGAGAAATGATCAGACTGTGTCCTTGATTTAATAACGTAGAGCCACCTGAAAGTTCGCAACTCCCCAGCTTAAGGTGTCTCAGTGATCCTGGAAGAACATGCCAGAAGAATATTCAATACCTAAAGAATGTAGTAGTGAAGATCCCAGCTAAGACAAGCTAGGACTATACAAAGCTACTATAATCCTACCAGAATTACAGTGAACCATCATAACATAAATTCTCAATTCAGGAAATGAGGCTGGAGGAATGAATAACAAATAAACAAACAAATCAAGACCTATTAAGGTACCCTAGATTCCCAAGACACAAATCCAGAGAGGAGAATAACTACAGAAGCACTATAAGAAAAACTTCAGAGGAAAACACAGTTTGGCCATAAGATCGGTTAGAATTCACTGAAGAAATGAGACAAGATTTCTAAAAAGAGTTTAAAATGATATAAATGAAAAGAAAGCAATAGAGGAAAGAATTGGAAAAGAACTGAGAACATTAAAGGAAAGACTTAAAAAGAGGATTAATAACTTAACACAAGAGGCACAAAACTTTACCCAAGTAACAGACTCCTTAAGAAATAGAATGGAACAAATGGAAATTCATGATTCATGAGGCAACAAGAAACATTTTTTAAAAATCAAAAGATTAAAAATATAAGCAATCATATCTAAAACAACTGACCTAGAAAACACATAAAAGAGACCATTTAAGAATCATTGGATTACCCGAAAGCCATAACCAAATAAAAGCATCATATCGTATTTCAAGAAAACTGTCCAAACATATTAGGAAAAAAAATGGCAAAATCAGAATAGAAACAATTCAGTGATCACCACCTGCAAGAAATTCCAGGAACAATCACCAAAATCTGAAGCTTCTTAATCAACAAAAAATATATATATTTTGAGTTGTCAGAAAGAAAATTCAAGTACTAAAGAATGACAGGATTACAAAAGATTTAGAAGCTAATCTAAAAAAAGAGTAGAGAACATGGAATATTGTATTCCAGAAGGCAAAACAGATAGGCTTAAAATCAAGAATAATTTGCCCAGGAAAACTGAGTATAATCCTATGAGGGGGGGAAATGGATTTTTGGTGAACTAGAGGACTTCTAAGCATCCCTGATGAAAAAATATCAAAGCTGAGTATAGATTCTGAATTTAAAAAGCAAGAGTAAAGGCAAACATAAGAAGGTAAATACACATAAGTAATCAAAAAGGACTTAATAAGGACGCATTGCTTATATTCTAATGGAAGAAGATGACATAAATATCCCCTCAAAACCCTAATGTCATCAGCAGTCATCATACATGGAGTCAAATAAGACAGGGCTGAGAGTGATTTTGTTTTGTTTCAATTATATTAAAAAAAAAGAAAAGGAAGGGGAGGGAAAAATTGGAGAGGAAATGTGGAGGAAACATATTATCTTACATAATTGTGGGGCACAAATTGAAGTCTATGCAAATGAGGAACTGTAATATTGCTTTCATCTGAAATGACCACGGGAGGATAGAACATACACCTAAATATACATACACACAGATAAAAGTTTGGAACAGAAATATTTTTAGTTCAACAGGGAAACAGTTTGAGGTGAAGGGCAGGAATAAGAAGGGTACATTTACAGAGGGTTTAGTAATAAACAAAACAAACCCTGATCTCGGAGGAGGAGAGATTCATAAAGAAAGGTTTAAAAGGCTTAACTGTACATATTTATGATAAGAGTTTTGTTTTTAGTTTTATTTTTTAAATTATAGATGGTAGGGACGAAAAAATAGTTTTTGTTAGTTGAAAAAAATTTTGATTGAGTGATTGATTA
Organism: Pseudochirops cupreus; assembly: GCA_028627135.1. Lineage (NCBI taxonomy): Eukaryota > Metazoa > Chordata > Mammalia > Diprotodontia > Pseudocheiridae > Pseudochirops > Pseudochirops cupreus. The sequence goes on along the minus strand of CM053581.1, from coordinate 203,134,514 downwards.
AAAAATACAGTCTTGGTTGCTATGGGTTCGACCTGAACCAGGACATTCCTCTTTAGTTTAGGTCCTGATATTAGAATGGAATGAGACACTCCTAGGTCATTTAACAGTTAACAAAAGGAGATTTACTTAGACATAACTTGGGAAGGATATTCAGAAAGGACAGGTACCAAGGACATCTCAAATTGATTCAGCTGGGCAAAGCTTCCCTGCCTCTGATTTGCCCATGGTGGTCTACCAGCCTGGCATCAGAGGCAGCCTGGAGCTTCTTATGGCTATTTGTACTTGAGAGATCAGAAATTGATGCCAACAGCCTAAGTCAATCAAATCGTGAGGACACTTTCAATACTTTTAAAGGAAAAACCGGCCTAACTTGTATGGAGTTGGGACTGAGAGGGTTAGGATATTAATATGCCAGTAGTCATATTTTAAGCCATCATAGTTACATAGCTTCTAAATCACACCTAAGTTAGCCTTAAGGAAGGATTAGTAGATTGGTAGCTGAAAACAAGCTGTGGCTAGGAACAGTTGCCTGGAATTCAAGGGATGAAGACTCTTTGTGAGAGAAGAAGCATTGCTGTTAGGGAAATGGCAAGAGGATACCTATGGGGAAAATGAATCAGCTTGATAGTTTGACTGAGGACGCTCCTTTGGAATAATTCAGGCTGCTATAAAAAAAAAATAGGTACCAAGGCCAAGACCAAGAGGGGGCCCTACCTTCCCATTTCTTTTTGGTTTGCTTTTTTCCCCAATGCCAATATTCTACTGGTGTCAATCAGCTTGGTAGAAGGAGGTTTCCCAATTGGAGTTCCCTAAACCAATGAACTCATAGACCCAGTACCTATGATTATTCTGCCATTACAAAATATTTTCCTCATTATGACCTTGTGAGGTAGAAAAGTATTATCCTTGTTTTGTAGAAGAGGCTCAGACAAGTTAGATGACTTGAATGGTATAGTATAGCTAGTTAGTAAGTAGCAAAGCCAGGACTCAAACCCAGTCCTTCTGACTCCAAATCTGAGACTCTTTCTAGTGCATCCATGTTTTCCCTCATCTTCAACTCCTGCCCCCATCACTGTTCTTTAATTCAGGTTGAACACAAAGAAATTCTCTTTGACTAACTAGAGACAAGATAAGGTTTATCCTTAGTCTTTGTCTCCTGTGCCCACATATAGCCTTTCTGCCCTTCCCTGATCCTGAATTCTAAAAGCCTTCTAACCATGTCTACAGTGTCCCAGGACCCAGCATGAAGAACGGTTCCTACTTTTGTTCCAGCTCAGGTCTCTCTTCCATTAAAGATTCTAGGCCTCTAGCTTTAATTGCTCAATCAGATATATAATTTATCTAAATGAAATATTTGACGACTCTCTGATGACTTGATTGGCAGCAGAAAGAGGAATATGAATATGCTGTCACTAGGTTCCAAGGGATGCAGAGTTGAGCAGACCTTTACTAGGTCTTAAGTTTTTGGTCCAGTCCCTGGAGGTGTGCCCAAACCAACAAAGGGTTAAGTGGTGGCAAGACTGAACTTGGTCAGTGTATATTTTAGGGGAAGGAACTGCAATTTAGAGTAGAGAACCAGGAATTTCAGGTGAGGGAGACTTCTCTTTCTAATAGACAATCTAGGATCAGCTAGGTGTCAAAATCGATAAAACTGGCCTTGGGGTCAGGAAGATCTGAATTCAAATATGGTTTCAGACATTTTCTGGCTATTTGACAACCTAGTTGGGCAAACCATTTAATCTTTGTGTACATCAGTTTCCTCATCTGTAAAATGGGGGTAATAATAGCACCTATATTTCAGGGTTGTTGTGAGGTCAAAATGAGATATTTGCAAAGTGTTTTGTAAACCTTAAAACACTCTGTAAATGCTAGTTATTTTCATTATCATCATCATTATTATTAATCTCACCATTCCCTTTCACTGTGACACTGGGTTTCTAGGATAGTCTTAGAGAGCTCTGAGAACTGTGATTCTCTGAAGATCTCTAGAGAAGGGAGTAGGATGCATAGTAGTTACTTCTTGTTTGGGGAGACAGAAGCAAGTTTTCAGGCTGGAAAGAAGAAAGAGCCAGTAAAGAGGGAGAGATGGAAGATGCATGATAAAGAGAAGGCTTAACCAATAAAGCCATATGTGGGTAAAAGATTGGAGGGGATATAGATAAGGCTGCAGGGAGAGGGATTAACTTTGACAAAGTGGAGTATTGCTTCTTCCTCTATGACCTGAGGTGTAAGAGAATGGGCAAGGGCACTGGGAGGTTTAGAGGAATATAGGAGGAAAATATAGGAGAATTCATGTCAGATAAGTCTTCTAAGTAAAGTGTTTGGGACTTGAGAGAAGCTTGAAAGTACTATTGGTGTAGCATTATGGTAAAATGAGAACAGAAGGCAACAAGACACAGTGGAAAAGTAGCATAGGCTTTGGGGTCAGGATACTATTACTTAATGGTAGGGTGTAGCAGGTAAGTCACTTCACCTCTCTAAGACTCAGTTTCCTTATCTACAAAATTAGACCAAGATACTCAAGGTCACTTCTAGCTCAAAATCCTATGAAAGAGTCAGGAGAAAGGTACTTTTAAAGGTCCAACATTTTGTTGCAGTCTAACTATCTCACTGGAGCCTGCAACCAAGGAGAGTCAAATTATACTAAGACATATAGTAATATTCAGAAAGTATGATTGAATGTATTAAAAATGAAGGCAGGAAGGAAAGAAGGAAGGAAGCAAGGAATGAGAGAAGGAATGAATGAACAAATGAATGAATGAATGAAAGAAAAAAGCATTTACTATGTGCAAAATGTTATGCTAAGTACTGGGAATACAAATACAAAAGCAAGATGGCCCCTGATCTCAAAGAACTCAATTCTAATGGGGAAGACTCTATATGGAAGGTTTGGTACCAGAAGACTTGAGGTCAGGTGCTAATTTTGACACCTGTTAGCTGTGTACCTATTGAGTAAGTGGCTTCACCTCAATTCTCTCTATCTATATCAACACAAAGAAAATCTTCTGCTCTGGCTCTCACTGATCGGCCAACAATAGGTATCAGCCCAAGACTCATTTGGTCATTGTTTAGGTTCTGATGGTTCAGAGCCAGTGTAAATAGCCATTATTTCTATTTTGGCCAGAAACCCTGAAGATCTTCCCCTCTCAGACTGATTTTTTCCCCCAACTAGATAAAAGAGGCCATTCTTTGCTTAATTTCTTACCTAGCCTTAATCACTGAATAGGTGTTGCCTTGGACCAGGGGTGGAGACCCTGCAGCCTTAAGGCCAGATCCTTGGGTGTGGCCTGGTGACTGAGTCCAAGTTTTACAGGACAAATTCTTTTATTAAGAGAATTTGTTCTATGAAGTTTAGATTTAGTCAAAAGTCCACATTTGAGGATCTAGAGGGCCATATATAGCCTTGAGGCTACAGATTTCCCACCCCTGCCTTGGATAAACTAAGATGTCAGCATAAAAAGGCCCAGGTCTCTCATTGCATCTGTGGCCATCTCCTCTTGTCCTGTCCTTACCAATGGATTCAAATGGCTCTGGAGGAGAAAGTAAGGTTGGTGACTTTGCACAGCCCTGCTTTGCTTAAGTCCAATTCACTTGCAAGCCATGCCATCTCCTTCTGATGTCATTGGTCCTTTTCAAGGATAAAGGACAAAGAACAGCAATCCAAAACTAGAAGGGGCTACTCTAGAGGGGTGATGGGGGCAGCTAGGTGGCTCCATAGTACGTAGAGTGTTGGGCCTGGAGTTGGGAAGATTCATCTTCCTGAGTTCAAATCTGGCTTCAGACACTTACTAGTTGTGTAGGTGACCCTGGGCAAATCACTTAACCCTATATGCCTCAGTTTCCTCACTTGTAAAGTGAGCTGGAGAAGGAAATGGCAAATCATTCTAAGATCTTTGCCAAAAAAAAAACTGAAAATGCTTAAATGAAGGGGTATGATGAATTTCCTATGACTGGAAGTATTTAAGTATAGGCTAGGTGATTATTGGGAATACTGTGGACAAGATTCATGATTTGTTCAACCAAGATGACCTCTAAGAATCAGTTTCCTTATCTGTAAAATGGTAGCAATTATACTTGTACTAGCTATCTTCTGAGGATAATGTGAAGAAAATACTTGATGATTATTAAAGTGCTATAGGTATGAGTTCATAATGACAATAAGTATAGTAATATTAGAATAAGCAAGTTTTTTATTTTATTTTATGGTACCAGTATCATTATGAGATTCTGCCACACTTCAGTGATAACCTTAGCCAGGTATCATCAGTGAACCCTAAGTGCCATTGATCCTCAGGAAAGGTAGCAGATTAATTTTGCTTTTCTGCACCATACCATTGATGTGTAGAAGAATCATCTAAGGGGCATATCTTGATGGAGCAGCCTCTAGATTGCCTAGAAAACACCTGTTCTGATTCCAGCTCTCTGAAATGAGGCCATCTTTTGACCACCATCAGAACTGGCTTTAAGAGAGGGAAAGTGAATGAAGCATCATGTTCTTGTACCTGAGCGGGACAAAACTGGCATGTTCTTTCTGGGATTTAGGATGACCAATTTTCAGAGTAGGTAGGGCATCTTATCCAGCTCCTTCATTTTGCAGAGGAGGAAACTGAGACCCAGGTGGAGAAGTCACAAGTAGCCAACTACTTTGTGCAGTTTCCTAGTCTGTTAAATAAGGGAGTTGGATATGATGAGTCCTAAAATCTCATTCAGCTTTAAATTCTATAATCCTATGGTCCCATGAGCATCTGTGAGAGAAGAACAATTAGGAAATTCATGGATTGTTTCAAGTTTAATGAACATTTACAAAGTGCTTACTGCATTCAATGTGTTCCTTGCCTTAAGCATCATAAGGAGAAATACACCTAGGAAAGAATGTTTGTGTTCCATATGAGAGAGTTGGGGTCAACATTAACACTTATCTGTGATAATAATCCCAATCAAGGTAGAAGACCAAAATTAAGCATACAAATCATTTGGTTTAGAAATAGAAGGTAAACAGAACATGATCATTTAAATTCTTTTTCCCTCCTTCTCTAACCCCAAATCGGACCCCTCTAAATGAAATAAGTGCAAATTCTTTGAGCTCCTTTTCTTACAGAATGCATCACAGGTTCAGTTTTTCTCTGAGTTCCCCAAAAAGGAAACCCACCTCAGGGGAAGCTTACAGTACTAAGGTGATGGGTTAGCAAAATGTGAGGTCTGACAGGGAGATACAGTGTCATCTTAGGCTTTCAAGAAAGTCTTTCAAAGAGCAACCCAGCAAGTGAAAGGAAGATTGTAGAATAAATTAGCCAGAGTAGCCTGACAGGGTCCTTTTTAGATCTCATTGTGAGTTTAAAATGAATTCTCTTCCAGGAAGGTTTACCTGTCCAGGTAACCACTGAATCTTCCCCTTGTTATTATCTCTGCCTGATGAAAAGGCATTGAGTTCCCATCCAACAGAGGGCCAAGGCTTTGAAGAAAAGACGGATCAGTGTTCAGATCAATCTGACCTTGAAACCCAAGAGTGGGTACAGCCCTAGTCTCCTGGCTGGGTTTTTAAGAGCAGACTATTTTCAGAAAGTGAACTGGCTATTTCAGCCTCAGACCTGATGCATTTTTTTTCTCCTTCTCTGTATTTCCTTGGAGCCCTACTTAGACTCTCTCATAAACCTGCCTTTTATATATGTAATGTCGGCCTTCTTTCTGGCTCAGTACACATTTACCTTTTGTATCTCATTTGTCCTTCTCGTGTGTCTAAGTGAAAAAGGAGGACTGCTTATAGATAACTAGAAGCTTGTTAAGGGTAGGGACTGTTTACTTTTGTCTTTAAATCCCTGGAACCTAGTGTAGCTTGTGTGTTATAATAGACTCTTAGTATGTTTCTTGATTGCCTAATTGATGAAAAAGCTGAGTCACAGAGAAGTGAACTCATTTGTCCAAAGTGATTTGGTGACAGCAAATAGACTCAAAGTGCAGTCCTCCAATTCTTGTCCAGCTCCAGCGTTCTGTGTTTCTTTAATTCTTAGTTGTCAAAGCTAGAAAAATATCTAAACCTTTGCCTTTGGACAGCAAAGGGACTACAGAAATGTATTTAAAATAGTAGATTCTGCCTGCAATGAAGAGATTCCTTGCTCCTATATTCAGACAGGCTGACTTTAATAAAAAATGATAGCTCAGGCCATCTGCTCTTTAAAGATAAGCCTTTGGTTACACTTAAGAGTCAGAATCTGAAGCACCAATGAGTTTGGGTCATAGCAGGAGGTGAGAGTCCACCAAGGTCTTAGAAGAGGCTGATCTCAGAATTTGGTGTTTTCAATGGAACTCATGGGGACATTTTCACTCTGTGCTTTGGAGAAAATCAGAATCAAGGCGGCTCCCAGGTTTTAGAGGAAGGGGTCAGGTTCTGCAGCAGCCTTTCATCCTTGTGTCTAGTCTGTCCTCATCTCCTGACGCAGATGCTGCTGTCAGTCACCATAGTTCCAGGGACACTATTACTGATGCCGATGGTGTCATTCTCTAGTTAAGGTGGAGGGGTGGGGGAGAGATAGAGACTGTTCCCCAAGAATGATTTCCCCCAAGAGATTTCTTCTCTGAGACTTGCCTAGAGCTGTTCCACAACTAAGCTGGGCTGTTATTGGAATGCCAGATTCTGAACTGACACACTTTTTTATTCAAACCCCAAAAGATTCACCGGAAGCTCTTTAACCAACTAAGGACATTTCCTGTGTAGCATCATCTGACTTCATTCCATTTGTGCCTAGTTTACATCTCGCTTGATTAATTGATTGACGGATTCTGTAATTCATAGAAGTGTTCTCATCTGATAAAGGTATTAGCTCTTAGAATGTCTTGTTAGTTACATTAATTGGGTTAAGGGATGTGAGGTATCTCTCCTTAAAAGAGTATAGAACAAAAGAAAAAACCCCTATAAATATAAATAAAGGCAAAGACCACCACTAAAGTGGTCCCACAAACTAACTTATGTGACTGTTATCTGCCAGGAAATGTGATAAGGTACCAGGGATTTAAAGACTGAAAAAGAAACAGTTTCTGCCTTCAAGAAGCTTACAGTGGATCAGAGAAGACAACTTAAACATGCAAAAGTAGATGCAAATATATGTACAAAGTAGTTGGAAGGACTGGAAACACTAGCAAGTCGAAAAATTGGGAAAATCTTCAAAAGAAGATGTTAATTGAATTGAATTTTGAAAGAAACTAAAGATTCTAAGGAACAGAAGTAAGGTTTCCAGGCATGAGTAAGAAGAGCCTGTGCAAAAACACAAAGATGTGAGATTATATCTAGAAGGCCAATTTGGCTGAACTATGGAGTGCATGAAGGGGAGGCTGGAAAGGTAGGAAAGGTAGGTTGTAGTCAAGTTGTAAAGGGCTTTAAATGCCAAGCAAAGAGGTTTGTATATGATCTTTGAGGTCATAAGATTATAGGTAATCATAGCTAAAAAGGATCTTAGAAACCATTCATTCCCTGATTTTACGAAGGAGGAAACTGAGGACCAGAGAGGAGAAGGGATTTACTCAATGTGTGTAAGTGATAGAGTGAAGCCTTAAATTCAGATCTTCTGTAGAGGGCAATGCTCTTTCCCCATCAAATAAAAGGAGAAGAACATAACCAAAGACCAACCCCAGACAGTTGCCTTGACCCAGTCCTAGCAACCTGCTCAAGGACCAAATTCTTACCATGGGTTGCCTATTTTCCTTTCAAAGCACTTACTCTGGGATGGAAACATTGCATTTGCAGTTCCATTAGCATCAAATTCAATAAGTTATACAGTGTTTTCATCAGCTCATCTATCAAAGAGCAGATAATTACTTCTATGATTCTCCATACTTTTAAAAAACCATCTAATGTGATCATAAAGGCACTATTGAGCCCAAGTCCCACATTGTGTTTTCATTATGGTGATTGCCAAGGAACCTATCAGGGCCATGGGCATCTAATTAAATGAGTTATTTATTCATTCTAGTTGAGTGCTGACTGCTTTCTATGTCATCTGGGCTTTTGATGTTTCATCAACCTCATGGCTAAGAGGATGGGCCTCATGGACTTAATAAGCTCCTTCGTCTTCTAGAGAATACATAGCATGCAGGAGCATGACAGGCCCAGTTTGAGTTCCAGATTCCCTTTTCTTTTAGGAAATATTTGTTGGAAGAGTTTAGCCAGAGGAAGAAGGAGCAACTACAGACAGAAATAGCTTAGACATACAAAAGAAATTGTATGTGAGTGGGCATTCTTCTCCGACGTATCTGATTGTTGTATCCAAAGGAGCCTTGGATTTGCTGGCCCTAGATTGGTAAATTTGGGAAGGTCACTGTAGGGACCATTTTCCTGTTTAAGGCACTATACTCCAGCACTATAGTGGCCTACTACATCAGGCATGCTGCTCCAACCATTCTTTGCTTCCCTCCTGTCCCTCCACCTCCATGACTTGTATTCTCTATGCTCTCTTTGATCCCTGTCCCTACTCCCTTTTCCGGTTTGGGAAACAATTGAATTAGCACTGCTACTGGGAAGCATGTCATTCTATGACTCCATTTTCCATCCTCATACCTTTCCAATCCAAAATATTCCTTCCTGGATACCACTCCCATATTATATGTGTTGTTTCCTATTATTAAAATTTCTTTGAAGTCAAGACTTGTACTTGATTTTGTTTTTGTTTCCTCAGGGGTTAGGATGGTGATTTTCATATAGTAAATACTTACTAAACACTTTTTTATTCATTCATTCATTCATTTCACTAGGTTCCTTTGTTTAAAGTATAAAATTGTGTAAGCCCTAGTATTCTGGAGTCATTGACTGTCAGACTGCAGTCTTGGCAGAGCTGAAGCTCCTGGTTGGACTTAACCTATAAGGAAGTATGAGAATCAAAACAAAAAGTACCTAGTTTGTCAGACTGGCCTGTGTAGCCTTGAATTATTCTTTTCTTTATTGAACTCCCATGTGTCTACCTCCGAATCTCTCCAACAAGAGGGAGGGAAGGGCCGCAGAGGGAGGGGGTCTCTGAGGAGGCATCAGATTCAGAGTCAATTTCATCTTGTAGAATAATGAGTTTTTGGAGATCATGAAGTCCAGGAAAGAAGCTGGGTGAGGAATGATGAAGTGATCTCTTAAAGTCACTTCCAATTCTTAGATCTATAATGACGGAAAAGGAAACACCCATGAGAGGTCACATAAGGATCCTAGGGGACAGTGGAAAAAAAGAAGCCAAGAAGTTTAAAAAATTCAATATAATTCTATTCTTAGCATGAACTCTACCAAGATTGAAAGTCATTACCTCTCTGAGTCTCAGTTTCCTCATTGTAAAACTATTCCCATTTTCCTCATAAGAGTTGTAAGGAAAGTCTGTCATAAATCTTAAAGAGCTCTGAAAATGTGAATGATTGCTATTAATAATGTAGAAACTGGATCTTCCAAACAAGCATAGAAGAAAATATTTTAATCATCACTCTAGGCAGCCCTTTTTTGGAATAATTTTATGAATTTTGCCTCAAACCCTTGGAAATACCAGATTTTCCTGCTAAGCTACACAACAGACTATGTTTGCTTCCACCACCTCAACGGAATAGATTTTTTAATAATGTATTTGACAAGCTCTGGCAGAAAAGCCAACTGAACAATCAGTTGTTGCTATCTCTTTTCCCCAACACCAACACTACTCTCTATGCATGCATAATCTTCAAACTGTACAGTCAGAGCTGGTTAAAGTATCTCTTTAGTCGAAAGCGTTTTATGTGCCATCCATAGACATATGTCTGTATTATAGTGGAGATGCAGTGGGATAGTTATAGAAAGATGGTACATAAATACATTAATAAAATGCCTATAGGAAAGTCCCATATCTCTAACAAGGCTGTGTACTGGACTTTCATACAGAGAAAGTCCCCCAGTGGTTTGGTGGAGATAGAGACTATTTGTTCTTTGGAGTGTTGAATATATGAGTAGGGACTATGTATTCTTGTGGAGATTATTTGCTCATGTTGTCCTCCATGCCTTGAACACTCTCCACGTCATGTGTTCCCAATCTATGTCTGATGAAAACTCTCCCTTTCTTCTAGGAACTCAGGCGCCACCACCTCCTCCATTAAAACCCTCCTTGACCTTTCTCCCACCTCCACTCTACTCCACCTTCCAAGAAAAAGTGATCTTTCCTGATTTATATCAACTGATGATACTCAATGAGTCTAATGTGTGTGAGGAGTGAAAAAGTACTTCCAGTGTGTTCAGGTCTAGAATGAGTTTCAGAATAAAGAACTAGGCTATCATGGACCCAGTCAAAAGCATAGCCTGGGGAAAAAGATTCTTGAGGGCAAGACTTATATGTATGTATGTATGCCCATGGTCAAGTTTAGTACCTTCCATATGTTAGGTACTTAATAAATGTCTGTTGAATGAAGAAATGGAGGTGTAATTTACAAAGTAATTCAAATAATCCCTTTCTTTCTCCCCCCAAAATATTCCATTTCTACCATGTTGAGATTGAAGGCACATGGTAGTATTATCTATACAGCCTGATCTCAGCAAAATTTTTTGAAGAGGGGTCTTCAGTAGTGACTGCTTGTATTGAAAATTTTGCCTTTCATCTGTTTTGTTTTGTTTTTTAAGGACTTTCTTTGAAACAAATATGTTTGACTATCTCATGATGTTAAGCCATGGATCCCTCTTACCCTTTTGTATATATGGGTCTCATTTTCAACTCTATGATAGGACCTAAAATACCAAACAAACTGGTATGGTTGAAATATTTGATATGTGAAACTGATAAAGTCTTGAGTCACTGCCTTCCTCCAATCATCTTTAATTGATGGCAAGATCATATTATCTACTCATGTGTCAGAGTAACAAAAAGCAGGTATTATGGTCATAATACTCAGGCACCCTCCAGTACTGCTGACTGCCATTCATTCACACTTGGTTATTCTGTATGACTTCTGTCCCTGTCCTCCCACAGAGGTAACCCAGAGGGTTCATCCAACATGCTAGGGACTTCCTTGATTTCTTTTGACATCACAATGATCTCAACAGAACAAACTTAGGTTGAATTATTACAAATGTAGCATCCAGGGCAAAGGGAATCATAGTCCCACCACTGTATTAGACTTACTATAAGGTGCACTGCTCTGGATGTCATATTTTTAGAGGTTCGTTGACAAACTGAAACACATTCAGAGGAGGCTATCAAAATGGTGGGAAGACTGGAAAGTCTTGTCACTTAGGAAATTATTGATGGAACAGGAAATAGCCTGGAAAAAGAAACTCTTTAAAAGTAACATAATGGTTGTTATAGGAGGAGAAATAGATTTGCTCTACAGAGCTCTAGAAGGAAAAAGATTCTACATTTAAAAGGAATAGCAATCCTATTCTACTGAAAATCTACATAATAGATTTTCAGTTTCATATGCAATCATCTTTTTTATTATACTATGCTATGGAAATGATTGTTTTATTCAATAAATAAAAAGATAAAATAATTTGAGATCTTAGGTCACAGATTTACATCTGAAACAATTATTGGGTCATAGATATAGAGCTAGAAGGAAACCCAGAAGCCAACTAGTCTAACACTTTCACTTTAGAGATCAGGGTACTGAGGCCCAGAATAGTCAGTATCAACCCTGATCTCATACAAGTTACAAATGGGAGAACCAGGATTCAAAATCATGTTTCCTGTCTCTAGACCCAATTTCATTCAATTTCTTGACACTGGAAGTGTTCAAGCAGAAGGGATTTCAGAATGAACTGGGAAAGTGGATTAGGATCATAGATTAAAAACTGGAAATTATCTCAGTAATTTGATTCTTAAGTTTATCCTCTACCCATCCATTATAGAGGTAAAGAAACTGGTAGATATTGGGGGTGGGGAGACTTACACAGAAAGGTGAAATACTTTCCCCTAGGGGATACAGGTACTCACTCAGCAGGAAAGCCATGCTCTTCTGATTTCATGTCCAGCCCTCATTCCTCTCTGGCACACTGATGATCTCAAGGGTGGGTCTCTTCTAACTCTAATGTTCTAGGAGTCTATGATTACTTCCTCATGTGCCTCTGGGGCTATATGATTTTGCTAGCCTCTAAAAGTAGTCTAACTCTCACAATAAAAGTTTAACTAACTCCTCATTCCATCATTCTTGGGACTGAAGGCTGTTCTAGTTCAGAAAAAGTAGCAGAGGAGTAACTCATCATCACCACCCTTAGCATCCTGGAGCTCAGAAAAAGCAGCAATAATCACCTGCAGCAAACTGCTCCTGCATAACCTTGTACCTAGCTTCGGGGGTCCCCTCATAATTAAGAAAGCTTCCAAAACAAAGGGAACTCTGCTTTTTTTTTTCTTTAAGAAGAATGGGATCCCAGGTGGGTTTAGATGGAGTAAGTTAGTCAAGAAAAGAAAGGCAAGGACTTTGTTTCTGGTGGTCCATGGCAATGATCTTCAGAAACAAAGGTGGAGCCTATGCTGGAGCCAGCTCCAACCCTCCAAAGTGTTGAAGTATTAAATTTTCAGCATCAACATTTCCACCTGAATAATCAATAAATGCTAAAACTATATCTTGATCTTTTGTTGATTATTTAGACTTAAAACAGTGATGGAGAAAACATTAAAAAGTGCAGATTAAATTTTAAAGTTCATACTTTTGTTGAATTTTTTTTTTCCCTGAGAGACATTTGTTAAATCTTTACCAGCACACCTGTAGGCACCAGCTAAAGGTAAGACCCAGAAATTGTCTTGGGGCACTTACCAATGCAAACAATAGGATGGATTCTCTCTGAGGCCTGTTTTGTCCCTGAAATGTCATAACAAAGTTTCAGTGCTATTGGTTGTTTGGGGTTGGGTTTGGTTTTTTCCAAAATGTTCCTCTGAGGCCATAGCTGACTTTCCCTTCTGGGACTTCAAGATGATGCTATTAAGTTCTCCTAACAATGCATGCCTCTATCCTCACAAAATCTTGGGTTCATCAGCATATAGACCTTGATTACATTCCCACTTGGTGTAGGGGAACATAAATCCAAATAGGGGCTCAAATGTGGTACAGAGGAAACAGCATAGAATTTGTAGTCATGGATCGTCGGTGTGAAAGCTGGCTCTTATCAATTGATAGTGTGACCTTTGGCAACTCCCTTCATAATTGGGCCTCAGTTTCCTCACCTGAAAAATTAAGGGGATGGTTTAGAAGATCCTTAAGGTCCTATTCATATCTCAATTCCAGGATCATAGGGTACAAACTCATTTCAGGATCTCTGGATATAAAATTCTCCTTATCCTAGCCTGGTGTCCTTGAAGCTGGCCATCTCTGCTTAAACACCTCCCCAGGGGAAGGTGGTTAAGCTCCCGAAACACACATATACACACACACACAATCTTTAATAGGATTTACAGAATTTAAGGGCTTCTCAGCTTTCACTGCTGTGCTGTGGAATCTGAAAGGTTCTGCCAGAGCCCACTAAATCACTTGCCTGGAAGAGATGGCAAGCAAGGAGCCATCAGGAAGGACCTTCTCATTTACTCTTATTATAAGAGACAGGGAACCATCCCTGCTGGGATCAGACACATAGGACACAGCTCCCCTGCAAGCTTAGGGGAAAAAAAAGGAAGAGGAGGATATGGACAGTTGTTACAACTTTTCTAACTCAACTTTTCCCCTGAGCTTACAAGGTGTAACAGCAGCCCAGGATTTTTAAGTGGTATGTCATTGGAATGAGCTTGGGCCTTCTAGGAATTCAAGGTCTCATTCATTTGACCAGGAGCTAGTTCCCATACCTGGTGCATTTGGGGATATACATTCCCATTTCCCCTCCGTAGTTAAAGGAGTATTTCTCTCATTCCTCTTGTAGGAAGAAAAGGCCTCATAGAGGTCATTCACTTTTAAAAATTATTTATTAAGAAGATGGAAATGGGTTGGGGGAAAGGGAGGATGCAGTATTTTGTGGTAGCAAACAGGTGCCCATTTTCTGAAATATACCCCAACCCCAGTCTCCTTGCAAGGATAACAGGCTCCTTCTCCACAAGGAATCATTATGAAGGGTCTGTCAGCTTTTTCATTAAAAACCCCATTTTCAGAGGCTTATAACTTGGCCATAAAATTTGGCTCTAGGCAGGAACTTGGCACATGCAGGGCCCTCACTAGGGAGCAGATCTCTTTTTTTCCTCCACTCCAAAAAAAAAATGACTTTTTCAGGTTTGCCACTGAGGGGACAGGAAAACTCCAAGGAGAGGTGAACAGTGTTTGGGCTGAGCAACATTTGAAGAGCCCATGGGATAAGGTTGTAAGAAAGGCCGCCTTTTGTGGACAGATATATTTTTAAGAATTTTTTTAAGACAATCTTTTGGTGGGGGTCCAAGATAAAAAAGCATCCCACCCCATCCAGATTCATTTTCAATTTTTCCAGACTTTTCAAAGACAAAGAAGGTACCCCTCAGAGGCCAGTTGCTCATTTTTAAATTCCTTCTCTCTCTTCCTTCTCTCCTGGCTCTCTTGGGCCATGTAAAGCTTCTACTTGGAATGCGCTGCAAACTCACTCTTCTTTTACATGTCCTCATGCCTCAGTTACTGCTCCCTCTGCTTCTCTGATGCTTTCCTTGGCTTGTAATCTTCACAGCACAGCACACAGACAGCAGAAGGAGGAACAATTTACTGCAGAGCAAATGGGCAAAGGGAACAGAAATCTTCAACTTTCCTCTCAACAGAAGATGCCAAACCACCTAAATGTGTTACAGTTTTCTCAGCCTGGCATTCTAGGTCCTTCACAATATAGAGCCTTTTGTCTGTCATCTAAACCTCTTCATAATCCTTCCCCTCCTACATTTTCAGTCTTCCTTATACTTAGATCCAGCCATACTGCTCTGCTTGCTGCTCCTCCAGTATGACATTCTTATTTCCCACCTCTGTGTCTTTGCAGTGGCTGTCCCTCCTTCCTGGCATGCCCTTCTTCCTCATCTCTCCCTCCCAGGGATTCTAATCCCTGGCTTCCAAATTTGGAACTATGCCCAAAGGGCCATAAAAATGTGCATATCCTTTGACTCAGCAATACTACTTCTAAGTTTGTACCCCCAAAAGATCATACAAATGGGGAAAAGGACTTGCATGTACAAAAATATTTATAGCAACCCTTTTTGTGATGGTAAAGAATTGGAAATTGAGGGGATGCCTGTCAATTGGGGAATGGCTGAACAATGGCTGAATGCAATGGAATTGTTCTATATTATAGAAATTCTTCTATATATATTGTTCTATAAGAAATGATGAGCAGACAGACTTCAGAAAAACCTGAAAAGACTTATATGAACTGATGCAGAGTGAGGGGAGAAGAACCAGGAGAACGTTGTACACAGTAACAGCCACATTGTGAGATGACTGACTTTAATAGACATGACTCTTCTCAGCAATGCAAGGATCTAAGATAACTCCAAAAGGCTCATGATGGAAAATGCCATCCACATCCAGAGAAAGAATTATGGTGTCTGAATGCAGATTGAAGTATGCTATTTGCTCTCTCTTTTTTTTTTGTTTTCTTTCTTCTTTCTCATGGTTCATTCCATTGGCTATAATTCTTCTTTACAACATGACTAATGTGAAAATATATTTAATATAAATGTATATGTAGAGCCTATAATTAGATTGCATGCCATCTTGGGGAGGAGGGAGGGTAGGGAGGGGGAGAAAATTTAAAACTCAAATGCTTGTGGAACTGAATGTTGTAAACTAAAAATAAATTTAAAAAAAATTTTTTTAAAGAAAAAAATGAATCCCTGGCTTCCTTCAGTTCAATTTCAAGCTCTTCAGGACATTTTCCCTTGCCCCCACAATTGCTAGCACCTCCATCTACTCTGTATATATCTTGTATTGGCATACAAGTTGCCTCCTCTACTAGAATGAAGTACCTTAAGGACAAGGACTGGTTTTGGTTTTGCTTTTTACCCTAGTGTGTAGCACAGTGCTTGGCACATAATAAGTGCTTAATATTTATTGATTCACATTCTGATGTCATACTACCTATCCAACTTTTTAAAAAAAAACTTTTCTAATCTCATCCAACCAATGGATTTGGGATCAGAAAATCTGAGTTCAAATCTGGGCACTGTCACTCACTTTTGTGACCTTAAGCAAGTCATTTTCCCTTTGGGACTTAGGTTCTTCATCTGTAAAAAAAAAAAATAGGGATTTAGGAGTACATGTTTTCCAATGTACTTTCCAGCTCTAAAGTCTATGAACGATGTCACTATACTCACTCAATTTTCATTCCCAACCTGTTTTTGCACACTGTTTTCCCTGAGCTTTGGTTTTCCCCCCTCCTGTCTTGCTTGTCTATGTCTGAATCATTCATACTCTGAATGTTCTAGTTCAAGTCCCAATGTCTCTCTCTCTAAAATCTTTCCCTGTCTCTCTAGCCAACATTGATCTGTCTCTCATTTCAACTCCTGTCTGCATCCCTCATCTGGCAAAGAATGTATACTTCTGTCTATTGCTAGAAATCTGTCTCATCAGCTATAACAGAGGTCAGGAACCATGTCTTACACCTTTCAGAGTCCCCACTAGTGCCTAGCATAGGTCTGTGAACAAAGTAAGCATTCAGTAAATGTGTTGTACTTAAGTCAAAGAAGAAAGAGAAGGAGGAGGGGAAAGAAGAAGAGAAGGAGAAGGATGAGAAGAAGGACGAGGAAAAAGAGAAGGAGGAGAAGGAGAAGGAGGAAGAAAAGGAGAAGAAGGAAGAAGAGGAAAAAGAGGAAGAAGAAAAGGAAGAGGAGAAGGAAAAGGAGGAGGAGGAAGAAGAGGAGAATGAATTATGGCCTAGTTAAATGTAAGCTCCTTGAAAGTAGGGGCTGGATCATTTTTGTCTGTATATCCCAGGTATAATGGTAATGGAATTTGGAGATGCCCCTGTATTGGCTTGGTTTTTGGGTTGAGTGTTAAAACCCAGAGCTTGTGAATCCCACTGGTGGGATGGACTTGTTGATGTGAAGAGAGAGGGCTGAACTGGGAGGAGCTGTGGATTTAGAGAGAAGCCCAAACTGAGAGAAAGCTCAAGCAGAGAAGGCCAGAAGGACTTTTGGGAGAGCAGTATCCAGTATTGTGGAGCCTGAGTTGCTGAGAGAAAAACTGCTGAGGGCCCATTGGAGCTGCCCAGGACTTTTGGGAACTGCCACCCAGAGCTGCCGAGAACTGAGGAGGAATGGCTGTGATGCTGGTATTTTGTCTGTCTGTTTTAATGTTGTTTTGCCAGATTCACCTGCTGGTGAAGGACAGTGCTGCTGTTGTAGAAGTCCTGGAATCTGGCTGTTGGTTCAGAAGCCCTGAAGGAGGATTTTCTTGTGGTACCTGCACAGAAATCTTGGAAGAGGGCCTTGCTGATGTTTTCAGGGGTTCTGGGACTGTTCTATAGGCAGAGAGTGATTTGATGAGGACACTGGCTATGGCTTTGTTGAGCCTTGTTTCCCCAGGAACTGAGATTGCTGAGGATTTGCCTCGATGAAAGAAGGGCCTTTCCTTCGGTTTTCAATGCTGAGATGATATCTTAACCTTGTTGTAACTTAAGGATGGATGGCCTTTTGTGCTCTCCTGCCCCTTTTGAGAAAGTGCTTGGTGTTAATGGATGATATTGTAATTCAGTGGTGTCCAGGGATGGGAAACCTTTGGCCTTTTTGTGCTCTGTGATTGACTAAATGAATGTACTTTGTTTATGATTGGAAACTATTCTCAATTTGAGAAGAGACTAAGTGAATGTACTGCCTCGGAGTGGGCTACTTTGACTACTGATCCAGTGGTGGGATACTTGGCCCTTGGTATTTTGCAATTGAATTGAGAAGTTACTTGCTAAATGAATGAGTTTTGCTGTATTTTCACTTTCTCTGTTTTGTGAATGTTTTGCTGAATAAATGGGATTTGCTGGGTTGGTAATCCGAACCTTGGAAGTTGCCTTTGCTTGACATTACACCAGGATATACTGATTTTGTCCACATATCCCTAGATAATACCCAGTACATAGAAGGCCTTTAGTAAGAACCTGTTGAATGATTGATTTAGAGTCAGGGATATGTGAGTTCAAGTCCTACCATTGATAATTTTACCTGTTAGGAATTGCCTGAATTGCACCCCTGGATTGTCACAGATGTACAACAACAATGTCAGGGCAGCCACTGAAGAAAGGGCAGGATCATTATGTGTCCTCCCCTTCTCTAGGCCTCCATGTTCTCTAAGGTCCCTTCTAGAACTGACCTTCTAACTCCATTCAGTTCTGATTAGGGGAACACTGGAACCCAACTCATGGCTTTGGAGAGCTGATAGTTAAATTTTCAGTGTGCCCATTTACACCATGGAAGAATGTTACAAATAAAGGCTTGCTTTCTTGTTTTGTTGATTTTCTAGTCTTAGGAAAGTGATGGAGAAAATGTTAACAATGTAAATTTAACCTAAAAGTGGCATGGGCCCATTCCATCCCCCCACCTCTGGTTCTGCCATTCTGTGAGCTTCATAGTCTAAGATCCCTATCAGTTGTAATATTCTGTGTTCTCCATGCTAAGGTCTCTCTCCTCTGATATTCCATGATCACCAGCTATGGCACCTAACTTTTCTGTTGGGCCACTGTGGCTTCTGGGTAGATTAATAATTCCTAAGCTACAGTCAAGTGAGCTAGCCTCAGAGATCTTCTCAGATCAGTATTTAGTGACCTCCGGAAATCTGCTAACAAGGCAAAGGAATATATATCTTAATACAAACTGTCTGTATTCACTCTCTTCTGAACCCTGTTTCTTTCTCTGTCTCCCTGTAGGAGATAGTTTTACATCAGAGGTATCAAACTCAAATAGAAACAAGGGCCTGCTAAAATGTACATAAGGATCCCAGTGGGTTACATACTGACTTAAAAAGCCTCATAACAACATATTATCTGTGCTCTATTGTATTTATAATGTAGATTAAACTTAATTTCGCAATTACAATTTAATGCAATTTTTTTACATTAAGTATTTCCCAATTGCATTTTAATCTCTGGGCCTGGAGTTTGACATCTCTTTTACATTACAAATCATCAGCTTTAGAGCCAGACAGGCCTTGGGAGGCTGTCTAATCTAGTCTAACCCCTTCACTGTATGGATGAGGAAACTGAGTCCCAAGGAGGACACGGGTAGTAATTGTCAGAGGAGGATTTAAAGCCACCTTCTTTGACTGTAGATTCAATGTTCTTTCCAATGTATGTCAAACTCATAAAGGTGGGTTCATGTTTGTTTTTTGGAGTTTACCACTGCTATTACTAGGCCCTCTCAGATCTAAAGTAGACAATACTTTATTTGGCAATGCTAAGACAAAGGCAAATGGACAAGCAACATAATTATCTCAATAATTAAACTTAAGATATTCTTTGAACTCCAGTGCTACTTAGCTCTAACCAATGAGGTATTTACTTACTGGATTAATGTACCTAGGCCCTTTGGGGGATAAAATGATGTTTGTTACCTAACTCTTGCCCTCAAGGAGCTCACAGAGTCCTTGGAGAGGTAAGAACCACCCATGTGAAACTATTAGACAATAGGACAATGTAGGATAAAGAACACAATGGAAAATAAACAACCACCAGGTTCTTGGTCCAACAATAATAATTAGGAGAGGTCAGGAAAAGGTGAGTTCTGTTGGTGGACCTGAAATCAGGGAGGCCTTCATCCAAGAGGTACAAAAAACAGGCAAGAGGAAAGGTGAAGAGTCTGAACTGGACACAAGCGTCCACTTGTCTGATTAATAGTAGTCTCTAACATTCACATAGCACTTACTATGATGTTAGGCACTATACTAAATGCTTTATAAGTATTATCTTATTTGAGCCTCACAACCATCACCTAAGAGATAAGGGCTATCATTATCCCCATTTTACAGATGAGGAAATGGAGGCAAACAGAGGTTAAGTGACTTGCCAAGGGTCACCAGTGTCTAAGATCAGACTCGAACTCAGGTCCTTACTAGCTGCCTCCTTTCTAGTGGTTTGAAGCCATGGTTTCTCCAGATTCTTGCTTCATTTGAAAATAGGCCAGGAAGGAACACTCCTAGCTGGTGTTCTCTATCCCTCATAATCACCCTTCTCTAGACAGTTTTCTAGGCTTTCCCTTTCCCCTCCTATATGTTTAGTAGGGACACTGGTTTTACCAGGATGGGAATGATGGGATCTCTTTCCAGATGGGACCAAACATTATAGCCTCTGCTGTGCAGTCAACAGTTCTAGGAAATCTGCCGATGAGAGAGAGTTGTTGCTTATGTGCCTGGAACATAGAAGGATAGTAGGAGCTTAATAAACCTTTATTGACTGGTTGTCACAGGGACATTAAAGAAGCCCTGTTAGTAAGCGGGATGTGCTCCTGATTTTATTGTAATAATCCCTTACCATTATAGGGTGTGTTTTGCTTTTACAGCCAATGCTCACTTAATACTTTGAGCCTCACTTTCTTCATCTCTACAATGGGAATAATAATACTTGAACTCTGGTCCTTCACTTCGTTAAATAATTCACCCAATATTACTCAACTAGATAGCCCCAAGTAGAATGCAAGTTTCTCTTTATTCCTAGTCTCGTGTTCTTCAGTACCAGGCCTTGACAATCATATTTTTTCCTACCTACTTCCTTTTTAGAACCCCACTCCTTGGGTGGGCCAAGACATAGTTGTTCTCTCTTTTATCATCCAGTAGGGATTGTGGGCCAAAGCTCTGATCAAGATTGCCAGAGCTGATTGCCTGCTATCCGGGCAATTCCTACTGGGCCTCCGGCCAATGAAAGCCTTTGAAGGATACTTGAGGGGAGGGAAAATAACTCCATCAGAGGAAAGGATGAAGCCAACTTCTGTTTTGTGTGCCCAGGACCCAGAAGCATCCCCTGGGAGAGAGGAGCAGGGGAGAAGGGGAAAGATCTTGAAATAGGCATCTGCTGGAGCAGTCAACATGACCAACAGAAACAGGCCAGCTAGAGAGGTCACCCAGACCCAGCCAGTCTGAGATTGATAAATTTCACTGTCTCCAACCAAGCAAAAGTCTTCAAAGGGAGTCCAAGAAACCAGATTAAATATTCTGTCTCTGAATACAACAAAACCAAAAAGAATACCTTTTAAAAATACAGCCACCCCAACATAAAAGGTCTCCATTCATTTTTAATGATGTTTTATTTTTCCCCCAAATACATATCAAGACAATTTTTAGCATTCATTTTTTACAGGTTCTTAATTCCAAATTTTTATCTTTTCTTCCCTCCCCTCTTCTGAAAATGGTAGGCAATTTGATATGTTACACATGTGCTATTACATAAAATATATTTCCATGTTAGTCACAATTGTGAAAGAAGAAAGATCAAAAGGGAAAAAAACACAAAAAAAGAATAAAGTAGGTTAAAAAATATGCTTTGATCTGCAGTCAGAGTCCATCAGTTCTTTATCTCAATATAGATAACATTTTCCTTTATATAATCCTTGGTACTTGTCTTGGATCATTGTGTTGCTGAGAATAGCTAAGTCATTCATAGTTGATCATCAAACAAAAATTGCTGATATGTGCAATGTTTTTCTGGTTCTATTCATTTCACTTTGCATCCATTCATAAAAATCTTTCCAGGTTTTTCTAAAATCCATTTGTTCATCATTTCTTATTGCACAACAGTATTCCATTATACTCATATACCACGACTTGTTCAGCCATTCCCCAACTGATGGGTAACCCCTCAGTTTCCAATATTTTGCCACCATGGAAAGGGTTGCTATAAATATTTTTACACATATATGTCCTTTTCTTGTTTTTATGATCTCTTTGGGATACAGACCTAATAGCTGGGTCAAAGGACATGCATGTTTCCCATTTTTGTCATATTAGCCATTCTTCTGGATGTGAGGCGGTACCTCAGAGTTCTTTTCATTTGCATTTCTCTAATCAAAAGTGATTTAGAGAACTTCTTCATATGTCTACAGATAGTTTTGATTTCTTTATCTGAAAACTGCCTGTTCATATCCTTTGACCATTAATCATCAGGGACTGACTTGTATTCTTATAAATGTGACTTAGATCTCTATATATTTGAGAAATGAGGCCTCTATTAGAGATACTTGCTGTAAAGATTATTTCCCAATTTTCTGCTTTCCTTCTAATCTTGGTTGCATTGGTTTTGTTTGTACAAAAAGCTTTTTATTTTAATATAATCAAAATGCTCTATTTTACATTTTGTAATGCTCTCTCTCTCTTGTTTGATCATGAATTCTTCCCCCTAGATATTTCAGGTAGACTAATGCTATTCTTGCTTTTCTAATTTGCTTATAGTGTCGCCCTTTAGGTCTAAATCATGCACCCATTTTGACCTTATCTTGGTGTACATTGTGAGATGCTGGTCTAGTGCAAAATTTGTGTCCTATCGTTTTCCAGTTTTCCCAGCAGTTTTTGTCAAATAAGAGTGCTTATCCCAAAGGCTGGGATCTTTGGATTAATCAACCCCAGGTTACTATGGTCATTTACTACTGTGCATTGTGTACCTAATCTGTTCCACAGATCCACCACTCCATTTCTTAGCCAGTACCAGACAGCTTTGATGATTACTGCTTTATGATATAGTTTGAGATCTAATACCGCTAGGCCACCTTCCTTAGTATGTTTTTTTTTTATTAATCCCTTCATATTCTTGACCTTTTGTTCTTCTAAATGAAGTTTGTTGTTATTTTTTCTAGCTCTATCAAGTAATTTTTTGGTAGTTTGATTGGTATGGCATTGAATAAGTAAATTAGTTTAAGTAGAATTGTTATCTTTATTACATTGGCTTGGCTTATCCATGAGCAACTGATATCTTTATGGTTAGATATTAATGTATAGATCTGACGTTATTTGTGTTATAAAGTGTTTTGTAGTTGTGTTCATACAGTTCCTAGGTTTGTCCAGGCAGGCAGACTTCCAAGTATTTTATATTGTTTATGGTTATTTTAAATTCTATCTCTTGCTGCTGGGCTTTGTTGGTCATGTAAAGAGATGCTGATTTATATGGGTTTATCTTATATCTTGCAACTTTGCTCAAGTTGTTAATTATTTCAAGTAGTTTTTTAGTTGATTCTCTGGGATTCTCTAAGTATACCATCACAACATCTGCAAAGATTGATAGTTTCCTCATTGCCTATTTTAATTCCTTTGATTTCTTTTTTTCTTATTGCTGTAACTAACATTTCTAGTACTATATTGAATAACAGTGGCAGTAATGGGTATCCTTTCTTCACCTTATTGGCATCTTATCAGGAAGGCTTCTAGCTTATCCCCATACAGATAATGCTTGCTGGTGATTTTAGATAGATACTGCTTATCATTTTAAGGAACACTCCCTTTATTTCTATGCTTTCCATTACTTTTCATAGGAATGGGCGCTATATTTTGTCAAAAGCTTTTTCAGCATCTATTGAGATAGTTATATGATTTCTGTTGGTTTTGTTATTGATGTGGTCAATTATATTGGTAAGTTCTCCTAATATTAAATCAACCCTGAATTCCTGATATAAATCCCACCTAGAAATAGCATATAATCCTTCTGATATATTACTGTAATCACCTTAATAGTAATTTGTTCAAAATGTTCACATTGATATTCGTTAGCATAATTGGTTTGTAATTTTCTTTCTCTGTTTTAGCTCTTCCTGGTTTAAGTATCAGCACCACATTTGTGTCATAAAAGGAGTTTGATAAGACTCCTTCGCCTATTTTTCTAAATCGTTTATATAGCATTTGGAATTAATTTTTCTTTAAATATTTGGTAGAATTCACTTGTGAACCCATCTGGCCCTGGGGATTTTTTCCACTCATTTTTGTTTGAGACCTCTCCCTCTGATCTCTAGCTTTTAGGGGTAGAGATATCACATGGGCCTAGAGCTAAAGCCATTCAGAGAGAGGATTGTGTGTGTGTGTGTGTGTGTGTGTGTGTGTGTGTGTGTGTGTGTGAGCCCCCTCCTGGGTCATGAGCATTTCTCATGATAAGAACTTTGAGCCACATAGCTAGTATTCAGAGGCTTTGAAAAAGTCAAACAGAAATCAAGTGAAAGAATAAGAAAACCTTACCAAAGAAGAGTTGGTTCTAGACACCAGAGCAGTTCCCTAGGACAGCATAATGTCTTCTTAGGAAGGAGCGCTGAGCCTTCCACAGTTACCCAGGATCTCTTAATCCCAAAACCTGATGGCTGTTTCTTAGGCTCCCTCCTTCTTAACCCCTCTGTAGCAGCTTAGCCTGTGTGATCACTCCCCCACTTCTTATGTTTTCATAGCCCTGCTCTCTGTTGATTCTCTTTCTATTGGTCTGGCTGCTCCTCAGTCAGTTGTTAAATATTTATTGATAACCTACTATGTGCCCAGGTACTGTGCTAAGCATGTAGTCTCTTTTACTTGTTCACCATCCATGGTTTACTCTCCCTATGCTCTGACGTTAGCCCTTTTTTCTTCCCTTCTCTTCTCTCTTCTCTTCTCTTCTCTTCTCTTCTCTTCTCTTCTCGTCTCGTCTCTTCTCTTCTCTTCTCTTCTCTTCTCTTCTCTTCTCTTCTCTTCTCTTCTCTTCTCTTCTCTCCCTATGCCCTCTCTCACAGTGATCTCATCAACTTCCAGGTGTACAGGAAGAATGTCAGTTTGAACAAACCATAGAGTCCATGAAAGGGGACAATGTGTAAGATGACTGGAAAAAGAAGTTGAAGTCATGTGGTCAAACACTTTTAATGCCAAACAGAGGAATTGAAAATTTGTTTCTAAGAGGCAGTATGATACTATGGATAGAGTTGACCTCAAAGCCAGGAAGATATCTGAGTTCAAGTCCTGTTTCTGATATATAAGAGTTACATGATCTTAGGAAAGTATTAGCCTCTCAGTACTGTAGACAGTTTTCTAGGACTATGTGTTGCAAAGGAGGTGCTAATCTGCATTAGTAAAGGGAATTTCCTCATCTGGGAGCTTCCTATTCCAATGAAATCATAGATCCAGTCCCAGTCCTAATCCTAGAGAAACGGAAAACCACCGGAGTTTATTAAAAAGGAGAGTGACAGGATCAGATCAGAACTGTAAGAGATTTACTTTGGCATCTGTGTGGAGGATAGACTGCAGTAGGAAGAAGCTTGAGGCAGGGAGACCAGTTAGACTGAATTTTATAATGGTGAGATATGTTGACAGACTGAATAAGAGTGGTGGCCTTACTTCATAGGCCTGGATAGAACACTTCCTTGAGTCAGGAAACCTGAGTTCAAATCCAGCCTCATATATCATCTGTATGACTGTGGGAAAATCACTTAACCTCTGTCTGCCTCAGTCTCCTCACTTGTAAAATGGGGATAATAATAGCACCTGCCTCCCAGGCTGTTGTGAGGACCAAATGAGATAAATATATATAAATCACTTAGCACAGGGCCTGGCATTTCATAAACACTTGTTTCTTTCCTTTCCTTCCTTTCTAAAAACAAAGTGCCTCATAAACTTTTGAATGTTACAGACATGTGAAATATTATTATTAAGGGAGATGGAACAAAATCCTTCCCTAAAGGGAATCAAGAAGAAATACATCAATTCGTATGTGGTGGAAATATAGCAAGTTCTCAGTAAGTACCTTCTGATGTGACTTGGATACGGAAGCTCCAACTCAGGAGAGCCATGGGCTTGATATAAATTCCGATTATTTCTTTCCAGCTTTTCTCCACCCTCCAAGAATCCAACAATTCAACAAATTTACTCAGCACCTACAGTGTGCAAGGCATAGCCAAATCTTGTCAATAATTCTTAACTGAGCGCCTACTACATCCCCAATGCTGGACAACCATGGAGGACACAGAAGAAAATAAAAGACTTCAGACACTTCCCATAGCTCCTTTTCTGAAGTAGGAGATCAATACATGCTTGCCAAATTGAATTGAGTTTGTTGAGACTCAACTCACACATATGATAACAAAATCAGGATATAACCAAGTGCCAAATTGCGTAGAAGACACCCATAGTACCATAAGAATTCAGATACAGGGGATGGATTAGTTGATCTCCATTTTTTTTTAAACGAACCTTATGATTTCATCGGTGTAGGGTGAGGGACTTCCTCTACCCAGGTAGAATGGTAACCTTCTTTTCAATTTATAATCTTAGAGGATTGCCTAGATGTAGGGGCAGGGAACCTGAGTCCTCAAAGCCACATGTGACCCTCTAGGTCCTCAAGTGAAGTCCTTTGACTAAATCTAAACTTTACAGAACTAATCCCCTTAATAAAAGGATTGGTTTTGTAAAACTTGGCCTCGGTCAAAAGGCTGCACCCAAGGACCCCAGGTTGTAGTTTCCCCACCCTTGGTAGAGCCTTGGAAGATTAAGTGTTTAGCCCAGGATCACATAGCCAATATGTGTCAGAGGCAGGATTTGAGCTCAGGCCTAAGTCTGAGGCTAGCATCATCTGTCTGACTCTCATATCACCATAATGTGGAGTGAACTAGATAACCTCTTTATATCTTTGCCACTCTCAGACTTCTCTTTCATACCTCCATTTATCCACAAAAGCACTGGAAGGACATTCACTTCTTAGGCAGGGCATAGCAAGTTATTGCAATTTATTACATGTCTATCTTGGGTCTCAATTTCACTAATGCTCAAGTCAAACAGGGGCCTGGATTTGTTTCCCAAGATTCCATTCAATTCCTTGGTTCCTGTGGTTCCTTGAGATTCCAAGAAACTGAGGGCACTGAATAGGCTTAAAGATAAGTGAATATCTGTGTGTGGAGGCAGGTTATGCCTCATTTAAGAACATCAGCCTCAGCTTGTCCTCTGCCTTTACTTATTATATCATGGTGCTTTCTTGAAACAGATAAATGAGAGCTCAGAGTACATTCAAGACTAAGACTTGACCCAGTACCACAAATTCCTTTTTTTAAAAGAATTAACTTTTATTCTGCTCTGCCCACAGCATGTGAGAGTGCTCTGAGTAAAGTTTTCCTCCTTTCAAGTTCCCTCTTATTAGGAGAACAAGGTTGTAGTGTTTTATTTTTTCCTTTTGCATTCAAAACAGAAGAGAAATAGATTTTAATACAATAGATAATATATGTAAAGTACTCTACAAACCTTAAAAGTATATAGTATTTATTATATGACTACTCTATGCCTACTACTCTGGAGAGTTCAAGAACTAAGCAGCCAGGCTGCCAAGCCTCCCCTGATGGACCTTTCATTAAAACTGAGGATTAGAGCTCATCACAGTTGGGCACACATTCCAATTCTGCTCAGTGTCCTGACTTAATACTGTACATTCTGTTCTGAAGATGAGTCAAGATTTGGGTGGAGCAGTTCTGCCCTACCTCCCAGCAGCTGGAAGTCATCTTTCTCTCTTCCCCCCCAGAGGGCTCCTCCCCATCCTCCAGTCTCACTCTCAAGTGCATGGAAAAATCACCCTGTCCTTGTGTGTGTAAGTTGTCATCAGATGACAAATCACTGGATAAATCTTGGATTGTCTATACATAATAGCACACTGCAAAAGGGGATAACTGAGTCAGTCATCTTGCTTTTTTGGCCTTTGTCCTTCATCCCACTTGCCCCATCCCCATCCTAACCTAAGCTTCCCTTTCACGAATATCTAAAATATCTCCCAAAAATTAGAGAATTTTTTCCCTTGGCTTTAATTATGTGGGTCTTTCATTGCTTTATTGATTCACCATCTCCTCTTAGATATTTTCTTTCCTCTGGGTTGGTCACCTTTGTATGTAAACTGATCCAGGAGACTCACCTGTTTATCCTCTTCCTTGCAGGTGGAAAGACAGGATCGTACCATGGAGAGGGCTGTGAATTTGAATTCAGAAGGTGTATGTTTGAATCTCAGCCACTCTGGGAGTTGGGCAGGATTATCCCCAAGGTCCTATCTAGTTCTGAAGTCTATGATACCAACTAAAGCTAGCATTGACACAGGTTCTCAGCTGGTAGTAATGATACTCTCCAACCTGGCAAGGCTTCCTTTCCAGGGGGTGTGAAAGGGATGGTGGGGTATTTCTTAGGTAGCAGTTTGGGAAAACATCAACAGCTGCCCTGTGATTAATGCCACACCTCTTTCTTAAAGCCTTCCCTAATCTTCCTGAAAAGTAAAAACTTTTGCTTCTGTCTTTCAAATAGCACTTTGTTCTAGAACTTTCTAATATACTCATAATGTAATGTTGTATATTATAGTTATTGATATTCAAGTATTTTATCATGCTACTTACCTATAATCTCCATGGGGGAAAAGATATCTTATCTAAATTTTTTATTGTCCACTAATGCCTAGCAAAAGGCTCTGTATGTAGTAGCTGGTTAATTAAATATTTGTTGAATGACTTTGAACATTAAAACTCAAATCCTGAAGGAGACAGAGGGGGAGCAAACTAGGCTGTTAGAAATCTTACAATAAAATAACCTTATAGAATAAGAAAAAAAATAAGGGAAATCCACATAGAATCAGACAAAGAGGGAGGGATTTAGCCTCAGTGGGTCAGATTCCAATGTCAAATCAAGGATGAGATTTGGATAAACTCATTTGCATTTGACCAAGTTGGGAGATATGGAGATGATGGTTACTAAGCAAGAAAGTCTTACCATGAGTATAGAATTTACAAATGGAAGAGAGCTTAAAGATTATCTGGCCCAACTCCCTTATTTTAGAAGAGGAACCTGAGACTCAGGGAAGTGAAGTGACTTTCTTGAGAGCACAAAGTAGTTAGCAGCCATCAGGCCTAGAACCTAGGTCCTATGTTTCACAGTCCAGTATTCTCTTCCCTGTGCTATCCCTTCCTCATTAAGGGCCGTTTAGTGACAATATTGGTGACTGTGAGTAATAGCATAAGGACCTATATATTAGAACCTCATTACTCTTGAAATGTCATCAGCTAAGAGATTAGGGGGAGTCAGTATGCTCCAGGTCTAGCAAACAAGGCTATTCCTAGACTTTAAAACAAACAAGGAAGTAAAATTTAAAAAATAATGTTTTACAGACTAGGGAGGAGGGGAAAGAATTCTCAGCACAACATAAAAAATTAAAGCATTTCTTTCTTCTAGGATATAGGATATCAGTTTCACTTGGACAGTCTCAATTCAACTTTTAATTGATTATTATTACCAATGAATATTTGATGAGAAAGATGTAGTGCTTTGAAAACATTATTATCCAGGTAGTCAGAGGAATTGGGTTCTAAACCAGCCACTGCCACTAATTGTTTGAACTTGGGCAATTCACTTTTCTTAGAGCTTTATTTCTCCACTCAGTAAAACAATAGCATTGAATGATGCTGTCTCTAAGGTGCCTACCAACCCTATATTATATGGTTATGTAGTGAAAAGAACACTTGTCTTCCAGCCAACAGACTTGGTTGGAGTACCAACACTTATCTAAAAAAATGCTCGCTCTAAAGTCAGAGAACCGAGTTCAAATCCCTCCTCTGGTGGGTGACGTTGGGCAAGTATTTAAATCTATGGACCTCAGTTTTTTCATCTGTAAAATGAGGAGGCTGAACCATATGGTCTTTGAGGTCCCTTCCAGCTCCAAATCTACAATCCTACACCTTCTTTGAGGCTTCATCATCTTAAAATAGAGGTAATTCTTCCTTTCTTTTATAACATTGGCATGAAGCATTTTTATGAATCTTAAAGTACTGTATACATGTGAATTCTTATTATTATATGTCTGTCCAGACAGATTCAGTGCCCAAGGGCTAAGAATAAGGAGTGTGCTTGCGTGTGTGTGTGTGTGTGTGTGTGCATGCGTGCTCTCACATCTTAAAAAAGACTCAGTGCTATGCCTCAAACATTGCCAGTACTCAATAAATATTTGACAATTTGCTCGGAAAGAATTCATGAACTTTTGTTACAAGGACCTGGATGATGACCCTCCTTTGTGAAAGACAAAGGAATCTGTGTCAAAAAACAGCAGTTAAGAGGACCTAGAAGATGACAGCACTCCTGGATGTAACTATACCATAAACATTTATCCTCTTTATTCCAGAAGGATGGATTTGGCTAAGAAGAGATATATTCTATATCCCAGCCTAGCTTAATGGATGGAGTGAGGGACCTGTGCTCCAGGGCTGCCTCTGACACTACGAGACCAGAGTTTCTTTAATCTATAAATTGGGAGATGAAAATAACAGCTATAGTAGTACCTACCTTGACTCACCTTGAGTTGTGAGGCTCAAACATGAAAATGTCATTTACCTGTCTTATAGTGGAAATCATGCTAAAACCTGGGTTTGAGTCTGGGTTTCTGATGCTTATCATAGCTATGTGTCATTGGACAGATCATTTTATCTCTCTTGAATCTAAAAGAGGAAACTTGTATATAAATAAGTAAATATAATATAAACATAAAACATATAAGTAACCTTAGAAAGGGAGGTAGCAGGGGTAGAAGGAGAAGGTGGTCACCAGTTGAGTCTTTAAGAAAATCATGGATTCTAAGAGATGTTAAGGAAAAAACATGCTAAGCACAAAATGCACTCAGTGTAAAGGCACAGATATGGCAGATGGGACATTATGTGTAAGGAGCAATTAATATGCTAGTTTGACTGGACCAGAGCATATAGAGGTGAGAATGTATAAGATCTAAATTGTTAGGAAGATAGGAAGGATCTAAGTTTGAAGAGCTTTAAATACCAAACAGGAGTTTATATTCAATGCCTGAATACAATAGGGAGCCAGAGGAGTTTATTGAGTGGTGGAGTGACATGGTCAGACCTATGTTTGAAGACTATCACTTGGACTTGTACTTCCACATAGTGGAAGTACACTGAAATCGATAAGAGATGGTGATGACCTGAAATAACACAGTGGCTTTGTGAGTATAGAGATGTTATAAGGATAGAAAATACAAAATTTAGCAACTATTTGTGTATATGTAGGATGAATGGGTGTGAGTTGAGGGGAACAACAATACTGTAAACCTGAGGAACTGGAAGTATTATGATGCCATTGATTGTAATAAAAAGAAAAGTTTGGAAGAGAGATGAATTTGATAGGGAAAGATGATGAGCTCTGTTTTGGACATATTGAGTTTGAGACATGAAATACTAGAGATGATGTGGAATGGTACATAGAGAGCTAGCCTCAGATCTCAGATTCACTAGGACCTGGGTTCAAGCCCCACCCCTGATACATATTGGCTATGTGACCCAAGTCACTTAACCTTTTAGTACTTTAGGAAATTTTCTAAGACTATAAGTTGTGGAGAAGGAACTGACCATGAAATGTTAGAAGGAATTTACTTATCTGAGAGCTCCATAAACAGATGAAGTCACAGATCCAATTTCTATCCAGCTCCTTTCCCTCTTCTATGGGACATTCAGTTGAAAATGTCCAATAGGCAGTTGATAATGTGAAGCTGAAGTTTAGTAGAGAGAATAGAGTTGGATTTACAGATCTGGGAGACATCTACTTAAAGATGATCATTGAACCTATGGCAGCTGATAAGATCACTAAGTGAAAGGGTATAGAGAAAAGAAAAGGGCCTTGATGCATACCTATGGTGGACATGACATAGATAAAGCTCCAGCAAAAAGAAAGATTGACAAAGATCAGAGAAGAGAACCTAGGGATAGAAATGTAATGACCCAAACACTATCCAAGAAAAGAAGGTCAGTGCCAAATGCTGCAGAGGGATCAAGAAGGATGAGGACTGAGAAAAGACCATTTGGTTTGGTGATTTAGATGTCCTTGGAAACTTTAATTAGTGCAATGTCATTTGAATCATGAAGTTGAAAACTAGGTTGCAACATGTTTGGAAAAGAGTGAGAGGAGTAGAATCATCAAGGGTAGGAAGCCTTTCCAAGAAGTTTTGTTGAGAAGGGGAAGAACAATAACTACAGAGATGGTAGGACCAAGTGAGAGCTTTTTAAGAATTGGGGACACTTGAGTGTCTTCATAGGCAGCAGGGAAGAAACCTGTAGACAGGAAGATATTGAGGATTTAGAGAAGGAGAAATGAGAGCAATCTGCTTGAGAAGACAGAAGGGACTGGAATCAAGGGTACATGTGAAGAGGTTCAACTCTAGCAAGGAGAAGGGCCATTTCTTAAGGAAAGGCTAAAGTAAAAGAGAAGATAGTGGAGAATGATGTTAAGAGACCTTGAGATGAGGAGAAGGGGAGATAGGAGCGTGGCAAATGACCTTAATTTTTTTTAATGAAGAGGTGAAGTTCATAGCTGAGAGGGTGGGGATGGGGGGTTGTGGGAGGCTTAAAGAGAGAAAAGGTTTGGATTCAGCGGTAAATGGGATAGAGAATCACGTGGGATACGGAGGAGTGTAAGGATTGCCTTACTATGGTGGGAGCACAGTTGAGATTAGATCACAGATTTGTAGGGGAACAAGTCAGTATGGTTTTGTGACTTCCTTCAGTTCCATTCTGCAACACATGAGGAAGAATGAAAGAGGAGGGTGGTGGGAGTAATCTAGGGCTGGGTTTTAAAGCAAGGTGTGAGTCACGTGAGTTCTCTAAGACAAGAGAACAAGGTGTTCAAGAATAGAGAATAGTGTAGAGTTGAACCTAGGGGTTCACCAAGGGTTCAAGATTGGTAGGAGAAGAGAGTGTACCTGAAGCAAGATCTGAAAAAGAACTGAAATGTGGAAAGACTGGATGGCATGGTGAAGAAGGGTTGTCATAGGGTCAGGAGTATGATGGCATAGGAAGAGATGGTATGATAAAAAGTTATCATCACATAAAGGAAATTCAGTGTTCTTGAACATGGAAGTAGAATATTTACTAGTGATGACAAGATCAAACAGATGACCATACCTGTATGTGGCTAAGGTAGAGGAGAGAACTAGATCACAGAAATTCAGCAATTTGTGAAACTGGGTATTTGAAAGAATTTAAACAAGTATGCTAAAGTCCCCTAGTATGAGGGCAGGAGTTGGTGTATAGAGAGAAATTATTTTCCAGTCACGACTCACTAAAAAGGAGGGAAAATATCTTGGGGGTAGGTAGATAATGGTCACTATGATATTGACTGAGAAATAAAATTTGCATGGAGTGAATGCCAAAGCAGGAGTTTGTTAGGTAAGGGTGGTAGAGAGAGTCTGAAAGTAGCAATGGGAAACAAGAAGTAGTATGAATCTTTCCCTAGGACCAGAAAGTTTCAGAGTGAACAGTAGAAGGGGAAGGCAGATCTGGATTGGAACATTTTTGAGGGGATAAGGGAATATTAAGGTGGATGGGAATGTGGGAACTGCCAGCCAGCCAGAGTTGGGAAGGGGGGTTTGTTTAGTGCTCAGCATATAGTATATTCTTGTTGGTTGATGAAACCTTACAGAAATCTTAACCATATAGGAATATGAGCTATATTATTATTAATCAATGAACAAATGAATAAATAAGCATTTTAAGTACTTACTATCTGCAAAGAGCTATACTAAATACTTGGGATACAAATAGAAAAAGAAGTCTCTACTCAAAAGCAGCTCACATTTTGGTAGTGGGAGATAAACACATATTTCAGTTGCAAGAAAGTGGTCTTCAGGTACAGTGACAAAGGTGGTCACTGGAGGTCCTCAAGACAAGGTTGAATGACTAATTGTTAGGTAAATGGCTGAGGAAATTTCTGTTCAGATAGACTGGCCTGGATAACCTCTGAGATGCCTTCCAATTCTGAGATTATATAGTTACCTCTAAACTTAATTCGAAGTTGAGCCCAATGTTTCACTGAGGGTGGTCCTAAAACTGAGTGAGCCTATAATGTCTCATCAGGAAGCATGGTAGAATGGAAAGAGCATTGGGTTTGACATCAGAGGACCTGGACTCAAATCTCACCACTGTCACTTCCTACCTATACCAACATGTCAAGTCATGTTTGTTCAGTTAATAAAAACTGAAGAGATTCAGTGCTCAGTTAGAAATCAGGGTGTGTGAGTGGCTCAGATCACTCAAGGAACTTTTTCACATAATTCCAGGGACCTTCCCAATCTCCAGTGTCCCTACACTCATCACCAAAAGTCATTTCCTTAGCCAGCAGCAACTTGACATCTGCCATATTGTTTCTCTCCCTCTTAAAGTCACTTAACCTAACTGAGTCTTGTATTCCTCATCTGTAATATGAGAAATTTGGACTAGAGAACCTCCAAGGTCCCTTCTGGCTCTAAATCTATGATTCTATTATCTTACAAAGAATGATAAAAGAACATTATATTGGCCAAATCAGCAGTAGCAGTCTCTGGTACATGTCGTCTCAAGAAATAACTGCATAATCGCATGGAAAGAGCAATTCAAGAAGAGCTAGTTGCTCTAAAGTTGGTGTCAAAGTGGGAACCAGGGAGCTGTTCTTTGTGATCTCTGGGAAGGAAAGCTTAAGGAAGGCATATGGAAAAGCAGGCATTCTTTGGTTGTCCCTTTGAGGTAAGAATAATTGAATCAAGGATGTGGGAGACAAAGGGGAGCTGTGTAATCAAACATTTGTCATTGGCGTTTGTGGTGCCCATGGATCATATTCCATTTTCTGGGAGTGATGAATTTGCTTTTGCAAACAAACACTCTCTTACCCCCAACCTCAAAAAATAGTAGGGGACAAGGGACGATTGGGGATGGAATCAATTACCCAGCAGATCAGACATTTCAGTTTAAACCCAAGACCTTGCAGAGCCTTGCATGAAATCTTACTAGCAATATAAACAGAACCGGTGCCAAGCTCACCACCAGAAGTATTCAATAATAAAACACAGCTGTCTCTGCTGGCATTTCCCCACCAAAGTTTGTCATTTTTACTATTAGAAATGCTGACAAAGGGAAAGCTGTTAAAGGAAAACTTTTTTTTCCTCCCAAAGAGGGAGGTTTTTGTGAACTGCAACCTAAATATTCACTTAACATTTGAACAGTCCATAAAAATAATTTATAACATAAGTTCTTCTTGGAAACTTATTTTGACCGAGGACTTTTGAGAGACCTTGGCTGATCTTGGCAAGGGTAATCACTTTGATTTGAAATCTATAAGTCTTGATTATTAAAATACTCTATCTCTTCTTTCCTTGGCTCACAGTGAAGATAATTAAAGAAGGGGCCTTGTCTGCCTCAGTTTCATTTCACTGGGCTAGCTAAAGAGGAAAGCAGAACCTGCTGGGTTGAAAGCTGTTGTTTTCAAGCCTTGTTACTGGGAGGAAAATACTGATATGTTATAGTGCCACTTTCAAAGAGAAAGCCTCAGATATAGAAAGAAGGGCTGCATGGAGATCAAAAGCCAGCTCACCTGCCAGCTAGCCTCCCTCTCCCACTGGGGCCATCTTGCCCATGGGATCCCAAAGAGATGAGCTGAATTTTCTAAAATAAAACTATGGATTCCGAGCAGACACCCATTGTAGGAAGGTGGGAAGAAAAGAAACAGGACAGAATGTGATTTCTATTAACCACTGTGCTTTCAAGCTCTGCCTCAGAAAAGAAAGGATTCTGTCCTGCTAGGGACAGTGGGAAATGATTTCCATCTTGCTCAACTCATCTCATGACAGCTAGTTAGTTTCTTCTTCCTTGGAAATCTTCAAAGAGCACTCAGGGGATACAGCCCTTCTAAAAAGCCCTTCTAGCCGCTTTAGTGAAGGGGCCCGTTCTGAGCCACAAGGTACAACTGAGTGGGACAGAGAAGAGGTGTGAGGGAGAGAGCAGGATTTGGAGTCAGAGGGCCTGGGTTCAAATCCCAGCTCTGCCACTTACCACCTCTGTGACCACGGGCAAGTCTCTTTACGGCTCAGTTATCTGTCCCATAAATGAAAGTGTTCGACAAAATGACCTCTGAGGTCTAGTCTGTGTTTGAATCTATGATTCTGTGATGCTACAATCCTGGGCCAGGAGGCAAACGTGTAGCTAAAATTCACATACTGTCACCCTGGATCTCAAGTCAGGAGGAAAAGCCCACGCTTGCATCTCCTCGCTCCCTGCTTAGTCCTCTTGGTCCCCAAGGCAGTGATCAGGAAGGGTAGGGCTCCCGAGGCCCTTCTTTGAAGGGTTCCCTGTTGGAACAATTGCCGGGAGAGGTAGCAAGTGCAAACACGTATGTAGAACCCGGTTTCCTGTTTGCGCTCTTGGGATAGGCAGGGTCTCCGCAGCCAGGACAGATGAGGGAAGGTGGGGGTGGCAGGGGAGAGAGCCATTCTTTTTCCTTTGAAGGAAAGTTTCTCCCTCCAGATGTTTTTCTGCTGATACTAAGTGGAGAGTAGGGTCTCCAGCCCCAGCTGGAGTTTCATTCTGGCAGCCACTTCCCAGCCTTGAGAGGAAGGAAAAGGAGCCAAGCCTTATGATGCTTGCTCCTGGCTCAAGCATTTGGGACACATTTCCCTCTTGTCTCTTTATTGCACCCTCCTCTCAACTTCACTGACCTTTCTCTGGACTGCTGTCCAGATGCACTACCCGACTTGTCCTCTCTCTAGAAAGGACTTTAGTACCACCTGGAATTTGGGGTTGCTACAGAACTCCCAAAGGACATCTTGGCATAGTAAACTTCCTCCCCTTAAAACTCCCTTAAGCACCTAGTCATTGTACCCAGTTGCAAATAGGACTCTCAGAGTTGGAAGGGACCTTAGAGACAATGGAAAGCGTAATAGATTGTGGAGTCACAGACTCCAAATCCTCCCTCTGCTAATTACTCTCTGGGCATAGTGCGGTGCCCATGTATTTGGTATGACTTAACTTCTCTGTGCCTCAGTTTCCTAATTTGTAAAAAGGGGGTTGGACTAGTGTACCTCTAAGTTGACAACTCTATGATTGGAGGATATCAAGTCCAGTTTTACAAAAAAAAGGAATCTGAGGACTAAAGAATGGAATAACTTTTCCAAGGCTATTTCACTTCATCAGCACTTTAAGAGGTTTGTGATTTCATCCATACCAGGGGTGCCTTTACTAAGGCAGATCACCACTCCTCTGTGAATTAATGGATCACTTCATGAGTTGCCCTGGCTGAAACAACCCATCACTTGGTAGCCAATGTTCTAATAATGAATCTCTCTAAACTTTTTTAAGCTGGTCCTCAGAAGACAGACACTTAGACTTCCCAGGCTGTTAGGATTTGCCAAAGCTTGAGGTCAGCTAGAATATCCTTTGGGAACACAAGGTGGCCTCCTTACCAAAATAAGGAACCAGAGGAGGAGGCTAATGGGAGAGCCGAAGGCCACATCAAAAGATAATGGCAGAGACTCAATCAGAATTTTAAAATTCTAGTGTGTTGCCATATCCAAATCTGTGTGTTTGCACTGGCTGTCCCCCATGTCTGGAATGCATTCCTGCCTCACCTCCACTTGGCAGAATCCCTGGTTTCCTTCAAAGTGCAATTCAAGCGCTACATTCTCTATGAAGCCTTTCTTCCCTTTTTTCTAGGCAGCAAGGAAGTATTGTGGAAAGAGAGCGCTGGATCAGGAATCAGGAAGATCTGAGTTCAAATCCTGCCTCTGACAGTTACAAGCTGTGTGACTCTCAGCAATTGACTCAATCTCTCTCAGTCTTATTTCCTCATCTGTAAAATGGAGGCAATAATAGTATCTACATTACAAGATTGCTATAAGGATCAAATGAGATAATATTTATAAAGTGCTATATAAATGTGAGTTCATATTATTGCCGGCTATTACCCTCCCCCTTCACCCCAAGATCACCTTATATCTGTCTGGTATATGTTACATACATATTCATGTAAGGTCAGGGGTCACACAGACTTTATAGTGGAATCCATCAGAGATAAAGTAGGTATCCCCTAGATTTTGTGTTTACCTGGGAGAAGGTATCCTTGGTTTTGGGGGGGAGGGTAGAATGGGGAGAGGAGGAATGTTTTATACCAACTGTTCTAACTATACCAAGTGAGTCAATATTCCTAAACAAAAAATAATGAACTCTGACTAATTGATAGCAACTGGATAATCAATGGGGAGCACACCTGTAGGGAACTAATGAGTACCAGTGTTAAAATACCACCACCTCTCAAGGGTTACGCCCAGAATCCTGAGGGGAGAAATAATAGTCATCCTATAGGGACCTACCTGACTGTAGAGAATACAGGTTGGAAAATAGTCCCAGACCCTGTGCTATATACATGTATGTATGCATGTATAGAACATAAGCACCTTAAGAACATTAAAGAATATTTTACCTTAGTCTTTAAAGTCCCAGTACATAGCACATAGTAGGCTCTTTAAATATTTCTT
Source organism: Pseudochirops cupreus (assembly GCA_028627135.1). NCBI lineage: Eukaryota > Metazoa > Chordata > Mammalia > Diprotodontia > Pseudocheiridae > Pseudochirops > Pseudochirops cupreus. The sequence continues at coordinate 203,096,419 of CM053581.1, read as the reverse complement.
TCATTAATAGATTGAATATATTCTACTCTATATTGTTAATTTTATTTTCATATTTTGTCTTATGTCTCGCTAAGTACACTTTAAGGTCCATGAGGACAGGACCAAACACCGCTCTGACAGGCCAGAAGGCCTGGATTCTGGTTCTGATTCTTATACCAACTAGTCATGTGACCTTAGGGAAGTCATTTCCCCTACTCTAAATTGAAGTTTTCTCATCTATAAAGTTTGGCCTATCAGTAAGACTATCTCTAGGTTCCTCTTAGCTCTGATAATCTATGCTTTTGCATTTTAAAGTTTCTATGTTCCCTGTTATTTTCTGTATCTTCATCCAGTGGCATCATATAAAACATGGACACTACTTTTTTAAAATTTATTTTTAGTTCTCAACATTCACTTTTATAAGATTTTGAGTTCCAAAATTTTCCCCTCCCCCTCCTCAAGATGGCATTCAATCTAATATAGGCTATACATATGTAATCACATTAAACTTATTTCTACATTAGTCATGTTGTGAAAGAAGATTCAGAACAAAAAGAAAAAAATCATGAGAAAGAGAAAAATAGAGCAAAAATAGTACTTTGATCTGCATTCAGACTCCACATTTCCTTCTCTGGGTATGGATAACATTTTCCATCATGAGTCTTTTGGAATTGTCTTGGATCACTGTATTGCTGAGAAGAGCCAAGTCTGTTGAATCTGATTCTCATACATGTTGCTATTACTGTATACAGTGTTCTTCTGGCTCTGCTCACTTTGCTCAGCATCAGTTCATGTCAGGTTCTCCAGGATTCTCTGAAATCTGCTTGCTCATCATTTCTTCTAGGACAATAGTATTCCATTACATTCATATACCATAGCTTATTCAGCCATTCCCCAGTTGATGGGCATCTCCTCAATTTCTAATTCTTTGCCACCACGAAAAGAGCTGCTATAAGTATTTTTGTACATGCGGGTCATTCTCCCTTTTTTTATGATCTCTTTCGGATACAGACCTAGTAGTGCTATTGTTATATCAGAGGGTTTGCACAATTTTATAGCCCTTTGAGTACAGTTCCAAATTGCTCTCCAGAATGATTGGATCAGTTCACAGCTCCATTAACAATGCATTAGTGTCCTAATTTTCCCACATCTTCTCCAATATTGAACAAGAATTGTTCCCTTCATCACTCTAGTGCTTGACATTCTATTGGTCTGGCATTACCACTGAGGCCTGGTCAACATGAGAAGAGTTGTGGAGTGAGAGGGAGTAGATTTTGTGGGTTAGTAGATATGGAAAACTGGAACAGGAGGAGAGAGAGTGTAAGAGGGGTTCTCCTTCCATTGTTTCACCCTAGCTGACTGACCTCAGTCTTATGCTTTGAAGTCCAGTTGCTCTCTCTTCCAGTTCCTCCCTTCCAGGAGGAAAATGAACCAATTTATGTACCATTAGCCCTATGCAAACTCCCAGACTGAACAGAGGACTCAAAAGATGTTAGAGGCAGCAAGTGGGTGGTGGAGATGCAAGGACAAGTTAGCAGGACTGTAATTACAGATGTGTTTTTTGGGCAACATCTGGGCTGGGGGGGGCCAGCGGTCCTTTGGGGTTAGATCACCTGAGCTAACAGCCAGCCTGGCTTCCTCATAATATCTGTAGGCAGTCAGCTTGGACAGGGATAACCCAGTTGAGTCAGTGCCCCCAGACACTTCCCATCAAATATCCCAGCTTTTTCTCTCCTCTACTAAACCACCATCCCACTGACCTTGGCCCCCTTCTCACAAGGTAAAAAAAAAAAAATCTGATAATCCTTAAAGCAATAAACCCTACCTTTGGAGATGCCTGTCCCCTGGGTAGAGAGCCCTGGGGATTCTAAAGGTTTTGAAGCAGAAGAAAATATTAAGAGTCTTCAATCCATGAGTAATTAAAAAAAAAAGATGAAAATGGCCCCTCTGTTTAAAATTATGGTCAGTGAAGTATCCTCCTAGTTAAAATACTGCATAGTCATAAAATTCAGCTTGAAAAATTATATGATCCATCTCAAAGCAGCTATCATCAATAGTTCTCCCTGTCAGCCATTTACAATTTAAGTACTGATTAAATTCTACAAAGGTGGTCACAGACATGCTGCGGCCCCCGGAGCTGGGAGCTGGGAAATGCTTTGAGCTTTGCAGGTGATCTTCAGCCCAGCAATTATTAATGTGCAGGGGAATGACATTGCAAGTAATGAGAAAACACTGTAACTTTAAAAGAGTAATTTCTTTAAAGGCAGAGAGGGACTGTTATCACTTTTCCCCCCCTAATTCTATATTTATTCTTGCTTAGCCCTTAACTTCCCAAGCCTCACGATGGGATAATAATGGAACCGCTCAGACGGCAATTTACCCCAGTGCTTGAGGCCCTGTCAAACTACATGGAGAGATGCCATAATCAAATTCATAATATCTTATCTTCTCCAGATAAAGTCATCATCAAAGGAGCGCTGGCATGAACAGAGAGACCATGCTCAGTTCAGACAATGCTTCAGTGGAGCTTGCTGTGACAGATGGGGGAGTCCCTGATTCCCTCCTACCTCTCTGCATGTGGCTGCAATCACTTTGCCAAAGCAAGGTGACTGATCTCTTTTCTTCTCTCCCTCCTTTCTATCCTCTGAGATGAAGTTTCCTATTGCAGGGTTATTTTTAAGTGTGTTTTGGTTGTTATTGCTTAAAAAAGAAAACGGAAAGGGTTAAACAGATTCAGACAGTCCATTTTGGTCACCCTATGCTTATTGGCTGACATTAGAAAGAGCAAATCCACTGACTAGACGTCTTTAGTTAAATCAATAAAATATTATTTAAAAAATGGAGTTAAGTGCATTATGTCTCCATTACTCCATTAGGGTTTGCCCTTAGTCACAGGAGGGAGACAAAGGTTCCCCTAAGGTAAATCGCATTTGTAGTTAACCTACAGTGGGGTTTTCCTCACCAAGGAATAATAATCCATTGAAAAGTGACATTTTAGAGTGAAGGGGAAAGAAATCTTTTTTTAAAAACAGAGCATTTAAAATGTGATTTTTTTCTTGTCACTATAAAGGGACACCATGGGGGCTAAGGTGGAAAATTCAGTTTTTCAAAAGCCCCAGGGTATTTGCTGCTAGAGCTGCCCCCAGCATGAACGTTATAGGCAGGCAATTCTTTCTGAATCATGGATAACTGTTACCTATATTCTTCAAAGCACTCAGTTCGTTAAAACTAACTAACAAACAACAACAAAAGTACCCTAGTTTTTGAAGGCTTAGGAGACGGCCTGGGAGCGTTCTAGCCCATCATTTCTATTGGGGCCCCTGAGGCAGAAGAAAAACACTGCCAAGGGCTTTTTCAACAGGTAAAACTGGTAGACATTGATCGGCAGACAACATTCTCAGACGCTTTAGCCATTGCCTTCAAAGGGCCTTTTTCCTCGTGGACAGTGACTCCTGAGAGTTCGAGGCAATCTTCCAACACCAGCCTAGCACGGTGGACTTTTGTTCTAGACAGATGCTGCTGAATCAGTGAGTATCCCTCCCTTTTTTGGAAGTAGAACTAACCCAATCAAAAGTTGTACCAAACTTCTAAAATTCAGAACTCAAATGTGGATTTAAAACATTCTCTTCCAACTATTTTAGGCCCAGTAAAGCCCACAAGCATATCTATTCTGAGAGGAAGACACAAAAAGATCCAGTTAGAAAATGTTCAGAAAAGCTACAGAATTATAATTACCCCTCCATGGAGGGAGAGAACATTCATTTTCTCTCCTTTTACAAAAAAAAAGGCTTTTTTTAAAAAAATCAAAGTCATATTTTAATGCTCAGTATCAGAGGTAGCTTTAGGGATAACAATATTTTTGTTTATGTAAAGTTCCTCTGCTTTGGGGCATTAGGGGCAGGAATAGACCACAGCAACAAGAAATCAGTTCTGAATGATAGATAAAGTATGAGGAGGCAGACCCTGATTGGTGTGAACAGGAAAGAGGGGAAAACAGGAGTGTGGGCAGCGAAAGGGCTGAGGGACATCAGAAGGAAAATGACACTGAGACAAGTATGTTTGTTTAGGACATTTCATTAATGATGGAGAGACTGACCTGACCCCTCTGCCATAAAGAGTCAGTGGGCAAAATTAGGCACCAAACTGTTCATAGAACCGAGAGCTCAAAGAGAGAACTGAGATCATCTAGCAAGTCCAACAGCCTCACTTCAGGTGAGAAGACTGAGGTTGTGAGTGATTTGTCGAGAATGACACAGAAGTAAGTGATAGAGGTAACATAGAAATAGTCCTGTGCTCTGTTCCCTGGGGGGCGAGGGGGTGGCAGAGAGAAACATAAGACTCTGGCCCTTTAATAGAATGTCTAGATTCAAATCCAGACTCTTTCACTTACTAGTCATTTCTTCTCTCCAGGCCTCAGTGTCCCCATCCATAAAATGAATTGTCCAGACTTGGACTGGATGATTTCTAAGGTTTCTTCTGGCTCTGTATCTCTGATCTTTGTTGTGGTTTCCCAGCACCACATAGAGAAAAGAATACTGGATTTGGGGTCAAGAGGCCATAATCCCAAATCCTCTGTCACTTCCTGTTTGACAAGTAAATTGCTTTCCTTCTCTTGGCCCATTTGCTCATCTGTAAAGTGAAGGGGTTAGGCTAGATAACCTCTGATCCTATGCTCCTTTGCTAAATCGTATGCTTCTAAATTTATGTTCCTTGTCCCACCACCTTTTCCAGTCTTATTTTACATTTTTCCTCTTCAGTACTCCAAACTCTAGCCACATTTGACTGATCACTATCCTCTTTCCTCTTTCTGTACTATCCTACTTCCTTAATTCCTATTCCCAAGCTATGCCAATTGAAATTATTTTCATCTTCCAGGTTCTCTGGGGTACCACCTCCTCCATGAAACCTCATTTCAGAAGTGAACTTTTCTTCCTTTGTGCCCTTTACAACACTGTAACTCTCCCATGAACTTAGATTCTCATTTATGTTACAGCTACGGAGAGAACACATCAACTTTCCAACTGGGCTGTGAATGCTACAGGGTGTCCCTAAAATCTGGACACATAGGAAATCTCCTTACCTATGCATATTTTCAAGAAATGAAATGAATGAAATTTTCAACAACATTTTATTTAATTAGTATAAATTTTAGCCATGACAATTTCATATGGAATAAAAACTTTCATTAGCTACTGGGGACTATTTTACACATTAATGAGATTAATTTAATTTAATTAATTAATGAGATTTCCTATGTCTCTCCTATGTCTTCCTATGAAATCACATTTATGCTAATTAAATAAAATGTTGAAATTTTCATTCATTTCATTTCTTGAAAATATGCATAGCTAATGAGATTTCCTATGTGTCCAGACTTTAGGGACACCCTGTAATGGCAAGGAAAGCAAAGTCAGTCCCTGCCTTCAAGGAGTTTCCATCCTAATGGAAGTAACAATACACACATTGGAGATGAGTGACATGGGGGTGGGGGGGTGGGGGCGCATTTAGTTTGGAAAGTTACTAGGATGGTGAGTGAAGCACCACCCAACCTGGAACAATGACAGAGCTGATGTGATCATGCTTGTGGTTCATGGCTGGGTTCCAGAACTAGGAGTTGAAGGATGAGGGAGGGAGAAAGGGTATTTGTGAAAAAGTGGTTAGAGAGGAGGATAGTAACATGAGACATGGTGGCTTGGGCTTTCCTGAGCTAACCGTCTGGGAGAAGTCATCCATTTAGCAGACCCCAGGGTAGCAATTTGTCTTAGAGTAGCAATGTAGCTGGTGAGGTGGAGATGGCCAGAGAGTAGAAAATTTTCTTGGTAACTCCTAACACTGAACTAATGCCCCCAGTAAGCACCACAGAATCCTGCATCTAGAGCTGGAAAGGATCTCAGAGCGCATCTGATCCAACCTCTTCATTTCATAGTTGAGGAAACTGAGGCCTATGTGAAGTTAAGAGGTCATGCATATGGTAGGCAACAAGGGCAGGATTTCAACACAGTTCTTCTGATTCTGGAGCCAGTCCTCTTGCCATTGTACAAGCCTCACTCTAGTAGCACTGAATATACCTTTCTCAAGCAAGCAAAGAAATTGGGCAGAAGAGGAGTTTTGGACTTAAAGAAGCAAGAATATTGGTATCCTAGGATTTAGAATTGAAATGGACTTTGGAGACCATCAAGTCCAACCTCCTCATTTAACAAATGAAGAAACTGAGACCCAGAGAGGTCAGATAACTTGCCCAGCATCACATAACTAATAAGAGTCTGAAGTCAAATTTGAACTCTGGTCTTCCTGACTCCAAGTGCAGAATCCAATCCACTAAACAATACTGCCCCTACCTGTAAATCCTCTTCCTCCTCTTCTCTACCTCTTGGTTTTCTTCAAGTGCCAGCTAAAATCTCAAGTCCTAAAGGAAACTTTCCCCAGGCCCTCTTAATTCTAGTGCCTTCTCTCTGTGGATTATCTCTAATTTATCCTGTATGCATCCTGTTTGTTCCTAGTTGTTTGCATGTTGTTTCCTCTTAGACTATGGGCTCCTGGAGACCAGGGACTGTCTTTTGCTCTTCTTTGTATCCCCAGCTCTCAGCAGAGTGCCTGCCACATAGTAGGGACTTAATAAATGTTTATCAACTGACCAATCATGACTGGGGTTCCACTCAAACATTAGACATATAAATTCTAAAGCCCATTGGGAAGAGGATACATTTGAGGCAAAGCTCCTGCTGTCTGTATTCACACTGACTCAAGGGTGAAGCCATTATTAAATGGGGCTAAAGGCAGGAGGGTATTGAAAGAGCCAAGCGGGGAAAAACCAAGAGAAGAATTGCTATTGGACCTGAGAAGCACAGGTTGAAAGGAATAGCAGAAAGCAGAAGTCATGGGTTCTGCTTCTGCATCAGAAGCTAAGTGTCTGACTTTAGAGCCCCCACTCTGAGATGTTTGCAACAGCTGTACCTCCCAGCGTGGGTGCAAATTCACACATTAGTCCCTGAAGCAAAACCTCACCAGGGAGGCCCCTTGTTCAGGTGCTGTCATGTCTTACAGAGTATGAACTGTGGTTGTTTGGTCCCATAGGGATCCTAGTTTCCAGGTGGAGGTGGAAGGATCCATCAATTGCACCACTTGTCCTCACACCCTGCCCTTTGAGATGGGGATGGAGACCTTGTATAGGGATTCTGGCATCACTGAAAAGAACTAGAATAGGAGATAGATGGCCTGAGTTCTGCTCCTGGTCCTATCACTATATGTCTTAGCATAAATCACCTAAATTTTGGGGGCTTCACTATCCCCATTTGCAACTTTAAAAAGTGGGGCTGAATGTTCTTGAAGGTTCTAAACTCCTATGATTCTAAGTCTTACTTTGAGATACTCCCCAAATTCTTCTTTAAAGAAAGGTAGGCTTCTTGCATCATCTAGTGAAAGCTACCAACCTCTAGGCATAGAAATCATTTATTCATTCGCTCACCAAGTATTTATAGAATGCCTGTTGTGTGGCCAGTGCAATGCTAGGTACTATGGGTACCTACCCTGTGGTACATGGTTGATTTTTCAGCTGCTGTTTGATAATTATTTAAGACGTATTTCAGGGTGGAATAGTGTATAGGGAGCCAGGAAAATGTGAGTCCAACGCCTACCTCTGACCATTTTTTTTTAGCTCTATGTCCTTGGGCAAGTCACTTAGCCTCTGAGTGCCCCCAAGCAATTCCCTAACACTATAAAATGCAGAAAAGTTGCTGATTTGCATTGGTAGAGAGATTTCTCTCATCCCAGAGTTCCTTATAAGCAGTGGAATCATCTAGTCAATGACCATCATTGCTCTGTTTCATTGTAAGCTTCTTTAGGTTCAAACAGTAATATGGGTAGATAAGGAAGGCAAGATCACTGTGACCTGGGATGGCCAGAAACAATATGGAGAAGGAATGTCTTGAGTTGGATCCCCATGGTATAGAATGAGTGCTGAGTTTGGAATCAGATCCTACTTGCCAATCTCTGGGCCTCAATTTCTTCATCTCTTAAATCAGCAGATGGGACTAGATCATCTTTAAGGTCCATATCCTGTTATCTATGAAGGATAGATGGGTAGGAGATAAATGGGAGATAAAAAGGAGTTGGGGAAAGTAGTAGGCCAGAGGTCAAATGAGACCAGTATGTGCAAGGGACAGCAAAGAGCTAGATGGGGCAGGAGCAGAGTTTTGAGTTAGGGAATTCATTGGGAGCCACACTCCTGTCCTTCATTCCTTTCCCTGGATTCCTTTCCCCTCCCACATATCCCCTAGGGAAAGATCAACTTAACTAAAGGGAAAATGGTCCGTTCCTTTCCCACCAGGTGCAGGAAACACCCTTAGAAATATAGTCTTGAAGCTGGCAGGGACCCCTGATATCATCTAGTCCAGACCTCTGTTGCACAAAAATCCTCCCTACTGCTGAGGTTTAGAAGGGTGCTGGGAGCTTGAAACAGCCACACATGGGTCCTGCCAGAATGAATTCAACTGAAGCCTTCTTTCAGCCAAAGGAAAACAAGGTTTATTAAAGATCTGCTATATTGGTCAGACTCTTAAGGAATTTGAACATTCATATTGCTAATATAAGCAGGCCAGATGAATCTGTGCACTTTCATGGAAACAAATGGATCTTATATACAGAAAGACTGTGTGTGTGTGTGTGTGTGTGTGTATCTAGGATGGCCAAATAGTCTGGATTGACTGGAGGAGAAGTGTAGGGAGGATTCTGATGGGAATGGCCAAAAAGCTGGAGTGACTGTGAGGTAACAGAAAAGGGCCAGGAATGCCAGGGACCTGGACCATGTAGCCAAGGGAGACTGGGGTCTAGAAAGGACCAAGGAATGTAGGGCTAGGATGGGGCCAGGTGCAGACAATGAAAGGCCAATTGACTGGGATGGCTAATGCCTCAGGCTAATGCCAAGTCAAGTAGGAAGATGCAAGGAGAGTTCAAGGGGGTTTCCAGAGCCTGTACCTCATCACTACCCTGTCCTTAACAAATACTCATTTAGACCTTGATTAACACATATAATGAAGGAAAACCTCCTACCTCCTGATACAGTCCATTCCACTTCTGAACAATTATTAGAAAGTTTTTCTTTAGGCAGGCATTCTTAACCTTTTATTTTGAAAGTCTGGTGAAACTTGTAAGATCTCTTCTCAGAATAATGTTTTTAAATAAATAAGATAAAATATATAGGATTACAAAGTACACCAATTATATTGAAATATTTATTAAACTATTTTTTAAAAACCAAGTCCAAAGACCCCAGGTTAAGGACCCCTGATTTACAACAAGCTGAAATCTATGTCCTTGAAACCTAAACCCATTGATGCTACTTCTGCTTTCATTTAGATACTTGCAGTCAGGTATGATATACCCTTGAGTTTTCTCTTCAGGCCCCAAATCCCAAGTTTCTTCAATGGAACTAAGTAAAATGACATGGTTTCCAGTTAGATCACCATCCAGGATGCCTTTCTCTACACATACCCCATTTTGTCAATGTCCTTCCGAAAATGTGGTATACAGAATTGGACGTGACATCCCAAAATATTCTCATAAGGGTTTCATTTCCACTGGCCTGAGTTGTAAAATTGTTGCCAGGCCATGGGTGGAAAAGGGCCTGGCTCTTTTCCACTGAAATTCAATGAACTTTTCCATGTCAAGGCTCTGAGAACACTCCCCACCCCTCACTTTCCCACAGCTCTCTTCTCATTCCCTCCATTTTTTTGTTGAATAACTAGCTCTTTTGTTATAGCCACAATTCTGTGGAAAGATAGAGGCCCTCACCCCACCCTGTCAATGTGGCTTCCAGAGGTCTTTTCTGGAAGAATGCTTTCTCTCCAGGGCCAAGAGAGATTTAGCCAGTCTGCCCTAATGGCCTCTTATCAAAGGAGATACTGTGGAGTAGGGAATCATGAAGGGCTCTCCCATGGCATTGGAGTGGGGGGGGGAGGGAATTAACTCTGCTTATACTATTGTCCACCCCAACACCACAGTGCACATAGACCTTCTGCAGGTGTGTTCTTTTCCTATGCCTAGAACTTAATAAATAGTCATCAAATCATTAATTGATTTATAGAACCTTAATCTAATACCAGAGGGTAGGCAGATGGAGAGACAGAGTCAGGAGATGGGATGCATCTGCAGCAGAGACCAGTGGAAGGCCCAGTCCCTTGGTTTCCAATGTTTGCTCTCTCTTCTGGAACCAGATAACAGTTTCATCTTCCTTCTACTCCAAAAGGCAATTCCAATTAAAGAATCGCAACATCCGAAAACCAGAAAGATCAGGGGAGACATCATAGGATTTAGAGATGGACGGGCCATTGGAGAATAGCATGTCTAACCCTCACCTTTTAGAGACTGAAGTAATAATAACTGACATTCATATAGTCCTTTAAGGTTTACAAAGAGCTTCACATGCATTATCTCACTTGAGCCTCACAATAAGCCTGTGACAGAGCTGAAGGAAGCATGGTATAATAGAAAAAACCCTACCTCTAGAGTCTCAGAGGAGACTTAGGTTCAAATCCTACCACTAGTGCTTATTAACTAGGTACCCCTGGGCAAATCATGTAACCTCCCTGGGCCTGAGTTTCTTCACCTGTAAAATAAGGGGGTTAAAGCACTTGGTGTCTAAAATCCTTTCCAGATCTAGGGTCCTCAGCATTATAGGTGTAATTATTATTATGCCCAAGGATATATTATAGCCAACTCAAACTGGAGAGCTGATTGTTAAATTTTCAATATGAGCCTTTACACCTCAGAAATCAGCAAATATTATGAATTAGGTTTGATTTATTGTTTTGTTGATTGCCTAGATTTAAGAAAGTAATGGAGAGAATGTTGATAATTCACATTAAACTTAAGAGTGAGCCATGATGTATATTTTCCCCCTAGAAGGCCAATTGGTAAACATTTACTAGCATGCCCCTGATTATGCCCATTTTTCAAATGAAGAAATTAAGGCCCTAAGACCTGCCCACTGTCACAAAAGCAGTAAGCACTGGAGGGAGGATTTTAACTCAGGTCTTTCTGACTCACAATTTAGCACTCAGTTTACTCTCAGGAGAAAACCAAAGCTCAAAGTCACAGTGGTTCAAATCCAGACTGGTTGGAACTCCTGACTCCACTGTCTCTCAATCTCTATAGGCTTTTCCTAACTTTCTATTAGAGAAGATTGGTCTTCCATTTTCTGGATGCTAGCATTTAGCATCTTTGCCTCAGTTTAGCACTCAGCGATATCATGAGTCATATGGCATGCTGGTGTTTTCTGGACACTAATCTTGTCTCTTCCAATAGGCTGGCTGTACCTCTAGGATGGGGGCCATATCTTGGATGGTTACAGAATCTTCTGAAAAGACTAAAACAGACCTGAGAAGACAGTAGGTACTCAATGATCACTTGTTGATAATCACCAACTCAGATAAGTAAAAGTAAATCTGTTGTAGCCAGAGCCCATTCAGTTCCTTATTAATCATTCATTCATTCTTCCACTCATTTTCATTCTCATCCAACATGAAGCTCAAACGTGTTGTCTGAGTGCAAAGCAGCGAGCAAGAATTGATTCTCCTCATTCATTCAATAAGTAGTTGTGAAACCCTATGCCCAGGCCCTGTGTTAGGCACCAGGGAAACAAAGACAAAAGCAAAACAAGGAACTTGTTTTATTCTGGGAGAAGCAACAATAATGATATAACAATGCCGCCTAACATTTCTAGTCTTTATAGTTTCAAAGGCACTTTCAAGCCAGTTCAACAACATGTATAAAGCACCAATTGGGATGGATTGGGTCCTAGATATTGGCGAGATCTAGTTCAGACACCATGGTTCCTGCCCTTATAGAGCTTAGTAGAGAGATATGACACACATACCAATGACTAGAAAACAAAATATATGAGAAGGGTAAGCAAAGCTCTGTGAAAGACTTTGATAATTGGGGTGAGGGGGGTGGAAGAATTTCATGGAGAAGGAACTATTTGATCTGGGATTTAAAAAGAATTCAACAGGTAGAGTGGGCAGCATGAGTAAAGGCCAGGGAGTGCAGAGGGCATGGAATATATGAAGGAGATAACAATATTCTAGTGTGACCAGAACAGGGATGGGCTAGAATATAGGACACATGGAGAACAGTAAAAGAACATGAGTCTAGAACAGCAGTTCTCAACCTATGGGTCGCGACCCCTTGGGGTCAAACAACCGTTTCACAGGGGTCGCCTAAGACCATCGGAAAACACATATTTCCAATGGTCTTAGGAACCAAGACACTGCTCCTCCATCCGTCTCCAGGCAGGTCCGCCCACATGCAGATACGCCCACATACGAGTGTTAAAGGGTTGCGCATTAAGAAGGTTGAAAACCACTAGTCTAGAAAGAAGAAGTGACTCCAAATTGAGGTAGGCTTTAGATATCAGGTTGAGTAGTGCCAACTTCGGTTGTAGGCAACCTGGTAGATTTTGAGCAGAAGAGCTACGTGACAGTTCTATGCCTAAGTGCTTCCCATAAATAATCTCATAGAATTCTCAGAATTGCCCAGTGAGATAAATTATATAAATAGTTCTAGAAGCGGAACAGAAGGGAACCCAAAGCTCAATTACTCTAACCCCTGCCTCTCATTTTACCAGTGAAGACACTGGGGCTAAGAGACATTAAGTGGCTTCCCTAAGATCCCATGGGTGTAACAGAATTTACTCGGTGGATTTTTTTTAGTTGAAAATTTCTCAGTGCATTAATAGCCTTGATTTATAAGGTAGATAGTTCAAATAAAATAATTCCTGTCATAGAGATGAAGAAGTTAAGTCTTAGGTTGGAGTTCGAATTTATACCTTTGGATTCCAAATGCAATGTGCTTTCCATTGTGGCATATTGCTTCCCAAGACCCAGAGGAGTATTTGAGTATTTTATCACCTCATCACTTTATAGATGAGGTGATAAAGGCTCAGAAAGGGAAAATGACTTGTCTAAAACACACAGTTAGTAAACAGCTGAGCTGGTATTGACTGAATCCAGCTCCTCTGGCTCCCAGTCCAATATTCTTTAGGCTACATTAGAATGGATGATCCCCACTAGAATGTACACTCCTTGAGAAAAGAAACTTTTATTGCTGTTGTTCTTGTCATTGTCCTGGTGCTTAGTGAAGCACCCAGCATATAGTAAGTGATAAATAAATGCATTACAACTGACTGACTAATTGATAACCTCAGTTTTCCATGAACCACTTTGATTCTCACTGCTGCTGGGATAAATTCATGTAATTTGCTTCCTTGGTGGCTTAATTCCCTCTGCTCTCAACTGGAGCCCCAAAATACTAAGCCCTAAAAATTCCATCCCCTGATCAAGTTTTAAAGACACATGATGCTAAAACTACAAGGTACTGTGATCTTATGTCTCAGTGACTCTCAGACGTGGGGTCTGAGAGTGAGGAATAGGGCGTTAGGAATGGAGGGGAAAAGGAGCTTCTAGGAAAGTAGAGAAAGTTAATCTGACTGACCTGACCTGACCTATAGCTAGCCACTCTTCTCTAACATGTATGTGTGTGTGTGTGTGTGTGTGTGTACGTGTGTGTGTGTGTGTGTGTGTGTTAGAAACTGGAGGGAGGTGGGAGAAGGAGAGATCATAACTGTCTCACAAGACACCAGTTGTCTGAGCCTGTTAAACTACCACCATAAACCAGACCTCCCACCATTCACACCAAAACAAATGGAGACTTGATTATGGGCACCAATAAAAAGGAAAATTGGTGAGTGAAGCTTGTACCATTTTGATATTACATTGATCCCCACAAAACCTTGGAAGGTTGGAGGCCTGCCTGCTTTTATGTGATCAGGAGACACAATCCCAAAATCCTTCATCTTCCACTGAAAACACTGTATGGCTCAGGACAGAGATGCCTCCTGGCTTCATTTCTCTGAGCATCACCTCTAAATTTGGCTTTAGAAAGTTTTCTTCATGGTTAAGAGAAAGAGAAATCTCAAGTCTTACCAAACCAGAACAGTGTGAAGGGGAAGCTATCAAGGAAAAAAAAGCCTCTCATCCAGGTCTATACAATGATAAGATGAAAGAACACCAGAGAGTGAAGAAACTGAATCCCAGAGAGGGCCAGATAGTAAGTGGCAAAGCTGGGATTCAAACCTTTTTTTTTTTTTAACTGCAAATCCGAAGCTCTTTGCAATGCATCCTAATGTACTGTATTCAAATACTCCTCTGGGTCTTGGGAAGCAATATGCCACAATGGAAAGCACATTGCATTTGGAATCCAAAGGTGTAAATTCGAACTCCAACCTAAGACTTAACTTCTTCATCTCTATGACGGGAATTATTTTATTTGAACTATCTACCTTATAAATCAAGGCTATTAATGCACTGAGAAATTTTCAATTAAAAAAAATCCACCGAGTAAATTCTGTTACACCCATGGGATCTTAGGGAAGCCACTTAATGTCTCTTAGCCCCAGTGTCTTCACTGGTAAAATGAGAGGCAGGGGTTAGAGTAATTGAGCTTTGGGTTCCCTTCTGTTCTGCTTCTAGAACTATGACCCTAGGATCCTACTTACATACGGTCAGGTTGATTTTTATTTTAAATATCATTTTTTGCTGATAGATGATGATCTGTCTAGGCTGTGTGTTATTTGGCATCCATAGGGGGAAATAACTAATGGCTTGTGAAATGGACAGGGTATTTTTCAACTTGAGAAGCAGCCTTCAGAACATGGGCCCTCCATCCGTGTGATCATGATTTCAGTCAGAGAACCAATTCTTTCCTTCTCTGAACTCGGCCTCCTCATTACGTATGCCCTGTTGCCCTTTCTTACCCAATAGGTTGGGGCAGGGAGACATAACTGTGATTACCAAAAGCCAGAGGAAATGATGTGCTGTCCTGTTCTGAGGGAGTTAGGACCAGCCAGATGTTCAAGGGGAATGAAGCCAGGATGAAGGGGCCTGATTCAGACCATTTCCATGAAGATTTGGAACAGAAATGTCATTGCCTTTGGCCTTTCCAGTATGGGGTTGACTCAGGGGGAATTTGAGGGCATTAAAGCAGTAATGGAGCCCAGGTTCCTTTCCCTAAGCTGGAACATGTCAAGGTAGAAGGCAACTGAATATAGCCTCCACTTAGAAATTCTCTGATCACCATATAAAGTGAATCTAGGACTCTATTTCATGGTGAAAAACCAATGGTAACCCAGGAGAAGCGATAATGAAACATACATATTTCCCTCTTGTTGTCAGAAAGGAAGAGGCAAAATGTTTCATGTGTTGTGAGAAGTGGTTGGTCACTATGTCTGTTTTTGTTACAGGGAAAGTTCAAGTTGGGGTTGGAGGGGAAGATGAAGGCATACCCCAAAATAATTATGATGTGGAAAACAAAAAGTATCAATGAAACTTTTTTTAAGATAAATTTTGGCTCTACTGGCCTCATTATGCCTTGAAACCCTAATGAATTTAGATGTAGGTACTCTTTTCAATGGTGTAGAGAGAAGCTCATCTACCCATGCCTTCTCACTATGCAAGTGTTGTCCATGCCCCCTTTTAGAGGAGGTACCCTACGTGCCTGAAAATATGTGATAGATTCCAGAATAAAGGGAAATGTGCTTTTAGCAATGGAAGTGATGAGTCATTCTCCAATTGATAAATGGTCAAAGGATATGAACAAAGAAATAAAAAGCTATTTATAGTCATATGAACAAATGCTCTTAAACACTATTGATTAGAGAAATGCACATTAAAACAACTTTGAGGTACTACCTCACACCTATCAGATTGGCTAACATGAGAAAAAAAGGAAAACAATAAATATTGGAAGGCAGGAAAAATTGGAACACTAATGCCCTGTTGGTAGAGTTGTGAACTGGTCCAACCATTCTGCAAAACAATTTGTAACTATGCCCAAAGGGCTATAAAACTGTGCATAATCTTTGACCTAGCAATACCACTATTATCTATGCATTTCAAAGAGATCAAAGAAAAAGGAAAAAGATCTATATGTACAAAAATATTTACAGCAGCTCTTCTTGTGGTATCAAAGAATTGGAAATTGAGAGGATATACATCAACCAGATAATAGCTGAACAAGTTGTAGTGTATAATCATGACAGAATACTATTGTGCTATAAGAAATGACGAGCAAGATGGTTTCAGAAAAACCTGGGAAGACTTATATGGACTGATACAAAGTCAAATGAGCAGAACCAGGAGAACATTGTGCACAATAACAGCAATATTGTATGGATGATCAACAGCAAAAGACTTAGCTACTCGGATCAAGACAATGTTCCAACGCAGTTCTGAAGGACTTATGATGAAAGATACTATCTGCCTCTAGAGAGAGAATTGATGGAGTCTGAGTGCAGATTGAAGCATATTTTTTTCACTTTATTTTTCTTGTTTTTTTTCTGGTAACATGGATAATGTGGAAATGTTTTGCATGATTTCATATAATTCATATCATATTTCTTGCCTTCTTAATAAGTAAGGAAGGGGCAGGAAGAAGGGTAAGAATTTGAAACTCAAAATTTTTAGAAAGTGAATGTTAAAAAATGATAAATTTATTTTTAACAAAATGATATATGTGACCAGGTTGAAAAAGTTAAATGAATTTACTCATCAGGATGTTGATCCCAAGTAAGTTGAGTTCCTTAAAAGCCTGAAAAGACCAGACAAACGACAAACAGCTCCACCTTGGGAAATCCAAGTAGGTGGCAGCAGACTTTGTCTTGGCTTCCAAGTGGGCTCCAGAAGACAAACATGAGATCGATGGGAAAAGAAGACAGTAAATTAAGCTTAAGAAAGTTATTTACGTTCCTGGTCATTAATAAAGAGAATTTCAGGTCAGGATTAAATGGCTGAGACACTCTGCTTTGTAACTGTTTTATGTGCTACAAATACTCTTTGCACTCTCCAACTGCCATACCCTTTTTCATTATGTTTCTTATGCATGGAATACCCTTCTTCCCACTCTTTTGAATTTCTACCCATCCTTTAAAACTCAACTCAAATGCCATCTTTTACATAAATCCCTCTTAGATTCCTCTGCCCCCCCCAAGAGAATAACAACCTCCCATCTCTGACTCTTTGTAACATTTTGCTTTGTAATCTTAATCTAAGGCACCTATTTATTATTACTGTGTATGATACTGGTGTCAATTTCTTATCCGCCTCCCTCTTAGACTATAAGTTCCAGGAGGGTATGAAAAATTCCTTAGCTAAACTTGACACCTAGCTCCAAATGGGTGTGTGTGTAATAGATATTAATTGCACTTGTATTTGTCAACCTTATTTTTTTAACATCAGGCAATCTTATTTCTTTTTTAATTTTCTAATTTTAAAATTTATTTCATTTTTAATTTACGGGATAAAACAAGCATTTCTATAACAGTATAATAAAAATGACTGCACATGAAACTGTAAATCTATTATGTACAACTTGCTATTCCTTTTAAATATATAATAAAGTTATCAAGTAAATTTCTTTATTTTTGTCAAGTTCATTTTTAAAGATTACCAGAGATAGCAATTTCCCTACCCTTCCTATAGTCTACTTTAGTCTTTAATTACCACCCTACAAAACTATTTCTTATAGGTCATAGGAAGGGAAGCCTAAAGATCACCTAGTCCAACCCAATCATTTTACAAATGAGGAAACTAAGGCCCAGAGAGGGGATGGTTTTTGCCCAAAGTCACACAGTTAAGCAATGGAGAAACTGGGATTCAAACTCAGGTCTTCTGAACCCAAATCCAGGGTCACTTTCATTATATTGTGCTGTAATAAGTGAGACTAAAAAGAGATTGAGATCCATGTGTCCCATGTACCCACTGATTTAAAGAATGATAACTTGGATGAGCCAATGATAATGACCTATCTTATTCACATTACTCTCTGTAATTCTTTCTGCACTTTAGCCAACCTGGGCTACTCTATGCTCCCTCCCCACACACATGCCTAGTCACTGTTCCTTTGCTTAGTCTGCTCTCTACACATGCA
This sequence comes from Pseudochirops cupreus, assembly GCA_028627135.1. Lineage (NCBI taxonomy): Eukaryota > Metazoa > Chordata > Mammalia > Diprotodontia > Pseudocheiridae > Pseudochirops > Pseudochirops cupreus. Next base: position 203,078,461 of record CM053581.1, on the reverse strand, counting down.
GCATCCACTCTCCTTCTTTGCCTAGGGAAATCCTACCCATCAATAAAACCCAACACAAATGCCATCTCCTCCATGAAGTCTTCCTTGATTGCTTCTTTGAAGGGTGCTCTTTCCTCCTTGAACCTTAGATAGCACTTTGTTCTATACTTGCCTAATCCATTTTTCATGTGTTACTGCATAAAAGTTATCTGTGTATTTATCACTACACCTCCCCCTACTTTCAACACATAGGTAGTCTAGACTTCAAAATACTCTTTGTTTGTTGGTTTATCAGTATAGAGCAGCGGTTCTTAACCTGTGGGTCGTGACCCCTTTGGGGATCGAACTACCATTTCACAGGGGTCACCCAAGACCATGGGAGAACACATATTTCCCATGGTCTTAGGAACCGAGACACCACTCCTCTATCCATCTCCAGGCAGGTCCGCCCACATGCAGATACACCCACATATGAGTATTAAAGGGTTGCGGCATTAGGAAGGTTGAGAACCACTGTTGTAGAGGGTCTAAACCTTTTATCTGCAAATAATTGGTGCTTAATAGATGTTGTTGTGCTGTTGTTGTCCACTCTTCAATTTTGAAGGGACCAATGACCTCACAAGGGTGATGACTTGCTCTTATATTGTATTTAAGTGAGGCAGAGTTGCACAAAATCATCAACCTCACTCTTTCTGAGTCAAAAAGACAAAAGTCAGAACAACTGGGAATGGTCCAGGAATGCACTGGATGATCTTGGCATCTTTAATGTCTGACCAAGCTCTAACCACTCCACAGTGCCTGCTTCAGCTGCCTTCATCGCTCATTCTGCCAGGAGTAGTCTTCACATGCTTGGGGTAGACATATCCATAACTCACTGACAGTTCTGAGGCCTGTGGGTTACCCCCAACCTTGTTTAGCCCACTTGCCAAGAAAGTTTTACCGAGGTGTGGCCACTGTATGTGCTACAGCCTCTTGGAGCCACAGAAGAGAGTTGGGTAACAGGTGGACAGCAAAGGTGGATGGGCAGCCCTGAAAAGGGCTTGGCAAGCAAGCCCTCACACCAGAGGAGCTGGACCTCCCTGAACACCCCAAATATGCAACAATTAATTCAGATTAGCTTAATAAATATTTGCTGTATGAACGAATTAATGAAGTTTTAATGATATGAATCCAAGTTTTGGACCGTCAAATATCCCTAAGGGGCATAAGGAAGAGAATGCATGTCCTTGTTTTATAGAATTAGATACTGAGGCCCCACAAGAACATATGTATCTTCATTGTCCCAAGAGGTTATCCAAAGAGCTCACCAATCTGAGTCTCTCTTTCCAATTCTGGGTGATAAGCACATATCCTCCAATTATAGGAGTACAGGGGTTGGAAAACAGCCAAAGGAGTTTGAGGAAAATTGGGGAATAGGAAATGCTCCTTTAAAAAATCAGTGGTGCCTAATCCAGTGCATGTACTCATTAAGACAAACGCCCAGTGAAGTTTCAAAGTTGCAGAGAGGGAAATTTTCATTCAATTATCACCAAAGCTGAAACTTTCAGGGAGAAGCCTGTGGTATCGTGGAAGCAGCACTGAAATGGGGGTCAAAAAGCCTGTGTTCCAATGCCAGTTCTGTCACTTGCTACCTATATAACCTTGACCTTGTCCTTTTCTAGGCTTCAGTTTCATAGGATCAGGTATCTAGAGCTGGAAGAGACCTCAGAGGCCATCTAGTCTGACCCTCTCATTCTACAAATGAGGAAAGTGTGCCTAAAGGACTTGCTCCAGGCCAGACAGTTGTTTGAGGCAGGATTTGAACCTAGGCCTTTTGAGACCCCTGAACCAATACTCTTTCCAGGGTACCTGTATTATTTTCAGTTTCCTCCCCTATGTAGGGAGGAGTTAGACTAGTTTGTTATTAGTGCATCTCTAGAGTCCCTTCCAGCTGGGGTGGGAGTGAGGGTGGGGAGGGGGCGAGGGCAGGCTAGGAGCGGAGTGGGAATGGAAATTCAATACCCAGTCAACACGTGAAACTTTGCAGCATCTCCCAAAGATCTGGTACCTCAAGGGCTGGTAGGTGAAGCCAATGTTTTGCATACACTAGGTCATGGCATTTAAAACACCAACATCTCAACAATTAGAAAAATTTGGAATCTGATTTTGGAGCTTCAGACAAGATGACATTGTCAGCTCTTCTGTTTGGAACGGATCGATTCCCACCCACCCCCGCACCCCCCAAAAGCTCAGTTATTCCCAGCCCCCCCCCCCCCCCGACTCAGACGCAGCACCTTGTATGCCTGTACCTTGAAGCAAAGAAATGAGATAAAAACTATTGATTAGCAAGGCGCAGAACAGAGTGGCGTGTCTGTAACCTTCCTTTGTCTTGAGACTCGGGAGCTGAGGCAGCAGTAATCGGATTCTGCGGGAGTAGCCCCGGGATGAGGTCACACTGCTGAGCAGCAACGGAAAAAGCCGCAGTCAGCGAGGCCGCCCGCAGCAAGCGCCCGCCCGCCCGGAGTTGGGAAGGCGGTTTGATGGATGCGCTTTTTGAAGGTTATTGTCTCTGGAGGCAAAAGTTGTGTAGATCCCCTCCGGGAAGGTAGCTGGCGGTGGAAAGGAATCCTTCCCACCCTTTCCCTTTCCTGGAGGTGCAGGGAAGGGGAGGGGAAGGGGGGGAAGGGGAAGGACTCACGCAGGGGATTGCTTTTAGGATAAGAGAATTTTCGTTAGAAGGGATCTTAGAAAAACCAAGTAGTTCAAGTTTTTCATCTCTCTAGGCCTTGATTTTCCCATCTGTAAAATGAGGAGATTGGACTAGGTAACCTTTTAGATCTCTTCTAATTTTAAATCTAATCTAAATCTAATTTAAATTTAAAGTCCCCTCATTTTGTTTTAAAATATATTTATTATTTTATTTTTACATTGCCTAACTTCCCTCCACCTCACCCCCATTCCTTCCCCTCCTCCTTCCCATATATACAATGTTCCATGCCAGTGGGGCTCCCACTTCTGGAAAGGAGTGAAAACTCCCTCATAATCTCAGATGAGGGGAGTGACCTGTACAAGGTCATACTCACTAGGTCCAAGTCCAGTGCCCCGGTTCTGCCTTCAGCCCTTGAACCCTTTGGATTATAAGGGGGGTGGGGTTGGAGAGGAAAGGGGCATTGTATATGGGCTTAAGTCATGTCATTAGAAGGAAGGACAATCTATTAGACTGCTTTTCCCACCAAACAATTTAAGTCTTTCTGTAACAAGAAGAGCTTCTGAATTCAGAAATAAGAGATGGGTTTGAATCTTAGATGTATACTTGCACTGAGGCTGTACACTTGCCACTTCTGAGTCTTAGTTTCTTCATTTTAAAAGTAGAAACATTATTACCTGTGCCACCTACTTCATAGGATTGTTTCAAGGAAACACTTTGCCAGCCTTTATGCTCTATAAAATATGAATTAGTAGGTGTAGCAGAAAAAAGAAAAAAAGCATCAGACTTAGAACCAAGAGGATCTGGGTTTGAATTCTAACCTATCCTGCCTGTGTGAACCTGGGCAAGTCACTGAACCTCTCTGACCCTCAGTCTTCTATCTATAAAATAAGGGAGGCAGACTTGATAGCCTTTGAGGTCTCTTTAATCTCTAAATCCATGATTCAATGATTTCATTATTATTCCTCCCAGACCTTGTTCCAGATGGTTATCCAACTACTGGTTCTGGTTTCTCTTGAAGAGAACCTGCCAGAACCAGGATCACAGATCATAGATATATGATTCAAATATTTCAAGTTGGATGAGACCTTAGAGGTCATCTAATACAACCCCTGCATTTTAGAAATGAGGAAATTGAGGACTCAGAGAAGTACAGTGACTTGCCAAAAGTCACACAGCTAGTATATGGCAGGCCCAGTTCCTCTGACTCCAAATTCATCACTTTTCCCGCTATATCATGTCTTTTTACCAATGGTAGAAGACATAGTCTTATATATCCCTTTTATCACTAATGGTACCTGAAGGCAAGTACATTCAGCCCAGGTGTGACTCATTGGGAACGGTAATCCATATTAATGCCACAACCATCAGTAAAACTAGTCTATGGGCAACAGTGAAGAATGAAATAGAAAGCATTGACTTGTTTAGCAGCATTATCTTTTACAGGAGAAATGGAGGAAAGCAGAGGTTTTTGGTTTTTTTAGGGAGGATCACAAATTTAGCACTGCCAAGGACATGAGAGGTTTGTCTTTCCCAGACCTCTCATTTTACATTTTGCTCTCCTGGATCTGCCTCTGCCTCTCCCTCTCTGGACTGCACCACCATGCCTCAGCTGCCTTCTCCTTCTGGTCTGACCTCGGCCCTAGTACCCTCCTCACCCTAGAATGTTGCTCTTCTCCCATGGTCCTTTTTTCCCATTGATAAGCTCCAGTTGGAGCCTCTGTTTTGAGAATGGGCCCAGGCCAGCCATCTTTCATGCCCTTTCTGGCTCCTTCTGACCCTCCAAACTTCTCCAACATCCCCAGACCACATCTCCCTTTTCAGCTCCCGTTTATGTGTATTCTCCCATTAGAATGCAACTCTCCTTGAAGGAAGTGGCTTTCTTTTTGCTTGGATTTATATACCCTGTGCTTAGCACAGAGTCTGACACATACACGAGGTCACAGCATTTAAAAACACCATCTTAATAAATGCTTTTGTTGAGTTACAGATGAGGAAACTGAGGTCCAGAGAGGTGGAAAGTAGTAAAGGGTCAGAATTAGTATTAGAATTCAAGGTCTTTGCCTCCAAATCCAGTATGCTTTCCAAGACTATCGCTTGAGCCACCAAGGGTTTTCCTCAGGGAAAGACCTATCAAAGAGCTCACTCAGACCCCAGCCTAGGGAGAATGTCATAGAACCTCCGGGGAGGAAGGGATGCCAGAGGTCATCCCATAGAAGCCTTCAAGGTGGCTCTCACTGATTTTGGTGGCAATAATCCAGGTAAGCTCCCAGAGCGTAGGCACTGTCTTTTGACTCTTTTTGAATCCTCAGAACTTGATGCAGTGTCTGGCACATAAAAGGCACTTACTAAATGTTTACCCATTAATTAATAAAGTCAGGGTCATGGCTATATAAAAGAAAGGAAGGCACACAGCTAGAGAATTCAAGGGAGAAGGAATTCAGGCTGACTAAATCAAGGGACTGGGGATGCTCAGACCTAACCCTGTCTATCTGGTCTTTTTTCAAAAGCCTCCTCATTGACTTTCCGAGATGTGAATGGAGAGCAAATAAGCTTGGCGGACAGGGTGCCTATTGGTGTGGAAACTAGTTGGCTAGCCCCAAAATCAAGATACCTGAGGTGATGTAATTTATTTTCCTTTGGGGTACAAAGCACCTTAGTAACAATTTTGGTTTTGTTTAGTCCTTTCAGTCATATCAGACTCTTTGTGACCCAACAATATCTAATATTTAAATAGCACACTTTAAGATGGGCTTTCCCTTTATGCATATTATCTTCCCTATCCCTTTGATGAGTTCCTCCTGGGGCCATTTTTTAGAGATATATGAAAGCAGGGACTATCTTACCTTTCTATTTGTCTCCCCAGCACCTAGCATGGTGTTTTAAGTGATGCCAACCAACCTTTATTTCCTTCCTGGCTCAACTTCTGGCTTTCCTCAATCTGCCACCATGCCTCAGCTTTTGTCTCACCCTGAATCTTCCCTTGGTACTTAGGGCCTTCTTATCCCAGAATATCTCTCCACAATACATGCCCCTTTGTTTTACTAGTGAGTCCCTTCCAGGGCCATCATTTTGGGGAGGAGCCCAACTTGTCAACTTTCATTCCACTCCAGTTGTGTTCCAGACTCTTTTGGCTCTGCCATCATGCCCCTGTGTAATGTTAATGGAATGTAAGATCTTCCCCATCCATTAATAGGCCTCACATGGAGCCCATTAAGGGAAGCTTGCTTAGGGGAGGCTTACTTGTAGGAAGGCTTTCACACCTTTTGTTAATTTGTAATTAGGCAGTGGGTCATGAGGGTTGTGATGCCCTCTGACCCTGAAGAAGGGTATATATACTTTGAGGTGAGGATTTTGCTTTTGGGCTCACTCATTGGAACAGTATTCTTGTGATTTGAGCAGATGAGACTCTGAGTTGGAGCCCCTGTCTTACCCCCCACCCCAGCTTTGAAAAACCCATATGTTGGTGTTTTTCTCTCTCTGGTAACTAGGTATGTATTGCCTTGGTCAGACAGTTGGCTCTGTCTATTGATCTGTACTAATTTCTCAGACAGAAGCCTTGTCTGTTGGTCTTTATTTCTCTGCTTATATTATCTCTGAAGTTCAGGCTGCTGACTTTTCCCCTGAACTAGTGAATGTAATTAGAAAAGATTGTTGACCCCTTGAACAGCTATCTTTCCTAGTAAAGCAGATCTAAAAACCTGTGCTAGCAGTCATCCTGGGCCTGCCAGTGTGGTTGCCACTATACCCTGTCCAGGGATCTCCCCTGCCCTCCTCTGACTTTTCAGTTTCCTTTAAAGTATTGTCTAGCTCAGGTAAAATTTAACTTTTTTGAGTGTAGGAACATTTTTCCCCTTTCACTGTAAACCCAATGCTTAATACAATTCCTAGCTCATTGGATCCTCAAAACAACTCTGTGGGGAAGGAACTATTGTTATTCCTATTTTATAGTTGAAGAAACTGAGGCACAGAGAGATTGAGTGGGAGCCATACAGTGTTAGAAGTAGAATTTGATCTCAAGTCTTCCTGATTTGAGGTCCAGCACTCAACCTACTACACCATCTATCAGTCTGAGATTTCCAGAATATTCTACAGACATCAAGCAACTAGGTGGTGCAGTGGATAGAGCACAAGACTTGTAGTCAGGAGGACCTGGATTCAGATCCAGCTTCAGACACTTACTAGCTGTGTGACACTGGGCAAGTCACTTAACCCTGTTTGCCTCAGTTTCTTTATCTGGAAAATAAACTAGAAAAGGAAATGACAAACTACTCCAGTATCTTTGTCAAGAAAACCTCCAATGGAGTCATGACTGAAATGACTGAACAACAAATCTCCCTGATTCAATGTCTAGCACTCAATCTACTATACCGTCTATCTGCCTGAGATTTCCAGAATCCTCTACAAGCATTATCTCAACTGATTCTCATAACTAGATTGTGAAATTTACAAACAGTGCAAATATGAATATCTCCATGTTATAGATGCAAAACTGAAGCTTATAGAGTCATCTATAAGAGAGTTACATTACATTATAGAGAGAGTTACATGAGTAGGAAGTGGCAAATTTGGTATTTAGCACACGGGTCTTCTGACTTAATTTGGCACTCTTTCCATGATCAGGGATAGACTAGAGGTGGGAAGATATGGCTTCCACAGTACCATTTCAGGCACTTAGTAGCTGTGGGAGTGAGGAGAAGTCACTTAACCTCCCTAAATCTCAGGTCTCGCTTCTGTAAAATGGGAATCACCATTGCATTTACCTCACAGGGCTGTGGGAAGGATCAAATGAGATTATGTATGCAAAGCTCTTGACAAACTTTAAAGCCCATACAGAGATGAGCAATTATGACAATACCACACTGTGTCTGATTGATGGCAGTTTCCTCATCTATAAAAGAGGACTCATAATGACTGCCCCGCCTACCTCACAGCATTGCTGTGAAGATAACAGGAATGTGGGATGATGTATATGAAAATGCCTTGTAAACGGCAAAGCACTGTACAAACATAAGGTGTAATTATTATGAAGGTTTAATTAAGGCCCTTGAAAAAAATGAGAAATGCCTGCTCTCATAGTGGGAGGGGGACCTTCGAGTCCCCTCTGGTCCAGTCTGCTCCTGAGCAGGTATTTCCCCTGCTACATTCCCTACAGGGGCTGTACAGTCTCTGCTTGAAGACTTCCAGTGGTGGGGAAGCCCTGAAATGATCTGTATTGGCTGAAGGAGCCTCATGGATCGGTGTAAGACAGAGGATCCCAAGCATATTTCATGTGCATGTAATTGTGTATGTCCACATAGATTAAACAGTCTAGCCACTGGCAAGTTTCTAGTTTAAATGTTATTGCTGAACTAATAGCGCAATGGTCATGACTAAGGGAGCAAGAGCGTGGAGGGTAGAGAGGGTAGAGAGAGTCAAGGGAGAGGAGGGCATGGAACGAGGGAGGTTAAGAATGAATCAATGAGGAAAAACTGATTTATTAAAAATTTACTATGTTCAAAGCACCGTGCTAGGTGTTGGGGAGACAAAAGAAAGGCAAGACAGCCTCTGCTTTCAAATAGCTCACATTCCAACAGGAGAGACAACACACATTTTGTTGTTATTGTTCAGTCCTGTCCAATTCTTCATGACACCCTTTGTTTTTGTTGTTGTTTTGTTTTTGGCAAAGATACTGGAGTGGTTTGAGCCATTTCCTTCTCCAGCTCATTTTCCACATGAGGAACTGAGATAAACAGGGTTAAGTGACTTGCCCAGGGTCACACAGCTAGTAAATGTTTGAGTCTGGATTTGAACTCAGATCTTCTTGACTCCAGGACTGGTGCTGTATCCACTGTGCCACCTACCTGCCAATACATCTAGGAGGCTCCAGATACAAGTCAGATGGAAAGGTACTGTGAGTGAGCCTTGAGGTTCACAGACAAAAGTTTCATTTCCACTGATAAAACCATACTTGTTTCTGATGTTGAACCATTTGGCTGTTCCAATGACCTAGATGGCTAAGGAGTCAAGGGCTGGAGCACCTTTTGGCAGGTGGCATTTCCATAAAGGTTGCTTCCTTGGATAGTGGCTGCTTGTTGGTTGTCCTTCATTCTTGAAAAGGACCATGACATTTGGAAAGTGATGTCATGACTTGTAAGTAAATTGGATTTAAGTGAGGGAAGGCTCTATAAAGTCACCAGCCTCATTCCCTCTTCCAGAGTCATCTGGGTCCAGTGGCAAAATATATATCAGGACAACTGGAAATGGCCCCAGATGCATTAGGAGACCTTGGCCTTTTTAAGCTAAGGTCTTTCCTAGGTCTCAGTTTGTCTGAGGCAATGCCCATCCAGTGATTAAGGCTAGATAGGAAATGGGGCAAAGAATGGCCTCTTTTAGCTAGTGGGGAAAAAAAATCAATCTGGGAGGGAAAGACCCTCATTGTTTCTGGTCAAGAGAGAAACAATTGCTATCTGCACTCACTCTGAGCCATTGGAGCCCAAACAATGACCAAGTGAGGCTTGGGTTGGAACCTATTATTGGATGCTCTAGGAGAGCCAGAGCGATTTGGATTTAAGGAATAGTCCTTAAAAAAAGAAATCTAGCCCATAAACCCCAAGATATCTTTTGAGGTTTCAGAGATCAAAATTCATATTCCTTTGGGCAGCTAAGGGTATAATTCCCTATTTGGACAGAGGGAGAGAAGAAAGGGAGAGAAGGAGGTAAAGAAATAAGGAGGAAAGGAAAGCAGGCAGGAAGGAAGGAGGGGAGGAAGGAAGGAAGGAAGGAAGGAAGGAAGGAAGGAAGGAAGGAAGGAAGAACTGCATTGTCCAAATGGAAATGGTCAGTTGGGTGCCCAGTGGGGCAGTTCCTACTACTCATAGGTTGTTGTTTGTCCTTCCTTCTGGAGGAGGATCATGATATCAAGAAGGCAATGTCATGATTTGCAAGTGAATTAGATTTAAGTGAGACAGCATTCTACAAAGTCACCAGCCTCACTCTCTCTGTCAGAGTCATCTGGATCCAGTGGCAATGGATATATCAGGACAAACTGGAGATGGTCCCAGGATGGTGGCTGCTAGACCCGGGCTGGAAACAGGGCCAATGTTTTGTAAACCATTGTTATTCCCAGGTCTCTTGAGTTTACCTTCCCATTGGTGATTGTCAGTAGTTCTTGTTGGTGGTGGTGAGGATAATACCTTCTCCAAAGGGGCTGCTCTCTTCAATGATGGCTGCATGGGCTGAGCTGGAAACAAAACTGGGGAGTGGGGAAGGAGGAAGGAGGATGGATGCTGCTATTAGCAGGTGTGTATCTCAGGATGCAGTAGTATGCCTCAGGCTCATATAAACCTTTGTTAAGACCACAAGAAATATGTATAGACCCCCATCTAGATTTCACCAGGTCCCCTTTTTGTTTTGAATGCCACCAGCAGGGCTAAAATGTATAATAAACCATATAATAAAGAGCAATATCATTTAATACACAAGCAAGAATAAATAAACCACTGGGAAAAAAGGAACATAGTTTCTATAAAGATAAGACATACTTACTAAGCTATTAGAGTACTTTGAGGGGATAAAAAACCATATTGGCGTAGGGACACCAATGATCTGAATTATTTAGACATAAAAAAAACTTTTTACACCAAAGTATTTTTTAGAGCATTTGAATAACCCTGGGATTTGGGGTTATGTTTCAACATGAGTAGAATATATACACACACACATATATACATGCACATACATATATATTTTTATATATGCATACATACACACATATTTACATGCATACATACATATATATCTACAAACATATGTATCTGCCTACAGATACACACATCCTATGAGCTACTGGGATGTGGATCAAAGCTATAACTAAGTTGGGGGCAAGTTCCAGAAACTGAGCTGCGAAATAGTATGGCACCACCCCATCTGTTGAAGGGAGGGCAGACACCATACGGTCATTTCTGGAGACACCATTATGGGGCCCAAAGGCCAGGGAAAGGCAGGTGCTCCTCTTAGCCTGCTATCAGGTAGCTTTGCATCTTCAATGTTGTTAACCAGGCACTGAACTTTCTTCTGCTAAAAGACTGCAAGAACTGTCAGCAGCCTCTAGACTGGGTGCTGGTTTAAACCTGCAGTTGCCTTGTCCTAGTTATGACTATGGTTTGGACTGATCTCATTTAACATTTTCATAAAGCATCTAAAGGATGGAGTATACAGTGAAGTATCTAAGTTTGCAAAGCACACAGCTCTCCTGGGTATTGACATGAGCAGTTAATGGGGACAAATGGTAAGAAGATCTCAAAAGTCTAGGACTTGGTCAGGAAGGGAGCAGGGAGGAAGAGGCAGAAAAGTGACAGACAAGTGTCGATAAATACTTAGAGAAAAATAACTCACCATTGCTAGAGGCATTGGTTCAGCACCTGCTTTATGCAAGCAACTTATATGGGAGGCAATGCTATCTCTATATGGCATAGTGGAAAAAAATCCTACATTTGAACTCAAGATTTCGGTTCAAATCCCAGCTTTGCTCCTTATTATCTCGACAAATGGCCTTGGTCACTTTCCATCTGTAGAATAAGGGAATTAGACTAAATTGATCTCTAAGGCTCCTCCAAGCTCTAAATATTATGATCAACCCATGACCCCATTACTCTGCAGTGTCCAGCAATTAGTAAGTGCTTAATAAATGCTTGTTGATTAATTGATTCAGGAAGAGCTCTAGGGATGCATAGTAGCTTGCTTCCTAGATGTCTGTCTGATGGACAGGGGCACTGTCAATGAGCCACTTGTGAGTGAGACATGCCATGCTGTAATCTTATCCTTTATATCATATGGATAAGAGCGAGGGGTTCTCTCTAAGGCTTGAAAATACAGTGTGAATGAAAACATAAAGAAATTTTGCTTCACCCAATAGGGAAGAAGCTGTGAGTTATAGTGAAAAAAACCACTGGACTGGCTGCATGAAATTAGGCAAGTCTCTGGGCTACCCTCTCCGAGCCTCAGTTCCTCAATAAGGAAAATGAAAGGATTGTGCTATTATATCTCCAAGTGCTCTTCCAGATCTAATGATAAACAAACATGTTACCCTAAGACGAATTGAAGAAACTGAAAAAAAGGGTTGAAATGAATTATACAAGTCAAATGGGCTAATCAAATAAAGGAGGGTAGGAATATCTGAGGACATCTCTGACCTTTTGAGGCTGAGGTCACCCAGTACAAATAGGATCCTGGTTCAGTGTAAAGGGACTGGTGATACAGAAACAAAAAAATATATAGCAACAGTAACAAGAACAAGTCTGTGCCCTCAGGGAGCATACAATCTACTGGAAAGAGAAAACGTATAAACAGACGATTTTGGCCCAGAGTAGTCTTTCACTCCATGATGAGATATTAGAATAGGATTTTGTTGGCACATTTTTCCTAGCAAATAATCTCTTGGATGTCCATGGCACTTTTCTCTTTTAGAAAGTCAGACTGACCTGTTCACTAATTGTACTAAACAAATGTACTTCTCAGCGCTGAAAGCCCTTCACATTCTAGTTTCAGCCTACCCCTATTCCCCGTCTTCTCAATCTACATTCCAGTGGACTACTGACCTTCTGGGAGTTCTCTGAGATTGGCATTCAGTCTCCCAACTCCAGGCCTTTCACCAGTTGTCCCCAGACCTGGCATGTCCTCTTCCTCCTTCCGCCTCTAAGAATCACTGATTTCCTTCAAGGTCCTACTCAATCACCATGTCTACTAAGGAACCTTTCCTGATTCCCTCTAGGTGTTCTTTTTTCTTCCTCAGATTGTCATTCATACTATTATCTGCTTACTTGCTCTAGGCTCCTTGAAGACAGGATGTTTTGTTTGCTTGTTTATTTTGCCTTTGTATTTCTAGAGACGAGCAACATGCCCTACAAAGGGGAACCAAGAATGGATCTGGGCAGCTCCCTCTGCCAGTGCAGACCGGCACCTTCTCTGCACCTTGAAGTTTTATAAAGAAGTGTCTGAAGTAAGTTAAGTGACTTACGTAGGATGACACAACCAGTATATGTCAGAGATAAGACTGAAACCTAGGTCTTCTGGGCTTCTCTATCCTATATCATGCTACCTCACATCTTACACATAGTAGGTACTTAATAAATGCTTGTGGAGTCAAGTTGGAAGGACCCCTGATTTGGAGCCAGAGGACTGGGATCTTTTCTCCTCCTTCTCCCTTCTTCTTCCCCCAGTAAATCAGTTTTATTGAATAATCAGAAAGGACAGACAGCAAATCCAGGAAGGGACCATTGGGGAGCTAGGTTCAGGAAACATTCACAGGTTTTGAGGAAGAAGGATTTTGAGGGGGAAAGGCTTGAGGGCTTCTTTCCCTTGCTCACAGTATCACTAGACGAATGAATGAATGAGTGAATGAATGAAGCCTTTATTAAGTGCTTATTATGTGCAGAATACTATTGCTGAGTGCTGGAGTTACAAGTAGGTCCCAGCTCTCATGGGGCTCATATTCAAACGAGGAAGACACCTACAGAAGGTAAATTAGGTAGACATTCTCAGGGCCCAGAGACCCATCAGTCATATGAGCCTCCAAATAAATATGCCATCCATCAGCCTCTCAATCCTTCCCATCCTATCCCTTCAAGCTCATTTTCATGGCCACCAGTGTCATTGATGCCACCACTACTGTGGGGAACCTTATCTGCCTTTTGAACTCTTCACCCAATTGTTCTCATGATGATCATTATCCCATTGCTATGCTTCCTCATCCCTCATGTGGCTTTGATGCTGGTGTTCATGCTGGTCCTGGTCTCCTCAGGTATATCTGGTTCCCTGGAGACTGACTCACCAGTGTGATCTTAGGCAAACTACTTCATCTCCATTGGGCTCAGTTCCTTCACCTGTAAAATAAGGTGGCTGAATGAGAGAGCCTGTAAGCTTCCTTTCTACTCTAAATCTATGACCGCATGACCTACCTGGGGATTCTACAATTCCCCCTACCATCCTGTGGATAGTATCACTCCTACAAAATGGCCCTGGGTGCTGATGTCTGAGATATGAGAGTGGCCTGAATGCACTATGGATGGTATTTGCTCACTTCCTATTCATAGGCAACAGAGGAGGAAAGGCAAAAGAAAAGAGGAAGGATAGAGGGAAAGGCAAAGATTTTAGAAAACAGAGGGAAGAGCAGAAGACAGGAGAGTCACCAGTCACTCTCTGCAGGTATGCTCAAGAGCTATAGATTTGCCAGAGTCAACCACCCTCTTGTGTTGAAAATAGCTCGGGTTCATATCACACTAAGTTTTTAAAAGTAGTTCCTTCATGACCACTTCATAAGGAAAGTGGAGTGAGAATGGTTATACTCATCTGACAGATAAGAAAATTGATGCTCAAAGAAGTAGGTTGACAAGCATTTATTAAGCATTTACTGTATGCCTGGCATTGTGTGAAGAGCTGGGGATACAAAGAAAGACAAAAACGTGGTTCTTTCCCTACAGGAGCTCTAAAGCTGGAAGTGACCTCAGAGGCCATGTAGTCCAATTCCTCATTTTACAGAAACTGAGGTCTAAGGAGGTGTAGTGACCTGCCCAAGGTAAGACCCCAGGCATGCTTCTCCTCACTCATGCCTTTACTCTCTTAAGAATCTTCCTTCTTCTCCTTGCCCATCACATGGAATGACACTGCTCCCCCTGCTCCCATGAAGACCCCTTATTCCTCAACCACCATTTCCAGTTATGCTTTACATGTTGTCTTCTACCATTAGAATGTAACCTTCTTGAGGGTAGGGACTGTCTTTCTGCTTATGGTTGCATTCTCAGTGCTTAGTACAGCATCTGGCATATGGATAGTGCTTAATAAATGCTCTCTCTCTCTCTCTCTCTCTCTCTCTCTCTCTCTCTTTTTCTCTTTCTCCTTCCTTTCCCCCTCCTTTCTCTCATTCTGTCTCTCATTTTCTCTCTTTCTGTGTCTTTATTTCTGTCTCTTTCCCCTCTCTGTCTCTTTAATAATCAGATGTGTTTTTGAATCCAGGACTTCTGACTACAAAGTCAGTGTTCTTTCCGTTGTATGCTTCTGGACAGTTCCAGTTGGGCAATGCTACTCCTTCCTTCCTTTCTTTCTTCCTTCCTTCCTTCCTTGTTTCCTTCCTTCCTTCCTTCCTTCCTTCCTCCCTTTCTCTATCTCTCCCTCCTCTCCCTCTTGGAATCATATCTTTTCCTGTGAGTGCTCTGCCCAAAGGAACATAAAATTTTGATCACAGAAACTTCCCAAAGCATCTTGGGGTTTATGGGCTAGATTTCTTTTTTTTTCCCTCTTCCCTACTTATTTATTCTATCATTTTAAAAAGTCATGCCTTAAACCCAAATCACTCTGGCTCTCTATGATTGGCCAACAACAAGTCCCAGTCGGAGCCTCATCTGGTCCTTGTTTGGATTTGATGGCTCAGAGTGAGTGTAAATTACAATTGTTTCTGTTTTGGCCAGAAACCCTGAGGGTCTTTCCCTCCCAGACTGATTTTTTTTTTAACTAGCTAAAAGAGGGCATTTTTTTGCTTCATTTCCTACCTAGCCTTAATCACTGAATGGGCATTGTCTGAGACAAAATGAGACTTGGGAAAGACCTTAGATTCAAAAGGCCAAGGTCTCCCACTGCATCTGGGGTCATTTCCAGTTTTCCTGATCTATATCTTGCCACTGGACCCATATGGCTCATGAGGTTAAAGTGAGGCTAGTGACTTTGCATAGCCCTGCCTCACTTAAATCCAATTAATTTGCAAGTCAAGGCATCTTCTTCCCGATATAATAGTCCTCTTCAAGAAGGAAGGACAAACAACAACAATCTGTATAATGTAGCAGTTCTTCAACTTTTTTGTGTCATAGACTCCTCTGTCAGTCTGGTGAAGCCTATGGACCCTTTCTTAGAACAATGTTTTTAGATGTATGAAATAAAATACATAGGATTACAAAAGGAAACCAATTATATTGCTATACAGTTATAAAACATTTTAAACCAAGTTCATGAAGCCCAGGTTAAGAACCACTGACCTAGAGTCACATAGCTTGTAAAAAGCAAAGCTGGGATTTAAATCCAGATTTCCTGACTCCCAGGGAAATGTTCTTTCTACTCTGCTGCCTTTAAATAATCTGCAAAGATAGGAAAGCCACATGTTTTTCTCAAACATCTGATCTTCAAAGGTAGCCTGGGTTTCTCTTCCTTGGCCACCCTCAGCCTAACTGAAATTTTGCTCAAACACTATGAACCATAATGATCTCAGCAGCAACACCTTCATCTGCCCACCCTTCATCCCACCCCCAGCTCCTTCAGTTCCTGTTCTTCTCCCATGTCTGTGCATGTACAGCACCCATATGTATGTAAACAGACAATGCACATGGACAAACACAGACCTTTCCATAGCCTGTGTCCTATATACTGTGCCAGGGAGGGGGCCAGGCATGGGCAGCTTCCATCCTGGAAAGCTCTTAAACTGGGACCAGAGGGAAGTCTGAGTCTCTCTGAATAAAGGATCCTTGATACAGATTTTCCACTGTGGATTTGGTAGCATCCCTTAAAATAGCCTCCTGGGGGGTAGAGGAGGAGGAGGGAGATGAAAGGGAGACAGTGATTCTGGAAAAATCAGTACAGTAGTGGTATCTTGATGTTCTGAGGGTCCCAAGGTTTGCTTTCCCACACCCCATCTTTACTTTTACAAACATTTCAAATATCAAACTTGGAGCCCAGCGACCCAGACTTCTATGGTTGCTTCTCCTCTTTGCCTCTTACTAGGTACATAGCTCACCTTTCAGCCTCAAGAAAACTACATGGCTCCTAGTAAATTGGGAGAAATCATTGTCCACAAACTACATTGTCCTGTGGGATCTGATCAGCTCTCTGAGGTCAGTCATCTCCAGGAAAGGCCTGGGAAAGGCAAAGAGGTCAAATCATACCCAACCACCAGAGTAGACCAGTTTGTCACCCACATGTTCTAGGATGTCACTATACAGAGCTGGGAAGAGCAGGGCAGGGAAGTGGGGTGGTTAGCAGACACTCCTAGTGGACTTAGTCATGTAAGCAGATGTTTCAGTTGGGGTTCCTTCCTGGAACCCTGCTAATTCTGGCAACTATATATTTTGAATTACAAACAAGAGTATGGGAATTTCTATTGGTACAAGTTAATTGTTCCCAGAAAGTGGTAATAATGAGAGAAAGAGCAAGGAGGAGAGAAGGAAAGTGAAGATAAGAGATAGGGAGTGAGAGGAGGGAGGGAAGAAAGGAAGGAAGGAACAAACAAAGGAAGGAAGGAAGGAAGGAAGATAGAAGGAGAAAGAGAAAAGTAAGGAGGAGAGAAGATAAAATGAAAGGAGACTAACAAGAAGAGAGAAAAGCACGGGATGGAATGGGAAGAGGGGAAAAAAGAGCAGAGAGGAGAAAAAAAGCAGTAATAGGAGAGAAAAAAGGAAGAGAGGAAAAAGGAAAGAGGAGAAAGGAGATCAGAAAGAAACAAGGAGGAAATAGAAGAGGAAGAAGAGAGGGACAGAAAGAAAGGGAGAGATAAAGATATTGTCAGAGTAGGAGAGAGAAAAGAGAGAAGTGTCAGAGTATATTTATGTTGGGATGTTGAAAGAAAGAAAAACTGTTCTCCTTCCTTTGAGCTTTAGCACTAGACAGACATCTTCATTGCTAAGTGGAAGGATATTTTCTTTTCTCTTTTGTCAGGGAGCTGCCAAAATTACATGCATCTGACATGAGAGGGATGTTGAATTTGCCTAATCCATTTTGGATTTTCTGGGTGACATTTCCTGGTTACATCTGAGTGTCACATCATTAAATAGTTTATTTTCTTGGGGCAAAAACTAGGGCTTTGGTGCAATTTCAACAAGACAGGAATGTCAATGATGTTGACGGGATAAGAAATTAGAAAGTGTCATTCAGGTGTGTTTTGTGGTGGGAGGTTCTGAGGTCTCAGATTGCCCTTAATCTCTGTCCAGAGGGCTTTTGAAATGAGTAATCTCATTTCTTTCTCATAAAGGGAGACTGGGTGTTTTGCAGAAGATTCTGAAATCCATCTGTAAATAAGAAGGTATTTGGGGAGAGGGGGCAATTTGTTTTTGAGCTTGTTTAATGATGATTGATGATTATGATTCTGTAACTCTCAGCTGCGATTATCCCCTAGGATAAATTCTTACATGTTTCACCCTCCAAGGGCTCTGTCTCTTTCTGTAAGACCAGCACCTCATGACTGGATGAGTTTTATCTTATGGTTTACTTAGGACAGATGAAACCAGGCTTTCTTTCAGACACAGTGCCTGAGTCTAGACAGGCTCAGAGCATTATGCCCTAACTTTTTAATGGGGACAGTGAGTCACACCCAAAACATTGCCATAGAGGAAAGAGCACAGTTTGCTTTCCAGAGGATTATTTAGAGATGGAATACAGTGGTGTGCAGGAGCTAGGTCCTATAGATTGTTTGGAACCATTTGTTAAGTTTCGTCATGATCCCTAATGAATATTGATGCAAAAATTTTGAACAAAATACTAGCAAGGCAATTGTCGCAATATACCACAAAGACTATATCCAATGATCAGGTGGGGTTTATACCAGGAATGTAGGGCTAGTTCAATATTAGGAAAATTATTAATATAATTGCCCATATGAATAGCAAAACCAACAGAAATCATGTGATTATCTTAGTAGATGTTGAAAAAGTTTTTTGGCAAAATACAACACCTATAACTATTAAAAATACTAGAGAGCATAGGAATAAAAGGAGAGTTCTTTCAAATGATAAGCAGTATCTATCTAAAACCATCAGCAAGCATTCTCTGTAATGGGAATAAACTAGAAGCCTTCCCAATAAGATCAGGGGTGAAGCAAGGATGCCCATTATCACCACTATTATTAAATATTGCACCAGAAATGTTAACTATAGCAATAAGAGAAGGAAAAAAAAATCAAAGGAATTAGAATAGGCAATGAGGAAACAAAACTATCACTCTTTTCAGATGATAGGATAGTATACTTAGAGGACCCTCAAGAGTCAATTTTAAAACTACTTGAAAAAATAATAACTTTAGCAAAGTTGCAAGATATAAGATAAACCCACATAAATCCTCAACATTTCTTTATGCAACCAATAAAACCCAACAGCAAGAGATAGACAAAGAAAGAACATTTAAAATAACTATAAACAACATGAAATACTTGAGAGTCTACCTGCCAAGATAAACCCAGGAACTATATGAACACAATTACAAAATATTTTCCACACAAATAAAGTCAGATATAAATAATTAGAAAAATATCAATTGCTCATGGTGTTATGGGAATCTGAAGATCTTCCCTGCCCCTAGGCCCTTTGCTAAAGCGGCTACATGACTCTGAGGACCTTCGGATATTTGAAAGTATACTCTGTTCCCTAATAGGCTGAATGTGGTCACTTGGAGCCTGTGGCACCAGGCTTGTTTTCCAGGAATGCCCATGCCTTGTAGCTTTGTGACTGGGCAGTGGGTCTAGAGGGCTGTGACATACTCCAAGCCAGGAGAAGGATATATATACGCCCTGATGAGAGGTATTGGTTTGGGGGCTCACTTTGAGAAGAGTTGTGTGATTTGGCCAGAAGAGACTCTGGGCAGCCGTTGAGCCTCCCGGCTGTGAAAAGCCCAGATGTTGGTGCTTTCCTCTCTGGTAACTGACTAGGTAACTGATGTAATGGTCAGACGCTGGAAGCCGTCTGCTGATCTGTTTTTCTGTTTGTTTGTAACTTCTGTTTGTATTCTCTGAAGTTCAGGGTGCTGACTTTTCCCCCTGAACTAGGTAAATGATATGCTTGATTAAAGTAAGATTGTTAACCCACTTTGAGTTGCTTTCCTTTAGAAAAGCAGATCTAAGAACCTGTGCTAGCAGCCGCCCTGGGTGTGCTGGGGTGCTTGCTGATACACATGGGTAGGCCAAGACAATACAGTAAAAGTAACAATTCTGCTTAAACTAATTTACTTAT
>CM053581.1:202981721-203058341 GCA_028627135.1 Pseudochirops cupreus | reverse complement strand
TGATAAACTGGACTATCCTCAACAACACACAGCTAAAGACAACTCTACAAGCCTCAGGATGGAAGGAAATATCTAAACTCAGAGAAAAATATAGAAAGACTATAGTTTAAATGGAGACTGAAGCAAAACATGCTATCGTTCTCTTTCATGTCTGGTTTTGCTTTTTTTTCCAGTGATCATTCATTGGTTGCAACCCTTCTATATAACCAAACTATTGTACAATGTGAAAGTATTTGCAGATCCTATACATGATTGCACGCCACCATGGGGGGGGGAGGGAAGGGAGGGGAGAAAATCTGAAACTCAAGTGATTGTGGAACTGAATCTTGTAAACTAAAAGTAAATAAACAAATCCTTCAAAAAAAAAAAAAAAGAATCTGGGTTAAGAATCATGAGACCACAATTCCAAACAAGCTTTAGGACCTACTTCTCTGGATCTCAATTTATTGAGTTTACTCAGTTTTCCTGAAATAGAGAATATAATTTCTGCTTATGTAGTTTTTGTTTTTAAGATAAAAAGAGTTGAGAAATAGAAAGCACTGGGGAAACTCTAAAAATGCAAAGATTTGTCACTGTTACTCTCAATCTCATCGAACCAGAGCCTGGACTATGAAAACCTGTAAACGTTGAACCTCACAAAGGGGTTTTGAGAAATGGCTTAGTGCAACTGAATGTTTACTTAAGTCTCTTCTGGCCTTCTTTGTTTCTATATTGTAAGGACCCTTCCAGCTTTGTCATTCTATGTTCTGAATTTTAAGAGCCCTTCTATCTCTGAAAGTTCATGTTCCATATTCTTTTGGTTGGTTTTTTTGTTTTGGTTTTGGTTGGTTTTTTTGCTTTTTGGAGGGGGGAAGGCAAGGCAATTGGGGTTAAGCGACTTGCCCAAAGTCACATAGTTAGTAAATGTTAAGTGTCTGAGGTCGATTTTGAACACAGGTCCTTCTGACTCCTGGACTGGTGCTCTATTCACTGCGCCACCTAGCTGCCCCCATGGTCCATATTCTAAAGATTCTTCTACTATGCCCACAGGTTAATCAAACTGTGCATACCCTTTGATCCAGCAATACCACCACTAAGTCTGTATCCCAAAGAGATCTTTAAAAAGGCAAAAGGACTTACATGTACAAAAATATTTATAGCAACTCTTTGTGGTGGCAAAGAATGGGAAATTGAAGGGATGCCTATCAATTGGGGAATGACTGAATAAATTGTCATATATGAATGTAATGGAATACTATTGTGCTGTAAGAAATAATAAGTAGGTATATTTCAGAAAAACCTGGAAAGACTTACATGAACTGATGCTGAGTGAAGTGAGCAGAACCAGGAGAACTTTGTACACAGTAACAGCAACATTATACAATGATCAACTATGAATGACTAGCTCTTCTCAGCAATTCAATGATCCAAGACAATTCCAAAAGATTCATGATGGAAAATGCTATGCACATCCAGGGAAAGAACTGATGGAATCTGAATGCAAATCAAAGTATACAATTTTCACTTTATTTTTTTTCTGTAGTTTTTTTCTTTCATTCTGTTTCCTCTTTAACAACATGACTAACATTGAAATAAAGTGTACATGATTGTACATATATGACCTATATCAAATTGCTCACCATCTTAGGGAGGAGGAAGGAAGAAAATTAGGAACTCAAATCTTTGTTTAAAAAATTAATGTTAAAATTGTATTTACATGTCATTGAAAAAGATAAAATACTACTTAAGAGAAGAAAAAGATCTTACAGCTTTGACATCCAATATTCTACATTCTAAAGTCCTTTCTAGCTCTAAGAATTTATGTTCTTAGTATCTTTCCCATTTCCAACATTCTACATCCTAAGAATCCTTCCAGTTCTGAAGTTCTGTGTTCTAAAATCTGAGGTCAGTTCTAATATTTTGTGTTATAAGTTCTTTACAGATTGGACATTGAGTAATTCCTGGAGCCACATGATTCATTCTGAAACCCCACTCTTGCCAGAATTACATAAATACTTGAACAGAAATAACAGTTAACCTCCAGAGATTTACAAAAAGTCATAAAGTATCTTGACAGCTAGGTGGCACACTGGACAGAGTACTGGGCCTGGAGTCAGGAAGACATGAGTTCAAATGTGACCTCAGACACTTACGAGCAGTGTGACCCTGAGTGCATCTCTTACCCCTGTTTGCCTCAATTTCCTCATCTAGAAAATGAACTGGAGAAGGAAAATGGCAAACCACTCTAATATCTTTAACAAAAAAATCCAAAATGGGATCATGGAGAGTTGGGCACAAGTGAAACAACTGGACAGCTTGACAATTTGTCCACCTTATAATCTCATGTTGATTTTGGTCTTTTTTCCATGAGGAACAATGATGAAGAAAGTGCCTTGGAAATCTTGTCCTTTTTTTTCCAGCATGGATGCTGGAATCACCATGCCATAGGAGAAACAGTTCCTTCAAGAGTTAAGGGTTATTGTTGCCATGGTAAATAAGCTATTCAAGGGTGGCTAGGTGGCTCAGTGAATCATCCCTGGAATCAGGAGGACCTGAGTTCAAGTCCAGCCTCAGACGCTTAACACAAAACTATCCATGTGACACTGGGCAAGTCACTTAACCCCAATTACCCTACCTTCCCCCCTCCAAAAAGCAAGAAAACAAAACCCCAAAAAAAGCTATTCAAGAAGAAACCTTCATGATTCCCAAAGCAGGAAGCAGCTGGCCATAGACCTTCAGCAAGGCCCCTCTGGCCCAGTCAGACTGTAAAAGGGTGGGATCATCATCAGAATTAGAAATGGAAAAATGGAGTGTAAGAAGATGAATAAGTCCCTCCTCCAGATACCAGTTAGCTCAACTATCTCCTCCCATCCTGCTCAGATTAAGTCATCCTCTGGTGCTGCCAGGAATTCTAATATTTAACTGAAAACTGCCTTCCTAAATCACTGTAATCAAAAAACTGAGTCACTGAATCAACACTTTCTCTGACTTCTGGAGGACTTGATGATACTTCTAGGGAATGATCTCACAGCTGTGGGCCCAAACCCTTCCCTTGTCCCCTTCCATATCCATAGTCTTGTCCAATCTGGCTCCTTCTCCTCCTCAAGCCCACTGAGGCAGCCCTTCCATGGTATGCATCCAGGAGTTCCATTAATGGGCTCCATCTTTCCCCACCTCTTTGGCCACTTTTTATACAAATCATTCTTTCACTTTTTCATCTTGATTCAATTCAATTCAGTGGAATAATCATATGTTAAGCCCTAACTAAGTGAAAGGTTTGCTTTATATGGGGATATAAAGATAAAAAATGATAGTAATTGTTGATATTCATATAACTCTTTAAAGCTCATCATTTTGCACAGCTCCACTGAGGAGAGGCAGTATGGTGGAGTGGATAGACTGGCCTTGGAATCAAGAAGTCTTCATTTCAGGTCTTGTTTCTCACACTGGTTGTGGCATCCTGGGCAGCTATTTAACATCTCAATGCCAAAAAGACCTGTCAGAGTTGCAGAAAAGGAGCTAATCTGCTTTGGGAGAGAATGTGCATCACTAGAAACTCACAGCTCCAGTGGGAAAACAACCTGCCCTCAAAGAGCTTATAGTCCACAAGGGAGCTATTGCATATACAAAAATACGTAAAATATCATGAGCAGTTTGGTGGCAAAGTGGAGAGAATGCTGGATTTAGAACCAGGAAGCTCTAAGTTCAAATCCAACTTTAGACAACTACTGTGACCTTAAGCAAGTCACTGAACCTCTATCTGCCTCAATGTTCTCATCTGTAAAATAGGGACAATAATAGGACCTATTCCCTAGAGTTGTTGTGGGGATAAAAATGAGAGAATATTTGTAAAAGACTTTCCTTATTCACTTTGAACCTTAAAGATGATGTTCATAACGCACTTTGCAAATACTGGCTATTATTATAATGCAAAGCAGCATGATAGGAGCCAACAAGAGAGACAGAAAGAGAAATAAAATTTAAGTAGGCAGAGAACACTGCCAGCTGGTGGAAGCAGGAGAGCCTTCATTGAGGGGAGTGTACCTGAGCTGAGTCTTAGAGTCAGAAGAGAATTTTAAAAGGCAGTGATGAGGAAGGAACCAATTCCAGGCATGGAGCACGGCCCAACTGAGTGAAGAGGTGGGGTAGGCAGAGCAGGGTGAGATCAGAGAACGCCTAATAATTCAGCTGACTGTAAGGAAAAGTGCACTAAGGGAAGAGACACACATTAGTAGCGAAAATATAGGTTGGATCTAGTTCACGGAGACCCTTAAACAAGCTTTGTATTTTGTTCTATGAGCAAGAGAGAGCCAGTAAGGGGTTCTGAGCAGGAGACTAGCATGGTCATTCCTGAGCATTAGGAAGATTACTTGGGCAGTTGGGTGAAGGAAGGACTGGAGATAAGGGACTGGGGACCAGGTGAGGAGGATTTGACCTACAGTGGTAACCATGTAAGTGGAAAAAGAGAATAGATATGAGTATTATGGAGGCAGAATTCATAGGACTTGGTAATGGACTGGATTTGGAGGGCGAAGAAGAGGGAAAAGTAAAAAAATTCTGAGGTTTTGGTAGTGTGGGTGACTGGTGGATGACAACCAAAAGCAGGAAGTTGGGAAGAGGAGAAGGTTATGGTAAGATGATAATTCCAGTGTTGGACATGCTATATTTGAGGTACTGTTGGGGCATTTAGACGGTGATGTCTGTATCAGGCAGTTGGAATGCCGGTTAAGATCTCAGAGGCAGGAATGAAGTTAGATAGAGTTAAGAGACATATGCACAGAAGTGATCATTGGTAGGGTCACTAAGAGAGAGAAAAGAGATGGTCCGTGATATGCATTGGAGTAAATGAGGTCCCTTCCAACCCTAAAATTCTATGATTCTGAGGATAAATTGTTGAAAGACAACCTAACTTAGGGGACGGCAGGAAGATGAGGAACCACTGAAGAAAAAACAAGATGTAACTGTCAAAGTGGAAAGAGAAAGTCACATCCACAAAAGCAAAAGGTAGGAGAGAGTATTCAAGAGAAAGTGATCAATGGTGTCAAATGCAGAAGATCAAAAAGGCTGAGTGTCAAAAAAGGCCATTAGACTGAGCAATTACGAGGTCACTGTTAACTAAGGTGACAACATTTCAATAGGATGGTTGGAGCCAAAGTACAAAGGGCTGATGAGTGAAACGTGGAGGCAGTGAGCAGGGACTTTTCTTTCCAGAAGTGAAGGGGAGGAGAGATGTAAGATGGATGGTATGTTTTGAGGCTGGAAGAGTCAACAGAAGGGTTTTTTTAAATCTGTTTTGTTTTTGAGAAAAGGAAAAGCCTAAGGAAGGAGTCAGTTGCTAGGGAGAGATAGAATATGAAAGAGAATGATCAAGAGAGCAAGCTCATGAAAGAGATGGGAGGGGAAGGAGTCAAGGCACAGGTGGAGGGCTTAGCCTTGGCAAGGGGGATGGCCACCTTTCTCCAAGCCTGTAGCAAAGGAGGCGATGGATGGGTGAGTCATAAAGATGTTTGGAGGTGTGGAAGATGAGAAATGAGGGACCTCATGACAGATGGCCTTAATCTCAGTTAAACAATAGAAGCAAGATCACTGCTGAGAGACTGGGATGCAGCAGAGGTGGGAGTTTAAGGGGAGATGGTTCAGAACAACCTCTGTGAGGAATGTAATGGAATAAATAAAAGTATTTCTGTGCTAGCAGGGAAACCAGACTTTCCCCTTGCAGCTCTTTCCATAGGAGGCCACATCTTTCATGTCCTTGGATTCATGGGGCCAAGAGGAAGGCAACAGCCTCCTTCCCCTCTCCATTGCTGTTTCCCATTGTAGCTGCCAGACGATCACTCCAACACCATCACTTAATTTATTTTTTCAAAGCCAATATCATATGTTTATATCATCCTTTCCAGCCTCCAGTACATTCCCCCACCTTCCTCAATGATCTCAGCATCAAATCTCCTCTCCACCTAATCATCCCTTCCCATCATCCTCACTGACTATAGCATCATCCATGTTGATAATCCTCTCACTGCCCTGACCTCGTAATTCCTCAGCCCCAGTAGCCTTTATCTCCGCTTCACTTTAACCAATCAGAAGCATGAAGCCCCATCTCAGTTTAAGTTTACTGCTACTCAGCATTGCTCCCTCTCTATGCTTTCAGTTTCTGAAATTCTCCCTTTCTGAGCACAGTCCATATCTTTTATCTTCCACCTCTCTGCTTCCCTTATTCCTATTTCACCCATTCTGTATCATCTTTGTGATCTCTGGTCCCTTGACCCCTCCATTATCATGGATAACTGAGAGTTCAACTAAAAATAGCCTACATTTATAAAGCTCCTTATGATTACAAACTGCTTTTGTCATGATTGCAAACTATAAGCCAGTCTCTTATTGTGTTTCTGTCTTAATTTTCAGATAAATGATTCTTTGGGGCCAATAAGATAACATGATGTGACCTACCATCCCCCTGCCTTGTTTTTAGATGGAAGCTCTTTCCTCTTCTCCATCTTTTAAATTCAAGCTCAAATTCTAACTCCTCCTTGAAGCCTTCCCTGATTCTGCCAGCCTTTCCTCCTCTGAATTTATTATGCAATATGCTGCTAAGGTCACTCATTTGACTCATAGCCTATGTTATATTTTACTATTATTTATCTTTTAAATCCAACAAGCATTTAGTTCAATTCAAAAAATATTTAATGAGTACCTCCTATATGCAAGGGTCTGTGCTAGACTCTGAGCTATCAGTATGTGACCCTAGTCACAAAATCCATTGATATGGGACTCTTCCCTTTTTGGTGGAGATCAATGCCCCTCTCCAGGGAGAGGGGTGGAGCTGAGTTGGCAATAGCGGAGAAAGGAGTCATTTAAGTCTTTGGGGGCTCTGCAGTTGTTTTGGGGCACTTAAAGCTTTCAGCTTTAAGAGAGAAGACAGAAGGTACTAATCCTTTTCAGGAGGTTGAAGGAAAAGACTCTGGGAGAAGTCAACATGAAAGGAGCTGGAAGATTCCATCATGTCTTTATCCCCAGTTTGCTATACTCAAGATTCTGGGAAACTTTCCCTTGAGTGAGATCTAGGACTCCCTTTCTTGGTTGAGCTAAAGTATTTCATTCTCAATGGGAGAGTTCCTTCATTCTGTATTTCTGGTCTATATTTTCATATGTATACTTTCCCTAATTTCTATCTTGCCATCAATTTGGATAAATCGGTTTCTTGGCTAAGTGTTGGGTGAGATTGTAGAATTTGTATTTTAAGGGAAAGGAGAAAAGTCTTGGATATAAAGCTTGGGGATCCTCCTTTCCCCTCATTAATAAAACAGCTATCAGAAGCTAAATTGAACCTGAAAATCACATCTGAAAATCACATCTCCTAGACTAACAATATCTGGCGGGGGGGGGGGGGGAGGGAGGAATAAATATAATTCTAGCCTAGTAGCTACTCTGTAGCCCCTCTCTCCAAGGAGATCAGAGCAACTGAACTCTGGCCCCAACCTCCTGCTCCTCCTTCTGGCAGGAAATAAAATCTGTCTTGGAGAAGGATGGGGAGAGATAAGGCTAGAAATACCTATTCTGACTTCCTTCTAGACATACAATGACACCCCAGTTCTGCATGTAGGGGTCAGTTCCTCTTTACATAAGACATAATAAGAAACAAGGAGAGGAAGCATCACAGAGTAGAGACAGCACTGGGCCTGAAATGACAGAAACCTACACTCAAGGTACACCTAGAATACTCACTAGCTTTGTGACCTTGGATAAGTCAGTTTAACTTCTCAGAGTTCCTCAGAGTTCCAGCCAACTCATAAGTCAATAAAATCACAGATCTTCAATGAACTGATGGCATTCATTATGGATATACTAAATGTCCAAACTTCTCATTTAGGTGAGAGCACTTGACCTTTGTCCTAAAATACACACACACATACACACAATACAACACAACACAACACAACAGAGTAACCATTCTCCTTTGGGGAAAATTTTATTAATTGGTAATTATTTAGTCACAGGCAATCCTTAATTTCAATAGGTCCAGTCGGCTCAGAAAGGATGATGCCAAATGAGAATCAATAGCTTAACATTCAAATAACAAAGATAAAAATGTTTTAAAACATTTTAAAACCAAATCTCACCCAACTGAAACTCACATGAAAGGTCAGGATAGATTTGAGTCCGTGTTAAAATCACACACACCTTTTGCGATGTATGTCTGCTGTTCCTACTTGGTTGTAAGATCCCCGAGGGCCGACAGAGGCTGCTGTGGCTTTCTGCCCCAGAGCCATGCTCAGTGGTCTGTGAAAAGAGGTCTCTTCCCTGAACCCACAGAGAGAGCCTCCAGGTCCATGACAAAGATCTTGTCCGCGGCCCTTTGCAAAGAGCTCTCGAGCCTCAGTCGGCGCCTTGTTCCCTTGCCTCTTGCCTTTGACAAGACTATTTATTGAGGCAATTCTGCAGGAATTCCCAGTGCTCCTGGACAAATCCAGCCAAATCAAATCACAGGGAAAAGTTTCAGGTATTTCATTCCCAAAGGTGCCTCTCCAGCAAACAATACGATAGATTGGTTACCCAGACCTGGGCTTTCATCCATCAATCTGAGTAAGCACAGTCATATTTTCTGTTAGGGTTTAGGTTTAGTATGTGTTGCATACTAAGGCAGTACTATCCCAGGTTCTAATGACTGGAAGCAGCCATGTTCAACAGAGAATTCAGGCTAGACTGAAAGAAGAATTCTCTGATCCCAACCAGAAATAAAACACTAAAATCATTTGTTTTCAGTTGCTCCCCTTGTCTTCCTTACAGGATAATGTTCAAATTCTTTAGCCTGGCCTTCCAGGCTCTCCTCAATCTGATTCCAGCCTCCCTTTCCTGTCTTACATCCCCCATTCATTCTCCAGTCAAATTGGACTATTCACTGTTCCCAGAACATGCCCTGTCATTTCCCTCCCACCCAACTCATACTGTCCCGCACTATTCAAATGGCCTCTCTTTCCATCTCCACCTGTTGAAATCGTACTCTTCTTTGCAGGTTCAGATCAAATGCTACTTCTTTCATAAAGCTTTCTTTGATACCTTCATCTGGAATTAATTCCTTCCTCTCTTCAGGGTACTTTGTGACACTTATCAGTCTTCCTTGTATTATAGTCCTAATCTAGGAGTGGGGAACTTGTGGCCTCAAGGCCACATATGGCCTTCTAGTCCTTGGGTGCAGCCTTTTGACTGAGTCTAAGTTTTACGGAACTAATTCTTTTATTAAGGGGGTTTGTTTTGTGAAGCTTGGATTCAGTCAAAGGGCCACACTTGAAGATCTAATGCAGTGGTACTCAACCTTCCTAATGCCATGACCCTTTAGTACTCATATGTGGGAGTATCTGCATGTGGACAGACTCACCTGGAGAAGGATAAAGGAGCAGTGTCTCAGTTCCTAAGACCATGGGATAGATGTGTTTTCTGATGGTCTTAGGCAACCCCTGTGACCCCTGTGAAAGGGTTGTTCAAGCCCCAAAGGGGTCGCAACCCACAGATTGAGAACTGCTGATCTAAAGGGTCACATGTGGCCTTGAGGCCACAGGTTCCCCACTCCTGTAACCTAACTCTACCATCTCCAATCCTCTCTGTCTGTGAGACTACAAACTCCTTAGGCACAGGAACTGCAACTTATTTTCCACCTTTGCACTCACAGTATGGGAGGAAAGAACAAGAGCCGCTCAATTTGAGGTTCGCAATTAACATTTGTCTGTAGATTGACTTGCCATGAAAGATCATCCCATGTTTTTCATAGACCCATAATCATTTACTTAATTGTCATCCATATAGAATGAGTTCAGTGGGATCCTGACTGATGGCAGAGGGGAACCCTAAATGACCTCTCAAAACCTTCTCCCTCCCTTCCTAGAAGTCCCTGCCCTTTTCAAGGTGGAAAACCCACCCATTGGTGGAACAAGTTTCTATTTTTCTACTGTACTCAGGACTAAAAAGTACCTTTCATGAGCACTCTTTATGTGTCTGAGTTCAAGAGCCCATTGCTAACCGGATTATCCCAGCTGCATACTGTTTTATTTTCATAACCTTCCAAACCTGCCAGTGACCCTCAGATTCCCTGCATTTATGGGTCCCACACTGCCACCCCCAGAGTAGGGTCTGCTGTTTCTCTTAGGCGTGCCTCTTCTCACTCCAATACCACAAACCTTCCTGTCTCTGGAACATTGGCTCTGGGCTGTGTGTTCACAGTTCGCTACAGGACAACTGACCTCTCTGCTGACGGAATAGACTCATTTACATTCTCCACCTCCTTTAATAATTCCTAACCGCAAGCCAGGCTTTGGTGACCTGGAAAGTCTCATCTGTGAGAAAGCCCTGGGTCTGTGGCCAGCTACTACGATGGCACGCACTCAGGCAGAGGGTTTCCGAAACCCCAGGCATATGCCGAGCATTAGAGAGTGAGCATAATCACTGCTTGTAAGGGTCCAGAATTAGACTCCACCATAAAAGCCTGTTTGTATAGAAAATACACTACTTACAGGATACCCCATTCATATGGAAAATGGACAACTCTTGGAAGGAGCCAAGAGAGAGTGCAGCCCTCTATTTGCACAGAACTATATGACTGTTTGTACAAAAAACACGCTGAAATAAATTGCATCATTGTAGAGGAAATAGGGAGGGGTGCAAATTATCTTTTTTTGAGGAGGAAAAATATTATGCTTTAAAAGTTGCTTGTTTCTTCATCCAGTCAACAATCCCTGACCATGCTACAGGGTCATAGCTATGGTAGAAGCTAAGGAAATAGCAAATATGGTTCTTCTTCATGTGAGAATGGAAGCTTGATTTGGACTTTGATGGATGAGTAGAATTGAACCAGTGAAGGAGACTGGTGATAGCAAAGGTTTAAAGGTGGAAATTGGAGCCACGTGGAGACAGTCTGGAAAGGTGCAAAGAGCCATAGTTTGGAATTAGGAGGGCTAGTTTCAAATTCCAGCTTCGATAGTAATTTCTTGTGTGGTCATTGGCAAGTCACTTCTCTAGTTTTCTCATCCATATAGCAAAGAAGTTATACTAGACAAATAAGATGAGTGCTAGCTGTCTCCCATCTCTGAATCCTGCGACCCCCTAGTTCTATGTGTCTGTGTGTGGACTAAAGGTTCCTGTAGGGTCTCTGCCCTTTGAAAAGTTTGCTAACCCTCTGGAAGAGAAAAGTCAGTGTCAAAAGAAAGCAGATGAGAGACCAATTCTATGTGGTACAGGCAAGTGAAAAGAGCATGGCCAGCCCTGGTTCTGCCACCAGCCCACTCACTGATCACTGGATGACCTCAGGCAAGTCCCTGCTGCCTTCCTTCCTGCCTCTGAGGTTCAGATTCCATCTCTATCAAATGAAGGAGGAGGCTTGGAAAAAATGGTACTGAAGGGCCCATCCTGCTCTGAAACTGATGATTCCATGATTTTGTTTTCCAATCCCTAGGCATTCCTGGGCCTGCTGCAAGTCTGTCAATAGTGCCCAGTGAACATTATGCCTAGATTTAATTAAGAAGCAAGAAATAGCACTGTCCCATAATGCTTAACAGCAGGGAACAAAGGAGATGTTCTTCCTATGCCGACTGCTGAAGTTGTATAAGCCATGAAAGAGGTATTGTTGGGCGAATATTAAATATACATGTGCATATTAAATATTCAGCTCATAGTCTTTGTTCAGGTTGTGCCTTTCCTGGGCTCTCCTTTCAAAGTTCATAGAAAACAAACCCAATTTTATATTAGTTGCCAGAGGGGGCCTCCAATTTTCATTTGGTATTAATAATGTCAATTGCCCATCTGCACAAAGTCCAAATGAACTCGGCTATACTGTTGAAAGAACATTTCTTGGAATCAGTCCACAACATTTTTTTGCCATTTTTTATGGTTTACAACTTGGACTCAAGTTCTTTCTCTCTGTGTATCTCTGTACCTCTCTGTCTCTATTTCTGGCTTTCCATCTGTCTCTCTGTCTGTCTGTCTCTGCTTCTAATTTCTAGTGACCGTCTCCTTCAGCCCTGCTTTACTGAGAGCAGGTAGAACATGGTTCTATCTTTAAGCCCTGAGTGGCCTTTAAAAGGAAACAGTAGAAACATTAACCTCAGAGCCAGCACAAATAAATGGAGAGAGGCCTTTAGCCTAGGTACTGATCCCAAGGAGGGCATCCTCTTACAACTTGTATAAGATTTTTCTCTTATTTCCCTTTGGATGTGCCTGGCTATTCTCAGTTCAGAAAACTGGGCAAGCCTCCAGTGCCTCCACTCTTAGGAGAAATGAATTTCCCAGTGTTTGATTTAATAACTATTATCCAGGCTGAAGTCAGTTCCTTTCTCACACTATTTTCAGCCCCATGTGGTAAACCTTCAGGCTTCCGTTCAGCTTAGACATTGTGAAGTCTGTTCGCAAGAAAAAAAGAGAGTTATATGACCTGGTGCTATTTCTTTACTGACTAGTGAAGATAGCTTGAGCAGGTCTTCCTCGAAGCATCTGAAGAACCAGGTGCTGGACCCAAGCTGATAGGGAATCAGATTTGAGGTAAGAGAAGAGAAAGGGATTCTTTGGTACAGGATTCAGTCATTGGGATAGTTCATTACTCAGCTGACCTGAGGGTTCCAAAAAGGAGACTGATAACTTACCCTGAAGAGTCCTTTTCTCCACTTGGTTGAAAAGAGGCACCAAGTTGAACCATAGGACTTTAGAACTAGAGCTGGTCCTACTGCATCTTTTTGCAGATGAGGGGACTGAGGCCCAAAGAGGTCCAATGTGTTGTCCCAGGTCACACAGGTAGTAAGCATTAGAGGCAGGATTTGGACTCAGATTCTCAGATTCCAATCAATGAGCAAGCATTTGTTAAGCGCCGCTCAGACACTGTGCTAGGAACTACAAAGGACCCAACAACCCTTTCCCCTCAAGGAGAAGACATTCTATGAAGTAAAACAAATTATAAGCAGATACAGAAGAAATAGAAACAGGATACAAAATAAACACAAGGTTGTTAGGGAGGGAGAACCAAACCATTGGTGTTAGTATTCTTTCCATGGCACCGCACTGCCTGTGGGTGACGCTGGGTAGGATTGGAAGCTTGAGGGGAGAAAGAGGCAGCAGGTTAGAAAGACTCAATCATATCTCTTCCCAGGGCTCCCTGAAGGATCTGAAGCTTTCTAACTGGAAGAGAATTTAAAGGTCATTCAATCCAACCCTTGCTTCCCCATTTTATAGATAAGGAAGTCAGACCAGGAGAAGTGAACTAACTTGCCTGAGGTTCTTCAAGGAACAGGATTCAAGCTCATATCTTCTAATCTCAGTACTCTTTTCACTACACTGTTATATTAAACAATAAATGGAAAAAAACCAATACTTCCTGTACAAAAGTATTGAGAGCAGCTCTTTTTGGAGAGACAAAGAACTGGAAGGGAAGCCAGGTGCCACAGTTGGTAGAATGCCAGGTCTAGAGTCAGGAAGACTCATCTTCCTGAGTTTGAATCTGGTCTCAGACACTTCCCAGCTATGTGAGCCTGAGAAGTAACCCTGTTTGCCTCAGTTTCCTCATCTGTAAAATGAGCTGGAGAAGGAAATGACAAACCACTCCTGTATCTTTGCCAAGAAAACCCTAAGTCTGGTTACAGAGAATCACACATAATTGAAAACAACTGAACAACAGTAATGAAAGAACTGCAAACTAAGGACAGAGGCATGTCCAAATATTGAGAAATGGTTGAACAAATTAAGTATAAGAATGTAATAGAATATTACTGTATTATAAGAAATGATGCAGGGAATAGTTTAAAAGAAACTTGGAAGGATGAGTATGAAGTGAAGCAGAGTCAAGTGAGAAGGAAGAGAACCATTTACACAATAATAATATTATTTTAAAAAATAAGTTCAAGACACTTAAGCACTTTGATCAGCACAATGACCAATTGCAATTCTGGATGTCCAATGATGAAGCCTGCTACTTAGCTCCTGAGAGAGAAAGCTGACTGACTTGAGGTGAGTATTGAGAAATACCCTTTTTGGACGTGGCCAATGAAGGAATTTATTTTGCTTGACTATGCATGTTCATTGCAAGGGTTTTATTTCCCTTTTTCCTTTTCCCCAGGGGAATGAATGGAAGAGAGAGAAAATTGATTTTTGTTAATTGAGAAAAAAATACATTTTTTTTTCACAAAGGTCAGTACTCCCATCTTGTACTAGGACCAGGTCTCTATAGACTTCCAGTTTTTGCCCTTGGAAAGACCCCTGCCTAAGAAGTGTATAATCTCTTCTGGTCCACTAGTTCCAGCCCGTTCCCTCATTCTTTGACTTGGGGATGGCTCATAGACCCCTGCCCTGGTCCACAACACCCCCAAATACTTATCATTTGTGTCATCTTGGCCAAATCACTTAACCCTTCTGGGCCTCAGTTTCCTCCATTTGTAAAATGAAGAGGCTGGAGTAGATGTTTTCTGAGGTATCTTCTGGCTCTAAATCCATTTTCTTATAATCTGAAGAAATTGGGTAGCAGTCAGAATCTTTGATGAGAACTGCGAGCCAAGAGAGAGACTGGATAGAAATGTAGAGGAACCCACCAGAAATTACGTAACCAGTTTAACACTGGGGAAGACAAATCACACAATGAGCTAAATCAGAATAATGATTTATATCTAATCTTGGGGAACCTTTAAACATGGCTGATGAGAAATACTGCAATAACTCAGAACCATTAAAACCTAATCTGACAGCAGCAATCAGTTATTGGATATTAAGAAGCAACATGTGGTAGAGCTTAGAGGAAATTCAGTCAGTCTGTGCTGAGCAAGCTTCTTACTCTTTTGTTATCTTGAGATGGGGATGATTTGACTGTATGGTAACTGTAAGATAGCTAGGTGGCACAGTGGATAGAGCACCAGGCCTGGAGTCAGAAAGACCCGAGTTCAAATCCAGCCTCAGAACCTTGCCCAGGGTCACACACTTACCAGCTGTGTGACCCTGGGCAAGTCACTTAATCCTGTTTGCCTCAGTTCCTCATCTGTAAAATGATCTGGAGAAGGAAATAGCAAACCTATCCAGCATCTTGGCCAAGAAAACCCTAAAGGGGGTCACCAAGAGTCAGATACGACTGAAATCACTGAACAACAACAAGAAGAAGGACAAGATGGTGATTGCACTTGTCTGTGAACCTTTGGAGGTCAGAATTCCAGAATACAACTCAAGAACATCAAAGGCAGTTAGGTAGCAGTGGATAGAACACTTGGCCAGGAATCAGCAAGACTTGAGTTCAAATTAGGCTTCATGTGTTAGCTGTGTGACCCTGGGCACATCACTTAATCTCTGTCTGCCTCAGTTTCTTCAACTGTAAAATAGGAATAGCACCTATGTCACAGGGTTGTTGTTAGGAACAAATGAGATAATATTTGCCAATATGTCCCTAGCACATAGTAGGCATTTAATGAATGCTTGTCCTCTCCCCTCCCTCAAATGTCAAACTTCCTAGGAGGGGAATTTTAGAATATTCCATATGGAAGATGTTCCTGGCAATAAAGATTGAGTGTATATATAAAGAGGGGTAGTATAAAGATGTTCCTAGCTATAAAGACTGAATATATATATATATATATATATATACAGAGAGAGAGAGAGAGAGAGAGAGAGAGAGAGAGAGATAGCAGAAAAGGTCCCCTATTTTAAGAATCATTCCTTAAGAAAATCTTTTAGCATGGCACTGAAAAATGAGCACTGAATGTGGAGCCAAAGGACTTGGGTCTGAATCTTAGCTCTTCCACTTACTCACCGTGTGACCTTGGGCAGGTCACTTAATTTCTCTGGGTCTCAGATTCTTCATGTGTTAAATGAAAGAACAGTACAAGATAATCCCTGAGAGCTCTTCCAGCCCTAAATCTTAATGCTCCTTTGCTGCTGTTTAGACATTTTCAGTCGTGACCAACTCTTCATGACCTCTTTTGGGGTTTTCTTGGCATAGATCCTAGAATTTTTGCCATTTCCTTATGATCCTACTGTATGGCTAATCTTACGCTAGGCATTATGAGGAATACAAGAGGAGCATGACACTATCCTTGCTTATTGTCTAGCTAAGGAGATAAGATTAATATAGAGGAAGCAGATAAAGGATGAAAATGAACCAACAGACAACTGCTGTACATGAAGGAAGAAGAACTCACTGTGGACTTGGGGTAGTTGGGGGAGGTGGGGCTGGAGATTTTAAAAGTACTTGAAGAAGTACTAGTTCAAGATGTTAGAACAGGCTCTCACACAGAGACAATGGATGGACTAGTTGACCTGAGGAAGTATTTCCAGACCAGTTCTTAGGGAATTTGTATTAAGAAAAATAGTGCTTTAAAGTGGTTATCAGCAAAAGCAACCTCTCCCTTTCCCCTCTTCTCCTCCCTTCCTTTAACCCTCTGGGTCAAAGACAAGGGACTAAAGAGGTCCATGTTTACCTAGTGGGCACCCCTGCAAAGGACCCCTGCAGAAAAAAAGAAGGCTGCCTAAAACCAACCTCGAAGCTGTGCCCAAATGTCTGAGCTGGGAAAGGGACCTGTTTCTACCAGAGCTGGTGACCAGAACAAAGCCTTGCAGTCCATTGAGATCTCTGATCCAGATGGTGAAGTGGGATCCTGTAACATCCTCCTCCTCTTCCTCTGGAGACCCACTGGGAGCTGTGGTTTCTCGCCCACGCTGCTGCTGCTGCTGTTTCTCTGGGCTGGCGCTGAAGCAGGAGCCTGCTCACACCCAGCAAACTGCTGATCTCCCCAAGACTGGGATGTGTGAAGCTGACTTGTAAATAAGTCTAGCACATGGAGAGGACTTTGTCCCTCTGGCATCTGTTGGCACTGGGGGGAAGTTGGCCCTCTCACAAACCTGCCCTGGACTCAGAGGCTGGAAAGAGGAAGGAAAGGAGACAGAGTAGGAAGAGGAAAAATATGAGGAGAAAGATGGGGAGAGAGAGGAATATAGAAACAGAAATACTCAGAGAGGAATAGAGACAGAGACACAGAAAGAGAGACAAAGAGAAACTTTGGGATTAGTGTGTACCCCATGACACCTGAAAAATTCATCTTGGCCAAGCTTTTCTCCTAGCAGCATAGGTATATATGAGCTGCAGTGAAAAAATAAGAATGAATAAAGCAATAAATCAATGAATTAGTGAAAAAGAATTTGTTAAGAAGCATTAGCGCCCCTTCCCTGCCCTTGCCAAAGATGAGATCTGCCCACTAACTTTGCCCCTCCATACTTCCCAGAGCTTATCTCTTACTATTCCCAATTGGGAGTCCTCCTCCCTTTCAGTCATGTCATAGGATTTAAAGGCTGGGAGAGACCTGAGAGGCCAATGCCACCAACTTCCACATTTTATAGATTGGGAAACCATGGCAAGGAGAAGTTCAGTGACTTCCCCAGTGTTACACAGAACTTGAACCCAAATCTTCCCGATGCCACAGTTCATTCTCATCACTGCTTACACATATACACATACACTCACACTGGCTACCAGTCCATCCACGTGGGAAGTCTCACCCATTTCTGTGCTTTCACTCCCCCCTCCCCAATTTACACAATCCTGTAAGGCATAGGCTAAGTTCCACCTCCTCCAGGAAGCCCCCTGATTTGGCCCCACTATGAGGAGTTCTCTAGTTTCTGCCAATTAACCCACAAACATCTATTAAGGGCTGACTACACATTACATAACTCGTGTACTTAGGTATGATTCGATGTAAGTCTTTCTAATCCTTTATCATCCTGAGCTTGTAGGAAACTGTCAGCTCCTTGAGAGGAAAAGTGATATCTATGAGTTTCCTGCCTTCAGGAAAGAAGGTAACAGGGTACCCAAAGAAAGGGATCAGGAAGGTGAGCGAGGAATGGACCACAATCAGGCATTCAACAACCAACCTTGGGCACATCATTTTTGCCCTCTCCAGGCCTCAGTTGCCCCATTTATAAAATAAAGATGATATGTTACCTCCTTGAAGGCAGAGGACTGGACCACATGACCTTTTGGCCTCCTCTCCGGTGCTAACTGACTGTATAGACAGCAAAATGAGGGTAAATCAGGCCTCCAAAATGGATTTTTTTGTGTTCCAATTTCCCATTCCGGCTTCCTTCAGGACCTATGTATATACAATAGGTGGTAAACAGTAATCACCTTCACTCTAAGTTATAAAGACAGACTTAAACGCTATGAGTACAGTAACGAGAACAAGCTCTGGCTTCATTTCTCTAAGGTCTTTGACACATGTTCTTGAAATAATCTTACTCCTCTGAGAACCACCCCTTTGAGCAAAGGAATCAGAGAGGAGGAAATTTCAGTTTGGTTTTATCAATAGAGAAATTGAGGCACAGAAAATCATGGGACCATTTCTAGGGTACACAACCCATTTGTGATAGAGTCAAGAATTAGAATAAGTGTTGAACCTGGCCCCCTCACTACTGAGATAATCAAAAGAATGTTTCCATTTCCACTCCTGATGTTTGGGGATGTGTAAACCCAGTCACAATATCGACTGAATCAAGTTTATGTAAACCAAGATTGCAGAAGATTGTGGTTCCCCCTCTTCCTCCCAACCAAATAGCTGAACAAACACAAGTTCTGTCAGGAAGTGAATTAAATTTGCACTTAGATTAATGATCTCGCAGAAAGCCACCGAGACACATCTGCAAGGATATTAAATAAAGGAGACTATGACACACACACATCTATTAAATTCATCACAGCCACATTGGTGAGCCTGTAGCTTCAGCAGCTGGAGGGTGTCTCTGTTTCTCACTACTGAAAAAAAGGCCCTCAGGCCCAAAAGTTTGCTTGTCTCTCATTGTTCGCATTATCTGCAGAACTGTGGAGGTGGCAGACCACTAACCCAATGAAATTCCTCCAGCGAGCAACCTGACAAAGCCCCTTAGTGCCTAGGCAGGTAGTCTAGAGAGGCCAGTGGGCCTGGAGAAACAATTACAAGACTCTCACTCTGGAGAAGGAATCATTCCAGGGCCACTATAGTACAGAATCAAATTAAGCCAGCCTAACCCACTGCAAACGACTTCTGCACGTCTTTCTAGTAATAGTTATGTATTTTGTAATATTGCTTTTGTAAATTTCCCAAGTATGAAACTCAATTCTTCAATTTGCTTGGCTGTTCCCTAATAGAACAACCTAATTAAACATGATTAGTTTTCTCATTGCATTAATCTAGATCCCCACATATAGAAAACACCAAATCTAATTAGAGGCTACAGCAGTCATCTGAAAAATGCACAGATAGGCCAGCATGCTTTAAGGCAAAAAAAAAAAAATAGAAAAAACCAATGCTGGTTAGATTTTATGCTTTTGGTTTCTCTCTGATGAGGAAAAAAAAAGTGGTAATAAAATAAAATACTATTTTACAGTTGTAATTTGACTATTTTCACAAATAGCTTCCTATTTTAAACACAATACATTCTGGTAGACATTCCAGAAAGGAAGTGATTATAAAATCTTTTATCAAGGAGGTAGGATGGAGATGTTGCTATAGAATTCCCCTTCTATCAGCTCCCATAATTCAAAATGACTTCATTGACTTCAACTAATTCAATTCCATTCCAATCAATTCAATTAAATACATTTATCAAGGGTCTGCTCTATTTAGTCCCTATTCCGATGTACAAGGCATTGGACCATGGGGTACCAGTCCCTACCATCAAGGAGTTTACTTGCCAAGGTAGTCTAATCAAACTATAAGCGAAGCAATGTCAAGCAGAAATTTAAAAGACATTTACAAAATCTTTGGTGCAAAGAATAGAATCAAAGGCATTATTGGGGGCTTGTAGGTCTGGAAAAGGAAACAGGCCCATGGGGAAGGACAGTGAGAGAAAACAGACAAACAGACCAAACACTGCATTTGTACCTGCAAAATATTAAAAGAAACAGAAGAAGGCATCCAACATTTTGGGTGGATTGTCTATGGTTGAATTAAAGAAAGAAAAATTGAAGTTTCACAGAATGGAAAGATATAGATAAGGTACAATCTGCCGCAGTAGAAAGAGAGACCGCCATTAATGCGATTGGAGATCTATTGAATTAATGGAACATACATGAAATCAAACCAATAGGATCACCAAGTCAAGAAGAAGATCCAGTCTATAAGTAGATATTGATGAACACTGAGGTGTCTTGAATTATTTTAGATGTTTTTAAGAGAGAGAGAGAGAGAAAGAAAGAGAGAGAGACAGAGACAGAGATAGAGACAGAGAGACAGAAAGTCAATAAAATGGAAGAATATTTTTGGGGGGTGTGGTAGCCACTAAGCTCTGTCATTTCATCTCTGTGAGGATCTTTCAATGTGAAAACTTCCTCTAGTTAGGTAGATTGGCACAACCTCTGTAACATATAGTCTTTTTTGGAGGGGGTAAAGGCAGGGCAATTGGTGTTAAGTGACTTTCCCAAGGTCACACAACTAGTAAGTTTGTCAAGTGTCTGAGGTCCAATTTGAACTCAGGTCCTCATGACTCCAGGACTGGTGCTCTATTCACTGTATCTCCTAGCTGCCCCTACATGTAGTCTTAAAGGGGTGTGTGGGGCTCTGAGAGATTAAACGATTTGCCCAGGCTCAAACAGCCAGTGTTTGTAAAAAGCAGGATTCATATCCAGGTCTTGATTAGTTCAGCTCTCTATCCACTATACCCTGACGTCTTTCATGTCTCATAAAAGTGTATAATTAAACAAATACGATCACCAACCACAGGGGAGAAAAACCAGCTGTTTGCATCAGTATAGACAAGGGGAAAAGTGCTAGATTTGAAGTGAGAGGACTTGGGTTTCAATTAATCACTCAATGAGCATTTATTAAGTGCTAGAGATACACAGACAAAAA
The DNA here is from genome assembly GCA_028627135.1 of Pseudochirops cupreus. Lineage (NCBI taxonomy): Eukaryota > Metazoa > Chordata > Mammalia > Diprotodontia > Pseudocheiridae > Pseudochirops > Pseudochirops cupreus. The sequence continues at coordinate 203,037,537 of CM053581.1, read as the reverse complement.
AATTAAACAATCTATACTCTCAAGCAGTTTGTGTTCTATTGTGTAGATGTAGAAATGTAGATGCTTGTAGAAGTGTAGAAATGTAGAAAGTGATGCTTAAGCTGAGTCTTGAAGGAGGTGAGAGCTTCTGTGAGGGAGAGGTGACGGAAGAATTCATTTCAGACATGGAGACTGACCAATGAAACGTCATGGAGATAGAAGCTAGAATGCCGTGCAGACTTCTAAGCATGATGCCTGCCTGAATGGGAGGCAAAAAATCCAGCTCCTGCTGGAGCTACTCCAGCAAACCCTTGAAGTCTAGACCAGAACAAATATGATCAAAAAATCCTTTGAAAAACCACAGTGATTTCTTTTACCTCAGAACTATACAAGATATCAGCCAGAAGCCTGAGGACAATTAGGAAAGGGGGCCACCAGCAAAGCCAGTGCCAGTACAGAATAGCTTTCCAGGTCAGTCAGAGACAGACCAGTGACACACATAGCCTGAAAGGCTCTGTGTCCATGCAAAGAAAGAGTGGAGAGCTCCCCTAAGAAAGCTCCTGGGTGGGAAACTTGGGAACCTCAGGGAGCTACAGTAGGCAGAGAGCAGCAATAAGTATCAACCAGGGTGGTACTTCAGGATATTCTGATACCAGGGCTCAGAGCTCCCTAACACTCTGTCCTGAGACACTAAAAAGGGCACTGAAAGTACAACACTCTGAACCTCAAAAGATCCAGGGAGGCCCAAATATAGGAGGAGGTAGTTACAGAAACCAGGCATCCAGGGAAAGCCAAGAAGGCAGGCCACTTCACTTAAAAGTATAGCAGGGCAAAGAGTCTAGGCCTGGCACAAAGCCTCAGTTCAGGAACTAACAAGCTGAAGAGATAAATAAACCATAAAAAATACCAACCTGCATTAAAAATTTGTAGATGTAAGAGATCCCCAAAAGGATGGAGAAAATAACTCTGTAACATTTGCAAATAGTGTCTCAAAGGGAAAAAATGGATTTTCCATGAGGAAAATATGAATACATAGAATCAATGAGACAAACAATAAAAAGTGAAGAAAAGCTCTAGAAGAAAGAATGGAAAGAATACATATCTTAGAAGAGAAAATGGTCAAGAAATTGACACCCTGAATATTAAAATGATCTAAACAGAAATCATTGATGCCATGAGTTATATATGTGTCCCTAGTCTGTCCCTGAGACAAAAAAAAATATTAGAACAGAATCAAAAGTTTTTTAATAGAGGAAATGTAAAACATCTGATATCAGAAACAACTGAAATGGAAAACAGGTCAAGGAGAGATAAGTTTCAAATCATTGGGCTCTTTGAAAACCATGATGTTGTTTAAAACCTGATACCTATTTTCAAGAAATAATAAAGGAAAGCTGTCCAAATATATTAGAACAAGAGGTCAAAGTAAAGATGAAAAGAATCTATCAATCATCTCCTGAAAGGAGCCTCCAAAAGCACCAGGAATATCATAGCCAAAAATCCAGAGCTCCCATGACATAGAAAAAAAAATACTACAAGCATTCTAGAAAGAAGCACTGAAGGTGCCACTGAAGGACCTATAGAAAGGATCACATAAAACATAGCAGTTTTTTTACTATAAGTGAGACAAGATCTTGGAATACAATATTCCAAAAGGCAACGTCTTACAACAAAGAGTAACTTACTCTGCAAAGCTGAGTATAATTCTCCAGAGGAGAAAAAATAGATCTTTAACAGGAGAACTCTTAGGCATTTCTGATGAAAAAAACAGAGGGGAGTAGAAACTTGGAAATGCAAACACAAGAGTCAAAAGAAACCCAAAAAGGTCAATTTATATGAGCAATTAGGAGGTAGTAATATTATGGTAACAATATGGTAGTAATTTTCTAATAGGAGAGAAGAATTAAATATTCCTTTAGAACCTTAATGTCCTCAAAGCATAATGAGAGAATAAAATAAGAAAAATGGTCTAGGGTATGGATTAGTTCTGTTCTGTGGGTTTGAAAAAGGAAAAGAGAAGGATGGATTAATTTAATATACCAGCATAGAATGGAAGAAGAAGGGGCAGAACTTTCCATTTCTCTGCAAACATGGGAAAAGGGTAGAGGAATGGACATTAAAATGAGCTTCATATTTGAATTAGACAAAGGATGTTTGAACACATACAAATTACTTGTTGTAAGAATACATTAAACTCAACAGGGTTACTAGAGGAAATGGTGAGGTATGGGAAAGAGAAGTGGAAGATAATAATACTAGGCAAGGAACTGAGTCATGAACAAAACAAACTTCCTGATCCTGCAAGTGGGATTAAAATGGGGGAAGGAAGGAGAGAAAAGAGCTAGAATTTGAAGGAGAGTCTTAGATTTTCTCTTTGAAAATTGGGGGCATAGCTGAACAAGTTGTGGTACATGAATATATTGTAATATTATTGTACCATATGAAATGACAAAAGAGGCAATTTCAGAGCGTCCTGGGCAGTATGATGCAATGAAGTCAGTAGAACCAGGGGAACAATTTATATCAGGATAGTAACATTATAAAGAAAAAGTCCTTTGAAGGACCTAAGAACTCTGACCAATGGAATGATTCACCACTTCACCAGAAAAGCCATGATTAAGTATGTTATCCACCTCCTGAGAGAGGGGTGATGAACATGAGGTGCAGAGACACACATCTTTGGACATAGACACTGAGTAGATTCATTTGCTTGACCATACTCATTTGTTAGAAGGTTGTTCTCCCCCTACCCTGTCTTTCTCTCAGATCTTAATTGGGAGGTGGTGGTGGGGAGGGATTAGAAATAGAAATACCAAAAAAGGGAATCTTTTTTAATGTACAGAAAAGAACAGAAGGAAGTTCAGAAAGAAGCATAGACAAGCAGGACAGTTTTGAAAATAATATGTTGACTTTATACATATAAAAAGAAGCAGCATGAAATGGATATTCATTATTTCCTATAGAATTCTATTTCTGTATTCTGCTGTATGAAAATGCTCTTGAAGTTCAAAATGAAAACAAAACAGAACAAAATAAAAAAGACATAATAAAAGATGAAATACTGTATGTGAGGAACAAAGAGAAAGCCGTAGAGTTTAGAAAGGAGAGTAAAACATAATGAGATAGGAAAAAAAGTTTGGGGTCAAGTTGTAAAGATTTTTCAAAGCAAAAGGAGGTTTTTTTTAAAAATTTATTCTAGAGGAAATAAGGAGTCATTAGACCAGGGTGGGGAACCTTCAGCCTTATAGGTCCTCAAGTTCATCCTCCTTTGAATTCATCACTTGAGGACCTAGAGGGCCACATGTGACCTTGAGGCTGCAGGTTCCCCACCCCTGCATTATACCATATTGCAAAGGAGAGAAGTGTGGTCAGAACTTTGCTTAAGGAAAATAATTTTGGCAACTGTGTAGAGGATGAATCAGACTGAAGAGAAATCTGAATCAAGGAAGCGACAGAAGAGGCCCTTTCAAAAGTCCAGGCAAGAGGGATGAGGACCAGAACTGACATAGCAATGGAGTGAAAATGGAGAAGGAGCCTGGTAACCATGGAGAAGAAGCCAGGTGTCAGAGAGGTCGTGATAGTAAGGATTTCAGGAGAGGCATAGAGGAGGAAGAAATGTGCCCCAAATCATAAAATCAGAAACTATCAAGACAGGATTGGACCTTGGGTTCTCTGACTCCATGGTGAACTCCAGCTCGGTCACCCGCAACCTTTGTCCTCTTAGGCAAGTCACCAAATCTCTCAGAGCCTGTTTGTTTATTTCTGAAATGAGGGAGATGGGCTAAACGACCTCTACACTCCCTTATACCTCTAAATTTATGATGATAGCAGCATGATCCTATGAACTTAACTAACTTTACATTTTTCCAGAGCATTTTTTTTTAATAGAGGCTGAGCCTGTATTGCAGAAGAATTTTTTTGGAGAGTGGGAAGGACATTTTACCTACAATTTTATCAGAATTCCTCCCTCCACTGATTCATGTTTTCAGTTTATATCCTTAGACAATACTCTGTTGAGAAGTTAAATGACTTATCCATGGTACCATGGCTAGTATGTATATAAGGCAGATTGGAATCCAGGACTTTCTGGCTCCAAAAATGGCTCTCAATCTAAAGTGTGACACTCAGAAGGAAAATGATGCTCCTTAGGTAAGTTAATACACCATTAAAATTACATTGATCTTTACTCAACAAATCAGAAACTATTCAAGTTATATTTTCCCACACAAAGCAGAGTCCTACACTCCCCTTGACTGTCCGCACAATCATGGGCACAAACTCTTCGTGTTTGACAGCTAGAGTGCATGAATTGACTTAATAACCATTGTAGAATCATAGAACTAGACTTAGGAAAGTCCTGGAAGTCCATCTAATCCATCCTCTCATTTCACAGATTAGGAAACTGAGCCTGAGGGAGGTTAAGTGATTTGCCCAAAGTTACATGGACATTATCAGAGCAGGATTTGAATCCTGGACCCTCTCTCCAGAGGCAGTGTGCTTTCCACTGTGCCACACAACCTTTCATCAAATATCAGCAAGTTAGTATAAATGTAACACTTTTGTTCTCAGACAATTTATTTTAATTGCCCTAATCAGGATCTTTTAGGACATAAGTGTTTTCACTTTTGCAGATGATATGATGTTATGCTTAGAGAATCCTAGAGAATCAACTAAAAAACCAGTTGCAATAATTAGCAAGTTTAGCAAAGTCACAGGATATAAAATAAACTCGTATAAATCATTGGCATTTCTATATGTTACCAACCAAGTCAAGCAGGAAGAGGTAGAAAGAGAAAGTCCATTTAAAATAACTGCAGATAACATAAAATACTTGGAAGTTTACATGCCAAGAAAAACCCAGGTAGACCTTGGGTTTTGAATTTGAATTGAACTGAACACAATTACAAAACACTTTTCATACAAGTAAACAATTAGAGATCTAAACAACTGGAGAAAGATCAATCAATTAATTAATTAATTCCTCACAAGTAGGGGCGCAGACCTAGCACTGGTATTGCTGGATCAAAGGATATGCACACTTTGGTTGTCCTTTAGGCATAGTTCCAAATTGTTTTCCAGAATGGTTGGATCAGTTCACAATTCCACCAACAGTGCATTAGTGTCCCAATTTTCCCACATCTCCTCCAACATCCATCAATTTCCTTTTTTGCCATATATGCCAATCTAATAGTTGTGAGGTGGTACTTCAGTGTTGTTTTAATTGCATTTCTCTAATCAGTAGTGATATAGAATATTTTTTATTTGATTACAGATAGCTTTCATTTCTTTGTCAGAAAACTGCCTGTTCATATCCTTTAACCATTTATCTTCAGGGAATGACTTGTATTTTTATAAATTGGACTCAGTTCTCTACACATACTTGAGAAATGAGGCCATTGTCAAAGATACTTGTTACAAAAATTTCCCTCCAATTTTCTGCTTTCCTTTTAATTTTGGTTGCATTGGTTTTATTTGTGCAAAAGCTTTTAAATTTTACATAATCAGAATGATCTATTTTATATTTTGTAATGCTCTCTATGTTTTCTTTGATTCTAAATTCTTCCCTTATTCATCGACCTGACAGACAAACCGTTCCATGCTCTCTTAATTTGCTTATGGTATCATACTTTATGTGTAAATCATGTACCCAGTTTGATCTTATCTTGGTATACAGTGTGAGATCTTGCTCTATAATTAGTTTCTGCAGTTTTCCTGTTTTACAATTTTCCCAGAATAATGAGTTTTTGTTCCAAAAGCTTGAATACTTGGGTTTATCATACATTAGATTACTCTGGTCATTTACTATGTTATTTGTACGTAATCAATTCCCCCAATCTACCTTAACCTTATTCCTTAGCCAGTACCATATTGTTTAATTACCACTTTATGGTTTGGGATCTGGTACAGCTAGAACACCTTCCTTCACATGTTTTTGTGGATTCCCTTGATTTCCTTGACATTTCTAAAAAATCTTTATTAAAGGCCTACTATGTGCGAGGTTCTGGGCAAAGGACCAGTCAATTTCCAGGTCTGATTAAGTATATGCTGTGCATCAGGTGCCGGGCAAAGGACCAACCATTCAGCAAGTTTTTACTATATACCTACTATGTGCCAAGTTCTGGGCAAAGGGCCAATCAATCAACAAGCCTTTATTAAGTTCCAGGTCCTGGGCATACAAAGGCAAGAATAAAACAGTCCCTAACCTCAAGGACCTTATATTCCATCAAGGAAGGCGATATGTACATATATAAGTATAAATGAAAAATTTACAAAATAAACATAAGGATAAATAAACAATTTTACCCCACAAAGAGGGGAATAATCACTTGGAGGCAATATGTTTAAGGATGTTGCATAATCGGTTTGTGCCTAGAACTGGAGTCAGAGGACTGGGCTGGAGTCCTTGCTCTTACCACTTGCCACTCTTGGAACCTTGGGCCAGGGTCTCTCGAGCTTCCATTTCTCCCTCTGCAAAGAAGTTTCGCTTTGACAACCTCTTAGATCACTCCAAACTCAGGAATTCTAGGTATCTACAAATCCTCCAATATCATAAATGAAAGTCCCCAACTTATCATAATTCTCCTCAGCTAAACCTCCAGGACTTTGGTATTTCCTATCTTCACTGCACTATTTGGTTCTCAGCATTTTCAGTCCTCTTACACCTTACTCTCCCCACCATAATCCCCAACACATCTTCCATCCAGTAGCACTGACCTTCCTGTTATTCCTTTTATATAACACTTCATGGATTCCAAGCGTTTTCACTGGCTGTCCCCCACTATGCCTGCAACACTCTCCCTCCTGGTCTCTGCCTCCTGCCTTCCTTGGCTTTCTTCAAATCTCAACCAAAGTCCCACCTCCTGAAAAAAAGTCTTTCCCAGTCCTTAACTTTAGTACCAACCCTCTGAGTTTATCTCCAGTTTATCCTTGTATTATCTTGTTTGTACAGGGCAGCTAGGAGACAAGGTAGAAAAAACTCTGGGCCTGGAGTCAGGAAGATCTGAGTTCAAATCTGGTTTCAGACACCTCCTAACTATGTAACCCTGGGCAAGTTCCTTAACCTCTATCTGCCTCAGTTTCTTCCACTGTAAAATGGGGACAACAATAATACCTACCTCTCAGGATGGTTGTGAGGATCAAATGAAGCAGTATCTGCAAAGGTCTTAGCACGGAGGGCACATATTAGACTATGAGCTCCTGCAGATCAGAGATCGACTTTTTGGTTTTGGTTTTGGTTTGGGGGGTGGGTGGTTGCCTTTGTATCCCCAGCACTTAGCACAGTGCCTGGAACACAGCAGGGGCTTAAGAAATGCTTGCTGACTTGTTATTTTTAGTTAAAGATGAGGCAAAAATTTGAACAGGCAATGGAGATTTTTTTTTTTAATTTAAGCATCCTCTCTTAGTGACAGACTCTGGGTCTGGATGGATAATAGTTAGGACTTGGCTATGGAAAATCAGATGCTCCTATTAATTGTTTCCTCAGCTCCCCAAAAGTCACAAAACTAACTTGTAGATCAAAAGATCATTAGCCAGGAGCTGCCTTAGTGACCATCTAGTTCAGCTACCTCGTTTTATAGTTGAAGAAATTTAGACCCAGAAAAGGTTAAGTACTTTGCTTCAAATCACACAGGTGCTAAGTGTCAGAGCCAAGATTCAAACCCACATTTTTTTACTTGAATTATTAGAATTAGTACGGTACTATAATGTGCCAGTAGGAGAGTCAGAGGACTGACCTTCAAATCCTTGTTCTATAGGACAGCTAGGTGGAAAAAGTAAAGAGTGAAAAGAGCCCTGAGCCTGAAGTCAGAAAGATTGAGTTCAAATTCAGCCTCAGATACTTACTAGCTGTGTGACCCTGGGCAAGTCACTTAACCCTTATTTGCTTCAGTTTCTCATCTATAAAATGGAGACACAATGGAGAAGAGAATGGCAAACTACTGCAGGATCTTTGCCAAGAAAACCTCATGGACAAAAGTCCATGGGGTCACACAGAGTTGGACATAACTTAAATAATAACAAAGTATTTACTACCTTTTAAAGTTCTAAATCAATGGTCCTATGATCCTCTGTGCCCAGGTTTAGGAGGGCCATGAGCCATGGTTTGGCAGTACCAAAGTATGGTAGCAACAGCACAGGGGCAGGAATCAGGAGATGGGCGCTCTGATCCAGCTCTATCATTAACTTTGGCATGAGACTTTCTATTCTCCTTTCTCAAGCTCAGTTTTCTCCTCTGCAAAATGGAGGCAGGTAGGGGGCTAACTAGGTAATCTCTAAGACCCTATCCCACCCCCAAATTCGGTATCTTTCTCCTGTCTGCTTCTCAGTGGGATGAGTCAGGTCTTTTCCCTATAGGAAGGTTTTCTCAAACAGACATATGGAGTCCTGGAAGTCAGAAAACCTGAAGTATGAGAACAAAGAAAATGAAGGCAGGATATGGAAGGAGCCTTTTCAAGAAAAAACTCTACAGATGGAGTCTTATCCTTGAATTTAAACCATCCAGGCCGTTAGTAACATCTGGGCCTTCTTCATTTTCGTTCTGACAGGTTCCCACATGCATCATTAATTTCAGTGCTCCAACCTGAATCATTAGAGGAAGCAATCTTCTGACACACAGTGTGGACCACTGGGTGAGTTGGGCTTTTGGGAATGCTTGGCACTGAAACACGTCTTTTTTGGTTTGTTGTAACCTTTCTAGGGTGCCTGTTATGCTATCAGATTGGGAAGGAAATCAAGTATGGAGAAATATCAACTGGGAAATCAAAGCCGAGCAGATGGCCAAAGAGCTAAATGGCTCACAGATCAGCATTTCCCCGAATCCTGGCTCGGCCAGAATGTCAGTTACTAACGAGTTCCGTCTGAAGGCCTAACCACAAGAGAACGTGGGTCCAATTATGAGGGGCAAGATAACGGAGGGTCTAGCTCAGTTCCTTTCTGAATCCTGTCAGCAGGAAAGCAGTCCAGAAATTATAGCCCTGGAAAGCTTTATTGTGGGTCTCCTTGGCTTCCCCACATTGGCTTTTCCTCTGCGATCCTCACAGTGGGAGCTTCATAGAAAAGCTGCCCATGGTAAGCTAAGAGCCCATGGGAGCCTGGGAGAGCACTTAACCGAATCAAACATCTCTGCCTTGCAAAGCACACCCATCTCAGCAGAACCCAAACAGTGAGGGCAGAAGTGGTTGGTTATGTGACTTATTCATGTATAAAGTTTTTAGAAACATCTTTCTTAATAAAACTATTGGCTTTGTGAACCACAGACCTCACTCAGTGTAATCACATATTTTGCTAACCATTTCCCACAAGCCAAATTCAATTGAAATAAGTTTTAAAATGCTCACTGAAGTCCTCCTCTGACGCCTCAAAATGGCATGGAGGTGATCCTGAATTTTGGTGACAGCTGTGTCATTGGAACACAAGCTCTGAATGGTCCTGCCCAATAATAGATCTAGTAGTAGGCTCTTATCTAAGAACTGGACTAGGTAACTTTTGGGGAGGCTCACTCCAAAAGGTTACCTACCAAACAATAAAATTTTTTACAGTTTTTCTAAATCTTTGATCTTTAAATTAGTACTATAACTATTTGGAAAATGGGAAAACAGTAAAGAAGGTAAGAATGCCTGATTTTCAATAGCCTACTCATCATATTGTCCACTCAGGTCCAGAATCTATTTTAAAGAGAGAAGTTACATTAAAAGATAGATATATGAACATTTTACACTTCAACTCCATCTTTAGCATAAGCTCTGGCTAATACTCATTGAGACCTAAACAGTACATTACAGTAGATGACACTCTCTACTAAAGCATGGAGAGGTCAAGACCTGTGTAAATGGAAGGACATCTCATCAGTCAAGCCACAGATTTCTTGGAGTACTAAACCATGCTTACAATTATAGAAAATATGCCCACCTTAAAAAAAAATCTGGCTGAGATTTTGTCTTTCAGATAATAAGCTGAGCCATCAACCAAGAATCAGAGGTGCCTCGTGAGACAGTTGTGGAATTGTGTGAACCAAACTGACTCCATCTTGTGACTCAATTCTGGATCTAACTCAGTTCCCTTTCTATTCAATTATAGGTAGTCCAGTTTCTGCCTTGTGAGAAAACTTTATTGTATTGTTTGAACCTAGTCCTACATGATTGGGAAGCTGGACCACCACTACCTGTTGCCTAGAGACCCTTAACTAAGACCCTAGGTAATGTTGACCAGAAACCTAGTCAGATCTAAAGACTGATGCAAGAAGTTTTCTCATGATTATACATCTCAAGCAACCCATATGTCTTATCTGAAAACTGGATCCATACCTATCAGTTGGTTACTATTTCCTTGTTTCTTTGAATGCAGACACTTAGGGGGAAGTGATACACTTCTTTTTCTGATTTCAGAGAATTGCACCTGCTCACTCTGCCCCCTCCAAACTCTTGACACTCACTCATTCCCTTTTCAACTCAGAAAGCCCCTAATCTTTCCTCCAATTAGAAATCAGATTCTTAAATCTTATATCCTGGTTTATATCTTGTTAATTGTTTTCTTTTGATGCATAAAAATCTGTCGCTTCTGTATTCAGGGTCCAGTGCCAAGCTGAGGAGGCCTGTTCCTGATTTACTATGCAATTGGCATGCGTTGCTTAATAAATCGATAACCTCGCAAGCTTGAACGTTTATCTCTTCAGTTGTTTCAGATTTCACCTGTCACACTTGATAACCGTTAGTAATACTCCAAATTTGACCAAAATCAGTTGACTCCCTCAAGATATTGTAGAAGAATTAGAGAGATAATCTCTAAGTTTAGAGTAGTTGAGTTGAATCAAACCTCGCTGGTTAATAGGTAAATAAATTACATTATGTAAGAAAATACATCTGTCTTTTATGGCATTGGTGGTATTCATACCAGAAGAATCACAATTACAAGTAATTCAAAGGGCAATAGAGAAACATCTAGTGGGTGTAATCATACTATATATTACCACCTAGGTGGTACAGTGGATAAAACCTTGGACCTAGAGTCAGGAAGACCTGAGTTCAAATCTGGCCTCAGACACTTACTAGCTGTATGATCCTGGGCAAGTCACTTAACCTCTGTTTGCCTCAGTTTCCTCAACTGTAAAATGGAGATAATAACAGCACTTAGCACTCAGGGTTGTTGTAAAGATCAATGAGATGATATTTCCAATGCACTTAGCCTACTGCTAAGTGGAATACAGTAGGTGCCCAATAAATGCCTGTCTCTTCCTTACCAATATTACTTGTGTACAGAGTCGACATAAAAGACAGAATATAAGACATGCATGAGGTATGATAGCATAGTGAAAATAACACTAATTTAAAGTTAGAAGACCTGGGTCCAATCCTAACTCTGCTGTTTACTACCTGTATGATCTTGGTCAAGTCATTTAAAGCCTCCCTCACATAAATCCAATTCACTTGCATGTCATAGCATCATCTTCCTGATGCCATGGTCCTCTTCGAGAATGAAGGACAAACAACAAGCTAGGCCTAGGAAGAGCTGCCCCACTGGGGCCCAACTGGCCAGTTCCAGTTGAGCAATGCAGTCCTTCTCCTTCCTTTCCTTTCTTCTCTTTCCCTTTCCCCTCTTCCCTCCCCTCCCCTTCTCTCTTCTTTCTCCCTCCTTGCTCTCCTTCTGTCTACATAGGGTATCATACCCTTACCTGCAGGAGCTCTGCCCAGAGGAATATAACTTTTGATCACTGAAGCCACACAAGATATCTTGGGGTTTATGGACTAAATTTCTTTCTTAAGGACCTTGCCTTAAACTCAATTCACTCTGGTCCTTATTGATTGGCCAACAATAGGTCCCAGCCCAAGCCCCACTTAGTGGTTATTATTTGGGCCCTGATGATTCAGAGTGAATGTAAATAGCAGTTGTTTCTGTTTTGGCCAGAAATCCTGAGGGTCTTCCCCAATCTAGTTGATTTTTTTTTAACTAGGAAAAAAGGCCATTCTTTGCTTCACTTCTTACCTATGCTTAATCACTGACTGGGTGTTGCCTCAGTCAAACTGAGACCTGGGAAAGAGCTTAGCTTAAAAAGACCAAGGTCTCCCACTGCATCTGGGGCCATCTCCAGTCATCCTGATATTTTCTGGCCAATGGGCCCAGATACCTCCAGAGGAGAGAGAGAGGCTGGTGACTTTACACAACCCTGCCTCACTTAAATCTTAATTCACTTGCAAGTCATGGCATCATCTTCCTGATGTCATGGCCCTCTTTGAGAACAAAGAACAAAAAAACAACAATAAAGTCACTGTGCATCATTTTCCTTATCTTTAAAAATGAGGGCTTAGGGGTCCATTAGATAACCTTTAAATCTCTTACTAGTGTGGATCTAATGATGCAGTGAATGTTCAGTTGTTTTTCAGTGGTTTCCAAGTCTTTGGACCCCAGTGGAGTTTTCTTGGCAAAGGCACTAGAGTGATTTTCCGTTTCCTTCTCTGGCTCACTTTACAGATAAGGAAATTGAGGCAAACAGGGTCAAATGGCTTACTTGCCCAGGATCACACATCTAGTAAATGTCTGAGGCTAACTTTGAACTCAGGAACATAAGCCTTCCTGACTTCAGCCTCAGCACTCTATCCACTGTGCCAGCTAGCTGCTCTCTGATGCCATATAAAGAAGAATGAAGGAAAACAACTCTCACACTTGTACCCAGAAAACATTCTAAGGGGGAGGGGAAGGGACAGAGGGATGGCTCCATAGCATTGGATAGATTCTCTAGAGATGACTTATGGAAAGACATGATTTGGAATTGCATAAAATGAGGAGACAAGTTAGTTTGCAATCTACACTTGTGAGAGGAGCATGCAGTTACTTGTGGATATCTTCTTGCCATTTGAATTCAGATCATTTTTGATAAGATGCTACGGTCTACCTGTACTCACCACTGGCCTTTCAGTCATGTGCAATTGTGATTGTTTTGTTATCATGGTATTCCTTATATCCTAGCTATAGCAGAGTCACTGGAAGAATGTCAATGTCAAAAATGGGTTTTGTAGGCACTGGTATTATCATGAGCCAGTGTTGTCAAAATCAAATGGAAATGGGGCCACCAAACCCTATATAAGGATCCTTACAGCACCCATATTGGCTTAGAAAACCCCATATTAACATTATCTTTGTATGGCAGGATTGTAGAGTGAGAGGAAGGGAGTAATGTATAACAAGCCTGGAAAGATAAGGATGGGGCCAGTTGTGAAGAGCTTTAAATTCAAAATGAAGCCATAGGTATTTGATCCTAGCAGTAATATGGAGCCATTAGAATTGATTGAATGGGAGGTGAGGGTGATCTGGTAAGAGCTGCACTGTGGGAATATCACTTTGTGGCAGCTGTATGGAGAATGGACTGAAGTGAGTAGAGGAGAGGAAAAGAGGACAATTAGAAGGTTATTGAAATAGGCCAGGTAAGAGATAATGAGGGCCTGGTGCTATAGTGGTGGTTATGTGATTGGAGAGAAGGGGATATATGTGAAAGACATTGTAGAGGAAGAAATTCCAGGATTTAGCAACCTATTAGAGTGAGGAGCTATCTGAGGTTGTAAACCTGGGTGACTGGAAGGATAGTAGTACCCTTGAGAGTAATAGGAAAGTTCAAAAGAGGTGTGTATTTTAGGGAAAAGAAGATGAGGTCAGTTTTAGGCATGCTGAGTTTGAGACATTTGTGGGATATCCAGTTGGAAATGTCTAATACATAGTTGGTGATATGTGACTGGAGCTCGCTCAGTGGAGATTAAGGCTAAATACGCTGAACTGGGAATCATTCGAATAGGGAAGATAAAGGAACCCATGGGGTAAGTTGATGTTAATGTTTTTGTTACTATTTGCCCTCTTTTTATAGAGGACCAATGATATCATGGTGATATATTGACTTATGCATGAATTAAATTTAAGTGAGGCAGAGTTGAACAAAGTCTTCAGCTTTACTCTCTCTTCAGAGTCATCGAAGTTCAGTAGCAAGGCAAAAGTCAAGATGACTGGTTATTGCCAGGATTACAGTAGATAACTTTGGCATCTTTGAAGTCTGACCAATCTCTAAACACTCCACAGCACTGCTTCAGTGGCCTTCATGGTCTTTGGAACAAATTGTTCTCGTCCACCCATTCTGCCAGGGGAAGTCTTCGCATGCTCCAGGTAGCCATCCCGCCTAACTCACCTTCAGGTTTGAGGTCTGTCAGTTATCCTTAACCTGGTTTAGTCCAACTGCCAAGATGGTTTACTGGGGTGTGGTCACAGCTCATGCTACAACTTCTTAGAGCCATAGGGAGAGTTAAGTGCCAAGTAGACACCCAAGGTGAATGAGCGTACTGGACTTGGAGAGAGGAATCAAAGAATCTTTGAGCTGAAAGACACTTCAGAGGTCATTTAGTCTAGCCCACATAAGAAAAAAAATCTTTTCTACAACATACCTGACAAATGGTCATCCTGACTTTTTTTTGAAAACTTTCAATAAGGAGGAAGTCACTGGCTCTCAAGCCAACCCATTCCAAGTTGTGGGTAGCTCTAATTGTCAGGAGTTCAGGTAGTAGGATATTCTTACTAGGTTCTCAAAATGGTATGTGAGTCTCTAAACAATACTCCAAACTAATTTGCATTTTTCAAAAGTCTCTGCTCTTAGTGTAGCTGCTATCTATCTCTATCAATGAGGGTGAGAGGTACCCACTTTGACATATCCTGAAAGAATTGAAGACAATCCAGGTTCAAACCTCATCTTTGACACTTAACAGTCATGTGACAGCAGCCAAGTCACTTTATCTCTTTTAGTCTCAGTTTTCTCATCTGTAAAATGGGGATACCATTACTTGTTATGCATGTGCCTTACAGGATTGTGGTGGAGCTCAAATGGGAAAACGTAAAACACATCAAGTGTTCTCTAAATGGTAGTTACTATTTTGAAGTAATTTTCTCATGTTCACATAGCTAGTGTTAGAGATGGGATTCAAACCGAAGTTCCACTGATTCCAGGTTCAGCACACTACCCATTAGGCAACACTCCTTCTCTAAACACTAATTGAATTTCCTTCGTCCCTTTCTCAGTCCTGAGCAAAATTCAGCCTTGAATTGTCACTCTGACTGCCCTTCAGCTCTCACTGATTATCCTGTTCTCTGGCAGTGCTATTAAACCAGACAATATGGTGGCAATCCATGAAACAAGGATTTATTGAGCTCTTACTGTGTGCTTTGGATTGTACTAGGCTGTGTGGGGATACAGAAGAAATATAAGCTAAAATCCTGACCTTCAAGGGCCACTACGCGCTATAACGGGGAAACGTAATGGATCTGTTCTTACTAATGATGATCACAGCAATAGTAACTAGCATTTGTATAACACTTTAAAATTTGAAAATCACTTTATCAATATTAGCTCATTTTATCCTCACAAAGAACCTTGGGAGGTAGGTGCTATTCCTATCCCTATTATACAGATGAGGAAACTGAGGCAGCAGTAGGTTAAATGTTTTGCACAGGGTTACATAGCTAGTAAGTGTCTGAGACTAGATTTGAATTCAGGTCCTCCTGCCTCCAAGCCCAACATTCTGTCATACACTGCTCTACCTAGTTCTCTAGGTATGCTTTTCCCTGGTTGTATAACCAGTCATTTTTTTATCCACCAAAACCTCAGTTTCCTCATCTCCTAAATGGGGATAATAACATTTGCTCTATCTATCTCACAGATTTGTTCCAAGGAAAGTGCTTTGTAAGCTTTAAAGTGAGTGTAGAATTATGAGCTCTTATGATGGTGATCATAATCATTGTTATTCAAGAGTTCTAAAATCCTTTGGGGGAAATAACATTTTAACACAAGGAAACATCTTGGGAATGATAGAAGGCAGACTATAATTAAATGCTGTCTGTGTGGTATAGACTGTAGGAGATGGGACAGGTCAGAGGAGGAGATCAGTGAGAACTGGGGTGACCGGCTAAGGTTTTGTGGGAGAAGTGGGTCTCCCATTGTGCCTTTGAAGAGGTAGGATTTGGAGAGCCAGA
Source organism: Pseudochirops cupreus (assembly GCA_028627135.1). NCBI lineage: Eukaryota > Metazoa > Chordata > Mammalia > Diprotodontia > Pseudocheiridae > Pseudochirops > Pseudochirops cupreus. Next base: position 203,021,565 of record CM053581.1, on the reverse strand, counting down.
GTCCAGGGTCCTTCACTTTGGATACAGTAGTGAGCAGCCATCACTTGGGTACCAAGTATTCATTGACTTAGAGCCTTTCCATACAAGGTTAGCCTCCAGCTACTTTGTATGTGTCTTACATATTCTTATATTTGTAAATATTGTCTCTCATGATAGACTATAAGCTTCTTAAGGGCAGGACTATTCCATTTTTGTCTTTGTGTCTTCAGTGCCTAGCACAATACCTGGCACATAGGAGCAATTAATACACACTCTTTGACTGAGACCTTGAAAAGTCAAACTCATCTATAGGCACCTCACTATCTCAGCCAGACGACAAGTGTTTGGTTCTTTTTTTTCATTTTACATACTCTAGGGAAGGAATTTCTATCATCTTTCCCATTCCAATGCTTAATAACTTTCAACAACCAAAGTGGGGGAAAGTCTCCCAATTTACCTAAACCCTCAGGTAAGAGTTCCAAGCTATTTCCTTTTAAATATGTCCTCAACAGAAACAGATGACAGCTGGTCACTTGATCCATTTAAGGGTTGTCACCAGGCCACATCTATGCAGCCTTTGCCCCTCTAAGGTGGAACATCTCTGCCTTTCCTGGATTCTGGTCTTTCTTTCTGTCAGACCTTTGATCTAGATTCATTCACCTGAGAGAATAAGATTCAGAAAGTGTTGTCAAGGATGAATCTTCAGTGTTGAAATGCCCCCTCAAACAGCTTGCCTCGGGGCCTGCCACATAGCCTAATCTCCCTTTCCAACCACCCACTCCCACAAACACACAGGGGAGAAGTCACTTGTTGTAATGGGAAAAAGTGTATTCATAGGCTACTACTCATTACTTGCGTGAGGTTGGAGAGGTCACTCAAACCTTCCTTGGGTCTACTTCTTCCTCTATTAGGAGAAGGGGCAGTAGGTTTCCTTCTAGTTTGGACTCAGTCATGGGGTAATCTCCCTACACACAGGCACTGACTCAGGACCTTTCTATACAAAGGTACCTTCTGTTGGATGTGTGTTGTTTCTCCCGAGAGAATTTAAGCTCCTTAAGGGCAGGCATCCTTCCATTTCTGACTTTGTGCCCCAAGCGCACAGCACAAGACCCAGTTCGAAGGAAGTGATTAATAGATCCTTATTGATTGATTGAGACCTGGAGAGATCACTTAAGCCCACCCCTTTACCCACAGGCACACAGAAAACACAGACACAGATGCATGGGAATAGCTGTTCAGTGAGACCAGCAGCACCATTCCTGGAGACATCCCTGGCTATAGAGTCAGAGAACTTGGTTTCAGCTCCCACTTTTCTTCCTGTGTAACAAGAGGAGAGTCAGTGTAACTCCTCTAAGCCTCAGGGTCCTTGTTCTTGAAATGAGGGGGTTAAACTAGATCATTTCAAAAGTCCTTTTGAGCTGTAAACCTTTGAGCTTATGACCCTCCTGTGGGAGTAGCTGGGTGGTACAGTGGATAGAGCACTAGGTCTGGAGTCAGGAAGACTCATCTTCCTAAATTGAAATCTGGCCTTAGACAATTACTGACTGTGTGATCCTGGACAAGTCACCTGTTTGCTTCAGTTTCCTTATCTGTAGAATGAGCTGGAGAAGGAAATGATAAACCACTCCAGTGTTTTTGCCAAGAAAACCCCAAATGGAATCATGAAAAATGACTGAATAACAACAAGGACAACAACTATGACCCCCCTGCTAGAGTCTCTATTTGGAGAAAGGTAGGATGCAATGAATGGGAAAGTTTGGGAGAGTTACATGTAATCTGTAGGAATAATGAGAGCCCAGAGCCTTTGAAGGATTCTTAAAACACAGGGCCTATTCATTCAGCCAGACCTGAGCAACCTTCAGTATGCTGGTGTCTGCACCAGCCCCATGCCCAGAGACAGGAGCGCAGACTGCAAAGCTGTCTGCTAGGCTGGTTTCCTACCGCCACCCCGCCTCCCTTTGTGTGCATACACGGAGGCCTTGCCCAGATAACAATTAGCAGGGCAAACTAGCACATGAAACAAGTTCCCTTTGTAAATGAAGGTAGGTGTCTGGACCTGGCTGATCCTCTTTCCCTGACAGGCTCCTAACACCTTTGGTAAACACACCCATTCAGAAGTCTTGTGAGAGCATGTGAACACACTGATTTCCAGACTGAATATAGATAGGCCGCACTCCCTTATCGTGAACATTACTTTTTCATTCTACTTAAGGCAGTTTCTTGAGCCACCTAAAAACTAGAAAAGATCTACTCAATTCAGTTCAATTTAACAAATGTTAAATGCCCACTGCATGTGTGATGCTGTGCCAGGTGCTGAGGCAAGCACAAAATTGAGATGACAGACTGCCTACCCTCACAGAGCTTACTCTCTACTAGGAAAATCACAAAAACCAGGCATCAAAATTACTGTTTCTAATCTAATTTGATGTCAAGGTTATCATCTCCCCTGTTATATTTAACAATGTTTTCTTTGGTTCCCAAAAATCTGTGATTTGGGGAGTGTGCATATTGCTACCTCCAATGCCAATCACAATCCCTCTATCAGAGGATCAAAGCATCCTCAGTTTGGAACTGGAAAGGACTTTGGAGGTCATCAGGTCTAAAGGTGAGGAAACTGAGGTTCCCTAGAGGTAAAATGACTTATCCAGGGTCACATAGCCAACAAACATCTGAACAAAGATTTGAAGTTAGGTCTTCCTGAGCCTTAAGTCCCAGCATCCTCTCCACCACACCATTCTGTGGCCAAAGTATTTCTCATTCTTTTGACTGGCCTGGTGATGAGCTAGATACACCAGTTCTTGGACAGCGGGCATGCAGTCCATGACCAAATTAATATTTAGGGTTTTTCCAGTTTGAAAGGACCAGATACAGTTTAGTAGGGAAGTAAGATATACAAACTAGTAACACCAGTACAAGTTAGGGTATGCTAAGTATGAAGAAGTTCCTCCAAAATGCTCTGAGGGTTCATTTGGCACCGAACAAAGACCACAAGATCATAGCTTTAGACCTAAATAGGGACCTTAGAGATTGTTCAATCCAATTCCTCTCCTTTTACAGATGGGGAAACTGAGGCACAGAGGAATTAAGTGGTTGGCTCAAGGTCACCCACATTGTAAGGAACCAAGATAGGATTCAAACTCCAGCTAACTTCCATCCATCAATCAGTAAACATTTATTAAGTATTCACCATGTGCTAGGCGCTGTGCTAAACAGATGGTAAGCTAACTGATTATATTATGACCCTGCTTTTTGATTTGGGGAGTGGTCAGAAAACCCAGAGAGCCATCACACTCAGGGTATCCACAGTCACAGAGGTGAGCCTCATTATATGCTGTTGATACATTACCCAAGAAACTCTGTTTACATTGAAGCTTTTTTTTTAAAAAATCAACAAAATACCTTAAGGGCAAGGGCCATTTTAAATTTTTTCTTTGTATCCCCAGTACCCAGTGTACAGTAGGTGTGTAGAAACTGTTTGCAGAATTGAAAAATAATTATTAAAAAATCATAAATGAGTATATATGTTTAGATGTCATTTTGAGATAGAAATGATAAGAGGCTTGGTGGTATTTGCATCTTAGAACATGCCTGAGAGTGCCATTGACAGAGAAGGAAGAACATGTATGTGACTCCATTTCTGGACAATGTTAGACTGCCCTTGAGAACAGGCCTGATGTGGACTGGGATGGAGAAGCTGCATGGGAGACCTCAATGGCCTCCATCTGCTGCTGCTGTCACTGCCTCCTTGGTCCTGGGCTCAGCCAGAGGCAAGCTATCAATGAATCCATCCCTTTCTGCATTTGCTATAAGGAAAAGGTTTTCTTTGTTGCCTTCAAGCAGTGAGGGAGCCAATGGCCACTTTTAATCACCCCTCCAATACCTCTCAATCTAATCGATGTTTGGTGGACTTCAGAGCATCAATGATAGCATTGATCTGAGTCACGTCAATGTATCACTGGGGCTTGTAAGCTGCTTCCAAATTGTCCTTTCAGCTGAAATCCCACAGTTGACAGGTGAGTGCATTTTACAGCTGACACTGGAGGGGAACAAGGTGTGAAAATCAGCCCAAGATAGGAGAATGGGATTGTTCCAGAGGTCCAGCCTGCACCTTGAGCTGTTGGAGGCATGCTAAGGCTAGGGACAGGGCAGTGACTCAGAGTCATGAGACAGTCATTGGAGTCCTGGCTCTGCCAATACCTCGGCGACTCCCTCCAGCTCTTGAAATCTCAGTTTCTTCCTCTGCAAAGTGGGGGTGATAGTAATTAACACGAACCTACTTCATAGAGTGGCTGTAAACATCAAAGTGATATATGTAAATAAGTTATTATTATGGTGACTGCTAATAAGCCAAGAAGTAACAAATTCCTTTCAAACCCTTTGTGAAAAGGCTGGCCAAGTCACTAAAGCAAAACTCCACAATAACTCTGGGATGAAGAACATTGATTTTAGAGTCAGAACCCCTCAGCTTCAATCCCAATCTGCTCCTCCAAGGCAGTATCACATAATGGAGAAAGGTTAAGACACCTGACTTTTGTCACTTGTTAGCTGTGTGACCATGGGCAGGCAAGTCAACTTGTCCCTGAGACTTAAGAGTATTGCCACAAAAATTAAATAGATAATTTATGTAAAGGGATAGGACCTGTGGTTTCATTGGTGGAGGGGGTTCAGATAAGGAACTCCCTCTTCCAATGCAACTGAGTCTTCTCTGAAGCCTAGTCTGAGAGAATGACTCAGAGCAGAGGTATCAGACACCCTACCCACTGGCCACAACTCCCAAGTATAGCTCAAACCAGATTAAAATGTAATTGGGAAATGTTTAACAATAAATAAATAAAAATACTATACGACATAGATAATGTCAATTTGTGGTTTTCTAGGTCAATAGTCAGCTGTCAGGGATCTGTCTCTGAGTTTGACACTACCTATTTAGAGTAATGAGAGATTAAATGACAACCGGAGTCACACAGCCAGCATATAAAGGCATTTCTCAAACTGAGGTTTCTTGGAGCCAAGGTCAGCTGCACTCTTTAATCTATTACACCATGCTGCATCTCATAATGTATATAAAGCACTTTTCAAAGCTTAGCATCCTAAATCATTGTCAGGTATCGATTGTTATTCCTATCTGTGAGACTTTGGGCCATTTTGCCCTTTTTTGACCACCCTGGTAATAAATATTTTGTCCATCTGAAACAAGAGGTTGAGCTAAATGTTTTCAAGAACTTATGGCACCTCTGAATTCCATGGTCTTGTGGATTTTTCCAGGCTGAGTAATAGCTGAGAGTTCATGGCAAAACTCCTCAGGTGGTTCCAGGTGGGTACAGGAAAAGGTCTCATCCCCATGGCTGACAGAAATGGCACCAGGAATCAGCTGCTAAGACACTCCCCTACCCAGGTGTTAAGTAAATATTTGAAAATATTTGGCCAAGTATGAGGGAAGGAAAACTAGGTGAGGCATGTAGACGTAAGGTAATGACAAAGTTGGCACTTCAACCTTGTCATCCGATTTGGGTTGGGAGTAATAGGTTTGGGAAGACCTGGTGAATGAATTCCTACAACTGACTCCAAGCTTTTGAGTACACGCTGGCTGTTTCAACAGTTGTGCTGTCCTACCATAGCCCATCAGTGCAATAGAAAGAACTGAATTTAGAGTCAGAGGACTTGGGTTCTGCCACTTAGTGTTTACCTGTGTGACCTTGGACAAGTCTCTCTAAATCTGTTTCCTTATCCATTTAAAAAAAAAAAGGTGATCTTTAATTTACCTTCTGCAGCTAGGTGGCGAAATACGTAGAGTGGTGGGCTTGAAGTCAGGAAGATTCATCTGAGTTCAAATGTGGCCTCAGACACTTATTAACTGTGTGAATCTGGGACGTCACTTCACTCTGTTTGCCTCAGTTTCCTTATCTGTGGAATGAGCTGGAGAAGGAAATGGCAAACCACTCCAGTATCTTTGCTGAAAAAAAAAACCCAAATGTGGTTGTGAAGAGTCAGACAAAGCTGAAAAACAAGTGAACAACAATGTACCTTCTAGTTCTAAATTTTACACTTCTATGATGATTCTAACCAGATTGAGAAGACAATACATCACCACATTCTTTCCTGTCTCTGAGTTTAGGTTTATGCCACTTCCCCATACCTGAAGCTCCCCCCTCCCTCCTCTGCATCTTTCCATCTCCCTCAAACCCCATTCTGTAAAGCTTTCCCAGAACATCTCACCCCATCTGAGATGCTATTGTACAATCTATAGCACGTTTGACATTTATAATAATGGTTGCCTTTACAACCACTCTCCGGATGGGTCCCCCTGACGTGTACAGGACTGACCCTGGGTTCTTGAAGCCTGTCAGTGACACCCAAGCTTTAGCAGTTCCTATCAAACTAAAAAGGCTCAAGTCTAGGCCCAGTGATGGGCTGTATCTACACATCCAAAGATGAGACAAGCTAAGCATCCCCAAAGTAATGCATTCTATGGACCACAGCAACTCTTAACAACCTTACAAAAGGATCTGGGATCTGCTTCCATGGACTGAGTCACTGACAAAGCCATAAGATGTTGAAGAACTGAAGTGACAGGGACAGGGAATAAAAACAGGACTAGTGATTTCTTTGATGCTGGGAGTTTCCTCTACCAATGCAGATCAGTACCCTCTCTTCAACTTGTATTGTCAAAGAGTTACCTGGGCAGTGACTTGCCCAGGGCGGCACAATCTGTATGTATCAGAAGCAGGATTTGAACCCTAGTCTTTCTAACTCTCAGACCTGCTTTTTAGCCACTACACTGTGCTGCCCCTCATTGGGAAATAGTAACTTGCATTTCTAAAGCATTTTCCTTAGCACAGCAAAAGTGGTGCAAGTATTATTATCCCCATTCTACACACGAGGAAATTGAGGAATGAAGAGGTTAAGTAATTTATTTGTGGTCATACAACTAATAAGTACCAGAGTCAAGACTCCAGTCTTCTTTCCCCAGGGGCTCTTCCATCACAGCATTCTACTTCATATACTCCCTTACATTGTGAGTTCTCTTCCCATGAGTATACCTGAGGTCTCTTCAACTAAAGTGTAAACTCCATAGAGGCAGGAAGCATGTCTTATTCATCCTTGTACTGGTCTTGGTGACTACCCTGATACAAAGCACACTGTGCCTAGTAAAAATGACATCAACAATATTATATACAACAAATCTATTATTATATTTATATGATATAATAATGTTATATGTTATATAATATAAATAATATATACATTATATAATATATAATACAAAAATATATAAATCTAATCTATAAATAGCATAATAAAAATAATTCATATACTTAAAATTGATTAATATAATATTATTAATAATAAAATCATCGCATCAAGCATTTATTACCTGTCAATACATACAACATGCTATGGTAGGTATATAGAGACAAAATACTCTCAAGGGGCTTATTGGATCATTAGATCAAAGCTTTAGGGTTGGAAAGAAACTTCTAGTCAAACCCCCTTGTTGTATAGGTAAGAAAACTGAGGTGCAGAGAAGTTAAGTGACTAGCTGGGTCACATACCACCAGTAATGCCTAAGGTAGGATTTGAACCCAGGAGTTCCCAGCTCCCAAGCCAGTGTGCTTGCTACCCACTGTAACCCCATGCTCCTCAGTGTAAACTGCTCCAGCTTACATCCTACTGGGGACATGCAGCTTTGACGTGACCAGCCTATAGGGCTTTTGGCTTACCAGGAGACACCTTCTAGGACAAAGGGTGGGTCATCAGCCCCATTTTAGAGATGTGACGCTTAATGCACAAAGGGACTTGCCTAGAAGCCCGCTGGGTTGGCCTCAAGGCTGGCATTCTTGGTTCCAAGGCCAGACAATGCTGTTTCTGCTGATAATGTTTGTGGAGTGACTGATTTGGTTCTGCTTCTTCTCCAACATGAGAAGGACCTCCTAGGCAGGGCTGATGACCTGAGCATTGAGCATAAGTGGCTCCTTTTAGAAAGGGTGGAAGGTTGAACATTTGACTACTCCATGAGTTCTAAGGCAAAACACAGGGTGTCTTGCTCATGTCATTGTTTTGCCTAACTGTAAAGAAACTTAGACTGTTTCTTCTTTTTTTTTGCTTTAAATCCTGACCTACTAATTCATTGAACTTCTGGTGTGGAAATTTCCTCCGCCAATGAATATCTGTAATTTGCAGGATTAGTAATAAGTCAGAGACTAGACTTGATGTTAGCTTTTCCTAAATCTAAGTTCAGCTCTCTACCCACTATTCCACGCTGCATCTTGTGAATGTCTCTGCTCGTGAGCTGAAGTACATGTGGCTGGGCTTTCCCTTCTTTGAAGCATGAGAAACCATACGTCAGTCTGGAGTTAGGGGCTGCCGTTTAATCATGGCTCAGTCTATCTGGTCAATAGGAAGATGGGAAAAACAAACAAACAGATCCTGAGAAATTGTTGTCAACCTTCAGAAAGACAGTCTCAATATGGCTCTGAGATCTGTTCCTTGCCTGGAGAAATCATCTCTCATAAAGCACCCCAATCATTGTGCACAATAACTTTATTTGCTTAGAAAGATGGATGGGATATTAAGTATCAAAATTTTAAAAAGAAAAATGGATGGGAAAAAAGATAGTGGATTTTTATAATATTTCTGGTTCTCTCAACCCCATCCCCCCAAATTACTTGTAAGATCAAAGCTCTAGAGCTAGAAGAACCCCCAGAGGTCATTCAGTCCACTCCCTTCATCCCAGTCATCCCAAGAACCAAGGAAGTTAAATGACTTATCCAAGGTCACAAAAGGAATCAGTGGCAAAGTCAGCATTTGAACACAGGTCTTCCAGTTTTAAATCCAGGTCTTCTACTACAGCATGTGCTGATTCAAGTAGTAGTAATATAATTGGTCATTTATACTTTTAAAAAATATATAGGGGCAGCTAGGTGGTACAATGAATAGAGTACCAGCTCGGATGTCAGGAGGACCTGAGTTCAAATATGACCTCAGACACTTGACACTTAACTAGCTGTGTGACCTTGGGCAAGTCACTTAACTCCAGTTGCCTTGCCTTCCCCCCTCCAAAAAAAAAAACCCCTAACGTACAGCTAGACTTGTACCCACCTCTCTACTTACATGCCACAGTATGTTTCATAACATTTTTCTTAATTTACTTAGATTTGCTGCCTTCTCATTACCTCACTTGATCCTCACCGCAGAACTGAGAGAGATCTTAGCAACTGCCTCATCTAATCACCTCATTTAACAGAGTGTAGCTGGACTTTCCATCAGGAGATGTGGGGCCAAGCTACCAACTAACTCAATGCCCTGTGGCTGCAAATCGATTCCCCTGACTGCGTCTCAGTTTCTCCACATATGAAGGTATTGAATCAAATAATTTCCAAGGCCCCTTCCAACTCTGATATTCTCTGAATCTGTGAAACTGAGGCCCAGTGAGGGGACAGGATTTCCCTAAGATCACAGAGAGTTGGGGGTAGAGTTAGGATCAAAACCCAGGGATCAGACTCCCCATCAAGGATTCTTCCTACTAATTATATAGCATGACTTCCAACAATTTAAATCAAGAAAAGAAAGAAGCTAATCTTGGTCCACTGAAACTCTTCCACCCACACCAAGATGCTCCAGAACAATAATAATAATGCCTTGTGTATGTGTATTGGTGTGTAGAGCGTTTTTAACTTTTCAAAGCTCTGTCTCAGCTGAGGAGTTTTTAATAACCAGCTGGCCCTCTGCGTGGCAGCCCTGGCCTCATCTGCTAACCCAGGTGAGTTTCCAGAGTAGTCAATGTGATTGGCAGCTGAGCTAGCTGAGCTCATTCAGGGTCCTCCTGGAGCATGGGCAGTGGGTGTTGCTATGTTTAGCTGAAAGAGCCCCAGGCCATCTAATGAGAGATGACAGGATGCTGGGCAGCCTTCCCTGGACTACCAGCTCAGCCCACCTGGAGCAGTGCCAGCCAAGAAGCAACCTATGGAGCTGGGGCTTTATTGATGGAGGGGTGAAGAAAAAGAAGCAGAGGAGAGAGAGATAGAACCATTTGCTCAAGCCTGTTGCAGGAACCTGGGACGGGGATGGGATTCCCATTTCGGAATCACTGCTGCCTCAATCCCAAAGGCCAGATTAAGTAAATGAAGCTGTCAGTCTGGGTTTGCACAATTCAGATGCATTGTATGCACAACCAAAGGGGATGCTGGGCAGGGAGGGGGAAGGGGGAAGAAGGCCTCCAAGACCCATAAAGAAAGAGCTTCTCTGTAGAGGGGAGTCCATTTATGGAAGGGGGAAGCAGACAGTGTTTCCATAAGGCCAATGCCTCTGCCTTGTAAGTATGCCAGAGACAAATCCTGCTAATTTTGCCTCTATTCTCTACCCTCTTCTATCCATCCTTCACACAAGGAAAGTTTCATAACACAATCCTATCATCATGTCGTTCTCTATGAAGAAAACTTCAGTAGTTTCCTATTACCTACTGAATCAAATTAAAAATTCCAGACTCTGGCATTCAAGGGTTTCCACCATCTAGTTCCAACTTATCAGACCTTATTTTATATAATTCCTTTTTGTGTAACCTATGTTTCAAGTCAAATATGGATTGACTTTCTGTCTGTCTCTCCTCCTCCATCTCTCTATCTCTGTACCTCAATCTCTGTCTCTGTTTCTCTGTCTTTCTCCATCTCTTTTTTTCTCTCTCCCTGTCCCTGCTCTATTTCTCTGACTCTTTGTCTCTCTGTCTCTCTGTCTCTGTGTCTCTGTCTGACTCTCTCCCTCTCCCCCATCTCTCTCTGTCTCTCTCTGTCTCTCGTCTCTGTCTCTCCCTCTCCCTCTCTCTGTCTCTCTCTCTCTTTTTCTCTTTCTCTCTCTCTCTCTCACACACACATTCTGCAATGTACTATCTCCATGTCTTTTCTCTCACCATGTCTAACTAGGACATTTCCCCCATCCCATATCTACTTCTCAAAGATACTCCCTTCTCTCAAGGTGAACTCAAATGCCACCCACTCTGTGAAATCTTCTCAACCCCCATCCCCAGCACTATTCTCAGCTGAAAGTGATCTCAGCCTCCTCAAATTTCTCACTGAGTTTTGCCTGAAATCAGCTTTGCACCTGGCTGACTTTGTTTCAAAGTTATCTATGCGCTTGTCCTTCCCCCACTTAGACTGTTAGCTCCTTGAGAGCAGGGTCTGTGCCATCTCTTTAACTGGGGATTTGTATCTGAAGATTTAGAAGACAATGAGATGGGGAAAGTGCAAACAATCAGCACTGCAAACATTTCCAAGAAGTCTAGCTGAGAAAGGGGGGGAGATAAAGAACAATAGCTGGCTTGGACAGTGTGGTTAAGTGAGGGGTTCAGTTTGTTTTTTAGTATGGGGAGATTTGGGCAAGTTTGTAGGCAGCAGGAAAGGAACTAGTAGACAGAGAAGGATTGAAGATGAGAGAAAGGACATGATAGTGGGGACAAGACAAGAATGGTTTGTTGTTTAGTCATTTTCAGTCATGTCCAACCCTTCGTGACCCCATCTGGGGTTTTCTTGGCAAAAATACTGGAGTGGTTTGCCATTTCATTCTCCAGCTCATTTTACAGATGAGGAAAGGTGAAGTGGCTTGCCCAGGGTCACACAGCTAATAAGCATCTGAGGCCAAATTTGAACTCAGATCTTCCTGATTCCATAGCAGGCACTCTATCCACTATACCACCTAGCTGCCCTAACAAGGAGAGCTAGGATCAAGGATTTCCTATGTAGGGGTTGGCTTCAGCAAGGGCAAAAGTCACCTCTTCATCAGAGACTGTAGTGAAGAAGATAAGGAGAGGGGTGATATCAGGGGACGTGGGAAGAAGAAAAGGCAGGAGATCATAGACTTATTTTTTTAGTAAAGTATGAGGGGAGGATTGGGAATGCAGTGCTATAAGAGGCTTGAAAAGAAGGAAAAGTTTAGAATGGATTCTCTGATAAGTAGAAAAGAGACTCAGTTAAAGAGGAGTAGAAAGCTTGCATTGCTACAGAGGGGACCCACTTAAGATTAGATAGTGTACCTATGCAGCAGACAAGGTCTCCATGGTTTTGTGACTTCCTCTAGCTCTTGTGGCATACAAGTAGTAGTGAAGGAGGACAGTGGGGGTGAGTTTGGCAACATGTGGCCAGTGACAAAATAAAGGAGCAAGGGATCTGAAAGGAGAGGAGAGTTTGTCTTTCTTCACCGAGGAGTTCAAGGTTAGGAAGGGAGGTGAGTGTAGCTAGAGTAGGAGTGAGGGCCCAGAAAAGTGCTGAAGGGTAGAGAGATTAGAGATCACAATGAGGACAAAGACAGGGCTAGGTGTTGCATGGCACAGGGATAGGTGGGATGAAGGATAGAAGTTTAGGATATGAGAAGACGGACAGAGTTCTTTTGAAAGTGGAGGGAAGGGCAAGGTGGTAGATGAGGGGCAGCTACCCAGCTGAACTCTTGTGACATTCTCCTCCAAACAATTTTAGTATAATGCCTCAGATCAAATTTTGGAGTTGCAGAGCCAACAAATGGTTGAGGTGAGACATTTTTCTGGCCTAAGAGGTCAGTAGGAGAAGTCTGTGACACTGTGGTGAAAGCCTGTCTGGAGCCCACACACTCAACTGAAGCAATAGTGGCTAAAGCAGCAGCTTTAGAAGCTCTCAGCCCAGAGGTGGGAAGGGAATTAGACAACTGGTCAGAAAGAGAATATAGGGGACCTTTGTTGGCACTGGGTACAGCAGGTGCTGATTGGAAACTCTATTGCCCACATGCACTTGTGGGCCACAGTTCCAGGGTTATGAGGAACACTGGGGGTCAGTCACAAGGGAGCAGGCCCTCTGGTCACAGTTCCAAAGTAAAGAGAAGCACTAGTGGCCGTAGGGGATAAGGGCCCCTCCTTGCTAAAGACCAGAGCACAGACCAGAAGATCAGTTACCATAGCTCTCTCAATGTCACATCACCTTAGAAGCACCAAAAACTTATAGGACCTCCCCCCAACCCTGTCCCTCAGAACTGCCTCTGAAACAGTAGCCCAAAAAAAGCCTGAAGCTTGGGATAGTGCCTTCCCACCCCCAGGTGTGCAGAGCCCAACTTTAACACAAAGTTCAAAGTCAAGAAAGAGGCTGAAAAATGAGCAAACAACAACAAATTTTACCATAAAAAGCTATAACAGTAGCTTTCAGTAAAAGACAAAAATGTGAGAACAGCTACCAAAAAGTCTCAAAGAAAAAGGCTAATTGGACCCAAACCCAACAAGAATTCCTAGAAAAGTTAAAGAAAGAGATCAGAGTGGTAGAGGACAAATTGTGTGTGCATTGAGGGGGGGAGGGTAATGAAAGTAATGCAAGAAAATTATGAAAAGAGAGTTAACAGCTTGGTAAAAGAGGCACAAAAATCACTGATGAAAAGAACACCTTTAAAAAAGAATGGGCCTAATGGTAAAAGAAGCACAAAAATTCACTAAAGAGAACTTTCTAAAAAATAGAATTAACCAAATGGCAAAAACAGTACAAATCTCACTGAAGAGAATAATTCCTTAAGAATTAGAACTGGGCAGGTGGAAGCTAATGACTCTATCATCAAGAAACAATAAAATAAAGTCAGAAAATGAAAAAAAATTTTAAAATGTTAAATATTTCATCAGAAAAACAACTGAACTGGAAAATAGATAAAGGAGAAGTCATTTAAAAATTATTGGATAACCTGAAAGCCATAATCAAAAAAGAACCTAGACATCATTTTTCAAAAAATTATCAAAGAAAATTGCTCCAATATTTTATATACAGAGGGTAAAATAGAAATTGAAAGAACCCACCAATCACTTCCTGAAAGGATCCTAAAATGAAAACTCCCAGGTATATTAAAGCCAAATTCCAGAACTGTCAGGTAAAGGGGAAAATACTTCAAGTAGTCAGAAAGAAACAATTTAAATATTGTAGAGCCACAGTCAGAATCATACAAGATTTTGTCAGCTTCCACATTAAAGAAGGACTTGAAATATGATATTCCAGAAGACAAAATAGCTAGGATTGCAACCAAGAATAACCTACCCAGCAAAATTGATTGTAATCCTTCAGGGGAGAAAAATGGATATTTAATGAAATAGATAACTTTCAAGTATTCCTGATGAAGACTCCATAGCTGAATGGAAAATTTGACATTCAAAGACAAGACTCAAGAAGCATAAAGAAGTAAACATGAAAGAGTAATCATAAGGGACCCAAGGTTAAATTGTTCACATTCTTATATGGGAAAATGATACATGTAACTGTTAAGAACTTTATCATTATTAGGGCAGTTAAAAAGAGTTTATATAGAGGGCATGGATGTGACTTGATTATATTGGACTCACTTACAAAAAAATGAAGGGATGAGAAATAAGAATGCACTGGGAGAAGTTGGAAGTGAGAGGTAGAATGGGGAAAATTTTCTCACATAAAAGAGGCGAACAAAGACACACACACACACACACACACACACACACACACACACACACACACACACACACACACACACACACAGAGTTGTGCATAGAAATGTTACTTACCCAATAGGGAAACAGAAGAAAAAAGGGACAAGAGAAAGGGGGAGGGATGATAAAAGAGAAAGAGGATTAAGGTAGGCAGTAGTTAGAAGCAAGATAAACTTTTGCGGATGGACAGGATAGAGAAAGAGAAAGGAAGAAACAGAAGGAAATAGGGTATAGGGAAATGCACAGTTAATAATCAAGACTGTGAATGTGAATGAGATGAGCTCATCCATAAAATGGAAGCAAATAGCAAAATGGATTAGAAACTAGAATCCAACAATATGTTGTTTACAAGAGAAATATTTGAAGCAGAAAAATGCATAGAGAGTTAAAATGATGGACTGGAGCAGAATCTAACATGCTTCAGCTGAAGTAAAAAAAGGCAGTGGTAGCAATTATGATCTCAAAATAAAAGCAAAAATAGACCTAATTAAAAGAGATAATCATCAAAACTACATTATGCTAAAAGGTACCATAGGCAATGAAGTACTGTCAAAAATTTTTACAGCTAGTTGCTCTGATAAAGGCCTCATTTCTCAAATATTTACTGAGTATAGAACTGAGTCAAATTTATAAAAATAAGTGCCATTTCCCAATTGATAAATGATCAAAGGATATAAACAGTTTTCAGAGGAGGAAATCAAAGCTCTCTGTAGACATATGGAAAAAATGCTCTAAATCACTGTTGATTAGAAAAGGCAGATTTAAACAACTCTGAGGTACCACTTCACACATATCACAAGTGACAAATGTTGGAGCTGATGAGGGAAAAATAAGTACAAAATGAGTTTCTGGTGGAGTAGTGAACTGGTTTAACTATTCTGGAAAACAATTTGGAACTATGCCCAAAAGCATAAAACTGTACATACCCTGTGACCCAGCAATACCGTTATGTGGTCTGCATCCTAAAGAAGATTAAAGGAAAAACATCTATATATATATATATATGTATATATATACATATACAAAAATATTTATAGCAGCTCTTTTTTTCATGGTGGCAAAAGAACTGGAAATCAAGGGGATGCTCATCAGCTGGGGAATGGCTGAACAAGTTGTGGCACATGATTTTGATGGAGTACTATTGTACAAAATGACAAAGGTGGGGAGCTTCAGAAAAATATAGCAAGACCTGTATGAACTGATGCTAAGCGAACTGAGAAGAACCAGGAGATCATTGTACACAGTAACAGCAATGTTGTAATGATGATCAACTTACTGTGAAAGACTTGGCTACTCTGATCAATATAATGATCCAACACAATTCCAAAGTACTCATGATGAAAAAATGCCATCTATTTCCTGAGAGAAAACTAATGAACGCAGGGCAAATTTCTCACTTTCTTTATTTTTCTTGCTTCTAAGAAATATGGCTAATATGAAAATGTTTTGCATAATTTCACATGTATAATTGATATATTGCTTGCCTTCTCAGTGGTTGTGGGAGAGCTTGGGAGGGAAAAAATTTGGAACTCAAAATTTAAAAAGAAAAAAATGTTTAAAAATAAATTTAAAAATTTTAAATAAAGTGGAGAGAAGAAAGTGCAGCCCTTCAACTGAATTTAAACTTCACAGAACAAATCCCCTTAATGAAAGGATTTGTTCTGTATAACTTGGAGTCAGTCAAACATCCACATACAAGGACCTAGGAGGGCACATATGGCATCAAGGCCATAGATTCCCCACCCCTACTAGGCCCATTCCTGTGTGTAACTGAGGTGAAGTATAGAAATAGGTCATGGGAGCTGAGCAGATTGAAGAATTGGGAGGTTAGAGTATTTTATTTTAGAGAACATTCACATACATGTTGAAATCTCTAGTATTAGGACAGGAGTTGGAGAATATGAGCCAGGCAATGAACTCAGTGAGAAAAGACGGAGAATGTCCTAGGGGTTGGAAGATAAGGTCCTTAGAATCTGGATTTAAAGTATAAAACTGATAGAATGAACCTCAAAGTGCTGAGTAATGGAAGTAGAAGGAAAATCTGGTGACGATAGGTACCAAGTATTCCAACCGCCAGCATCATGAAGGATGTCACGTACAGAATCCAGAGAGCAGAGAAATTGCCTAGCAATGGTGAGATTCTCCAACAATGCTTTATGGCTGCTAAAAATAAAGTAATTCAGTTGGAACTTACCTTACTTGAATGCTTTAGTACATTAGCAACCTGATTTCATCCACACAGACTCTGCCTACACTGACAGATTGCAAGCCCTTTGTGAACTGATGATGAGTCTCTTAGAACTTAGCTTGGCTAGTCCTAAGATAATAGATGTAGGACCCATACCTCAGACTGAATCCTTTCCAGCTTGGTTAGGGCTGTAATAAGATCGTGGTCAGTGGGGATTGTTTTCTTCTGTGTGCTTCTACTCTCAGGAACTAAGAGTGTCTTGTACATAGCAGATATTGAATAAGTACTCATTGATTGAATGACTGATTGCCTGGATTTACGTTCCACTAGCATAGCCTTCAAGAACACAGGGTCACTTCTGTGCCACGATAGAATATCAACATCAGACATCACTGGGAGTGGACTGAATTATGAGAAGGGTATTGTGCAGAACAATTGGCGTGGAGGAAAGAATATAGGGTTTTAGAATATGCCTCACATACCATCTGGTTAAATGCCCCAGTAAAATGGAAATAATTATAGCACCAGCCTCACAGGGTTGTTGTGAGGATCAGATAAGACATATGTAAAGAACTTTGTAAAATTGAAAGTACTAGATAAATGTTAGCTGTTATTAATTATCATTATTATTATTTAACCAGAAAACTCAGGCCTACTGGAGCATCTTGCCAGTTTCCCAACTGCAACACATATATCTCCCTTCCCCCAACCCCACCCCATCATTGTCACCATGGCTCCATTCACCATCCCAATGACACTCTAGATCAAAAATCACTTCCCTGGCCACCATTCCTCTCGGACATTGTTTCCCTAAGTCTTTGATGGCAGAGATTATTTCTGCATCCCTGATGCCTAGCACACAGTAGGTTTTAAATTAGTGTTTTTTCATTCAAACCTTTGATCTGATATTTGCTACAAATGTAAACCTTAGCAATTCATTCTGGATCATCGATCTAGAGCTAGAAGGAACCCCTGAGTCAATCTAGTCCAACCCCTTTCTTTTCACAGACAAATTACAGAGGCCCACTCAGAGATTAAGTGACTTGTCCAGGTTCATAAAAGTAAACATTAGAATTGGGATTGGATGCGAGGTCCTCTAACAAATCCAGGATGTTTTCCATCAGACCCATGCTGCCTCCCCTTCTTGGAGCCTCGGTGTCCTCATCTGTAAAATGAGGGACTCAGACAACAGTTTACATTGCCCTACCTCAGTTATGGCTCTGATCAGCATAAGAAGAATATTCTGACTACACACTTATTGGCCAAGGATAATCAGCCACAATCAGCAATCACGTGCAATTATGGAGCCTTCTTTGACTCAGTGCATTATTCCCTCCTTCAAACTTAACAAATACCTTCCTTATTTTGCATTCTTATGAGGTTTGTATTGTATTATACCTTTTATTACCAGCCATGTTGGGAGTCCCTCAAGGGCAGGGATTGTGTCCTTTAAAGCACTGGCATAGGAATAAGGATACAGTGGTGCTAAATGTATGAATGGATGGTCAGTTTCCCATCTTGGTCAAATGGCAGCCCAGACTGTCTTGTGGTTTAGAGAGGAAACATGGTGTTCAGAAAGGGAATCCTGAGCATCTGGTATACATTTAGAAAATATTTGATAGATGGATAAATGAATGAATGAAAATCATGTGAAGGTCTAGCCCAGGCCCTGTCTAATGCCTCCAATTCTAGAAAGCAATGCTGTTTATGAATCCCAGAACTCTAACCCTGTCATCTCCCCCAACTGTGAGAATATTGTAACAGGCTGTTAGAAGAAGCCCCAAATCTTAAATTGAATCTGCATGTTTACAATCAAAGCAGCTATGCAAGGCATACAGTATGAAATTTTAATATTTTAGGTAAGCAAGCCATACATCTTGTCTAGACACCGGAGAAATTTTCAGACGCAAAATTATTTTAAATGCTTAAGCAAACAATGCAGACTTTACTTCCCATCCCTACCAGATTACGGAATGTCATTTACTTTGAATTTGCACGCAGACATCACAGAGCTAGAGAAATTGCCTGCAAGAAAAATCGTCTGACACTTATCACTGCATTCCAGTGGGACCCGCATGATGTCAGCTGGCTTTCTGTTTCTCCCAGACAATTGAGCTGCTTACAAATCAATAAAAACAAGGTTTATTGGGACATTTTCTTTATCATCCTTGAGTCCCTCTCATTGTCATAGCGACAAAGTCTGCACAAATTGAATCATTAAGCACAGAAACTGTCTTTCAGAAATATTTTTTGGTGGGAGGTGGGAGAAAAAAGGGATGGTTTGCTGGGGTATTTATGACAGCAGAATTCCGATTTATAATGTTTTGCTTTATTTCTCTTTTATTTGCAATCTGGAAAGGGGGGAGGGAATTCCCCAAGGAGGAGAATCAGACAGTTGTATTGAACAGAGACTTTTTAATGTTGCAGTCAGAGCTGAGGGTTGGAGGGGGTGGCAGGAAGATGAGAAGGTTGGGAAAGGAGGAAATTTTCAAAAGCATCATGTTTCAAACTCAGCTGGAAAAGGTTGGGTCAGCCCAGGGCCAGCCTGTGGCACAACTGTGAAAGCTGGTCTCCAATGCCCTCTCATTTCCCTTCATCCCTGAAAGAGAGCGTAATGTTCAGAAAAGAGATTTGGATTTGGATTCAGAAGAGGTCTGGGTTAGGATTCCACCACTGACACTACTTGTATGACCAAGGGCAAACTATTTCATCTCTCTGAGACTCAGTTTCCTCATCTGTAAAACAGAGACGATAGGAACTATAGCACTTACCTCGGAGGGTTGATGTTAGGTTCAGTTGAAATCATGTATGTAAGGTGCTTTGCAAACCATATAGATGAATTAATTCCTTCTGAATACTCAGGGTCTGACATGGCAGGGTCCCCCTCTGACCAGGACCCTGTGGTTTGTTTATCTCTTTCCTAGTAACCTAGTATCTCAGCCATGGAAGGTAGTTTAAAAGCTACTACCTCCAGCCTCACAGTCCACGTAAAAATCTTCTCTGTAGTATTCAGGAGAAGTGGCTCTCCTGTCTTTATTCAAGAATTTCAGATAAAATGGAGCTCATTACCTAACAGTCAACAAGGATCTATCGTGCATTTACTATGTGCCTGGAGTTGTGCTTAATGCTGGGAATACAGATACAAAGAGAAAGAAAGTCAGCCTCCCCTCTTATGGAGCTTATTGCATCCTAATGGGGGAAAATAACACATAAAAAGAAGCTGGAAAGGGGAGAAGTACAAACATACCCTATTTGGGAAGCCTAGTTGAGAAAGTTTGGAGTACAGCCTGGAGAGGAATAAAGATGTAACTGGCCTGGGCACCCTCAGGAAATGGAGGTTCTAGGAGGGGCCGCTCAATCAGAGGTGGGGAGGGTACTTCCAGGGTAGGAATTCTAGGATTGAAGTGATGATAAAGATGTTTCTGGGGCGACAGAGAAAGTCTAGAGTGAAGCCTGGAGAAGAATGAGCCATTTCTAACAATCTCATTTGTGTTTTGGGAAACTCTCACTACCTAGAAATTCTTCCTTATATTGTTCCCAAATTTACTTCTTAATAATCCCTTATATTCCTACTAGGTAATATGTAGAATGGTCACCTTCTGTTATGTAAAGTCTTGGTCTTGGGGTCAGGAAGACCTGGATTCAAGTCCTACCTCTGATCCGTACTAGCTATGTGACCCTAGGCAAATGACCTAACTTCTCAGTGCCCTAGGCTACTCTCTAAGACTGTAAATTCAAAGAAACCCAAACTGTAAGTTCTACAGGAAGCCTTCCCCAATCCCTCTCAATGCTAATTTAAATGCCTTCCCTTTTTTCATTGTATTTTATTTATCCTGTATATAGATTGCTCTGTATATATTTGCACGTAGTCTCTCCCATTAGATTGCAACCTCCTTGAAGGCAGGAGCTGCTTTTGCCTTTTTCTGTATCCCCAGCACTTAGCAGAGTGCCTGCCACATTTCTAGGCACTTAATATATTTTTGAGTGATTGATTGATAGCAAGTGCTGATTGTCCTTCATAGGAGGAGCATTTTCCACCAATGAAATTACAGGTGTGCTCCAAAACTGTCATTCACATTGGTCTTAATTCTGCTGTGTGTGATCACACTGAATTCTGGTTCTTTCTCATGACAATCCTTTGAATACTTGAAGATAGTTGTATTACCTTATAGAACTCAGGATTTGAGTCCCATCTCCATCTTTTTGTACCTGTGTGACCAAATCACTGTCCTTCTTTGGGCTTCATTTTCCTTATCTGCAAATTAAGGAGGTTGGGCTAGATGATTTCTAAGATTCCTCCCAGTTCTAGAGATCTAGGATTCCTATGAACCATTCCCAATGCAACAGGTGTTCTACAATCTTCATTATCTGACTTGTCATTCTTTGAATATGCTTCTGTTGGTCAATGTTCCAGAACTGACACAACATTTCAGATATGTCTGCTTAGGGCAAAGTACAGGGCAAGAAGTCTCTACAACTATATGTGATTAACCTTAGCCAGTAAGTAAAGGGTCAGCATAGCCAAAGGGCTGATCAGAATCATAGCTAAGGAAAGGTGATGAAGGCTTTCTCCCAGGGGACCAAAATTTAGAGGGCACTAACAGCCATCATACTCAAGGAGAGCCCTTTTCTGACCCATTTCTATCATGCTCCCTACTCCTTTTCCAACGATAGACTCCCCAAAAGGATCCCATCAGTATCCCAAAGTCCCTACTCTTTCAATTAAATGTAATATAAAAAGCTGATTCAAGGGCATGCTCTTTAAGGTTGCCCAGGACCCCAAATCTCTAATTGATTTTCTGTTGGTTACTGGTAGAATAAGAATGATGATAAGAAAAATTATGATGATGATGATGATGACAACTATGTTGATGATGATAGAATATGTAGAATATACCAGGTGTTTTAGTGCAGTTCTAAGTGGGCTTTAGTAGCTTCAAACTGCACTGGCTTTTTGAATTGTAGAGTGTTTTAAGGTTTGCAAAATGTCTGATGTGTTATTTTATTTAATCCTCACAATCCCACTGTGATTTAGGTGCTATTATTGTCTACATTTTGTAAATGAAGAAACCAAAGCTGAGAGGGTTGAGTGACTTGCCCAGGTTCACACATCTAGTAAGTATCTGAGAGAGAATTTGAACTTAGGTCTTATTGAGTCCAAGACCAGCTTTCTAACTAGTTTGACCCCCTAAGAGTTTGTAATAAGATTGTATTGAGGGCAGAGTTTGAGTGCACAGAGAACAAAGTAGACAGAAGAAGAAAAAGAAGAAGAATGGGAAGAGGAAGGAGGAGGAAGAGGAAAAAGGAGAGATAGGAGAGGGGAAGGGAGGAGAAAGATAACAGATAATGAATAGACTTAAGTGACTGGGAGGCTATGAGACAATGAGAGTGATTTGTAGATAGTCCTGGATCCCCAAGTTTGATGGTTTATAGGTGTGTCTAGGTATGGATCTCCAGAAGATTAGGTTCATCCCTGGGGTGAGCCTTGATTAGGAAGTACAGAACTATAACATTGGTGATTCGTGAGGTTAAATAGATGCCAAGTCCTATTCTCTCTTTAGAGAGGAGCATCTGGGGGCAGTGATGAAAGACCCAACTGATGGCCTGTCTAAATGGCATGGTTCTGAGCCCCTAGTAGTGTGTTCCTGGAAAAAGGAACAGGGGGCAGAGTGTGGAGAGAGGAGGCTCACAAGAGGACTCTATTCAGAGTACATAAAAACAGGTCTATGACAGGTTCAGAGTTCAGCAGGGAAGGGTTCTTGGCAAGGACAAGACTTAAGCTGGGTCTTAAAGGATGTAAGATATGTCCTGGTGTGGAAAGGGAGCCTAGAGTATGTACCAGGCCAGAGAAACCTGATGAGCAAAGACAAAAAGACAAATACAAGCCTGG
This sequence comes from Pseudochirops cupreus, assembly GCA_028627135.1. Classification (NCBI taxonomy): domain Eukaryota; kingdom Metazoa; phylum Chordata; class Mammalia; order Diprotodontia; family Pseudocheiridae; genus Pseudochirops; species Pseudochirops cupreus. The sequence continues at coordinate 202,999,062 of CM053581.1, read as the reverse complement.
TGTGTACCCCAATTATTCCTGTTAATTACTCTCTCCATCAAGAAGTTCTTCTCTAATGACCTAAATTATTCTTGCTGTGACTGAAGTCATAGAAAAGCTTGTCTTTGAGATGAGACTATCCTTCTTGTGTATCTGAGTAGAGTTAATTGTCCTCAAGTTTCACATCTAGCTCTCAGGCCATCTCAAATAATAATAGACCTTCTGGATTAAATGGGACCTCAAAAGTCATCTAGACCAATTTGGACCTGAACAGGAATCATCTCTTTAAAATGCCCAGCAAATTGTCTATGTGCAGGAGACAGTAAGGGCAAAATTCAAGGGCTAGAATTTGGATGGTAATTAGGAAAAGAGACTGAAAGTGTAAATGTATATGTAGATGAGGAGAGATGAGATTATCCTTTGGACTGGGATTCAAAGTGTATGAATGTGGGGTGGCAGTGGAACTGTGGTGGGAATCAGACTTTTTGAAGGGTTTTTCTTGGGCAAAGTGGTGGAGTAGAAAGAACAATCAATTTGCCTGACACATAGTAGGCACTCAATAAATGTTTATTAATTGATTGACTGAATTTGGAATCAGAAAACCAGGATTGGTATCCTAGCTCTATTACTTAGTACCTGTGGACCTTGGGTAAATCATCTAACTTCCTTGGATCTTAACGGATTGGATCGGTTGATCTCTAGAATCACTTCTATCTCATAATTCTGTAAAGTGACGTTTCTGAGATTACTCAGATTCCCCTACCACTGATTTGTGCTCACATTTAGCTACCCTTCTTCCAAGAGCACACCCAGTAGGCTTAGGCTATCTCAGGAGAAAGAACTTGGAGAAATTGCTATGGGAGACAATTCATTTCCTCCTAGGTTCTCTTCTCCCAGCAAGAAAATTAGGTTTGAAATTAAGGAAGAGAGACTTTAAAACTTTACATTTTTGCCTTTTCCTCATGGGACAAGAATCCAAGCTGTGAAAAACAGTACCATTCAAAAAGAAGATAAAAAAATAAACAAAGCTTAAGCCCAAAGCTCCTAATCTTGGTTCTCACCAACTAAGAGTGAATCCTTGACTTCTGCCTGCCTCAGTTTCCCTCTTTTGTGGGAGGGCAGCCCATAGACTCGCCTCTTGCTTAAGGACGATCTGATGACTCTTTGGGAGAGTTCCTCATTTTCCAGCCCCCTTATCCAGGCCCCGGTAGCCTGCAAGTGAAAATAGGCAGAGACAGACATTCCATGGTCCAGGTGTGCTGGTGGCTAAATTATCCATCAGCTCTCCAGAAGAGGCCACCAACAAATGCTGAGGGAGTTATTCACTTGAGTAAACAAATGGCACAAAAGCTGCTTTGAATGGGGAAAGTGCTGGCCTTTGTTGATCCAGCAGGCTGCCAAATCACAGGTGTGCTGAGAACAGGATTGGAGGCATGGGGGGTGGAGAAAATATGGAGGGAGGGAAGGAAGGAGAGATGAAGTAATAGAAACCAGGGAATTGCACAAATGGACAGGATCTTGGTGTGCATCTGGTGCTAGAACTTAGGCCAATTATCTCACTAGCAGATCTGAGTTCAAATCCTACCTTAGATACTTATTGCCTATAGTTAGTCATTCAATATCTCAGCACCTTAGTTTCTTTAGCTGTTAAATGGGGCTATACCTAATCCATGAGGTTGTTATGATAATATGCTGCTATTTTTCCCTCTTTTTTAAATTTTACATCCAAATTCTAAAGAAGGTACTAGGAAGAGAAGACCATAATCCAATCCAAACCAATAAGTGTTCCTTAAGCACCTGCTATATGCAAGGCACAGTGTTGTGCCCTGGGGTTACAAAGACAAAATGAAAAACTGGTACCTGACAGAAGGTAGGTTGGAGTTACTAGGAGGATGCTACATGTGCACAGATAAGTATATTATTTGACTATTGAGAGAGACAGAGAAAGAGAGAGACAGAGACAGAGAGAGAGAAAGAGACGGATAGAGAGAGATGGAGAGACAGAGAGAGAAAGAAACAGAGAGAAAGAGACAGAGAAAGAGAGACAGAGACAGAAACAGAGAGAGAGAGAGACGGATAGAGAAAGAGAGATGGAGAGACAGAGAGAGAGAGACAGAAACAGAGAGAGACAGAGAGAGAAACAGAGAGACAGAGAGACAGAGACAGTGTGTGTGAGAGACAGAGACAGAGAGAAAAAGAGAGACAGAGACAGTGTGTGTGTGTGTGTGTGTGTGTGAGAGAGAGAGAGAGAGAGAGAGAGAGAGAGAGAGAGAGAGAGAGTTGGAAAAAAAGAGAGAAACTAACAACTAGGGGAATCTGGAAAGGCTTTCCATAGGAGGTGACCTCTATACTGAGATACAGAGGAAAACTCGATGTCTAAGAGGCACAGATAAAGAAGGACTATATCATTTAACCATAAATTATGAGACAATTTAAATCTCTGTCTTTGATTTCGAAATGTCTCTGTTATAACAATGAGACACAATATTGCAAAATGGTTAGCGTGCGATCCTTGGAGTTAGGAAGAGTTTTGGGTTCAAATCTGCCTCCAACACTGACTGGCTGGGTGACTTCCAGCAAGTTACTTAATATTTTTATTGCCTCCTCAATAACTCTAAGGCAGAGGTTCTTAATATGGAGTTGGTGAATTTAAAACAAGTTAGATAACTATTTCAATATAATTGGTTTCCCTTGTAATACTATGTATCTTCTTTTGTGCATTTAAAATTTATTCTGAGAAGAGGTCTAGACTCTAGACCTAGTCTAGAGGTTCCTGATAATGGTCGCTGATAATAGCTAGAATCTATATATAGATTTTTAAGGTTTACAAAGCACTTTACAAATATTTTCTCATTTTGTCATCACAACAACCTTGGGAAGTAGGTGCTATTATTATACCCCTTTCTCAGATGAGGAAAGTGAAGCAGACAGAAAGGTTAAGTGTCCTATCAAGGGTCACAGAGCCAGTAAGTGTCTGAGACTGAATCTGAATTTAGGTCTTTCTCACTTCAGGTCTAGTACTATTATCTAATAGGCCACTGAACAGACATGGCACACAAAAAAATGTCAAGAACCCTGATCCTAAGGCTATAAATCACCAAAATTTGCTAATAGCTATCAATGGAAGGAGTTTTCATACCAGAAATTGCTCACATTGTTAAAGTTTCAGAGCCCAGACAAAAACAATAATAATAGCAATTCACATTTCTAATGTACTTTTAATTTTACAAAGTGTTTTCCTCACAATTACTTTGTAACATCAATAATGCAAAAATCATTATTCTCATTTTATACATGAAAAGACTGAGGTTCAGAAATATGACTGTGGTTACACAGCTGGTCAGAGTTAAGATTCAAACCCACATTACAACTGAATTACAAATGTATCTTCATTGGTTCAAATTCATAAAATAATATCCTGGTCTTACAAGAAGATAATCTTTATTCTCTAACTCATGCTACAAAATTGTTGTATGACCTTGGGTCAGTCACCTGAGCCTTTGATTTAACACCTAGAAAATAAATTTTAGTGACTAGATAATGTCTAATAAGCTCCCTTCCAACCCAAAGATGATATTGTAATCTGGTCTAAGTTACATGCAGAGCTCACTCTGTAACTAGAGAAAAATAAAAGGTCTTCTTTGTTTCCTCAGTGACTGTTCAATTTGAGATGAAGCAGTGCTTAGACTTAATAGTCATAGGCTGTTCAAGCTGGAGAGTGCTCTTTAAAGACTTTCTACTCAATCTCTCATTTTGCTGAGTCTCAGAGAGGGAAAATAGCCTGTCCAAAGTCACAGGATCATAGACTTAGAGCCAAAAGAGAACTCAGAGGTAATCTAGTCCAACCCCCTCACTTAGAGGTGAGGGAACTGAGACTCAGAGTGAGTGTGTGTGTGTTCTCTTTCCTTTCCAGAGTGCTGCAGTTCCCTCTATACTCCAGTCCCTTCCTTCTGAGAGTACTTCCTATTTAAACTGTGTAGATCCTATATTTTTGTTGTCATTGCTCAATTGTTTCAGTACTGTCCAATTCTTCACAACCCCGTCTGGGGTTTTCTTGGTAGAGATATTGGAATGGTTTGCCATTTCTTTCTCCAGCTCATTTTACAGATAAGGAAACTGAGGCAAACAGGGTTAAATGATTTGCCCCGCGTTACACAGCTAGTAAGTGTCTGAGGTCACATTTCATCTCAGGTCTTTCTGTCTCAAGGCCCTGCGCTCCATCCACTGCACCACCTAGTTACCTTGTATATTTTGTACATGCGTAGTCATTTATGTGGTGTCTCCCCCATTAGACTGTGAGCTCCTTCAGAGCAAGGACTGTTTTTACCTTTCTTTGTATCCCCAAGACTTAGCACAGTGTCTGAAACATAGTAGGTATTGTTTAAAAATAAGTGCTTGTTGACTGAGTAACTTTACCTATGGTCACACAGCTAGTCTCAAAGATAGAATGTGAACCTACATCTTCCTGACCCAAGGTCATATATCTTGGAAGTAGTATAGCTGGGCTATGAGCCCAGGTCCTTCAATTCTAGTGGCCATTTTAATTTCCTAGCCACCCACATCCATTCTGATAAAGAGTGGCTCACTGTTTAATAGTAGTAGAAGATTGGCTTTAGACATGAAAGGGAACTTATCAGTCATCTGCTCCAAAAGAGGGAGGTTGCCCAAGACTTTGAGCTGGTGGTTGGAAAAAGCAGGAATCCAACCCAAGTTCTCTACAAACACGATGGCCCCTTCCCTATATCATATTGCTTTTTTTTTTCTTTAATGTTCACCAAGTATAACAATCTTGTGAGATATGCAGAATAAAAGTTTCTGGGGCAGCTAGGTGGTATAGTGAGCACCAGCTCTGGAGTCAGGAGGACCTGAGTTCAAATTCCATCTCAGACACTTGACATACTTACTAGCTGTGTGACCTTGGGCAAATCACTTAATCCCAATTACTTTTCCTTCCCCCCTCCAAAAAAATGAGATAAAAAAATAATAATTACTATGACACTTTTACATAAGGAAAACTGAGACCCAGAAGAAATTATTTGCTCATGTTCACATACCTGCTGCATGTCAGAACCAGGCTCTGAACTCAGATCTTATTCTAGGTCCAGCAAACTTACCCCTCTACCCACTGACTCAGTCAATCAGCCAAGCTTCATTGATCACATATCAAGAGGCCAGCATTACCTTGGACACTTCAGCATCCTTGCCTTCATAGAGATAAAGTGCAATCAGAACACTAGCTTCTGTTTACGTAATCTACACAGTTTTCAAAGTGCTTTATGTACAGCATCTCATTTGATCCTTTGTGCATACATTGTTTTCTAGACATAATTCTCCCAACCGCTACTTGTGAAATAGGTTCTTTTGCTGCTGCTGTTGTTGTTTTAAATTTCAAGTAGAGGACTTCAATTTTATCCCTACTGGATCTCATCTACTAGATTCTGTCCATTGTCCCAGTGTTTCAAGGTTTCAAGGTTTGTTGTTTGTGTTTTTTTAAGATTATTCCTGTTTTGTAATCCCAGAAATCCCTTCTAGTCTCCTGTCTCTTGTAGGCCTCAGTATAAAGAGAACATTCTCTTGTCTATCCTCTTACTTCAGTGATGTATCTTCAGTCAGATCTGTCCATTGTTCGGATCAGGAAGATGTTTAAAGCCCTTGGATCCAATCCCCTCATTTTACAGAGAAAAATAAATGAGTCTCTGAGAGGGCCACCAATTTGCTCAAGTCCATTATACCATGATGTCAAATGGCTATTGGTTATAAATTGGACAAAGAGAAGGCTCTTGGCCTGAACTACTCCATTAAATTTTTTTTTACCTGAATACAGTCAAATTGATATGACCTAGAATGAGAGAAAAGAAAAGAAACAGGGATAGAGACAGATAGGAAGCAGAGAGAGACAGAAAGATTGCTAAATTTATATCCCTACATTACCACCTCGTCTAGCATTCTGATCATCAGGCTAAAATTAAGTGGCACAATTCAATATTCCATTCACACTTCTCATACTTATTTCTGGTAATTGGATCATGGGCAGCTCAGTATGGACTTTGGCAACCTGGTTTTACATCAATGACTGGGCTGGGGCACCTGTAACCCTAAAGCTGAGGGACTCTGGCCTTCTTACCCAAATCTCAGTAGACAAAGCTTGTCCCTGAGGGAGCTGACCACCAGATGAAACACTGGAATTTTTCTTGGTCCAGCTGGCCAGGTCCACCTGGAGAAGTTATTGAATCATAGAATGAGACCTCAGGGGCCGGTATATGAACGAGCAAACCATCTACAGCATCCTTTCCAGTGTTGAGGAAACACTACCAAGCAAGTCAGTCCACTCTTGGAAAGTTCCCATTGTTGATAAGTTGTAGTTATTTTTTGCTATATAGTCAAAAAATCTGCCTCCCTCAATCTTCCATCTATCTACTGCAATTCTGTCCACCAGGACAAAGCAAAACCAGTTAAATCCTTCTTTCACATGACAATATTTCAGGTACTTGATGACAAGCAGCATGGGTCTCTAAGTCTTCTCTAGGTTAAAAATTTCCTATTCCTCCAAATACATTTCATATATTTTCTTCTTCCAAGGCCCCTCATCATCCTGCTTACTGTCCTCTGGATATACCCTAGTTTGTCGATTAAAGTGAAGTTTCCAGAATTGAATGTAGATGTGGCCATATTAGAATATAGCAGGACTATCGTGTTCTCTTTTCTGGACATTATCCCTCTTTTAGTTCAGCATAAGTTTAGAAGTAAATTTCTTAGCTCCCGTATCACATTGTTGACATTTATTGAGTTACAGTCCACTAAACCCCCAGACCTCTTTTCATACATGCATACATATTTTCATATATACATACATACACACATATACACATACATACATACATATTGCCATTTTTCTTTCATCCTGTATTTGTGCCATTGATTTTTTGAGCCCAAGTGCCTTAAGAATTTGCATTTATTCCATTTAATGTCTCCTCCTTGGATTGAGTCAATTGTTCAAGTTTTTCAAGAGCCTTTGGATCCTGAACAGTACCTACTCATCTCTCAGAAACTTCTGGGATATCCTGCTTCTAATCAGCACAGGCAACTACCTACTTTCTTAGCCAAGTGACCTCCCTCAAAACTAGGCAGAAAGAGATTAGAGAAGAATTACAAGAAAGTTGCATAAGGCCAAAGAAAGCATCTGAAACTCTTATTCTAAAATGGAAGGCAGGAGACCATTAGCTTGTGTGCTGGCTCCATTCCTTACCAACTCTGTAACCTTGGAAATTTACCAGTTCCACGACTATAAATTGAGAACAATAATCTTTGAACTACCCATATACAGAATAAGGCCATAGAGAGGAAGCAAATTATAAAATACTATAAAAATGTGATTATTATCCTCATTATTACCAGAAGGCCACTTGACCTATCATTCATTTTGGCAAAGTTTTGATTGTTAGTGGTTTAGAAGCTACAGTGTTGTAATAGTAATAAATTCTTCCATTTGCCCAGCCTGTTGAGAGGCAGGTTCTGCGTTTGGAGTCTGGGAGACCTGACTTCAAATCCCGCCCCTGACACTCACAGTTTTCTGACAATAGGCAAGTCTCTGAGCCTCAGGCAACTCTCTCCAGACATATCTACTAACTTAGAGACCAGCTTAATGATATGCAACCAAAGAGATCTCATATTCTTGATTCATTGCCCAGCAGCATGCTTTTCAAAGCTGTATTACATCTATTTTCACATTTCCGCTTCCAGTAATCTTACGAAGCAGTTAGATCAGGACTCACCCCCATTTTCAAGTGAGGAAACTGAAGTATGGAGAGATTAAATGATTAAAAGATTAAACTCAATTCCACAAACATTTATTAAACAAACTTAATAAAATTTATTAAGCATTTATCAAGGAAGTGAACTATAACGATTAAAATCAAACCCGGGTCTCCTGGCTCCCAAGTTTAGCATTCATACTATGCTGCCTCCTCTTAGAAGGATGACCTTTGATCCCTAGAAGAGCTAAATCCTAAAATTTAAAGTTGAAAGGGACCTTGAAGGACATCTAGTCTAACCCCTTACTTTACAGATGCAGAAACTGAGACCCAGAGCAGTGAAGACTTGCCCAAAGTCACACAGGTTGGAGATGGCAGAGAGGGGAGCTTGAACCCCAGATTTCTGACTCCAGAACCAGAGCTCTCTCTCCACTACAGCCCGTGAAAGATTCATAATTCAATCAGTGTAGGCGCTCCGTGCATTGACACAGACCATCTAACGGAGAGGCTCTTTGTGAATAGCTATCTATGGCCAAAAAGAATTTAATTCTGGCCCTTATTTATTCAAACAAGCAGAGCAGCTGGTAAAGCTGAACGGGGCCTCCCGTTCTCATGCGAGTATTTCTCCATGTCCTCTTGGGTGACTGCCTGCTCTGTGTTCTCATCATTCAGCTCCAGGACAACATGACTAGGGTTCAGAACAAATGTGAGGCTGGTGCCCATCTTGCTTTCAAATTTGCATCATTTTCATCCTGGATAGTGAAATTTTGGCATGAAAGGGAGAATTCCCATTTTATGTACATATGTGTATGTCTGTGCGGATGTACGTGCATGCCAATATATAACAGCTAACACTAGGTACATTTTAGAAAACAGAGTTTATGGCCTTAGATCAGGCCATCCTCCTACCTAAAATGTCCTCCTCTCTCATCTCTGCCTCCCCAAATTTTACCCATTCTTTAAGGATACTTCTCATCCACATTAAGGATACTGTCTCATCCACATCATGAAGGGGGTTCCCCCTGGCCCATTCTGACCTCTTTCCTCTCTCCTTCCTGCATAGTACTTATATGCCCACACATTTCCTTTGTGACAACAATGATTGTGTTGCTATTCAAAATAATCATTGTAATAATTCACATTTCCCTAGTGCTTTCCAGTTTATAAAGCTCTTTATACACATTATCTCATTTCATGCTCACAGCAAACCAGTGGGCTAAGTACTACAAGTGCCATCCCCATTTTACAAGTGAGGACACTTAGAGTCAGAGGTGAAGTGATCTATGGGAGATAGCATTGGGTAGTAGCAAGACTGCTGGATTTCAAGTCAGGGTGCCCAGGTTAGGCTCTTAGCTCCACCATTCACTACCTATATAGCCTGGGATAAGCTACTTCAGCACTCTGGGCCTCAGTTCCATCATCTGTAGGATGAGGGACTGGATGGCTTCTGGGGTATATTCCAGCCCTAAGTCTGTGATGCTATGATTTGCCCAGGGATGCACAGGCTAAGTGGTTGAATCAGGATTCAAACACAGTTCTTTGGACTCCAACTCTGAAGCTTTTCATACTACATCCCTATTTATCTAAATAGAGCTATATAGTATACATATATCTCTGACGCATAGGTAGATAGATAGATAGATAGATAGATAGATAGATAGATAGATAGATAGATAGATAGACAGATAGTCAGATAGGTAGGTAGGTAGACAGACAAATAGAATATTCCAAAAGTCTTAGTGTCATTTAAGCTATTAAAGCTTAGCTCTATATGAAGGTCAGTTGTTGCTATAATTTGTTAAATGAATGAACATTGGATCAGAATCCAGCCTCCAAACTCTTCCTTATGTTGTCAATATGGCTGCCTAATCCAACCAACTTGCAGCAGACATATTTATCCCACCTTCTACTGATGGCTTCCTAAATAGGGAGTCATTTCCTACAATGAGCCTGTAATGTAGATCAGAACTGGAGAGCACCCTCCTGGCTATCAGAAAAGAACCATCAAAGAGGCTCACCCCAGAGCCCTGGCTGTCTTCCAGCTTGGATAATGAGATTCTATCTGGCTGAATCCTCCTGTTGTCTTCAGTCAACAACAAAGCGTCCAAGGGATTGGAACAAAAGACAGTCTCACTTAGAACTTTTTAGCCCAGCATCTGGATATAAGGGCTCTGTATCAGGTATGCCACTAGCCAAACCTCTAACCAGACTCTTCATCAGACCTTTCCCTGACAATCCCCCAGAAAAAGGCTGGTTTTCATTGTGCTCTATCTTCCTGCAAACAGAATAATAAAATCTCAGAGTCAGGAGGAATCTCAGAGGAGTCACCTATTTCTCAGGTTTTTCTTACAACAATTCAATGATGTTAGGATTATAACTATAGATACAGCATGGTATCTGAGCAAGAAATTTCTTCTATGCCATTTTCAGTCTGGTGCCATAACTGACCCTTTACTGTCCACCTGAATCAGTATCCTTCATAGTGGACTTGATGGTTAGACTTCAATTCTCAGGGCTAGGCCCCAGGCCCTGGGGAACTCAATTCACTTTTCTTATACACACACACACACTCACAAACACACACATACACACATACATGTGTGTATGTATATGTATGTATGTAAGTGTGTATGTATGTATGTATGTATGTATGTATAGCCTTCCCAGTTAAAATTTCTTGAAAGCAGAGACTCTCTTTTTAAATATATTTATATCTTCTGCACTTAGCCCAGTGCCTGGCACAAGCACTTCATCCTTTTTATTCTTAATTCATTCATTCATTTTTCAATTTTATTTTTTCCTTTCTTTGAGTCTAGATTTCATAAACTCATCCAGGCTGGAAGTATAGAGGCTATTCACAGGCCTACTTCACTGTTGATCAGCACAGAAGTTTTACCTGCTCTGTTTCTGATCAGAGTTGGTTCACTCCTCCTTTGACATCCTGGTGTCCCCCATTTCCCAGGGGTTCATCACACTGGTGTTGACTTAGTACAGTAGTAGGCACATCCAGTGAGTGTTAGCCCTATTGCTAGTCAAAATTCCCAAACTCAAGCAATCCATCAGCCAGATAGCAGGCATTACAGGCATGTACCACTATGTCTGGCTATTTATTTGTCTTCAAGAAAGATTCATCCAGCTGATTCTTAGAGTCCTCTGGTGAAAGGGAAACTATTACTTCCCAAAGCTATCCACCCATTCCTCCATTGGAAAGTTCTAAACATTAGGAAGCTATTTCCTTATATTATGCCAAAATCAGCCTGGCAATTTCCACCAATTCATAGGATCATAGATTTAGAGCTAGAAGGAACCTGGCTAGAGTTCTAGTCCCTTCCCTCCATTTTATAAATGAAAAACTAAGGTCCAATGAGTTTAAGTTACGTGCATAGGTTCACATAGGCAGATTCCTTCTAATTCTTCCTTATGGAGCCTAACGGAACAAAACTAATCCCTCTTCCACATGGCAACCTTTTAAATGCTGTAAGACTCGGTCTGACCTGTAACTTCTCTTTTCCAAACTGAACATCCCCAGTTACTCCAACTAATCTTCTCATGGCATGATCTTCACCATCCTGGTTATCCTCATCTTGATGTGTTCTGCTTTGTGAAAGTCCTTCTGAAATGTGGCCGCCAGAACTCATTACAGTTCTCCAGATGTGGTCTGACCAGATGTTCTAATAAGATTCAGAATTTCAGGGAATTTAGATGAAGCTTCACACTAAGTTGGAATCCCCAGTTTCCTTCAAAATTTAGCTTTTGTTACTTCTACAAGAGGTTTTTCCTGATCCCATGGAGGTTAGCACCTTTGCCACCAAATTTATCTTTTATCGATTTTGTATGTAGAATGTATATAGTTTCTCTCACAGTAAGAACACAAACTCCTTGTGATCAGGGACTGTTTTTTTTTCTTTTGTATTTGTATTCCCAGCACCTAACACTGACATGGAACTTGATAGGTGTTCAATAAATGTTTGGTGATTGATTACTGTCGCTCTAATTACAGGATTTATTGAATGCTATACAAACCACAGGACATACTCATACATCCATGGAGGGTACAAGAAGACATGTACATTTCTGCTTCATTACCAGTCACTGAATGACTCATCTTTGGCTCATCTGTGGGAAATTTCATTTCCCACATAACTGTTTCCACAATGTAAGCTACGTATACATAGAGCAGAGGAGTCAAACATGGCCTGGTTGTATGATGCTCACAACTCTCCTGAGTACTGCATAGCCTGAACTGGATTAAAATGTAATTGGAAAATATTTAACAAATAGATAATATTATATTTCAAAACTAAGTCAATATGCAGACCATCAAGGATCCTTATGTATGGATTAAGGTCTTTTCTCCTACCCCTATTTCTATTTGATCTAGGAGGGCCCCACAGGACCTAGAGCCTTCTTTGGACAAGTCAGATAAGACTAAACAGAGGGCATAGTAGAATTTTTTGGAGTCATGGATATTCATCAGTCACTCTAGCTATCTCCATTACTACATTCTCTCTCCTCAACCCCCACTCTAGGCAAATCAGAGAACCACAGACAAATCTATCACCAGCCTTGTCCAATTTGCTATGACTCTAATGATAAAGTCAAAGACAGTTTTAGCTTAACCGGCTGCTGTTTGGGGCAGGTCTGTTCAGTTTCATTTGCATCTAAATGAGGCACTTGGCCATTGAACAGTCTACTTAACTGTTCAACAAAAGGATGTTTACTTAACCTCAAGCAGAACAAGGACATGGAACAAGGATATTTACTGTCTAGAGATGTGAGTCCCTTTATCTTCACGTGGAAACAAACTTCTGTTCAATAGGGTAGGTTGTGGTGGCTTGCATGGTCTTCTGACCCAACGTAGATGGGACCGTTGATGTCACTAGATGACCAGGAAGCCAACTTAACACAGTCTAAGGTCACTAAAAAACTGCATTAAAGAAGGAGCAGCTTAAACCTTGCCATAACCTTGAGCCAATCAAATCTTGACTTTGTTGCTTTTTAGAACCTAATCAGAAGAGGAACCTGGGTAGATATTGGTCCTGTCACACCCACTGTACTGCATTGTGTACTCAGGAACAGCCATTGAAAGGTGAAGGAAAGCCCCTGGTTCGTACGTGCATGATACAGCTTTCCATAGTCTTTGCCTGAGTCATAAAAGAAAATATTTATTTAAACACATCTAGTGTTTGATAATTTACAAAGAATTTCCCTCATAAGTACCTAGCGAAGGATATAGTGCAATGATTACCGTACCTATTTAACAGAGGAGAAAACTGAGGCTCAGAGGGATGAACAGACACCCCGAAAGAAAATGAGTTTGACTTCACTTCCTGGTGAAATTATCCAAGTATTTAAATGGTTCTTACCAGGAACCAACATGGTTTCTTCAAAAACAGATCATTCTAAGCTAATTTCATTTTATTGAGAGCCGGAATGGTGCTTTGGACTGAATGCTGGACAGAGACAGGAAGGCTTGGGTTCACACCTCCTCTCAAATACTCATAAACTGGGTGGCCCTGGGGCAAGTCCCTAAATCTCCCTCACCTTCCATTTCCTTATCTTTCTGGCTCCAAGGTCAGGTCCTCTATCCTCTACACCAAGTTTCCTTTCTCTAAATGACCAGATTCAAAGAACGATCATTCATTGGCCATTGTCAACATGGATTGATTAACAAGTATAGTGCCCCCAGGGCTCTGTCCCTGGTCCTGTGCTGGTCAACATTTTCTTAATGACTTGAATAAAGGCAGAGATACCATGATTATTAAAATTTCAAATCATAAGAAGTTGAGAGGGATAGCTAATATGTTGGAAGATGGAGTCAGGACCAAAAAATACTTCAATAGGCTGAAATAATGAACTTAATCTAATAAATCAACATTTAATGAACAGGAAAGACTATGCTTGGGTTTAAAAAACACAATCAATTGTATAAACACAGAACATGGGGAATTATGACTAAATACTAGTTTGTATGAAAAATATCTAGGAGTTTTAGTGGACCACAAGTTTGATACAAGTCAGTAGTCCTATGGATGACAAAACTAACTCAATCTTAGACTGCATTAAGAAAGCCAGAGTCCAAAGTGAGGGAGTTTGCTTTACTCTGCTGTGATCATACAACATCTGGAATACAGTGTTCAATTCTAAACACTGTATTTTAGGAAAGACATTATTAGGCCAGAGTGTATCCAGGGGAAAGTTACCAGAAAGAGGACTTTTTGAAAATAGAGAAATGCTAAAAGAATAAGTGACATTTAAGCTAGAGAAGAGAAGGCTAAGATGAGCCAAAATAACTAGCTGAAATCCTAAATTAGATTGCCCCTCCCGTTCCTTCTCAGTCATTATCCTTCTTGTCCTCTCCTTAATAGCTGACACTCTGGACCACCCTTTCCTCCCAGAAACTCCTGCCACCTTGGCTTTTTGTGATTCTGCTGTGTCATGGTTCTCTTGCCACCCGTCTGGCTCTTCCTTCTCAGTCTCCTCTGCTAGGTCATCATCCATGACTCATCCTTTGTGTGGATGTACTCCAGGGCTCTGTCCTGAGCCCTTTTCTCTTCTCTCTACAGTGTCACTCTTAGTGATCTCATCAGCTCCCATGGATTCAGCCATCACTGCTATGCAGATAGTCTTTCCTGAAATCCATCCCTTTATCAACAATTACCTAATGAACATTCCAAATAAATGTCCCATATGTACCTCATACTCAAAATTTCCAAAGAGAATTCATTATCTTTCTTCCCAAATCTTATCTTCTCAGTTCCTCTATCTCTATTTGAGGGTACCACTATCCCAATTGCCCAGGTTCACAACCTCAAAGGCAACCCCAACTCTTCACTTTTCCTCTTTTCTCCATTACCAAGTATTGTCAATTCTAGATCGATATGTCCCACTTCCAATTCTTTCTTTCTACTCACATGACCAACACCCCTAGTCCTCATAACCTCTCATCAGAATGTAGACCATCATAATGGCTCCCTAATTGATCTCCTAACCTCATATCTTTCCCTTTTCCAGTCTATTCTCCATCCAGCTGCCAAGTGGAAATTCCTTTTCTTTCTTCCTTTTTCTCTCTCTTTCTTTCTTTCCTTCTCCTTTTTCTTTCTTTCTTTTTTTTTTTGGCATAATTCAATCTATAGACCCCAAATTTGATCTACTTTATTTTTTTGGCATGCAAATTGATATTCCTACAGCACAGACTGACCCTGTCTCTTCTCTGTTCAAGACTCCTAATTGCCTCTAAGATAAAATATAAGCTTGATTAGTATGTTAAGCCCTACACAGTCTTGCCCCAGCCTACCTTCCCAGACTCATTCATGCGTTACTCTCCTTCATACATTCAATATTCCAGCTAAATTGGCCTATTTGCTATTCCCTGTGCATGACATTCCATCTCTCATTTTTGTGCCTTTATACTATAACCACAGCATTCCCCTCATCTACTAGTTTAGTACTCCTGTCAAAAAGGAAATGAGGTTAGTCTGGCATGACCTGTTCTTGATGAAGCCATGCTGGCTCTTTGTAATCACCATTTCCATTTCTTACTGTTCCCCAACAATCTCCTTAATGATCTGTTCTAAAATTGTCCAAGGAATTGGAGACAAGCTCACTGGCCTATACTTTTCAGATTCTGCTCTCTTTTTTCTTGAAAATTGGGGCAACATTAGGCCTTCTCCAGTCTTGGGGTGCTTTGCCTGTTTTCTGTGATCTTTTCAAATATCACTGACCATGATTCAGCAATCATACCTGCCAATTCTTTCAAGACCTAAGAATGCAATTCCTCTAGGCCAAGGGACTTGAATTCATCAAGGGAAAATTGGTATTCTGTTATTGTCTCCTTACTTATCTTGGGTATCAATTTTGTTAGTTGTGTGGTGATTTTTTTTCTTGCCATTTCCCAACATAACTGTCATTCCCTTATAAAGAAAAAAAGAGAACCCAGATAAGAATTAAACAGCTCTTCCTTCTTTCTTTGGCTAGCTATCATCATCCAATGCACTTCAAGCAAGCACTTCCTTCCTCCTTTCATCCTTCCTTCCTCTTTCCTTTTCTTCTTCCCTTCCTTCCTTCTTCCTTTATTCCCTCCCTCCCTCAATCTTCCAGCATTCAGACACACATATTAAAATAGAGCAAAATCTGCCAGGTTCCTGAATGCCAGGTCGTCAGTATCTGTCTATACCTAGTAAGGTAAAGAAAATCTAGAGTACAGCCTGGAGAGATCTGGGGTACTCTTTTCAAATGGAGGTTCTGGGAGGAGCCATCCCATGAGAAGGAATAGCTACAGGGGCAGAGAGTACTTTCAATGTGTGAATTCCAGGCTGGAGTGAGTTTCCAGGATAGACTAGCTAGTGGGACATGGTGGTGAAAGTCCAAAGTATAGCCTAGGAAGGAAGGAATAAGTCCCAGCAAACTCACAGAGCCCACTCTATCTAGCTGGTCTCAGACTAGATCAAGTTTCCCCCTCACCCCTGCTGCTACATCCCAAGGAGGACAACCACACATCACCCTTCTACTTCTTGATCTAGTAATAATGATCAGATCAACAGCACTGTTGCTTCTGGAAATTATGTGTCAATCAACTTCCTTTATGAGTCTTCTCACCACCCCTGTGCCTTCACAGAACAAAATAGCCTTCCCTGGCCATCACTCTTCAATATGCATTGTCTCACCCATTTAGAATGTAAGCTCTTTGACAACAGGGACTATCTTGCCTTTGCATTTGTATCTCGGTGCCTAGCACAGTGCCTGGACTATCATAAATGCTTAAAAATGTGTTTCATTCATTCATTTATGTTCCAAAGCATCCAGTGAATCCTCCTCATGCAGCAGCTGGCAGAGCCTCCTCTGCCAGAATTAGGCATTCTGTAGCCTCCCTTCCTCTGGGAGGAAACTGCTCTTTGATATGCTCATCATTTTCCATCCCTTCTCACTGTAGCCTTCCCTCTTCTCCTCTTTTTCCTTCTAGTTCACAGGGTTACCATGCACAGGACGAGATCATCTGCCCCTCACTTAAAGACAGCTGACGGGCATTCTCATTCCCTTCAAAACCGCAACACATCGACCTTCCCCAGGAGAACAGGTTGTATAATTGGAAAGGACCTTAACAATTCCCTAGTAAAGCAGTTCTACGACGTTTTGGTCTTTGGACCCCTTTCTGCTCTTATACTTTTTTGAGGACCCCAGAGAGTTTTTGTTGATGTGGTTTCTATTTATCGATATTTGCTGCATTAGACATGAAAACTGATAAAATTTTACATTGTTTATTACTTCATTTAAATAAATCCATTATACATTTTTATTTAAAAATAACAATATTTTCCAAAATTAAAAAATAGGGAAAAGTATGACATTTACATATTTTTGCAAATTGCTTTAATGTCTGGTTTACTAAAAGACAGCTGGATTTTCATATCTGTTTTTGCATTCAATCTGTTCTGGTTGAAGTAACTGAAGAAAATCTAGCCTCATACAGATATGTAGCTGCAAAAGAAAGTAGTAATTTAATCGACAAATGGCAGCTTAATATTATGATGAAAATCATTTTGACTTCTCAGACCTCTTTGAGGTCTGACACTCTGGAGTCCTGAGACTACACTTGGGGAACTGCTGATCTA
>CM053581.1:202892018-202981621 GCA_028627135.1 Pseudochirops cupreus | reverse complement strand
ATAAATCTTGTGGTGCTCCTGTTTAGGAAAATAGCTATTATTGTTGATACATGTGTGTGTGGGGGGGGGGGGGGGTGTTTGGAGGGTTTTTTTGTGCTCCTAAATGTAGACTCCTATCTGCAATGAAATGTGTACTCCAAAGTCCCCAAAGCTGTCATTTGCATTGCTTTCATCTGAGGGCCAGCCATAGACCACCAGCAGCACCCACACAATTTGAGGACCATCCTTAGGGGCACAAACCTCAAAGCAGTCCACATCAGACACTAGTGCTGAGATTTTTTTTCAAAGAGGTGGCATGGAAATGAAATTCTGGCCTTGTGAGTTGGAAGAAAGCCTAGAATTTCAGAATTTGAAGAAATCTTAGAACATAGGATGTTAGAGTTAGGAGATGACCTAAGAATGTGGACCATGGAATGTCTGATCTGTAAGAAACTATAGAGTAAAGAAGATATGATGTTAGAGACAAAAGGAATCTTTAGTCCTTAGGGGGGCATATAATTCAATCCTCACATTTTAAACAATGACATAATTGAGGAACTAGAAGAAGTAGTTTACCCATGATCACCCAGCTAGAACAAGACCAGGAGTAAGGAGATGGGGATTTTAGCTTAGCTAGCCCCATTTAAAGATACTCTGGTGTGTGTTCTGGGAACTCAGAGTAGTCCAGTTGCATTGCTGCAATGGGAGATTGGGGAGGAAGTGCAGAGGACGTGTAGGATAGCAGACAGACAGCTCAATCAAAAGTGAACTGTGCATCTGGACCTCCCCACTGCTAGGACATGACAATTGATTGAATATGGCCAGGGGTGAGGGAGAAGAAACAGTGGAAGATGATTCCAACATTACAAACTGAAGAACTCGCCAGACTCATCGGTCTCATCAGAAATACGGAAGTCTGAAAGAGAGGGCAGGCTTCCTAGAGAAGATGGTAAGTTTCATTTGGGATGGATCGCCTTTGAGATGCTGATGTATAAGAACCCTTGAGGCAGGACTTGCTCCAGGAGGGAGATTGATTCTGTCTTCTTTCTGGATCATTAAGGAGCCACATAGATCTTAGACATCTCTCAGCTGCTGTAAGTAAAGTCTGCGACAGGCTGCTAGACAGGCTGCTATTGATGGTTGCGAAGACTATCCGGGCTTTGTCCTACTGTGGCTTTTCTCTGAGGGCTTGGAAGATTTCCATGCTCTCCCCCTCCCCCACTATCCACATATAGGGGATGAAAATTTAATCAGTGTCTCCATTGTATTCTTCCACCTTGGCTCTCTCTCCTCTATCTTTGCATACATCCAAAGCTCAGTCTGTCTAAGGTCCTTCCTGCCATTGCCATTGAGCCCCACCTTCAAGCTGAGCACTTCCAGTTTCTTTTGTGCAAGACATTTTCAAATGAATGTCATGCAGTGCATGCAATTAACCATATTTGACTTACAAGGTCTCTGTAGGCAAGAGAATAGGTTACTTGGGAGCTTAATTCAGGGAAGTTAGAAAGAGGAATAGAAAAGGAGGGAGAGGAGAGAAAGAAAAAGAAGGAAGGAGAGAAGAAAGGAAGGAAAGATAGAATGAAGGAAGAAAGAAAAGAAGGAAGAAAAGAAAGAAGGAGAAAAGAGAAGGAGAGAAGGAAGGAAGGAAGGAAGAAAAGAAGGAAGGAAGGAAGGAAGGAAGGAAGGAAGGAAGGAAGGAAGGAAGAAAGGAAGGAAGGAAAGAAGGAAGGAACGAAGGAAAGATCCAAGGAGCATACAATCTACCGAAGAGATATAAAATTTAAGTGAGACATGCTCCTCACCCTCATGAGGGTAAGTTATGTTCACACATACATATAGAAAACCACAATACAATGTTGCGCAGTAAATATGTCAGGGAGATGTGATGATCTTAGATCTGAGGACAATAGGTGCTCCCCATGGGAAGGAGCGGCATCTCTGTGACTTCCACCCATTGTTCTCACTGAAAAATCACTACTACCATGAGACTGAGCGCTGGATTTAGAGTTAGCAGGATTTTAATCCAAGCCCTACCACTAACCCCCTGTGCAAACTTGGGAACGTGCCTTAGTTTCTTCAGTTGTAAAATGTGGCTAATAATAGGATCTATCACATAGGGTTGTTGTGAGGATCAAATGAGACAATATTTCTAAAAGACGCATAGTAGGTGTTACACGACTGCTTGCTATAAAGTGGTTTCTTCTTTCTGTTCCCAAGTGGCCTCCTCTCTACAATGAGGAAATTGGATGAGATATTCTTTAAGTTCTCCACCATTCCAAAATCTTATGATTTTTCTTCTGTTCCTCTTGTCCATCCTAGGAAGGCTCTATCATCATCTCCTCCCTCCCCCTCATTCCTCCCCTTCCTCAACAGACTTCATTTAATGACTTTCACTCCCAGTCATTCTGGGTGTATTTTGAGAACACAGGGGAATCTGATAGGTCTTTGCTATTATGCCCCAAATTTCAATTATTTACAAAAAGGGGTGGGAAGGAGAGCAATGGGGAAATATTCTGTCCCTCAACTTGTAACAAATAAAATTCCAACCCCAGCTTTGCACTCTGCATGATGTTACTCCAATAAGGCCTTTGCATTAAAGATCTCCGCCAGATTTAATCTTCTCTGCAGTGTCTAGGAACTGAATAGCAGCAGGCAGAGGATGTATTTGAGTGGGCTAAGGAGTTCTACAGGTCCTACTTGCTCTAAAGCATAGGGCTCAGTTGACCCAACTGTATGGGGGAGTTTAAAGATCTGATCCTTATAAAATACACAGCCCCCATTCAACCCATACATTCCACCAGATCTAGGCCTTGTGGTTTCTCTTTTATTCTAGCCTTTGAAAGAGGAGTTACTTTATCATGTCCAGGAATTTCCTTACCTGAACACAGTCCAGGATACAGGCTTCTGCAAAGATATCATCAGAAACACATTTCTGGGACTGATCAAACATTAAGGGTAGGGGAGAGGAAGAAACTAGTCTCATTGGACTGAAAATGTTCAGCCATAGGGTAGGAGGCAGGAGCCGCCATTGTGAATTCTTTGGGGGGTGAACAATGGAATGATGCATTATGAGAGGTTAAGTTAACTGGTTCAAATGAAAAGCAGACCCAGGAGGAATCTTCACCCTAGAAAGAAATTATACATAAATCTAACCTTAGCTGTAGTTCAACAAAGTTCATTTTGCTTTTTTTTTTTCCTGCTTTCAGTTTCCAGCACAGCCAGGACTTAGCAGAGCCAGGATCAGTAAAAGATATTTAAAATAGTCTCCTGCTTTGGAGACTGAACTCATTCTTTTCCACACAAAAGATTTCTCGGGTGGGGAAGATTTCTCCTCCCAGAAGCCAAGCACACCAATACACTATTGGTGGAGCTGAAAATTGATCCAACAATTCTGGAAAACAATTTGCAATTATGCAAGAAAAGTAACAAAACTATTCATAACCCTTTCTTCCAATAGTCCTACCTCTAGCATATACCCGAAAGGAGATCAATGACAAAAAGAAAGGCCCCGTACATACTCATATAGTCACAGAAGCAGTATTTATAGTGGGGAAAAAAACAAAACCTTAGAAACAAATTATTTGCCCAATTGATTGGTGAATGACTGAACACATTGTGGCAGATAAATGTAATGGAATATTACTTCATGGTACAGAACGGCAGTGATGAAGAATTCAGAGAATCGTGGAAAGACATATGAACTGCTTCAGAAATAAGAAAGCAGAAACAAAAATAATGTGAATGATGATTAGAATAATATAAATGAAGACATGACATGATAGCAGAATTCAGGTTAAAAACAACAGCCAGAAGTACTCCCAGATGACTGAGGTTAAAACACAATTCCTATCTGTTAAGAAGAATCAAACTAGAAAAGGGGAAAGTTACTTGAACTGTCCATCAATATCCCCAAGGTACAGTAGAAAAAGAGCTGGATTTAGAATCTGAAGATCTGGGTTCAAATTCTGCCTGTGACATTCAGCAAGCTACTCAACCTCTCTAGGCCTCAGTTTCTCCATCTATAAAATGAGGGGATTGGACCAAGTGATCTCTAAGGTCCTTTCTAGGTCTTACTTTATGCCCTTATGACAGTTTTAATTATTGGAAGAAAGAAGTTTGGATGTAAAGAAGGAAGGGTTAGATGTAAGTGATACGGAAAAACAAAATGCATCAATTGAAAAAACATTATTTAAAGGCAGTTGATGTTTTCAGGAAAAAGACAAATTCCTTCGTATCTTTGCTTGGCAAAGGATCACAAAAGCATAAACACTTTGAGCTGGAAGGGGCCTTAGAAGTCTTTCATTCCAACCTCTTAGCCAAGGCAGGATGCCCATCTGCAGTTTCCTTGACCTGTAATCAAAACTCTTCTTGGGCACTGAGATTAATGAGGAGTTCACCTTCTCAAGTGGCAGTAACTTTCATCATTGGACAGCTCAATTTGCTAGAATGTTCTTTCTTCAAGTAAGACAGAGTCTGCTGCATTTTAACTTCCAATCACTAGTCCTAGACCTGACTTCAAAAGCAGCAGAAAACAAACCTCCTTCCACTTCCACATGATGTCTTTTCAAACACCTGTAGACTAGATCCAAACCCCCTAATTCAGTCAACTGTCCTTCATAGCACATGGCTCTGAGTTCTTTAACTCTGCTTATGCTCTTCCAGACAGATTCAAATTTTCCAATTTCCCTCTGAAAATGTAGCATTCAGAATTTTAAAAGGCAATTAATTCCCTGTAGTCTTGATTTATCAATAGGACACAGAATTTTCCAAGCTATGTTCTAAGGAAGCATAAGCTTCTACAATGGATCTTTAAAAAATTGTTTGGAGAAAAGAGTCATGGCAGCCATGTCTGTTCCATCTCAATTTCACAGCAAACAGCCCTCCCACCCAAAAGGGCCCAGAACTTCTCATTGTTGATTTAGAAGAGTTTTATGCTTATACTTGTTAAGTGTTTCATATAACTTGGAATTATGGGAAAATCCCTTAGAGTCAGGAAACTGGTTCAAGTCTTGCATTTGTTAGCTATGTGACTGACCATGGGCAAAGCAATTAAACTCTCAGAACCTCAGCTTCCTCATCTCTAATCTCTTATTTGTAAAGGAATATTGTGAAGAAAGTACTTTGTGTACCTTAGTATGCCAGAGAAATCCTCGTTATTAGTGTTATCTGTTACTTTCCAAAGGGCTTTCACATTCATTATGTCTTATGAGGGCCATTACAACTCTGTATGGTAGGTAGGGTAGGTGTCAGAGCAGGTGCCCTACCTTATTTTAGAGTCTCACTTTGTAGATGGAAAGACTGAGACTCAGAGGAACTAGCGGACATATTTGGTCATACAATGAATTAGTAGCAGAGTGAAATCTAGAACCCAGGCCACCTGAGGCCTAGTCCCAGTGTCTCTCTACTATAATACATTATCTTTCCAGAAGAGATCTGCTACTTCACACTTCTCTAATGCATTTACCAAGTAATATTGTGTAATACATTTTTCTTTGCTTATGACTTATTGACAGTACTGGGCTAAGTAATATTCAGACAGGCAAGCACTTACTAAACTTTATATCTCCCCTAGCAGTAGGACAATCCTCTTCATAGAATTGGCATAAATATGGAAGGAAGGAAGGAAGGAAGGAAAGTAGAGAGGGAGGGAGAAAGGAAGGGAGGGAAGGAGAGAGGAAGGAAGGGAGGGAGGAAGGAAGAAAGGAAGGAAGGAAGAAAGGAAGGAAGGATGGAGGGAGGGAGGGAGGAAAGTAGGGAGGGAGGAAAAGAGGGACAGAAGGAGGGAGGGAGGGAGGAATGGATAAATTCCCCCAAACCTTAATGATATGCTGGAAAGATCAGACCAAAAACAAAAACAAGCCTCTAACAAACACCAATTTAGTTTTAATTATTGGGATATTCTGGATGAAAGTAGCAAATTTTGGGGATCCAGAATTATCCAGGTAATTGCTCTAATTCTTCCCTTCACTCTACATGTGTAGACACAGCCTAATTTCCCAAAGAGCCGCTGGGGAAGGGCAAAGGACAGGGAGGGGGAGCAGGTGTTGCGCAGGCAGGCGGTCCCAGCTGACCTATTTCACTGTCTGTCTCACACGTCTATTCTGAGCAAGAGTGAGCTGACACATCCCCACTCAGCCAGGGCCCCTCCGGCCCGAGCACTGCAGTGGCTATTACATGGCAAGGCAGGAACTAGTGCTGAAAGCGTCATTTAAAAATAAAATAAGACAGGGGAACTCATTTATGCTGAGACCATGCGATTCTCCCAAGCTGCCTGCAGGACAGAACAATAAAAAATTTATCCTTAATAGCATTTTACTGAATTTTGCCACAGGAGACATTTTTTCTCCCCACAGTTGTTAGGAATGATTCTCATCTCCCTTACATCCCATACTCCCTGTGGTCCTTGTGGTCCCCAGCTGCCCCAGCCTCCTGCCCTCCCTCCCATCTCCTCTCCAGAGATGTCCAAGTTTATCTTCTCCCCCTCCTTGCTCTTTAGGAGCTAAGGGTTATGGCTAATGACAGGTATGAAATGATTAAGAATAGATAGGTAAGCATCTGTTTACCTCTCTGTCCTGCACCGCTCCTCTCTCTCAACACGTAAAAATGCTTGATTAAAGGAAAGAAAAGGGAGAGGAAAAACAAAGAAATGGAACTATCACTAAGTTTATTATGTTGTCCTAGCTTTGGGGTCCTAGAAAGACCACAGAACTGGGAGGAGTTCTGGGTTCAGTTTACACTTACTCTCTGTATGGCCTCCCCTGGCCTTGCTTTCCTCACCTATAAAATGAAGGGGGTAGATTAGGTCTCTGAGGTCTCTCCCAGTGCTAGAACTATGATCCTATGGCCCTATTAGCTCCATGACCACAAGCAAGTCATTGAATCTTTCTAAATGTCAGTTTCCTTATCTGTTAAATGTGGCAAATTGTAGAAAGCACTGGACTTAGGAGACCTGAGTTTAAATTCTAATTTTCCTATTTATTAGCTGAGTGATCTTAAACAAGTCACTCAATGTCTTGTTTCTTAGCTTCAGTAGCCTCATCTATAAAGAAGAATACTGTGCTAGCTCCCAGGGATGTTGTGAGAAAAGTACTTCCTAAAATTTAAGAGTGCCATAGAAATATGATTCCTTATCGCACACTGCTGTCTGGAGACAACCTATAAAAGCAGAGGTACAACCATCTCTGAAGTGGGATGGCAAGATTTAGAGCTAAAAGGAGCCTTGGAGAACCACTTAAGAGGCTAGCACCCAAGACTGGCCCCCTACATGATGTAATTTCAGGGACACCCAACATGATGCCCTCCCTCAAAAATCTCTATCCCACTGCCGGCCACAGTCCCTGAAATTCCTCCATTAGAAATTAATTCCCTTGGATAAAGCAATATTCTCACTTTATACTCTCTTAGGAGGCTAAACTCAAGCAATTATCTGTCACT
Organism: Pseudochirops cupreus; assembly: GCA_028627135.1. NCBI lineage: Eukaryota > Metazoa > Chordata > Mammalia > Diprotodontia > Pseudocheiridae > Pseudochirops > Pseudochirops cupreus. The sequence goes on along the minus strand of CM053581.1, from coordinate 202,974,208 downwards.
ATCATACTTGTGTGACTTAGTCTACCAAATGTGTTTTGCTGATATAGGTAGCTTAAGAACAAGACACTAACAGAAAGAGATTTTTTTTTAATTGGGCTGGGGAGAAGGGAGAGCATAGACCAATGGATTTTTGTGATCTGGCTTGCATGGATGATCTCTCCGTTAGGCCATCTGACTGAAATGTTCATGAAATCTAAGGTCCAAGGGAAGTTCTTGAAGTTCCCTGCAATATGCCAACCATGTGGTCAGTCACAATAGCACCCTGGATGTGTGGACACTCCAGCTTTGGATTCCATGTCCTCATGGCATTGTGTCCTGTGGCTCACACTTCAGTAAAGGATTAGCACTACTTGCAGCCAGCTCAAGACCTACATCCTTCACCAATATTTCCCCAACTTCCCCCAGACCTTCAGAATCCCCCTCTCTAAATATCCACATCCCTGAATCTAACCCACACAGTACAGTACTTGAGCCCATGCTACCATTGGCCTACCCTTTCATTTTCATGTTTCTGTCCTGTTTCCTCAGGCAGAATATTAGATCCTGGAAGGGAGGTGGGGGTCAGGAGAGCGACTGAGTCAGTTCTACAATTTATCAAGCATTTATTAAGCAACTACTAGTATTACCCTAAATGCTTGGGGTAATACCAAGTTTAGATAACACTGGGTCTCCACTCTCATGGAGCTTACAATCTAGCTGGGAAATAGGTACACAGACATTATTTTATGAGTAAGAGAAGTCCAAGCAATGTGCTCTGTAAGCTCTAAGGGGGAAAAGGATGTTGATGAGAGAGAGGATCAGAAGAGTTTTCTGAAGGGGGATAGACTTGGGATGACCTTTGAATAAAGTAGCAAGTCAAGAAAGTGGAGAGGACATTCCAAATGTAATGGCATGAAGAAAGAAGGAAGGAAGACAAAGAAGGAAGGAAGAAAGGAAAGAAGGAAGGAAAGGAGAAAGGGAGGAGGGAGGGAGGGAAGGAAGGAAGGAAGGAAGGAAGGAAGGAAGGAAGGAATGGATAAATTCCCCCAAGCCATAATGGTATGAGTAAAGGCAAGAAAAAAGAAAAATGTGAAGTGTATGTAGACATAATCCATTTGGGGAGGGGAGGAGAAAGAAAAGGAGAGAAGACAAGGAGGAGAAGGGAGGCGAGAGGAGGAAAGGGGAAGGAAGAAGAAAAACACAAAAGAATCTAAATTATAGGTGACCCAAAATGCAATGGAAAGATATGTAATGGGTATAGTAAGTAAGCAGTAGCATGTTAGTGCATGTGACTTGCCCATGCAAAGTGGGCATCATCAAGAATGTGTGATCAAGAAAAGGAGGTGGGCCATCTATATAATAAGGAGGAATAACCAACAGACAATCTGAGTATTGCCCTGGCATTTGCAAAATACTGAAAGAACCAGAAGAAGCCTCTGTTTTGTTGTATAGGATGCTTATGGGGAACTGACAGAAAGTTGTGGATAAAGATTAAACCGAATAGAAAAGTATGGAGGAGTTGTGATCTACATGAGGTAAGGAGCTAGATGGAGGAGAAGGGTGACAGGGAGAGAATCCACAATGATGACATCCAAGTGTTGACATATGGTTATCTTCATGATTCTCTGGTTCCCATCAGGTAACAGCCACATGCTGAGTACTGGAGAATTTATAGACTTTCCATACGCTCTACAGACCAGGGGAGCTTCAGAAATAGACTTTCAATGAGTACTTGTACTCTTTTAAAAAGCCATTTCTCCATCCAGCTACCTGTTCCATAACTTGTGAGAATGGAGACTTTTATCCTTTGCTTTATACATGAAATAAATCAATCAGGTTTAACAAAGAAAAGAATATGATTTCCCAACAACCCTGTCTGAGTACAAAGGTGCCATTTTGCAATTTAATGAAGCCTTTAGTTTCAAAAAAAAAAGAAGAAGAAGAAGAAGGGGGGGGGGGGGTAAAAATCCTTAGAACCTAATAAAAAGGTTTCAGTATCCATAAAACACAGAAAAGAAATGTGACTTGTAAACCTTTCAGGGAGCAGTATAACAATGGTGTCCAGACGGGGAGGCATCTATCAAAGATATGTGTATGTATGCATATCTCCCAAATTCCAACTGGATTTTTGGAGCCAGAAGAGCTGCATGGAGTCCAACCTCTGTAGACATAAACCAAATGGGCTAAAATATTTTAAGAGCAAATGTAAACTTTGCATTCTGTGCCTCCACATAAAACAGGAGTCTCACCAGCCTCCGCCAGCAAATGAAGTCTTTATTTACATGTCACCCTCATGACCTCATTTCTAAATTCAAACAAGGTAATGTCCCTAGTAATGGGATGTTTGGGCCTGCCTACCCTGAGAGCGCATATTTTATCAGCCTGTTGTTAAAGCAGGGATGCAGAAAAGGCTCCTTAACACCTTGATAAATCATCACCATTTCCCTAGTGAAGGTTATCGCCAGATGGGTGTCTGTCAGAGCCCATTTGAAAGGTCTGGCCTTGATGGTGATGGAGCAGGCTTGTCCCCCACAGCCCTAACAAATGGGTTTCAGCCCAGTTCTGTGATTATACAGTGTGTTTACAACCTCTGTCCTGCTGACGATGCAGGGGATATTTCTTATTTATAGAGCTGGACTGAGAATTACGTTCAGTCCTCCCACATCAGAGGGACACAGCCCCTTGCAAGCTATAAACCAAAAAACCTTTCACCTTCATGCTCCATGACTTTGTTGGGAACCTCTGTTTACCCCAGTAGAGCTGTCCCAACCTTGAACCTGGGAAAGATTCTTAGGAAGATACAAGAAGTCATCACCACCACTGGGGAGCCCTCCTGCACATCATGGTGGCAAGAACACTGGCCCAAGAGTCTAGAGGCTCAGGTTCAAGCTCTCAATAATATCTATTAGCTACATAGCCATGGGAAAGTCATGTTCTTTCTCTGGGGCTGATTTGCCTCCCCTTTGAAGAGTTTGGACAGGGGTGATCTCTGAGGCCTCATTCTTTATAGTCATGTGCAATGCTATGACTCCCAGAATTCAAAGCACAGCACATAGGACACATAGTAGGTGCTTGATAGATATTCATTCAGGGAAAGAGCCCTGGATTTGGAGTCATTTGGGTCACAGGATTTAGTTGTGAAAAGGTCATCTTTCCTTCATTTTATAGATATGGAAGTCTGAGGCTCAGAAAGGTCACAGAGGCAATGAGAAGCAAGTTTAGTATCTAAGCCCTTCTGACTTGGTGGAGTAGTGAAAATGGTAGTTGATTTACAAGTCTACCGACCTGAGTCCAAATACTGTCTCTGCCACTTGCAACCATGGGGAAGACATGCCTTCCTACTGGCTCTCAGTTTCCTTATCTGTTTAAAAAAATGAGGGGGTTGGACTATATGACCTCTGAGGTCCTTTTCCTCCTCTTAGTCCTATGATTCTAAACCAGGGTTTTGTTGGCATCTTCTGGGATTTTTCCTGATAGGTCATGCTGAAAAATCAGTGTTGGGTTAGATAACATTAGGAAATGATAATGTTCTGTCCTAATTTCCATGACATGCCTGCACTAAGCCTCATCATTGCACAGTGATGGGTTCTTGAAGGCTTTGCTAACAGAGCACTGGCAGATTCTCATTGCAAAGGCTTCCTATATGGCTCCTGTGGCAGATTGCATTTTCTTTCCTAGGACCGGCCAGCTAAGTACAGACATCCTAGAGTCACAGGCTTAGAGTGGGAGGGAACCTCAGAGGCCATTGAAACCAGCTTCCTCATCTTACAAATGAAGCTCTGAGTATCTCAGAGATGGCAATTTACCCAGGGTCACATAGGCAGTAATCATCAAAGGTGAGATTTGAAGCCAGGTCTTCTAAACTCCAAGTCCAACACTCTATGCATTATTCCATGAAGCTAACCAATAGTCATCTTGCTGTTTTTAGTGAGCTCTTTGGCCATGGAAACCTAGAAACATAAATGGGTCACAAATTGCACCAATAGAGGGAATACCTGTATAAATGACATCCTAGACCTAGAGTCTCTGGAGTGTTAAAGTCCTGGTTTCATTCTTCACAATTGAAGCTATTGACAAATTGAAAAATGGTCCAAGCATTTTGGCCCAGATTGGTGTTATTTCATTGGTGATTAATTCCCCCTGTAGAAATTCCCTCTACTTGATGCTAAACAGCAACTCCTCTAAAACATATGGATTTTTTTAGATAAGTTTTTTCCAATTATTATTTCTTTTTTTTCTTTTCCACTGAAAAGAAAGAAAGAGATGAAAAAGAAAGAGCTCAAGAGGGAGGAAGATTGAAAGGGAGAAAGGGAACAATGGAGGAGAGAAATTGAGAGAAAGACAGGGACAGAGGACAAGAGAAAAGAAGAAGAAGAAGAAGATGAAGAAGAAGGAGAAGGAGGAGGAGGAGGAGGAAGAGGAGGAGAAGGAGGAGGAGGAGGAGGAGAAAAAGGAAGAGGAGGAGGAAGAGATGATGGTGGTGATGATGACAATGGTAGAAAAAGGAGAAAGACATAGAGAGGAACAGAAAAAGAGGAGAGGAAAGAGAATGAAAAAGAAAGAGGAAATGAGAAAGACAGAGAAGGAAATTAAGACAGAGACAGAGAGAAACCCTATATCTTATCAATCAAAACAAATCCCTACAGTGATCATGCCCAAAGCTGTGTTTCTCACTTGATATCTTCATCTGTCATCACCTAAGGGGGTGGGCAACATTCTTTATCAGTCTTCTGAAATCAAGTTGAACAGAGTTCTTAAATATTTCAGAATTGCATGTTTTTGTGATGTTGGTCATATAATATAAATTGTTCTGGTTCTTCTCATTTCACTGCATCAATTCATACAAATCTTCCCAGGTCCCTTTGAAATTGCCTTTTTTGTTTACTTCTTATAGCACAATAATATTCCATTACTTTCATATACCATAATGTGTTAGGCCATTCCTTGTTTGACACACTCTTAGTTTTCAGTTGTTTACTACTTCAAAAAGAGCTGCTATAAATAATTTTGCACATATAGGAACTTGTACTCTTATTTCTTTGGGGTATTTCTTTGGGCCTGGCAGTGATATCACTGGCTCAAAGAACATGTGTTGTTTAGTAACTTTTGGGCAAGAATTCCAAATTACTTTCCAGAATGGTTGGACCAATTTACAACTCCACCAATTATGTATCAATGTGCCTGCTTTCCCACAGCCCCTCCAATATTTATCATTTTCCTTTTTTGGTTAGCTTTGTCAATTTGACAGGTATGACATAGAACCTCAGAATTGCTTTAATTTCTATTTCTATAATTATTTGTAATTTGGAGCATTTTTTCATATGACTATACAGATAACTTGGGTTTCTTCCCTTGAGAACTGCCTATTCATACTCTTAGACCATTTATTATGGGAGGTGGCTCTTATTCTTATAAATTTGAATCAGTTCCTTATAAATTTTGGAAAGGAGACTTTTATCAGGGAGACTTGATGCAAAGATGTTTTCCCATTTAACTGTTTTTTCCTTCATCTTAGCTTTATTGGATTTCTTTATGCAAAAACTTTTACATTTTATGTAATAAAGATTATCTCTTTTGTTTTCTATGATACATACACATACATATGTGTATATATGTTCTATGTATGCCTATATACTATGTATGTGTGTACACATATTTCTGTGTGTATGTGTATATGTGTATATACATGAAATGTATATGTATATACATATATTATATTCTATATATGCACATTCCTATGTGTGTATGAGTGGATGGGTGGGGGTATATTTGTATCTATATCTATCTAGTCACACACACACACACACACACACACACACACACACACACATTACTGCCCCCTCCCATACTTTATTTTTAGAAAGTATGATCTACTTTTTTCCTGCCTAAACTCTTATTCTTCCTTCCTGGTCAAACAGCATTCCAGGACAACAAGGCCAAATTACAGCATGCCAAATGCAGCAATTTCAAGCAAGAATGACATTTCTTGAGAAATATTGTTAGCCTGAACAGATTCCTGCTCATTTCCCGTGAATTCCAACATTCAGTGGCAGGAACTGAAATCAGACTAACTCTTTAAGACATGAACTCAGTGGAGCAGGGTTTGTTTATGCTTCCCGAGCTGGGAAAGCAAATGCAGAATTCTGCGACTAATTTGTACTGATATTCCAGTCTCATTAGGGTGGCCTATAAAAGAGGGGAAGTGTTTACCATGAGAGAATGGGAGCTTTCCCCACATGGAGCTGTTAACACAGTAAATAGCTCCCGAGGAGGGCAGGGAGACAGCTGGAATACATTGGTTTTCAGGAAGACGATCAGAGCTGCCTTGAATCTTCATTGAAGCCATCACAGAGGTGACAAATATTGCCGCTGAGTGATGCTGCTGCTGCCTGCCTGTTAATTTATCTGTTTTCAGGCTGTCTAGACATTGTTTGGGTCAAAAAGGGCTGGCTCTGGGCTGCCCTAGGATTGGCCCATTCTGCTCTTTCTGCAAAGGCCTCCTGTGCCAAAACAAGTTGACAGAGGAATGTTCCCTCTATCTGGAAGGTTTATTAAATAGGGCTTGGAATATACTGATTTTTTTTATATCAGTTGAAGGCTTCCAAGAGATAGAGCTTATTTTATTTAAACATGCATTCACTCCCCGAGATAAATGTTCCCCAATCTATTCTTCATGGCTGAAAGAAGAAAAAAAGAAAAGCAAAAAGGAGCAACAAAAGCAGACTGTGCAAGTGAAATTCTAAATTCCTAATCAGGTGGGTGCTCTCATGGCCCAATCCCAGACAACTAAAATTTACAAGCATTTTCTCATTACTTTAAAATCAAGCATACTTAAGGATCTTTAAAATCAATTCATTTGGACCCTTTCATTTTAAAAGTGGAGAAACTGAGGTTTATGGTCCTAGAGCAAATTGCTGTGTGACAGCCAGAACTAAAACCCAGTCCTCCTGAATCTAACTCAGTGGTGTCTGTTTGTTTGTTTTTTTGCGGGGTGACACTTGCAGCCCAGTGCTAGAGCAAAATAATATTACTAGCAGGAGGGAATGTATTGGCAGACAAATACTTAATGAGATAAAGGTCACAAAAATTATCTTTCCTTCCTTCAAAACTAGTCCAATCAAGGCAGTCAGTGCAAGGGAACATTTATTCCCTGGTTTCTGAAAGAAAGGTGATGTGGTACATGGGCTGGGGGGAAGGGGGCGGGATACTAGGGCCAGGAGACTTGGGTTGTAGACCTGTCTCCCATGATTGCCAACTGCGAGACAATGGACAAAGTCACTTAGTGTCCTTCAGGTTCATTTTCCTGATCTGTGATATGTAGATAATTTTCATACTACCTCTCTCAGGCATGTTGTGGGGAGAGTGTTTTTGTAAACCTTAAAGTGAGATGTGAGTTATTATGTTTGAGTTGCGTTACAGAGTCTCTCTTTTTTCTGCATTAATGTGTTCAGGTAAAGCACTCACGTGGAGGTCAGAAGTGGCACAAGAACGCTCTCAAAGTCTCTCTGAAGAACACTGGAATCAAGTGCATGTCATGGGAGACTCTGGTAAAGGACTATGAAGCATGGTGGGCCTGAATCAAAGAAGGCACTGTGTTCCATGAGCCAAGCAGAATTACAGTAGCTCAAAAGAAACATGAGATGAGAAATTTAGACATCTCCCTCCACTCCAAATATTCATGTGGACTATTTGTGCCCAACATGTGGTAACATCTTTCAGGCTCATATTGGTCTGATCAGTCATAGTCAAATGCACTACATTCCCTGACTCCAACACAGTGCTGTCATTTTGGTCATCTTCAAGAACAAAGAAGAACCAACCAATGGGGTCAGGTAAAGGAATCATTGAATCATAGCTGGGACGTTAGCATCATCAGTTCCAATTCCAATTCTAAAAATAACCCAAATATTATGCAAGGATTGAATAGTCCTGAGTCCTTTCTCCAATAAAAATTAGTTTATTATTGCAAATAGTGAAGGGAAGGGAAGGGAAGGAGAAGGAAACTTTTTTTCTGGGACCCTGGACTCTGCAGAGTATAATTCAGTCAAAATAGCATGTCCCCTAATACTCTCCCCAAACTTTAGAACCAACACTGGTCCCCTACAATCTATTCTTATATTTTTATTGATATATTTTTCTTATATTAATTTCTTAATATTTCTCTTCTCCCTCCCTTATCCAGGGAACTCATCCATTATTAAAAAAAAAAGATTTTGAAAGAGTGAGAAAAAAGCAGATAAGCAAAATCAATGAATACCTTGACTGTATCTCACCACCCAGAAATATTCCATACCCACAGACCCACCATCTCTGCAGAGAATGTAGGAAGGTACGTTCTTTCATCTCTCTTCTTGGGGCCAATCTTGGTTTTTATAACTACACAACATCCACTTTCATTTTATTGCACTTGAATTCTTGTAATCATTGTGAAATCTCATTCTTCTGATTCTGTACTCTGTATCAGTTCATATAGGTCTTCCCGTGCTGCTCTAAATTCATCATAATCGTTGGTTCTTACAGCACAATAATATCTCATTACTTTCATGTGTCACAATTTGTTCCTCCATCTAAATATTGTTTCACAAAAGTGCAGCTAATACTATTTTGGCAGATATTGTCTTGAAAATCCTTAGGTTGCATGCCTAATAGTGGGATCTCTGAATCAAAGGGGTTGGTTATTTCAGTAACCCTTTTTTAGTATAATTTCAAATTGTTTTACAAAATGGATGAGCAGATTCACAGATAAACCAATAATTTATTACTTCATTTATTTTCCTATACCCCCAGTAGTGCTGGTTTTTGTCATCTTTCCCAATTTACTAGGAGTGAAGTAAAACCTCAGCATTGTTTTGATTTGCATTTCTCTTATTAATGAGTTAGTCTAGCATTTTATATAGTTGTTAATAGTTTGAATTACTTTTCAAAACTGTTGGTTCATATCCTTATTCATGAGGAATATCAGTGGTATGTATTTTGGATATAGGATCCTTATCAACATCTAATAAAATGATTTTTTTCCATTTGACAAAATTTTCTTAGCCTAGCTACATTGATTTCATTCACACAAAGAATTTTCAATATTATGTAATCAAAATGATCATTTTAATCTAATTTTAATCTTAATCTTTAATCTCTTCTATCCCTTGTTCAATCAAGAATTACTTAGCCAGAGTTTTTATGTTTTAAGCTTTCTTCTCTCAGCCCTTTTCCTGACTTCCTCTGGATTTCAAAACCACGCCCCTTTGCTTCTGGCTCATCCTGGAACTTCCCTCAGTATCTGGGGTGTCTTTGCCCTGGAACAGCCTATCACACTGTAGCCCATATACCATGGAACATCCTTCCACAGGGCCCACCCCACTTCTCCCATTGGTGAATTCCTCCTGGAGTCTCCATCTTGTGGAGGGGCCAAGGCTAATGTTTTCTTTCTCCTTCCAGCCCAGGTCCTAGATTCCTTTGGATTTCAAAACCATTCTCCCACATCCAGGTGCCATCATTTCCTCCCATCCCAATCCCCTTTTTCCTTCTTCTTTTAGAAAATAAGCTCCTTGAGAGCAAAGCCTGACTTTATTTTTGCTTGTATTTGAATCACCTGAGCTTAGCAAAATGTCTTAGCACATAGTAAAAACCTAATAAATGCTTGTTTCCTTCCTTCCCTCCTTCCTTCTTTCCCTCTTTCCTTCCTTCCTTCCTCCCTCCCTCCCTCCTTCGTTCCTTCCTTCCTTTTTCCTTTATAAATACAGGTCAAATATCTATTCTGAGATCATCATGGTATATAGTTTAAGATATTAGTTTCAATCCAATTTCTACCAAAATGCTATCCAGCTTTCTCTAAAATTCTTCCCCAAGTAATTTATGTTCTTGGGTTTGGAGAACATTCTGGGTTATTGAGTTCTACTGTTTCTGATTTTTGCTTCCCTGTTCTAGTAATTTACTTTTTAAAAATCAATACCAAACAGTTTTAATGCTTATGCCTTTATAATATAATCTGATGTCTGAAAGTGCTATTCCCCTTTCATTCCTTTTTTTTATGACTTTCCTTGAAATGTTATACCTTTTGAAACGGGGGACAGCATGTACCAGGAGAGTTAAACCATCACTACCATCTTCCCTTGGACCTGGATAGGGACAACCTAGGACTCTGAATCCAGGAACCTTGGGAGGAGCAGTGTCCCCCACCCCAAAATAACAGGCCTACTTACAGCCCAGGCCCTATAGCCTTCATTGAAGGTAGGGGTCATTGTACAGGGAGGACCCATAGTCCTCATCAGCATCAGTAATAATTCTTGACCAACTGTCACCAACAAGCATGTAGACACAGGAATCCTATAAGTGGCATCACCCCACACATAACCATTTCTGCTTCCAGCCTATTCCTCATAGACATCATACAGGGAAAAATCCTATAGAGAGGGAACCAGCCATCCTCACCAATTGCCACACACAGGGCAGGTAAGCCAGGCTAGCTCCCTCTCTGAGGAAGAGACAAGAAGCATCATGTGACAGGTAAATCAAACCAACACCAACCACCACCTTGACCACTACTGGAGAAAGCCCAGGACCCTGAACCTAAGGCCTTGTGAATAGCAATGCTTCCAGCCCAGTGCCCTCAACAATCATCCTGGAAAGCAAACCGTAAGGAGATGCACTTTGGCAGCTACTTCTACAGATGCTGTGGCTACAACTACCGAGATCCCAGAACAGAAAGTTCTTGCCACCAAAGGCCTTGGCACTGTCAAATGGTCCCACATGAGAAACTGCTGTCATCTTGTCATTGGAAATGATAACAAAGAAGAGACATCACCCAATGTTTATGGCTGCACCCTAAGGACCATGAGGCCTTTCCCTCTGACTTGCAGTTAAAACTTGCCACGTATGCTCTCTTCCCCATTAGAATACAAGTTCCTTCACAGAAGGAACCAGCTTACTTTTCCATTTATAGCACCAGCACTTTAGCAGAGTGTTTTGCACACAGTAAGCTCTTAACAAATTCTGACTGATTGATTGATTGATCTTTCTCTGCTACCTTGTTGGGGTTTTGTTTTGTTTTGTTTTTGAGGTTTGGGGTTTTTTTGCTTTTTGGAGGATGGAGGCAGGGCAATTGGGGTTAAGTGAGGTTAACCTTGTTTCTTGATGTGAATTAGTAGAAAGAACATCATACTGGGGATGGGGGTTCTAATACAGGTTTGGCCATTGATCTATTGGGGGCCTTGGGCAAGTCTTTTCTCTCTTCTATAAAATGAAAACATGGAACTAGATCATCTCTGAAGGTTTTTGAGTTCAAAGGTTTTATGACACAGTACCCATCAGTACCACTGTTAAGAAAACTCAATGTCATTTCTTAGACTGGTAGATTTGAAGATTTTGGAGCTGGAAAGGATCTCAAAAGACATCAGTCCAGCTCTCTTATTTTTTTTTTGGAGGGGGGAAGGCAAGGCAATTGGACTTAAGTGACTTGCCCAAGGTCACACAGCTAGTAAGTGTCAAGTGTCTGAGGTCATATTTGAACTCAGGTCCTCCTGACTCCAGGGCTGGTGCTCTATTCATTGTACCACCTAGCAGCCCCTCCCTTATTTTTTCAGATGAGGAAACTGAGTTCTGAAGAGGGTCAGTGACTGATGCATGCAGATAGTGAGTGACAGACCTAAAATTTGAACTCAGCTCCACTGACTTCAAATGCAACAAATTTCAAATTTCACTGTACCCACACCCTGTCATTTTGTAAAGTCTCCAGACACAGCTGGAGAGTCAGGCAATATGATAACATTGATCTACAAAAATCTTCCATTGAATAACTTCCTGGAAACCTAGAGGTGGAAGCCAAAGTCAGATTTAGAGTTGTATCATTCTTACAGGCCCTGAATGACTCAGTAAGTCTGATTAGAGTGGGGCAGTTGATACAACACTTAGAACATAGACATTGCCCCCCCAAAATTATTTTGTTCTCATAAGTTTTCTGAAGTTATCCAGGGCCCTTTGTCTTAGGAAGTATTTGAAATCTTGTATTTTATTATTCAAGGAAAGGATAAAGTTGACCAGCAGTATGTTAATGTCTTCAATTCATCTGGGAGAGACAGCTGAGAAAGTCAATGTTCAATGGCATGAAGAGGAAATCATAATACTCAGTAATAATGCTGTTTGTACCTCTAAGAGAAGCATCTCCCTACCATCTCTGTCTACTCTTGAATCATCCCTCAGAGGTCACCTTCTCCTAGAGGCATCAGGCGTACTAGACAGAATAGTCTTAGGGATCGGGGATTGGCGTTCTAACCCGACCAGCTGGACGGCTTTGAAGAAGTCCTCTCTGCTCTCCAGTTTCCCCCTTTATAAAGAAGAACGGTTGGGGGAGGAGAGAAATTGTTACTTAATGCTGTGAAACTATAAAAACCAAGCTTGGCTCCAAAGATATCCTCATCACCAGCCTCCTTATTTGACCAAATCCAGGTCTGTCCCTCCATCCCTATACACCTTTCTGTCATGCCAGAGACTAAATAAGAAAGCAGCCCAAACAAGGATGGAAAGTCATGCAGCTGAGCCTTCAATACAAGCCTGCTTTGCTTATATTACGTATTATTTCTCTCCCTCTTCTCCTCCTCCCACCGAAGTCCACCCATCATGGGACACCCATGGAGGAGATGCTCTTACTGGGCAAGCACAGGCACAAGCAGTGATGATTCTGGATAGCATTCAGTTGGTTCAGAAATGACTCTGAACTGAGAGAAGGGGATCTGGGTTCTAGTCCTGATGCTTCCACCATCACCCTGCGTGACCTGGAACAGGTCATTTCCCCCTCTTTGGGCCTAAAGGAAGAGTTGAACAAGAAAATCCTTAAGATCTTTCCAATGGCATTTATTTGGTGGTTTTTACATCCCCAATCTGTGTACCATGGAAAATATACTAGGAGAATTAATCCAGCAACAAGTATTTTTGTAAGCACCTACTACATTTTTCAGACAAGTATGCTAGGCACTAAGGTCACAAAGACAGAAATGAAATTATCCTTCACCTCAAGATGTTTACATTCTATCAGGGCAAATAACTCATACAATTTTAAGTATTACAAAGCAAATATATACAGAATGATATTCTGTGAGTGGTAGTAGCTGGGACATCAGGAAACATCTCTTAGATTGTAAACCACTCCAGCATTTCTATCAAGAAAACCTCACATGGGACAACAAAGAGCTGGACATGACTGAAATGACTCAACAACAACAAAAAACTACTTCAAATGAGATTTTCCTTTCTATTATTTCCTCATCTGAGCTGAGTTTAGATGGGAGTTAGGGATTTTAAAAGGCAGAGGTGAGGAGGAAGTGCATTCCAGGCAAAGGTGCCGAACTATGCAAGTAGAGTGGGGTGTTGTGTAGCAGAGAATACTGAAATATCAGTGTTGGGTAGTAAGTAGGCCAGCTCATCTAGGATTTTGAGTCCATGAAAGGGAAATATAATAATCCTAGAAAGGTAGGCTAGAGCCAGATTACAAAGGACTTCCAAGGCCAGGTGGGAGTTTACGAGAGCTTGAACAAAGGTAGTGGCCATTTGAGTGGAGAGGAGGGAACAGATGTAAGAGATGTCATGGAGGAAGAATTGATGAAAATTGGTAACTGGTTGGATATGGACATGGGAAAGGATGAAGAGTTGAAGATGAAGATTGAGAAAGTAGGTGACTGGAAGGATGGAACTGAGGAAGTTTGGAAGAAGAGTGGGTTTAAGAGGAAAGAGATTAAGTTCTGTCTGGAACAAGTTAAATGTGACATGTAATTCTACTGTACAGTAGATAATATAATAGTGGAACTCAGGAGACAGATTGGGGTTAGATGTGCAGCTCTAGGAGTCAGTTTGTTCAGATGTTTTTCAGTCACGTCAAACTCCACGAACCCATTTGAGGTTTTCTTAGCAGAGACATGAGAGCTGTTTGCCATTTTCTCCTCCAGATCATTTTGCAGAAGAGGAAACTGAGGCAAACAGGGTTAAGTGACTTGCACAACTAGTAAGTATCTCAGGCCAGATTTTAAATCCAGATGATGAGTCTTCCTGACTCTAGGCCAGGCCCTCTCTTCATTTTGCCACCTAGTTGCCCCTGTCAGCTGCATGGAGATAATAATTGAACCCCCAGGAATTGAAAAGCCTTGCTCCCTGCCCTCCCAGAGTTCAAAGACTAAATGGGAAGATGAGACATACACATCATCCTTGACTTGAAGAACATAATTTCTCATATTTGGTCATCACTTCACAAACTTGCAACAAACTCCCCAACCAGCTTCCGAGAGACACAAAGCAAAGTGTCAGAGAACGCAATCGAAAGCTTTGACTTTGATATTTGAAGAGTTGGGCTCATAAATCAGAGATTTTGAATGGAAAAGGCCCTCACCAACATTTTGCAGATGAGGATCAGGCTCAGAGAGGTTAAGTCAATTCCCCAGAGCCACACAGTCAATAAATGAGAAAGCTGGAACCTGAAACCAGATCCTCTGACTCTCAAGTCAATGTTCTTTCCACGGAGTCATCTCTGTTGTTTATTAACTGAGTAATCCTGAATAAAGTTCTGGTTTTCTGTTTCTTTAGCTGTAAAATGAAGATGTTGGATCTCTTAGACCCTCTCCAGGTTTAAATTCTATGGATTATCCCTTGCACACAGTAGACTTTTCATTGTTATTTGAATCTCTGTGTTAAAGACGAGGAACCAGAAACCCAGAGAAGTTAAGGGCTTACATTAGGATACAATATTTCATCAAATACAACTTCACACATACATGAGAGGTCCATATGTTGCAAGGTGGTAGGTGCAGTACTGCACAGTCAGGAAAGAGGGAGAGTAATATGGTATAGTGGACAGAGTGCAAGCCCTGGAGTCAGGAGGACCTGATTCCTCACCTATAGAGGGCATGCAAAAGGTGGTAGATTAGTAATAAGGCAAGAGTTACAAAAGGTACATTTAAGCCTGTAGAGCCAAGGTCCTACTCACCACCACCTCCAACTTGGACTCCAACCTGGACATGTCCCAGCTCTGACCCAAGAAATTTTGCCTTCTCTTACTACATTCATGGTTTCCACAATATCTCCTAGATATCTCCTCACTATGCCCCCTTGGGGAACATTCCTTTGAAGCTCCTCTTTTTGAGTTGTTTTCCTCAGTTAGAATGTAAGCTCTTTGAGGGTAGGGATTTTCTTCCTTTCTTATATTTGTATCCCCAGCACTTAGCAAAACACACAAAGTAAATGATTAAAAAATGCTTTATCTGTCTGTCTGTCTATCTATTCATCTATCTATCTAGAGCAAGATCTGAGACTATTTAGTTCATCAAATATATAAGCACTCAGGATTGTGTAAAGTCCTGTCTTACTGAGTCACAGAACTTTGAATCCAAAGGGATGTCAAGGTCATTTAATCCATTGAGACCTGAATAAGAACCATTTCTAAAATATACCCACTGTGTGGTCCTTTTGTTGAAAACTTCCAATGATGAGAAACATACAATTCCTCTGAGGCAGCCCATCCTGTTCGAGTCTAGCAGTAATTGTTAGGGATCTAGCGATGGGTCTTCAAAGACAGCAGGTCCTACTCTCAAAGAGCTTGCATTTTTGTTGGGTGCAATATGGCATCGTGGAAGGAGCACAGGATTCAGAAGTCCAAAGACAATGGCCTGAATCTCTGCTCTTCTACTAATTATGTATAACCTTGGGTAGGTCAATTAATCTCAGTAGACCTCTATTTTCTTCTCCATAAAATGAGGGGGTTGGCTAGATGACTTCTCAAGTCTTTTCCCTCTTTAAAAACAGATGCTTCTGTGAAAGACATGTACACAAATAACTATGCTACAAGGGAGAGTGAGGTAAGTGCAAAGTCAAGGTCCCAGTAGGGTGCTATGAAAAATGTGAGGAGAGGAAAATCACTGTCAGCTAATGGCAGAAGGCTTCTTGGAGGTGGTGTCACAGGTGGCAGGGAGCTGTAGTGGAAATAATGCTGGCCCTGGAATCAGGAGTGATCTCGACTCTGGTCTTACCTATAACACTTAGTTACATGACAATGGGTTTCTCTGTCACAACGTAAGCTACTTGAGGGCAGGGACTGTTCCACTTTTGTCGCGCATCACCAGTGCTTAGCACAGTGCCAGGCACACAGGAATAGATGAATAAATGTTTGTTTTGATTGATGGATCGGTCTGTTGGTTGCCCCAGTTTCTTCCTCCGTAAAATGGGGATAATAATACCTTCGGGCATAATTAGGACCTACCTCCCAGATCGTTGGGAGGATCCAATGAGATCTAAGTAAAATGCTTTGTAAATGTTAAAGTGTTTTATAAATGAAGGCATAACTTTAATGAGAAGGGGGCAGGGAGGGGAGAATGACAAATCAGGGATGCTGGGTCAGAGATGCCTAAGTCCTTATCACTTTACAGAGTGTTTCCTAAAGTCATCAGTTGGCAGCCAGATCAAAAGCAGAACAGATTTCAGACAATTTTTCATATATGGATTATTTCTAATTAATTCCTCTCCGGCACATGCATAATCTGCAGTTTCTCTTCCTCCTGGCTCTTCTACTCCCATGCATATTTAAGAGCTGACAGCTTTTTTCATGCTAAATATAAATCAATTTTGAAGCAATGAGAGTTCAATGTGAATTGACTGGTCTCTCCAGGATCCAGCCCCTTCCTTTTCTCCTTCTTACTGCCAATAACGGAAGCAGGACAAGACCTCGGTGAGAGGATGCCCACAGGAGGGCCCCCCCACACATACACCAGACAGTCTGGATGAAGATATCTCTTTCTTTAGCTCCCACAGCATTCTGGGAGGAGAGAGGATGCTGTGCTGTCCCAGGAGCCCCCAGACTCTGGGGCTGACAATTCTTAACTCATTCATAAAATCACCAAAGGACAGAAATGTTCCTGTCCACATTGCACAGAGCCCACCCTCTCAGCCTCTCCTGGAGAGCCATAACACGTGGCTCTCAGGATAGCAAAGGTTTGCCTTTGTCAGGCACTCTGGAAAGTTCTAAAGTGACACTCCTCTTTGTAAAGTGAGCTAAGGTGCCATAGAAATTCCTCCTCCGCAAAAAAATTTATGACATCTCTGTCAAAACACTTCAAGAATCCTGATTTCCTCGGTGTGAGTACTCCTCCTCCTAACATAGATCATAGCCCCTCTATCCATGCCCCGGGAAGAGGAAGATGACGGTGATGAAGATGATTAACGATGATGGTGATGGTTGAAATAGTGAAGCATTTTAAAGGATTCAAAGTTTTTTAAGCATATTAAATCATTTGATTCTCTCCATAGTCCTTATATTATATAGTGAGGTAGGCACTATTGACAGGATTAGCCCCATTTTGCAGAAGAGAAAACAGAGGCTCAGAGAGGTTAAGTAATAATAATGAAAATGATGAGAATGATGATAGTTAACATTTATATAGACCTTACTATGTGCCAAGTACTGTGAAACTCTTTATTATTATCATTTCATTTACCTTACAACAAACCTGTAAGGTAAATGCTATTATAATCCCCATTTTACAGATGAGGAAACTGAGGTGAACAGAGGTTAAGTGACTTGCCAGGGTCACACAGCTAGTAAGTGTCTAAGGTTAAATTTGAATCAGGTCTTCCTGACTCCAGCCCAGCACTCTATGTACTGTACCCCTTAACTGCCCTCTGTGCATAAGCACATAGTTAGAAACGTCAGAGGCAAGATTTGAAATCTGGTCTTTTCTGACTCCAAGTCCCATGCTCTTTCCACTACATCTTCTGAAATTGGGTTTGACTGCCATTTACTAGCTGGATGACCTCGGACAAGTCACTGAACCACACCAAACTTCTATTTATCTGAAGTATTTACCTCATAGGAATGTTAGGAAGATCAAATGAGATAGAGTATGCAAAGTGCTTTGAAAAACTTAAGACACCCTATAAGTATCCATTTTTATTGTTAAATATATTAAATGTAAAATATATTTGTGAATTACAACTAAAAAATGTATCACCTGTTGGCAAGTAGTTGGCACTCTAGATAGAGCCCTGGAACACTCAGGAAGACCAGAGTTCAAATGAAGACTCAATACTAATTAACTATGTTATCCTGGATAAGTCACTTAACCTGTTTGCCTCAATTTTCTCATCCAAAAGACAAGGATGATAATAGCACCTACCTCATAGGGTTGTTGTGAGAATAAAATGAGACATTTGTAAAGTGCTTTGCAAACATTAAAATGCTATATAAATGATGATGATGATGATGGACAAGTTTCTAGGAATGAACTCTTCTGAGCTTGTTTAAGCTGGACCTTTGACGATATCATATTCTCCATAGCACTTTAGGATTTATACCATATAGATCATTGCTCCGCCCTTTCTGAAGCCACATTGCTATCAGGTAGATAACTGTCTTCCAGGTAAAGGATCAACCTATTAAGGAGGATTCTGGCAAGAATCTTGCCAGCAATGACCAAGAGAGAGACCTCCCCCCCTGTGATTGTCGCAGGACAATCTATTTCCTTTACCTTTATAGAGATGGACAATGGAGGCATCCTTGAACTCCCAGAGGATAACATCCTCTTGCCATATAACCTGGAAATTTTCGTTCAGCTTTTGTATGAGCAATGGACCCCCTACCTTGTAAATCTCAGCTGGAATAGAATCAGCACCAGGTGCTATGCCACACAAAAAGAGCCTAATGGAATTCAAAACCTTTTCTTCAGCTGGAACTTCAGCTGGGGAGGGATTGACTTCAACCTGAGGTAAACGGTCAATGACTTCAGCATTGATTGATGATGGTCTGTTGAGTACACTATGGAAGTGTTGAGCGCATCTCTCTAAGATCATGTCTTTATCACTAATCAATGTGGCTCCGTCAGCACTGAGTAGTTGAGATGCACCACAGGTGCATATGGTGTTTGCTGCCTGACAACTCCAGAAAAAATGCCAGGAGCAGAACAGAGGTTTGTACATAACATTTGTAAATCTGACCAAGGCCTTCAATACTGTCAGTCATGAGGTCTTATGGAAAATTATGTCAAAATTTGGTTGTGTGGAGAAGTTCATCAGCATTGTACGTCAGTTTCAGGATGGCACACTTGCCCAGGTTCTAGGTAATAAATAATGCTCTCATAA
Organism: Pseudochirops cupreus; assembly: GCA_028627135.1. Taxonomy (NCBI): domain Eukaryota; kingdom Metazoa; phylum Chordata; class Mammalia; order Diprotodontia; family Pseudocheiridae; genus Pseudochirops; species Pseudochirops cupreus. The sequence continues at coordinate 202,955,125 of CM053581.1, read as the reverse complement.
CTTCCCAGTCACCAGTGGAGTGAAACAAGGCTGTGTACTTGCTTTCTAGCATGATGTTTTCAGTCATGTTGTCAAATGTCTTCAATGAGAACAAGCATAGTATCAAAGTCAGCTACTGCACTGGTGGTAAATTCTTCAACTTGAAAGGGCTACAAGCCAAGACCAAAGCAGAGGGAGTGTTGGGAAATGATTTTCTGTTTGTAGATGATAGTGCACTCAGTGTAGTCTCTGAAGCCAAGATGCAAAAATTATGAATTAATTCTCTGCTACTTGTGCTAATATTGGCCTAACAATTAACACCAAGAAAGCACAGGTGCTTCATCAGCCACCACCACACCATCCATATGTGGAACCATTGGTTACAGCAAATGGAGAAGTTTTTAATGCAATGGATAAGTTCACTTCCCTTGGTAGTGTGCTTTCCAGGGACACACACATAGATAATGAGATTGACACACACATTGCCAGAGCTAGCACAGTGTTTGGGAGGCTCTGAAGGAAAGTATGGGAGAGAAGAGATATTAGACTGACTATGAAACTGAAGCTCTACAGAGCCATTGTGCTGACCTCACTGTTATGTGCCTGTGAAACCTGGACAGTCTACCTGTGCCATGCCAGGACACTGAATGGCTTCCATTTGAATTGTCTTAGGAAAATTCTAAAGATCACTTGGCAGGATAAGGTACCAGACAGTGAGATCCTTTCTTGAACTAAACTGCCAAGCTTTCAAACTCTGCTTCAGAGAGTGAAATTCCGATGGGCTGGCCATGTTGTTCAAATGTAAAACATATGCTTGCCAAAAAGACTATTTTACAGAGAACTCACACAGGGCAAGTGCTCACATGGTGGTCAGAAGAAGGGATATGAGGACACGATGAAAGTCTCTTTTAAGAACTTTGGAACCAATTGTGTGACATGGGAGATGTTGCACAGGACCACCCAGCATGATGTGCCCACATCAGAGAAGGTGCTGTGCTCCGTGGGCAAAACAGAATTAAAGCAGCTCAAAAGAGACAGGTGATATGCAGATTTGGATAATCCACCCCAAATGTTCATATGGACTACTTGTGCCGGACCTGTGGTAGAGCCTTTGGAGCTTGCATTGGTCTGATCAGCCACAGTCGGACACACTGAAACTCGACTCTAGCATACTGATATCTCTTCACTCTTTGGTGCTCTTCGAGAACGAAGAACAACCAGCCAGGGTTTATAATGAACTTTCCTCATAACAACCCCCTAAGGGAGGTAGAACAAATACTACTATCCCCAAAGAAAGAACTTTCCAGGCCCAAATGGTCCTTTAGTTGTTGCCCTCACATCTTCCCTTTTGTCCAAAGGTCTATAGCACTCCTTGTATTTGTATACAGGTGAATTAAAGGTTAAAATAGACTTTAGAATTACTGGAGGATCGTTTGAAATAATATATGTAGAGTGTTTTGCAAACCTTAAAGTGCTATGTAAATGTTAACCCTAATCAGTATGAGGAAAGACACCAAAAGCCTGCAGCTTGGATGGGTGTGCGATGGGAAGAACAATAAGGGTTGATTGGCATGGTAGGTAAAAGACTCAGGTCTTCCTCAGCCTCCTCTGAGTAAATGGCTTTCCTCTTATCTCCTCCTCGATAGCAGAAGGCTATCTTTCCTACATACTTACTCCCAGCTGCCAACAAACTATTCCCAGTACTCAAAGGAAAGCTTCTTCTAGAGAAATGCCAGATTATAGAACAGATGTGGGGAGAAGAAACTCAGGCTGCCCTCCCAGAGGCACTCACTCACTTTGATCACCTCTGGAAAATAGCTAGGCCTGCTTCAAAAAAACAAAATTTTTCTTTAATTATTAGACTGTGATTCATTTCACTGGACCACATTCTCAAAATCTCTCACTTTTGGAAAATTTGCTTTTTAACTTGCAAATGATCAGTTAATAATACTTAATCTCCCAAATGGACAGATTTAGCCATGTCACTCCTCTGCTAAGAAAACAAAAACAAACAAATGAAAAAACTTTCTACAACTCCCTATTACCACTAATATTAAACACAAACCCCTGAAGTTGGACAGTTAAAGCCTTTACAAAAATAGCCTTCTAATTGGTATCTCTAATTCAGACTTTTCCCCACACCCATCTGTCCTCCACACAGCCACCAAAATAATAAAGCATAGGTATTGTAAACCCACCTACTTAATAAACTCCATTGGTTTCCTACTACCTTTAAGGTCAAATTTAAACTCTACTGTTTGGCATTTAAAGGTCTTCACAACCTGTCCCCTCTTAGCTTTAGGTCTTTGTAAGCTTTACTTCCCTCCACACATGCTACAATCCTGCCATACCTCCCTACTTACTATTTCTAACACATTCTGTCTCTATGCCTTTGTACTGGCTGTCTTTTATGCCCAGGACAATCTTCCTCCTCATATCCACTTCTTAGAATTCCTGAACGTTTTCAAGACTCAGTTCAAATGCCACCTTCTGCAGGAGGCCTTTCCTGATTCCCACCCAGCCTACTCTCAGTTGCTAGCACCTTCTCCTCCAAGGTTGCCTTGTATCTACTTGGACTGTATTTTAAATATACATACCTACATATGTATGTGATGTCTCTGTATCAGAATGTAAGTTCCTCTGATCTAACCACTTTGGAGAGCAATCTGGAATTACGAAACAGTTATTAAACTACCTATACCTTGTGACCCAGCAATACCACTACTTGGTCTATTTCTGAAAATAGTTAGGGAAAAAGGAAAAGAACCTATATGTTCCAACACGTTTATAGCAGCTCTCTTTTTGGTGGCAAAGAACTGGAAAATACAGGGATGCCCATCCAATGGGGAATGGCTGAACAAGTTGTGGTATGCAATAGTGATGGATACTATTGTGTTATAAGAAATGATGAACTCAATGATCTTAGAAAAATATGCCAAGACTTACACGAAATAATGAAGAGCAAAATGAGTATAACTAAGAGAATATTGTATGCAGTAATAGCAATATCATTTGAAGAAAGACTTGGAGTGAATAAGTTATTTTGACCATTATAAATACTCAAATTAACTATGAAGAAAAGTCAAAAAAGATGCTATCTGGGGCGGGTAGGTGGCACAGTGAATAGAGCACCAGCCATGGAGTCAGGAGGACCTGAGTTCAAATCCGTCCTCAGACACTTGACACACTTACTAGCCATGTGACATTGGGCAAATCACTTAACCCCAATTGCCCTCCAAAAAAAAAGGCAAAAAAAAAAAGGAAAGAAAATGAATATTAAAAAAAAAAAGATGCTATTTGCATCCAGAGAAAGAACTGATAAATGGAAGTATGTATGGGATAATGTTACATTTTGTGTCTAATGTTAAACTATGTGGAGAGGAGGGAAGGAAAAAAGAAATTTACAGGATAATTTTGTTGTATATTTGAAAGGAATAGCACACTGTGCATAGTAGATTTACAGTTTCATTTGCAATCATCTTTTCATTGTATTTTTTTATGGAAATGTTTGTTTTGTTCCATAAATTAAAAATAAAATTATTTTTTAAAAGAATGTAAGTTCCTCAAGGGCAGGTACTGTTTTAGCTTTTGTTAGTATTCTCAGTGCCTGACACATAGTAAGCATTTAATAAATGCTTGTCGATTGATTGATTCTCTTATTTCAAAGTTTATGGTAGATGCCACTCTCGGAAGCCTTCCTGGACTCCACACTGCCATAAGGGATTGCTCCCCTCTCAAGTCTCCTCTATACTTTTCACATTTTGCTTTGTATCATATTAATTTCCATATATAGTTATCTTCCTTCTTCCCTTTCCTAAGGGGAATCAGCAGATTTCCTGGCTTTTCGAGGGCAAGATATGTACTATTACTTTTTTTCAGATTTTATTCCCATCTCTAAGCACAATGCCTTCCACATACCTCAATACCCCAATGGCAAGTGATCTTACCAGAAGGGATATTCCCTCTATTAATGCAGATACCCGCCCCTTTATTCCTTAGCTGTAGACCTTCAAGCATTGTTGGCACGGTAACAGCCATACCCTAATTAAAGCCTTTCTAGATTCTCAAGTACTAACAAAGTTGACACTGAACAGAGTCAGCCACTAAGAACCCAGAATCCTATCCTAACAGGCGTGTGTTGGAGCTAGCTCTTATCACTCTGGAAAGCCAACTGTTAAATTCGGGGTGTTATCATTTACACCTCCCAAATCAGCAAACACCACAAATCAGGGCTTGATTTACCATTTGTTGATTACCTAGACTTAAGAAAGTGATGGAGAAAGTAATAAGAATGTAAATTTAACCTAAAAGTGTGTTGTACATACTTTTTTGTTTTTGTTTTTCCAGAGAGAGAGAGAGCCAGTCAGTAAACGTTTACAAACACATTCTCGGCTCACAAACAGAATGAGGTATCAAAAAAGGAATTGTATCGCAGGCTTCACTCATGGAATATCCTTAATAAATAGGAATTGAATTGAATTGTGGGTATATGTCCTTTCCTCGAACTGCTGTACTTTTTAGAAGGTTTTTCCAGACCTGGAGCAAAGAATCCTTTCAGCAGATTTCCTGGCACTAGGGAAAGGGGAAGGGGGGGGCCCATGGTGAGAAGCCAGCTGGTAACTGAGGGCCCTTATAACACCCCTAGAGCTCACATACAGACTACTCATGTAAGTGCATCCCCCTCCTCCATCCCACCCTGCCTTGTTCTCTTCCTCATTCGGCCCCAGGTTTTGAATCTCTGGCCTACTTTTGTGTCCTTTGTGGGTACCTTAGCAGGTCAGGGGAGAGTGAGGAAGAGAAAAAAAGAAAGAAAAATACATCATGATCAGAATTAGCTTTTCACTTCAACCCAATTCACATGCTGACACATGTCTGTTTAAAGCTGACATTTCTCTGTAGGACACCTGCTTGGAAGGGGGTACCTTGTACCAATCACCTGCTGGTGGGTGGGGGGCTGGGGGGAGACCAAGGGGAAAGAATAGGACTCCACTGAATACCCCTTTTAGGAACAGAGCTCAAAGATGAGACAGACTGCAGGTCCTGGGTTGAAGGCCTTGCTCATCTTTTTATTTTTTTAATTTGATTTTATTTTTAAATCTTTTTATGAAATCATTGGTATAGCCTGTGTGAAGTGTCCAATGACTGCTATCCTTCACCTCCTGACCAGGTGTCCCTTGTCTGGTCCCAGAACCTTTAAGGGCCTTCATCACTCTAGGGCTGGGTACCCACTCTAAAAGTAGCCTTAATTTTAGAATTGGTCTCATTTTCTATCAGGTGAAGTTTTATGGGCTAGGACTAAAAGCTTTGGACTCTCTGAGCTCTCAGACCTCAAGAAAATTTTTATTCTCTGCATTGCTTAAAAACAGACCAGGAGTTAGCATTTCAAACAATTTTCTTGCTTTACTAAAAAAAAAAATGCCTTCGAAATAGCCACCTGTGATTCTGTTAAAGTGCAGGAAGAGACAGATGTCTGAGAATGGACTCAAAGCAGGCAGTTTGGGAAGCTTTTTAAAAGCCTAAAAAGGATTAAACATTTAAATAGGGTGGAGGTGGTAAGGAAAGAGAAGGATTAAGGAACTGAAGTGTTTACTTTCTAATCAGAAGGTCCAAATTAGACTAAACCCAAAGAACAGAGCTTTTAACACTCTGAGGAATGAAGTCCTTTGTTTTGATCTGGTCCATGGCAATGACCTATATATAACAAATAATTAAAACAAGCAGCCCTGCATGTGTTGCAGTAGGATCCCTTAGATCTGGGGGTCCAGGGACTTAGCAGGCCTACTGAAGTCCTTGTCAGAATTGAGAGTGACCTTCTAAATCATATACTGAAACCTTCTTGTTTTACAAGTAGGTAAACTGAGGACCAGAGAGGGAAAGTGAATTATCCAAGATCACACCAAAAATGTCAGTATCAAGATCTTATACTTGTCTCACCAATTACAGGCCCAGAGCTATCCACTTTGCTACACTCACATTCATGAAGAATTTTTTTTTTAAGAAATAGAAGGGAACTTAGGAATCTAGGCCAGCTCCCTCACTTAAAAAGAAACTGAGACCCAGAGAAAGTAAGGGACTTAGCTAAGGTCACACAACTAGTAAAGGTATTCATTGAGATAGGTAGGTGGATAGAGTGCTTGGCCTGAAGTCAGGAAAACCTGAGTTCAAATCCAGCCTCAGAAATTCACTAGCTGTATGACCCCAGGTAAGTCACTTATGTTTGCCTCAGTTTCCCATCTGTAAAATATCTCCAGTATCTTTGCCAAGAAAACCCTTTGGGGCGGCTAGGTGGCGCAGTGAATAGAGCACCGGCCCTGGAGTCAGGAGGACCTGAGTTCAAATCCGACCTCAGACACTTAACACTTACTAGCTGTGTGACCTCGGGCAAGTCACTTAACCCCAATTGCCCCTCCAAAAAAAAAAAAGCAAAAAAAAAAAACCAAACCCTAAATGGAGTCGTGAAGAGATGGACACAACTGAAACAATGAGACAATAGCAGCATAACCCAGTATATAGAGAATCAGACTAGAAGCCAAGAAAATCTAGGTTTAAGTCCTGCCTCTGACTTGTACAGGCTCTATGGACAGTCACTTAACCCCTCAGTGCTCAGTGATCAGGCAACTCTCCAAGACCCTAAATTGAAAAGAAGGTGCTGGACTGCACTGGTAGAGAGAGAGTCCACTCACCTGGAAGTCTCCTCTATTGGAATTCCAGGTCCAGTTCCTATCCCAATACCTAGGTCTATACCTATAGGAGTATCCTTCTCCCAGAGACACCCAGATCACCCAGACATTAAACAGTCTGATTACAAAATCAAAAACCATTGGATTTTTGAGGGACTGGCCTGCTGAGAGAAAAGATTGAGGTACCAGACATGACACAGGGTTCCAGAAAGAGCCAGAGATACCAAAAATGCTGCATGGCCTTTGAAAACATATATCAGAATTCCTGTAGACTTTTAAAAATGGAAAAAGAAAACCCACCTCTCTATTTGTTACTGCTGTTGCTTTAAAGTGCACATATCCTTTGATGCCTCCTTGATGATCATTTTTGAAGTCTTTTTATTCACATATATATATTATTGACATAGTAACAGGCAATGACTTTTTCTAACTATGGCAACCTAAGAAATTGTCTACAAAACAATAGAGGAATTAACAATTTGCATTTATAAATTTCACATCAGTGAAGTAACAGCTCTGATGATGATGATGATGACCAACAATATTTGCTAGGTGCTTTAAAGTATGTGAAACATTGTTGAATTTGAAGCTCACAACATCCTTCTGAGGTATTATCATCCCCATTTTACACATGAGAAACTAAAAATCAGGGAAATTGACTTGCCCATGGTTACAAGCCCAAAGTCAGAGACCAGTGTCACAGGTAGAATGTGAATTCACCCCGATTCTAATTCTAGCAATTTATCTACTCATACCTAACATGTAGACAGTTTACAAAGTGTGAGTGTATGTGTATGTGTATGTGTGTGTGTATCTAGATAGATAAATAGATAGATAGATAGATAGATAGATAGATAGATAGATAGATAGATAGATATAGATATAGATATAGATGCCTGTGGACCTATTAGAGCAGCGGTTCTCAACCTTCCTAATGCCACGACCCTTTAATATAGTTCCTCATGTTGTGGTGACCCCCAACCATAAAATTATTTTCGCTGCTACTTCATAGCTGTAATTTTGCTACTGTTATGAATCATAATGTAAATATCTAATATGTAGGATGTATTTAAATTGAACATAACCCACAGGTTGAGAACCACTGTATTAGAGACTCACCCAACCCCCATAACTGAGGCAGTATAGATTAGATAAGATAAAGTATTTATTAAATATTCTGGAAGCTAGGCTTCAGCAATATATGAACCAAGAATTACCAGAAGAGCAGACTGGTTTTCAAAGAAGCAGAGGAAATAGAGACCAAATTGCCAATATTCACTAGATTATGGAGAAAGCAAAGGAGTCCCAGAAAAACATCTACTTCTGCTTCATTTGCTATACTGAAAGTTCTGAATATATAGATCACAACAAAATGTAGCAAGTCCTCAAAGAAATGGGAGTACCAGATCATCTTACTTGTCTCCTAAGGAACCTGTATATGGGCCAAGAAGCAATAGCTAGAACCAAACATGGAACAACCAATTGGTTTAGGATTGGGAAAAGAATACAACAAGGCTATATGTTGTCACTTTATTTATTTATTTAACTTATATGCAGAGCACATTATGAGAAATGCAAGGCAATTAAAAGCTGGAATTAAGGTTGCTGGGAGAAACATCAATAATCTCAGATATGCAGATGACATCACTCTGATGGCAGAAAATGAAGAAGAATCAAGAAGCCTCTTGATGAAGCCTTCTTGAAGAAAGTATAAAAGCTGGCTTAAAGTTTAACATTAAAAAAAACTAAGATTTTGGCAACTGGTCCCATCACTTCCTGGCAAATAGAGGGAGAAAAAAATCAAAGCAGTGTGAGATTTTATATTCTTGGGCTTAAAGATCACTGCAGGCAACAACTGCAGCCATGAAATAAAAAGGAGCTTTTTCCTTGGAAGGAAAGCTTTGGCAAATCTGAGCAGCATACTAAAAAGCAGAAACATCATCTTGCTGTAAAAGATCCATACAGTCAAAGCTATGGTTTTTCCAGTAGCAATATATAGCTGTGAGAGTTGGATTGTAAGGAAAGCCGAGTGCTGTAGAATCCATGCTTTTGAATTGTGGTGCTGGAAAAGATTTTTGAGAGTCCCTTGATGACAAGAAGATCAAATCAGTCAATACTTAAAGAAATTATTTCTGGATATTTACTGGAAGATCCAATATCAAAGGTGAAACTTCAGTATTTTAGCCACATAATAAGATGGGACTCATTGGAAAAGATCTTAATGTTGGGAAGGATTGAAGGTAAAAGGAGAGGGGGACAGCAGAGGGTGAGATGAATAGATAGTATCATGGAAACAATGAACATGAGCTTGGCCAGACTTTAGAGATAATAGAGGATAGAAGGTGCTAGAATGCTGTGGTCCATGGGGTCATCAAAAGTCAGACATGACTGAAGACAACAAATGTGCTAAGGATACAGAAACAAGAAAACAAAGAATCCCTCCCTTCAAGGAGTTTACGTTATAATAAGGGAAGGTAACAAGCAGGGGAGGGAACTAGGGTAAGACAATCAAGATGGGAACTCAGACAAAACAGAAAGTACACTGGGAGGGAGAAATAAGCAGCTTGTCTGGGACTTCTGAGGATATGGTAGGTCCTCACCAAAACTCACCACTCATCTAGTTGCCTTCGTGGTAGAGTCATCGTCAGGGTGGGGTAAGGCAATCAGAGTAAGGTTGGAGCAAACTGACAAGTGCACCTGGATGGAAAGAGGAAGTGTAGGCATCATTAGCCATTTTTTAAATACAAAAGACACTGGGGCCAAGGGAGGAGAGGCCTCTTGCCCAAACTTTAAGTGCTAGTAAAGAGCAGAGCCAGGCCTAGAAGCCAGGTCTTTCAGTTCCCTTGTGAATCCTCACTCCACTAACCAGGCTGGTTCCTTAAGGGAAGATACCACTTGAGTTATGCTTCTCAGCCACATCCCAGCAGACCTAGCACAGTTTGGGCTCATCTTAAATATCTTCTTAACTAAGCCCGACGGGTATGCAGAGTGACAAGATAGTTCCAAGTAACCTCCCTACGTCCTAGTTTATTCATTAAAAAAAATCACATAATACTAATATTTCCCCTGTGCACCTTCCCCCAATCCACCCATCTCTACCTCTGGGGGCTGGAATGGTTCTGAAGACAGCCTTCAGCTCATGCTGTTTCCCCAGAACAGCTAAGCCATTTGGAAAAACAGATAGCTCCAGGCCTCTCTAGGCTGCATTACTATACAGATCCTTCTGCCTGAGAGAGTAATGGTGGTGCTCAAAACAAGGCTGAAGTAGTTCTTGTAACCTCCTTGCTGCTCTGCCTAGAAGCAACATCAATTTCTGTGGCAACCACAGGTATATGGAAGCCAAGAATGTTAGGACTGGGAAGGACAGGAGAGATGGTGGTATCTTGCCTTGGCATTTTTACACAGGAGTCAGCTGAGGCTCTGAAAGGTAGAGGGACTTACACAAGATCAAATAGGAAGTTAGTGGCACAGCCAGGCCTGGGACCCAAGTTTCCTTAACTCCTGGTGGAGTTCCCTACTGTAGCATGTTTGCCTCCTTAGAAGTTCCTTGGGCTCTCTGGGCAGACATTACTTCTGGAATAGTTGGGGGAGAAGGTGAGCCACACTTCCACCCCAATGTCTAAGCAGGGATGTTCTAGTTAATGTAAAACAACTGGTTCCCTGAGACATGCTTTTAGATTTAATCTTATTAACGTTTTCCCCAGCACTTCCTTAAATCTAGACAATAAAGGATTTCTGAGGTGTAAATGTTCATGCTGAAAAATTTCATCATCTGCACCAAGAGCCAGTATAAGCTGGCCCTGGCATACCCCTGCCTCTAAGGCCCTCCAGCTCTCCAGGACTTCTTAAGAGCCTTCTAAAATCTTCAGCCACGTTTTCCTCCTAATCCTGAAGTTGATCTGTTTGCCTAGAAGCAGGGGAAGGATGGAGCTTATGGGTTTTGAGGTCCAAGTTCAAGGCAAGTTGCCATGCAGTTACCTTTCGCCCACCTTACTCCCTCCTAACATTTTCATACAAGATGAAACCACCACCTGCTTGTAAGAATCAAATGAGTTAACTGTAAAGTGCTTTACAAACCTTAAAGTGCTATAAATGTCCAACTCTTCATGACCCCATTTGGGTTTTCTTGGCAGAGAGACTGGAGGGGTTTGCCATTTCCTTCTCCAAAAGCACAACATAAATACCGGCTTTATTATTAATTATTATTGGTGTTATTGAATCATACTTGCTCAGGGCCTAGCACAAAGCTCTAAACACAGCAATTCAATTCAATATTTATTAAGTGTATGCTAAGTGCCAGGCACTGTGCTAAGTCACTGGGTGTATAAAGGCAAAAAAGAAACAGTTTTTCCCTCCAGGAGTTGACATTTCCATGGGGGAGGAGGGAGGGGCATAGAATAGGAGAACACGAGAAGCATGTAGAAAATTAAAGACAAATGTATACAAAGTTCAGCAGACACTTTTCACAAATGCCAGTTGAAACTAGATCCAAGGCAAATGTTAATGGGAGAAGAGATCATCCATGGTGAGCATGCAGCTGAATGAGCCTGTGGCAGGAGAAGGAGGTAATGTTGGCTAATAAGAGCATGATGGTGGTGAGGCACTGATCAGCAGCAGCAGCAAGCACTTAGTAAGCACCATCTGTGTACCAGGCACACAAAGAAAGACAAAACATAGTTCTTGCCCTCAAACATTTCGTATTCTATGGGGGGATAATTGTGTACACACAAGATACAAAATGTAAATGTGAACTCATCTCAGAAGAAAGGCTAGGGGTTGGGGGGTAGAACAGGAAGATTGTAAAAGGGTTCCTGCAGAAGGTGAGATTTGAGCTGGGCATTGAAGAAAGCTAGGAGGAAGAAACAGGAAAAGAGATTTCACCCATAGGAGACAGCCACTGGAAAATGACAATGGAAACCTATATGGAAACCTATAGAGAAGAGACTATCCTGGAGCAAGGCAGGATTGACAGTGTCAGAGGCTCAGAGAAGTCAAGAAACATGAAGACTGAGAAAAAGGTCGTTGGAATTCACAGTTAAGAGAGCTCGGTAACTTTGAGGGCAGTAGTTTCAGTTGGTTGAAGATGTTAGAAGTCAGGTTTTAGAAGTGTAAGAGAAGAGGGAGTAGAAGCACAGATTGTAGAATTCTTTCTCAGTGTTTAGCCTTGAAATGGAGGTGAGATAGAAGATGATAGCTAGGAAGGATGCTCAGATCAAATGAGGTTTGGTTTTTCTGTTGTTTTTTAAGATGGTAGAGATATGGGTATGTTTGTAGGCAGCTGGAAAGTAGCTGGTAGTGAAAGTGGAAGGAGAGATTGTAGGATACTGGAGGATGAGGGAGAGAAGTCAGCACCAGCAGTCCTCTCATCATACAGATCGCCTTCCCCTGGACGCTTTCCAGCTCCAGCTTTTCAGTGCTTTTCCTAAAATCCAATGCCCTGAATTACAAATAGTATCACTGATACATCTTGATAGGATAGAGAACGGAAAGACTATCACCTGTACATGAAGCTTCTCTTAACACAACCTAAGTTGTGTTAGAAATCAGCACCAGCACCAGTCCCACTTCTATCTCCCCCTCCCTGACTCATTACCCATCTGCCTAAATTCTGCAGTAGTCGGCACAGAAACAAAGGAACCTTTGATTATAATACTGAGGTGCACAATCCCAGGGATTGCTCCATCAGGAGTTCCTAACCATTGTTGTATCATAGACCCCCTCTGGCATTCTGATTAAGCCTAATGGACCACTTCTCAGTATAATGATTTTAGATACATAAAATATATAAATTCACAAAGGGAGCCACTTATATTGAAATAATTATCAATTTTTTTTAAGTTCACAGACCCCAAGTTAAGAATACTAAGAAGAAGGGCTGGGATGTCAATACTAGGAGAACAGTGGAGTAATAGGAGACATTCCCATAAAATCCCCAGGAATATGTAAAGGCCCTCTCAGTGTAAGTCCACAGAATCTTAGCATCTCATAACTAGACAGAATGTCATAAGATCATCTAGTTCCATCCTTACCTGAGCAAGAATTCTCTCTCCAATCCTGACTTGGAATCATCCAGCTTCCACTTAAAGGATTTCCAATAAAAGGGGATGGAGGGAGAAAGGGACAAAAAGAATACTACGTCCTAAGACAAAACATTCCAAGTGTAAACAGCTCAAATAGGAATGTTTTCCTTACACTGAGCCAAAATTCACCTCTCAGTAACTTCCTCCCATTGTTTCTAATTCTTCCTACTAAGGCAAAGCAGAAGACTAATCCTCCTTCAAAGGACAGCTCTTCATGCACTTGAAGAAAGCTGTAATGTCTACCATACTAATATCAGAAATGCCTATTTTCCAGGCTCCCCATCCTCAGTTCTTTCAACCTCTCCTGGTATAGTCTTCATTCCTCTCCTCATACTGGTCCCCTTCCTCTGGGCACTTTCCAGCTCCAGCTTGTTAGTGCTCTTCCTAAAATCCAATGCCCCAAATTACAAATAATATCACTGATACATCTTGATAGGATAGAGAATGGAAAGACTATCACCTATACATGAAGCTTCTCTTAACACAACTTAAGATCTAGATAGCTTTTTAAGTGTCATGTCAAATTGTTGACTCATATTGAGGTCAGAGTCCACTAAAAATCCCTAAGTCTTTTTCAAATGAATTCTAGTCTAATCCATGTCCCTCATCCTTTTGTTCAATGAATTGAAAATTTAAAGCCTAAGTGTAGGAGAACTTAAATTTATGCTGATTGAATTTCCTTATTAAGCTGTAGATTTGGCCCAGCATTCTAACTTGTTAAGATCTTTGGGGATCCTTGATTCCATGATTCAATATATGGCTATCCATTCTAGCTTTGATCTGTATTTGCTCTTTTGACAAGACTAATTTCTATGCCATTGTCATTCTGTACCAATGCTTGGGAATTCACTGGATTTCAGCAGCAAAAATTTCTTTGATCCTAGCTAGAGATAAGAAAAAAAGAGAGGGTAGCAGCTGTTTTGGGGATGTTACCTCCATACACACAGCATACATGCATGCTCTCTCTCTCTTTCTCTTTCTCCCTCTCTCTCCTACCCCCACCATTAACCCTTTAGAATTTTAGCCTAGGAACATGGTTAATGAAATTATATTCAGGTGTATCCATGGTGAATAGAGAGTCTGCCAGGTCCTATGTTAATCTGAAAGTTGTGACAAGAACCCTGCCCCAGACCAACTACCATGGACCTCTTACTCTGGCTAGAGTCCACATTTATTTCTGCATTTTCCCCCCCATTGTGAAAGTGGCATTCTATAGTGCCCAGTGACCTCCCTTGAGACTGTATTTGTTTTGACAGCTTATCCATCATATTACATGCTGATTTTCAGAGAGAGTGGGGAGAAGGGGAAATGAAACTTTATGCTTAGCCTCAGGTCAGAAAGACTCATGATGAAATTGGGCTAATGTTCCCTGCTGCCTGCTGACTTATCTTTCATTCTCCTCCAAGGTGTATTCTGGGAGAAAAGGCAAATGGAATGATGCTCCTAGATAAACAATGACAAATGCTCTGGGACAAGGTGAATCCAAAGGGGTTGAAGCCTTACCACTCATTATTCACAAATTCACAGAATCCCAGAGTAAAGAGGGGCACAAGGGTCATCTGGTCCAAGCTCTTACACAACCAAGGAAGCTCCTCTATAACATCATTCAGACTCAGCTTATATAGTTCCAGCATCAGGAAGCTCACTATTAATCCAGGAAATTTTTTTTCATTTTTGGAGAACTAATTAAGTACTTTCTAGTACTTCATATATTGAGCTGAAATTCTATCTTTTTTTTTTTTTTTGCTTTTTAGAGGGTGAAAGGCAGGGCAATTGGAGTTAAGCGACTTGCTCAGGGTCACACAGCTAGTGGATTTGAACTCAGGTCCTCCTGACTCCAGGGTGCTCTATTCATTGCACCACCTAACTGCCCCTAAAACTCATGTCTTTGTTCCTAGCTCTGGCCTCTGATATCAAGCAGAATAAATTTAAACTCTGTTTCACTCAACAACCCCAGTCTCAAAGTTGCTTAAAGGAAGAAAGAATGAGATATATACTTTATTTTTTGCTTTTTGGAGGGGAGAAGGCAGGTCAGTTGGGGTTAAGTGACTCGCCCAAGGTCACACAGCTAGTAAGTGTTAAGTGTCTGAGGCTGGATTTGAACTCAGGTCCTCCTGACTTCAGGGTGCTCTATTCACTGCACCACCTAGCCACCCCAAGATATATACTTGAAGTAAAAAAAAAAACAAAACTCAAAAGACTTGGATTCAAATTCCAGTTCTATCCCTTATTGAGTAACAAATTACTTTAACTTCCTGGGCCTCAACTTACTGCATTTGATCCATCTTTCCCAAACACACACACACACACACACACACACACACACACACACACACACACACACACACACACACAGGAGTAGCAATCAGTTAGGGAAGAGAAAAATAGACTGTGGTGCATGGATTTAAGTAATGGAATTGTACTGCTCTGTAAGAAATGTTGAATGTAAAGAATTCAAGAGAAGCATGGGAACAATTTTACAAACAGTTATAGAGTGAAATAAGTAGAATCAAGGAAACAGCATATACAATGAATGACTATAAGAGTATAAATAGAAATGGAGCGGAAAGTATCCCCATGCTGATGAAGGATAATGATCAAGTCTAGAAAGACTAGAGTTTAAATGGAGACTGAATACATGCTATCATTCCTTTTCATGTTTGGTTTTGGTTTTTTTTCCCCATTGTTCACTCCATTGGTTACAACCCTTCTATACAACCAGACTATTGTACAATGTGAAAGTATTTGCAGATCCTGTACATGATTGCACGCCACCATGGCGGGGGGAGGGAAGGGAGGGGAGAAAATTTGAAACTCATGTGATTGTGGAACTGAATCTTGTAAACTAAAAGTAAATAGACAAGTCAATGAAAACAAAAAAAGAATTATGATCAAGGCTGACTCCAGAGAGATGAGAAAGTGCCTTCTTTGTAGAGAAGTGGAACTACGAGTATTAAACACTGTATACACGTGTCTGACTTGACGCACTGTTTAATATTTCTAACTTTCTGTTTTTCTCTTAACTTTTTATTCTTTGTTACAAAGGTTAGTAGTATGGACAGAGGATGGGAGAGGATTTAATAGGAAACAAAGACAATGTAGTAACAAAAGAAATCAACAAAAAAGTAAAATGTAAAAGAAAAGGAAAGAGGAGGGTTGGACTAGATCAATGAATACACATTGATTAAGTGCCTCCTATGGGCCAAGCAATATGCTAAGCCCTGGAAATGCAAAAAGACACAAAAGACAGTACCTGTCCTCAAGGAGTTTACAATCTAATGAGGAAGACAAAGTGCAAACAAATATATGCAAAGCAAACTGTACATAGTATAAATAGGAGATAATTAATAGAAGGAAAGCACTGGAATTAAGAAGGGTTGGGGAAGCTTTCCTTTAGAAGGTGGGATTTTAACTGAAATTAAAGGAAGTCAATAGTCAGAGCAGAGAAGGGAGAGCATTCCAAGCATAAGGGATAGCCAGAGAAAATTCCCAAAGCATGGAGACCCTCCCAATGGAGTGTCTTGCTCATGGAACAGTCAGGAGGCCAGTGTCACAGGATCAAAGATTTCATATCAGGGAGTAAGATGCAAGAAGACTGGAAAGAGAGGACAGGACTAAGTTATAAGTACTTTATATGCCAAACAAAGCATTTTGCATTTGATCCTAGAGGTAATAGAAGGTAATAGATGGTCTCAAAGTTTCGATAATTTTGTTTTGCATCCACTCCTCCAAGTCTTAGACACAGCTAGCTAGAACTGCTCTTAGTGGGATACCTCCCAAGGGACTGACAAGGTTCCAACTAAATTAGTCATTAGTACATTAATGTGAGTAAATTTTAGATCTGCTCCTGGGAGTAGGTTATTATGAGGGTAAAGAGAAAGAGAGAGAAGCAAGGAGAGATCATGAGGGTACAGGGCACACAAAATGGGGCATGGGATACCCCAAAGTGGAAGGAAAGATGAAAAAAAGAAAGCTGGGTAATCCAAGGTTATATCACAAATATAACCTAGCACTGTTTTTCACCAGTGAATATGGCCTAATCTCCTTGTCTGGGCAATGAATATGTCCTTACCAACATATTTTTTTCAAAACTGCAATGGGTCTATGACGCCATCATTGTTGGTACTCCTTCCATTGGTATAACTGAAAACTGTTCCACACCTTCTAATCCTGTACAATTCTTGTTCATATCTTTCTATAATGCCCCCATAGTGCACTCACCCAATTATTTCCTAGAAATCTTTTTCTGATTCTTTTGCTATCTTGTGGCTACCAGAAGAGCACAAATATAACCCCTTATTACTGCTCTACCACTTTTTTTTCAACATATGGATATTCGGGTTAATGTCTCTTGTGTCATCTTTAATATATAAATCATCATCAGTAACATTCAGCAGCCCATTTATACCCAACATGCATCCGTCCATTGCCCTTATGTCATATGCAATAATTATTTTTAAAAATTCTTTTGAGATCGTGACAACCATAATTCATGGCCATGTAGCATCACCTAGAGAGTATTGACATAAAAAAAGATGAGTTAGTATTTGGGAATCTTGGAGAGCATCACTCAAAAGGGATGAAGCTCATGTTTCTCTTCGTCTTCACTTCTGATATTAGTTCATTGTCCAGTTGCAGTACCTGTCCTAGATATATGTACTCATAGATTAATTCGATGGCTTACCCATCCAACTGTATGTCTAGCCTAGATAACATATCCTTTTAATCTCACCATCAAATTAAGGGAGTAAAAATGACTTGGCTACTAGTGTTTGTGCTATGAATATTTTTAAGGCAGGTAGAAATAATTTTAATATATTTTATTTTTTCCCTTCATTACATTATGTCAAAAACAATTTTTAAGCTTTTAAGAAAAATGTGAGTTGCAAATTTTATCCCTCTCCTTTCTCTTCCCCAAGATGGTAAGCAATCAGGTATAGGTTATATATGTGCAATCACATAAAACATTTCCACATTTGTCATTTTTGTACAAGAAGACTTGAATAAGAGAAAAAGAATGAATGAAAGAAAGTGAAAATAGCATGCTTCAGTCTGTAGTCAAACAATATCAGTTCTTCCTCTGGAGGTAGGTAGTATGTCTCATCATTAGTCCTTTGGGATTTTCTTTGCATTGCTGAGAATAGCTAAGTCATTCATACTTCTTCATCAAACAATATTGCTGTTACTGTTATAATACTGCTGTTAACATTCTCCTGGTTCTGTTCACTTAGTTTTGCATCTGTTCATTTAAATCTTTCCAGGTTTTTTTTTAAACTCTCCTGCTTATAATTTATAGCACAATAATATTCCATTATAATCCTATACCACAGCCTATTTAGTCATTCCCCAATTGATGGGCATCCTCTTGATTTCCAATTCTTAGCCATCACGAAGAGAGCTGCTATAAATATTTTTGTGCAAATAGGTCCTTTCCCTTTTTTTATGTCTTTGGGATATAGACCTCACAATGGCATTGTTGGATCAAAGGGTATGCAGTTTTATAGCCCTTTAGGCATAGTTCCAAATTGCTCTTGAGAATGGTTGGATCAGTTCACAACTCCACCAACAGTGTATTAGTGTCCCAGTTTTCCCACATCCCCTCCAACATCCATCATTTTCCTTTTTTTGTCATATTAGCTAATGTGTTAGGTGTGAGGTGGTACTTCAGAGTTGTTTTAATTTGCCTTTCTCTAATCAATAGTGATTTAGAGAATTTTATATGACTGTAGATAGTTTTGATTTCTTTGTCTGAAAACTTCCTGTTCATATCCTTTAACAATTGATCAATTGAGGAATGATTTGCACTTTTATAAATTAGACTCAGTTCTCTATATATATTTGAGAAACGAGTATCAGAGATACTTGTTGCAAAAAAAAAAAAATTTCCAGGGCCAGCTCAGTGGTACAGTGGATAAAGCACCAGCCCTGGAGTCAGAAGGACCTGAGTTCAAATCCAGCCTCAGACCCAGCTGTGTGACCCTGGTCATGTCATTTAACCCTAATTGCCCAGTCAAAAAAAAATTTCCCCAGTGTTCTTCTTTCATTATAATTTTGGTTGCATTAATTTTGTTTGTGTACAAACTTTTTGATTTTATACAAGCAAAATTATCACTTTTACATTTTGAAAAGCACTCTATCTCTTGTTTGGTTATAAATTCTCTTATCCATAGATCTGACAAATAAGCTATTCTATGCTCTCCTTATTTCCTTATGGTATCACCATTTATGTGTAAATCATGTACCCATTTTGACCTTATCTTGGTATACAAGGGGAGATGTTGCTCTATATCTACTTTCAAGGTAGGTAGAAGTATTAAGGGACTCTGTATACTGAATTATTAGCTGATTTGACAGATTGCTCAGTCCTAGGGCTCCTAGGCAATATTAAAGCCATAATCATTGTGCTTTGGCATAATGACCACATTTCACCATGCTTTTATTACTCCTCCCATTACAGATCAGAATTCTACCTATGCTAAATTTTAAGCATGTAAAAATATGTGGAAGGGTGGAGGGAAGGGAATAAGCATTTATTGAGCACCTACTAGATGCCAGGCATAGTAGTAAATACTTTTTAAAAACATCCCATTTGATCCTCAAAACAATCCTGTGAAAGTAGCTGTTGTTTATGATCGCCATTTTACAGATGAGGAATCTGAGGCCGACAGAGGTTAAATGATTTGCCCAGAGTCATACAGCTGATATAGGAGACAGTATTCAAAATTAGATCTTCTTGACTCCAAACCCAGTGTTCTATCCACTGCATCATCTAGCTGCCTCCAAGGTATCAAGTGAGAGGGCTTTGATGTTTTTCCAAAATTGCTTTAATTATTATTCCATTGACTCTGAATTCCAAAGCATCAGGGATAGAAAAGGAGGAGACATTTCCCAAGGGTTAACATCTGTGGTCATATTAAGTGAGTATGTGCTTAATATACCAACTGCTAACATCTCCAATGGCCAAAAGGACTTCCATATCGAAAAGCAAGTTTGAAGTTTACCATGGCTCTCACTAACACAAGAGAGTGAAATCTCAGCTTCCGGTCCCTTTTTGCTAGGCCAAACACTCAATATCCGCTTGTACCATTTTAAAGTTCAAGTACTTAGTCTACCTGAATCTAAGCTATAAATTAATCTCAACCTTTACAGTATTAACCGGACACTTTTATATCAAGTTGCCCAATCCTTAGAGAAAATAGTGCATTGATTTAGCATTGACCCTAATATGTTCTTGAAGGGGCTCACTGCCTTACTATGTATGCTTTAAAGGTATTAAGAAAAAAAATTTCTACAAATTTAACAATTGTTAAACACCTACTATATGCAAAGCACTCCTACGTGCCAGGGATACAAAAATAAAACCTCAAGAAGCTTATGTTCTATAGTTGGTAGAAGAACAAGCAAATTAAGACCAAGATTTTTGGTGACAGTGGACACTAGGAAATAAATCTAACATTTTTTTCGTAATGCTTAGTTTTTTATCTTGCTTTTAGCTATTTATTAGCTGCATTATCTTGAACAAGTCTACTAACCTATTTGAGCTTCAATCTCTTCATTAGTAAGACAAGAATAATACCTCACAGACCTTTTGTGAGGTTCAAAGTGAGATAATGGATGAAAAATGTGACAAACCTAAAAATGCTACACACATGTGAATTGTAATTATCACCGTTATTTTGCATTTGCCTTTTTTGATAGAATTCAGATTGACCTAGTCCAAGGCCAAGCCATGATTCTCTTATATTTTATGATTTATGGACTACTGTGCAGGTAGATAAAATAATTTTCTGTAATTGAACAGAAATATTTGGATTTAATACCACCTTCTATAGAATCGCTGATGATATCAATAACTCTAAGAGTTAACAGTACAAAGCCTTGTTCCCATGTGGGTATAATTCCTCCTGCTAGGTCTCTGTATGTTGAAATCTTTTTATTTCGTGTAGTTTGGAGATTGTGAATATTTGGTTTAAGCTCTATGAAAAACATTGTTTTTAAATTCATATGGATTGACAAGTGCATTTGTTTGTGAGAAACTGTTTCATCTACAATGATGGCCCAGTTGCTGTACAGTTCATTTGGTGAATCCTCAAGTGTATTTTGGGTTTGTATATGTAGTATGGGGATTTATTACCTGTTACTTTATAAAAGATGTGGAATTCCTAGTGAATAATTCTAGCCACTTGATTGGGTCCTTTTGTAATGCCTCCGTAGAGCACCTGCCCAATTATTTGCTAGAGACTTTTCTGATTCTTTTACTATTTTGCAGATACCAGAATAGCACAACAAAAAATTCTCATTATTGGTTTACCATTTTGTGTGTATGTATGTATGTATACATGTATGTATGTATGTATGTATGTATGTTCATCTTCTAGGTATCCAATAGATACTAAGTTTTTGCAATGTGCTATGATATGCTTCACATTTTCAAGCATTTCATTGCATTAGTCAGAAATTCTAGATTACTTTGTGATCTTTTTGTAATTTCTGGTGGTAATATCTTGATCCCAGATGATTATCTTAAGCTCCCTGTTGCTAAAAACCAATCTGCGCAATGTGATTGAGTTCATGGGGACATCACCCATGGGGTACCTTTTGATACTACTCTTAGATCTTATCCAATTATAGTCTCTGTCCATATATACACCATTGTGTTGCATTCAAAAAATCCAGCGGTGTATCTCTAGATTTCTGTATATTTTAACCTGTTTATCATGTGAACTGAAAACATCAATACTTCTCATTTTTTATGAAGACATGTTCATTTTTCTATAACTTCCCTAGGATGAGGAGCCCTAAGTTTCACTAGCATTATTTGGTCTTTTGTTTGAATAGCTCCAAGACCCACTACTGATATATGATTTTTATATATTGTTGTAGTTGTTGTTGTTGTTAGAGAGAGGGAAAGTATTCTTATTTCGGAAGTCTCTGAGGAAGAATAGTACCAAAAAATAGAAAGGGAGCAACAGGAAGTATGCAACTGACTTTGAAATCACTTTAGTCTTCTAGTTTTTAAAGAGGTTGATTCTGATTAACTGACCTGCATGTTAACGGAACTGAAGTTTTAATTTGTATTCCTGCTGCAGGAAAATCATCAGCTCCAAGAAGACTGTGTTGTTTAATTAGGTCTAGTAGTTAGCTCAGAATAAAGTCTATGCACCATCAGGATTTGGGAAAGAAAGCAAAAGCTCCTGGGAATCACAGGACTTCAGAGGTTAAAAAATGAGGAGTCAGTGCTTTAGAAATGAGATCTTTGCCCCTGAAAAAAAATTGACACGGCTTTCTAAGTTGATCATCAGGGATGTTTGATTGTATAACTCTTACCAATTTCTATGAATCTGATGAGATCAAAATTAAGAATTTTGAAGGGTATGCCAGTGTAAATGTATATTGTATAGGTATAAGAGCACATTGGTGTATGAGATTTGTGTAAGTGTATAGATCAGTCTGTATATGTGTATAAGCACATGTGAAAAGAATGTGTGAATATAAGTATGGATGAGACTGAGCATAAACGTTCATGAGAAACTATATGAATGTGAGTGAGAGAATAGGAATATTATACACACATGTATGTAATCTATGTAGTTATATATGTGAGCACATGTGAACCACTGGGAGTAGGCATACAAGCATGTATGTGTTTCTGTCTGTCTCTATGAGCCAATGTGTGTGAGAGAATTTCTATAATGACATATGTGAGCACATGTGGCCACAAGACTGAATGTGTATGAGTGAGAGTGAATCTGTGTGCATGCATGCATGAGTGCCTAAACATGTGCATCTGTGTGGATACCTTTTTACATGTGTGTGCTTAGGCACACAAGCCAAGCATTGTGATGGAGTGTATGTGTTATACAGGTATAAAATCATACCAGGGGGAGCCTTTTCTGGTAAATATGGCAGTTCTAGGATCATCTTTGTCCTGGTGTGTGCTGGTGTCTCATTTCTGACACAGCCGAGCCGTGAAGTTGCACATCTCTACACTCGGCAGACAACAACCATTAATAGTAATGAGGGATATTATCCCCACAATTATAGGTTGAGCCTTTCCAGTTGTCTCTTTGGTTCACAAAATAAATTATACATTTTCTCGGTGCTTGCTTTTGCCCACATGGTTTAATAAAGTGGTAAGACTTGGCATTCCTTGCTTTTATTTAAAGAAGGAAGAGAAAGGGGAAAAAAAAACCCGAGACATTGCAAATTACTAACTGACTTCCTCCTGATGAAATTACCAGGCAAGCTTAAAGCTGTATGTTGCTGACAGAACCAGATAGGAAGAAATGAATTATGCTTCAAAGTTATAAGATGTGAAAATTGATTCAGGAACACTGGCTGTTTTCAATTTTATATTGCCATTTATTTTAAGAACACCCAGGTTCTCACAAACAGGAGTTTATATTCTGATATGAAAATATAATTAACACTTAGAGTGACACTTCACATCCCGTGGAGTTGGATGTTTCTGCTCTGATATACAGAGTCAGGCAAACTCGATTCAAGCCAGGCTTAAATAACGAAACAATGGAAAGTCTGACGATAAATAAATCATAAAGAATCTACTGTCTTTTTCAGCCTCTCTCCCACCCTCTCACCCTTGTGCCTTCCAGCACATTTTCATGAAGAAAAGCTATCTCTAGGCCCTAAAGATGGTTGCTCTGCTCAGGTTGAGGATAAGGAACTGGTGGATGTTTCCCAAGGGCATTGGGCCTATTTTTCCAATCTCTCTCTCTCTCTCTCTCTCTCTCTCTCTCTCTCTCTCTCTCTCTATCTCTATCTCTATCTCTCCCTCTCTCCCTCCTCTCTCTCTCCCTCCTCTCTCTCTCTCTTTCTCCCTCTCTCCCTCTCTCCCTCCTCTCTCTCCCTTCTCTCTCTCTCTCTCTCTCTCTCTGTCCCTTCTCTCTCTCTCTCTTTCTTTCTTTCTCATACACAGACCCCCCCCCCCACACACACACACACAATCTCCCAGGTTTGAGTGGGGGAGTTCATTCTTTTCTATTCTACCCCTTGCAAACTGAGCCACAATATTCTTTTCTACATCATCTTTAATTTTTTCAAGGAAAAATCAGTATAGCATATTAGAACGAGAACCAGAAGTGCTTTATTTGACACTGTTGCTGCTCAATCCCTATGTGACCTTGGGCAATTCACAAGATGCATAGAGGAAAGAATGAACTTGGAATCAGAGGAATTGGTTTCACCTCCTTTCCCTTCTTATTGACCCTGGGTGGCCTTGAGAAAGTTGTTTACCTTCTCTTGTCTTTAGTTTTCTTGTGCATAAAACAATGGGATTGGCCTGGGTGATCTTTAAACCACTTCCAGCTTTTAAGTTTAAAGGATTATTACTCAGACACACATCTACGGCTTGAGGGCTGGTGGGACCCTCGTTCTAATGTGACTGATGTGAACCAAACACCCCAAAATGCACAGCCTACCTGCTGCTATGACTTTGAAGCACTTGGTTCAGCTGTCTAGCCACCTCCACATGACACTCCTGAGGACTATACAGCAAGTCAAAAACAGCAACATATATTTACTAAATGCCTGGGATATGCCAACCACTGTGTGCAGCCCTGATAATACAAAGACAAAAATTCATTCACAGGTTTTCTCTCCTAAAAGTGCTTCCAACATCCTGGGAGATCCAATGTACACAGAGAAAAAAAATGAGAAATACCAAGGAAGGAGAGGGCACTGAGAAGGGGCCCACCACCATCAATGCCAATTGCCTACCCATTACCACTGATGAGCAGATGATCCACAAAGGCTTCACCGAGGAAGTGGGATCTAAGCTGAGCCTTGAAAAATCTGAGGTAGAAATGAAGAGGGAATATGTTCTAAGTGTGGGGGACTGTTTATGAAAACGTGCAGTGGGCGGAAGATGAAATGACAACTTTAGGAAACAGATAGGGGTCCGATCCAGCAGAAACATAGAAGCAGGTAGAGAAGGGGTAGTGTGAACCAAAGATGGAAAAATGGGTGGAAGCCAGATTGTGAAGGACTTTGAATGCCAAACAAATGTGCATGTTGAATGACTAGCCCTGAGCTCAGTGCTGGCAAGAAGGACTAGTACAAAACATGGCGTATAATAATATTAGCTTAGTAGTGATAATTCTAGAACTGCTATCTTTCTAATGCCCTAAGTCTTTCAACGTGCTTTTTACACACCGCATTTAATTCTCCCTCCTTACCTCTCCCTCGTGGAGTCCCTAGCTCTCTGAAGTACAGCTCAAGCGCCGCCTCCTTAGGCTTCCCTGACCCCTCGCCCCAAATCCTGGTGCTTTGTCCCTGATGTTTCTTTGTATTTGCTTTGTAAATATTTTGTTTTTATTTATTTTATTCTACTTATCTATCTACTTATTTTATTTTATCTTCGCACATATTACAGACCCTGCCTAACAACTGCCATCAGCCCCTCTCCACTCCTCAGGTAAGGCGAGCTCCTCGGAAAGAAAGGGTTTCATTTTTTCTGTTGGTAACATAGAAACCAGAACATAGGAAGTGCTTAATAAATGATTGGTGAATTCTATTTGATTCAATCCAATTCATTTCTCACAATAACCCAGACAGGTAGGTATGACCATCCTCATTTTAAAGAGGAGGAAATTGAGGCTAGAAATCTTAAATAACTGGCCCATTATAATATAGCTAATGTCAAGAGACAAGATTCAAACCCAGGTCTCTCCTAACTCTAAGTTCTACCGCTAAACATCATCCTCAAGGAGTTTATAATTTCATAGGGAGACTAGTCTCATAAATCAGGGTGTGGGGAGAAAGTATTACGTGGTATAAAGACAGTAAGACTTAAGTACAGACCATAATTAAGGGTGAAAATGTGTAAGACAAACTCCAACTGCTGAAGGAGTTACGGTGGAAGGAACACAAGAAGAAACCCCAGCAGTCAGGCAAGGAGGGTTTCAGGGTGTGGGGGAAGGGGCAGAGGGGTCACATGGGGCATAAGCTGAGTCTGGGGAGATGAGCAGAATTTGGATTCAGGTGAGAAACAGGGCAGGGTATTTCAGGCAGGGACAACACAAGTAAAAGTGTGGAGTCAGGACTGATGCTGATGTTGTTAATAACCCCTTTTCTACAGTGCTTTATTATCTACAAAGCACTTTCTTCACCATAATCCACCAGGATAGATTCAAGTCCTCATTGATACATGGAAATGACTTAGACCAGTGGTTCTCAACCTTCCTAATGCCGGGACCCTTAAATACTCATATGTGGGCGTATCTGCATGTGGGCGGACCCGCCTGGAGACAGATAGAGGAGCGGTGTCTCGGTTCCTAAGACCATCGGAAATAGGTGTTTTCTGATGGTCTTAGGCTACCCCTGTGACCCCTGTCAAAGGGTCATTCAACCCCCAAAGGGGTCGCAACCCACAGGTTGAGAACTGCTGACTTAGACCCTTGAGAGTCCTATCAGCAGAGCACAAGGTCTTTCTGTTTGTTTGGCAGGTCCCACCAAACTGAAAAGTCTTGCAATATGGCCCGGTAAGCAAGCAAGCCACAGGGGCTACATGCCTGTGAACTGAGACATTATGTTCAAGAAGTCCATCATCAGGTCTGATGATTCTTTTTAACCCTGGCAACTCAAACATTGCCTATGAATTCACAGGGTTAAGGGAGTGAGCACGCTGACAAAATCACAGACCCTTGAGACAGCCAAGGATCAAAGTATGTTAGAGCAAAGGTGAGAAGGCTCTGCATGAAGTCAGAGGGGAAAGTATAGAAGACTGCAGTGTAGTCATTTCAGTCAGGTCCAACTCTTTGTGACTCATTCGGGGGTTTTTTGGCAAAGCTACTGAAGCGATTTGCCGTTTCCTTCTCCAGCTCATTTTGTGAATGAAGAAACTTGGGCAAACTTGGGTACCATAATTGCCTGGGGGTCACACAGCTAGTAAGTGTCTGTCTGAAGTCAGATTTGAATTCAGGTCTTTCTGACACCAAGCCCAGAGCTCTATCCACTGTACCACCTAGCTGCCCCACAGAAGACTAGTGGAAGATAAACTTGGGCTATAGATGGAAAAACCACTTTTAGAGCACATAAAAAACCATTATTACATAGAGTTTACTGATATAAATTATTCATAGTGGTTCTGATGGTCATTTTGTCAGGGATATTACAGAGGGGATTCTCGCTCAGATACAGATTGGACCAGATGCTCTCCAAGGGCCCTTCCAACTCTTTAGATTGGGTGATTTTCTGATTCTTTTTCAAATCATTAATGAGTTTGTCTTATTTCTGAGCACACATCATAGCCCCAGGGAACTCTGAGGCACAGAATGTTTAAGAACAGCTTCTGATTTCCAACCAGGCATTCCTCTCTCTTACCTACACCTGAGATGTTGGAGAAAGCAATGGCTTTGGAGTCAGGATCCCTAGCCTTGGCACTCACTGACTATATGACCTTGAGTAAGTGAATACCCATTTCTGGACCTGAGCTATAAAATCTGTAAAATTAAGGACTTGGAGAAGGTAATGACTAAGGCTCTTTCTAGCTCTAAGTCCTATGGGAATTGGAGAACTGAAGAATCAATTGGCAGGCCAAAGATCAAGTTAGTGGCCTAAGCCTCAATTATGTAAAAAACTTCCAAGACCCTGGGTTATTTATAATCCTGAGATGGCTCTGACTTTCACTCCTAGGACTGGCACCTACTTTTATTAATAACCTTAGGGAGATTCACAGTAACAAACATCTGCCCATCACCAGTTTGCCTTGGTTTGATGGGTCTGGAGGAGGGAGGTCAGATCAGGTTAGAAGAATCACATTTGTCAATACGAGGACTCAGACATCTCAGCCACCTGGGCTTGGCATGGTAGTACTTTGCCTCTGGGTGAGGAGTCTATTTAACTTGGCATCACATCCATCCTGGGAGACAGCCCCAGGCTGGCAGGGCCAGTGACTCAGCTGGTTTTCCCCAGGATGCTGGGGAAGGGGTTGGACCTGCTTTGGAAAGAAAACCCCTCCATATTTACAAAGGTGAAAAGGTCCTTCTTGGATATCAAAGCGTTCCTAATCCATTCACTTCAGCTGTAGAGAAATGCTTCAAAAACCAATAGACCAAAAAAGCATGGGTTAAAATCTAAAGACAAAATGTATTTGCAAATGGTCTGGTAATAAGGGAGCCTCGGTTTGAATCCTGGTTCTGCTAGAAACTAACTGTGCAACCTTAGCCAGGGCTTAACTTCTCTGACCTCATCTACAGAATAATTTTTAAAAGAACAAGTCTAACATTTATAGAGAATTTTATCAAAATGCCCTTGAGTAAATGAAGGGATTGTGTACTGATGTTTAAGGACCTTTCAACTCTAAGTTTTCTACTCTTCTATCCTTTACATCACACTTGTAGCTCTTCCCAAAGTCACCTGAATCATTCATTATATCTGAGCTAAATCTATATTCATTCCACCCTGGTTATAGGTTATATTAGAAAGCATTTTTGCAGGCAAAAAGTTGACTGTGTGGCATCTTAAGGGAATATTTTTTCTAATTTTATGTTTTTTGTTTGTTTTTCATCAAGACCTAAGACTTTATCAGTGCAGAAAACTTCAGGTCTGGGAGCTCCCTCAAGCCATCCTATGTAGACTGGGTCTGGTCCATAATTTGTAGCATGTGGCACTGAAAAATTAAGTGTTTGCCCATGGTCACACAGCTTCTATCAGAAGCTGGTACTGAACCTAGGTCTCCCTTTCTTCAAGACCAACCCTCTCTCCTATGATGAAGGAGAGTAGTTGAATAAACACCATCTTATGTCTGCTGGTATTTTCAACTTTATCTTACTGGATGCTCCAACGACTCTATGAGGTAGACAGGGTAGGGATTATTAAAGCCATTTTACAGATGATGAAACAGACACAGAGAGCTGGAACGTCTCACCCTGAGTCCCTTAGTTCATTACTGATAAAGATAGAGCTGGAAGTAGAACTCAGGTCTCCTAGTATCTAGTTCTGTGCTCCGTCCACTGACCCATATGCTACGCCAGCCCTTGTAGGAGGTAATCAGTAACCCAGGCTGCTTTTCACAACAGGATACTGGATTAAAGATGTTGTCCTCCTAAAATGCCAGGAAAAGCCAAGACACAGATCACCTGAGTCTAAGCAGAGGAAGGAGGTGATATTGGAGTGGTAGGTTTCTTTTCTAATTTCTCAATAAGCAAGGAGTGAGGGAGATTAGTGAATCCATGGAACAGGATTTCAGGAGTCCCAGAACTCCTAAAATAATGATTTTCCCTATCTATTCCCTAATGGCTGAAATTCCTTTCACAAGGACTTAACCTTTAATTCCATAAGTAGAAGTCAGGTTCACAATAGAAATTCCTCTAGGAGATGAATCTTTGATTTCGGGGTCTGGGTACATGTTCTCTCCAGTGATACAAATCACAGCTCACCCATGCCTCCTGCTAGCTTATTCCATGTTCTCCCATCAGTCTGCCACAGGGATGTTCTACCCAATGTGCAGGGACCTAGCCCTTTGGCATTGTCTATCAGAGCCCTCAGAGTCTTCTTGAGTTATCTCTGCCTCTTCAGTCCACTTTCTTTTCCCATCACAAACCTAGGGGAGGGCTCATTGACTTCAAGTCACAGTGAAATGTTGAAATGTTGAAATGAAGGCTATCAGACCTATTTCTAGGAGCAGGTCCTGCTGGGGTGGAGAAAGTGGGAGACAGCAGAGAGCACTAGATACCTGAAGGAGATTGAGGGAAAGATGAACAGCCAAAAGGAAAAGGAGAGTATAGGTCACCAAGGACAAGCTTCAAAGAAGCTTACCCAGTACCCAAACTGATTATGTCGGGAAAACAATTATGATGAAGTAGGAAAAAAAAAAAAACATCTGATCTGGAATCCAAGGATTTGGGATTAAAACTTAACTTTGCTATTTACCACTTGTGTGACCTTGGACAAGTAACTTCCCCTCTCTGTGACTCAATTTCTTCATCTTCAAATTGAAGGGATTAGATTTGATCGTTTCTTTTTTAATCATACATTTTTCCTAATGACATCTTTTAATCTGATTCTTCTTTTCAGCTCCTTGTTATATATGGTATCCCACTTGTATGCACCACATACCTCTCCATTATCCGATGAATATTATACCCATTTTTAATTGTTCAGAAACCATTAGTTTTCCAGGATTTAATGCCTTACAATATTGATATTAAAAGGATGAGACTTCCTCCTCTTCCCCATCCTGGGGTCATTGAAGGAACTTTGCAGTTCTGTGAAGCAATCTAGCCTGTTCTCCTCCTTGTGTCCTGTCCTGTTTCATTCTGGGACCAACTTCCTGTTCATTTGAGAAGTCCACAAATTTTAATCCAACAAGCATTTAAGCATCTACTGTGATAGAAAAAGTCAGGTTAGTCACATGGAAAATGGAGAGATAGTGGATGAACAGCCTATGTGTTCCAATACCAAGAGAGATCAAGGAAGGCCCTCATCACAATGGGCCAACACCCTGTGGGGATCGTAGGAGAGGACAGAGACAAGAGTGCCCCCCAGATAAGTGAGCAGGGATAGATTGCAGTCATCACCATGTGGAGGAAATGTTGACTTAGATAGAAGAGGTCACAGATCCACGGAGTATTGGGGGCAGCATGGGCAAGGCACTATGCTAACTAAACTCAAGAGCTGGGTGGGGATACAAAGACAAAATGGAAAACATCCCCTGCCCTCAAAGAGCTTATATTCCACTGGGGGATTTAGGAAAGGCTGGCTCTACTAAGTCTTTGGACCTGCCCCATCCCCCCAAGCAAAAAGTGAAGCATTTACTCTGCCACAATCAACCAGCTGTTTTTGTCTCTACATCACTTAGCAGCACATCTGAAAGAGCTTTAGTTTGAATTTTCTCAAAAGAACCAGCTACAGAGAAGTGGGAGTGGGGTGGGGGGGTAGGAGGGAGATGGTGTACATGAAATCTGGATATGAGCTATTGTTTTAAGTCCTGGTGGAGAGGGGGGAGATGATATACATGAAATCTGGATATGATCTATAGTTTCAACTCTGGGTGGGGAGGAAGGATGTTTTCTATCCAGAGAAAGGAATTCCAAAGGCTGCATTTTCTTTGGAAAGCTGATCATGGAGTATGGATTTTACTCCAGTCGCATTTCAAACACCACGATCTGCCTTGATGGCCAAGTCACGGAGAGTGAACACCAAATAAAGAAAACAGAAGACATGCCCAATCACTCCAGCCTGAAGCCTTTTTTTTTTTTAAGAAAGAGAAACTCGGTTTCGTTTCAGTGCCAGTACAGTGGCACACACTGTATCTTTTTGACCCAGGAAGAAGGAGGGACAAAGGTCCCGCCTTTAATGGCCACAATAAAAGTGTGAGAGATCCCAAAAGTGAAGCTGGCCAAAGAGGAATAAGTAAGGACCAAAGACTTGTCAGTTGCTGGTTTGGGGCTTCAAACTGAACCCCCATCTTCGGGTGCCATGTGGGGTTATTTACTTCCCGGGAAGAAATCCGCTGATTCTTTTGATGCTTTGACTGTGGACCAGAAGCCATTGACGAAGACTGTACATATACTTCACCTTGGTGGAAAGTGCCCAGAAAGGAGAGTCAAAAGACACTACGTGTCTCTATCACTAACTCACTAACTCACTGGGTAACATTAAACCCCTTTCTGGGTCTCAGTTTCCTCTCCTGCAAAATAATGGAATTAAACTAGCTTGCAACATCATACTTTTAGAACTGGAAGGGACCTCAAAGGCATCTAGTGCAGCTCCCCATTTGACAGATGAGGGAATGAAGGCTCAGAGAAAAAGGTGATTTGCCCAAGTTCAGACAGGGAGTCAGAAATAAGATCTGAACCTTGGTTCTCTGACTCTAGAGATAACATTTTTTCTACTATAAGATTCTCAAGGGTCCCTTCCTCTGGATCTCCATACGAGGAGGAAAATGAGGAGATTAGATGATGCCTAAGTTCCTTTGCAATTCTGACATTCTCTTTTCTAAGGATCTTTCCAGAATGAAATAATGGATAGAGAATTGGCTCGAGAATCAGAAAGACTTGGATTCAAGTACTGGCCTTGACTCGACAGTCAGCCACATGCTGGCTGTGTTACCCTGGACAAATCACTTTAATACATCAGTGTTTCAGGCACCTCTCTAAGACTGTGATGAGCCCAGCCTATCTATGGGACATCAGAAGAGGGAGTTTCCTCCCTGAGAGAAACAAAGTACTCAAGGTCTAGTACTACACACACACACACACACACACACACACACACACACACACACACACACACAATTCTAACATTCAGTGTTCCTCGTCCTTAGGTTTCTTCGAGTTCTGACATTGCTGTGAAGGAATGGCATAACATGCTATCCAGAATACCTCCTGCTATGGAAAAACCAAGTCCTCCCTATGGCCAGTCAGTTAATAAAGGGAGCAGAACCAGTCTAGCACACTTTTCAGAAAACAACAAAGAAGCTAAGGCTTCCTCCTCTGTGATTTCTGCAGAAATTGTTGGCATGGGGCCCATCACTGGAAGCTCCTCTCTAGTAATAGGGGTGGACCTAAATTGACCAGGAAGTCAACAGGGCCCAGAACCATTCCTCAAGCAAAAAGAACCTTTACTCTCGGAATGCTGGAGGATCATTCTTTCAATCTTCATCCCAAGGGAAAACTACTTACCCAAGCAACTACAACAGGCCTTCTCCACTGAATTCCTTGAAGAGGTGGTATTAAGCATTTTTTTTCTATTCATCCTTTCTCTGAGAGGAAAGAGCATTATTTACAGAAAGGTCTGAAATAAGAACATGGAAATGAACAAGAGTCCTTGGAATCCTAAGGGATCTGTGCCCAGCAACCAAATGCAGGGTCCAAGTTAGGTACCAAGACGAGCCAGATGTCTTCAAGGTTAAAACTAAAATTCTTTTTATCTCTCACTCCTCCCTCTGCCACCCTCCCACGCCTATCATGGGACTGAGGCTTCCATTTCTTTTGCTTCTGCTTGGCATCAAGTATTAAAAGGAAAAGAATTTAGGCCTCAAAGACATCCCAAGAAAGGCAGATCAGAGATCTCTGTAGCCACAAGATATATGAGGACTCTCTGTCCTCAGACACTTCCTATCTGTGAGACCCTGAGCAAGTCACTTAAGGTCAGTTTGTCAAAGTTTCTTCACCAATAAAATGGGTATAATAAAAAAAAAAATAGCACCTGCCTCCCTGAGTTATTGTGATGATAAAATGAGATAATCCTTGTAAAGTGCTTAACGCCAGGCCTGGCACGTAGTAGGCGCTTGATAAATATTTAATGAATGGACGAATGTTGTTTACATTTACTTCTCTCCTTGTAGCTGTTGCTGTGAGACAGCATTCAGAAGGGGATGTAGGACACAGAATATAGGTACTTAGAACTGGCCTGATCCAAACCTCTTTTCGTCCTCCCAAGGAAACTGACACCCAGAGACAGGAAATGACTTAGTTCATAGAAAGTCGGGAGAGGAGACAGAGGACAGAGGAGGGTTACATTTTTTTTTAACTGTTTAACTACAAATGTTTTCTAACCCTTAAAAACTGGGGGTTTTTTTGTTTATATCACCTAAATTTTTCAATGTCTCCCCTTCTCCTCCCCTCCAAAAAAGCCATCCCTTTACAGCAAAAAATAAAAGAGAAACTTCAGAAAAACTCATCCAAAAAGTCTGATGTTAGGTGAAATACAAATCAAAACAACCCTGAGTTTCATCTCATGCCCTTCAAATTGACAAAAATGACCAAAAAATGGCAATAGTCAATGTTGGAAGGGTTGTGAAAAAATAGGCATGCCATTACATTGTTGGTGGAGCTGTGGAAGGCTACAACCATTTTGGAAAGCAATTTGGAATTACATGGAAAAAAGTGACCAAAATATCCATACCCTTTGAACCAGAGACTCCATTACTGGACTTATTCCCCAAAGAAGCCATCATGGAAAAAAAAAAGTCTCTGTATGAAGAAGCATAAAAAGATCCACATGAACTGGTATAAAGTGAAGTATGCAGGGCCATGAAAACAATATATGCAGTAACTATAATAACTGAAACGGAAACAACAATGACACACCAAAAAGTAAATGTAACAAAATTATAAGGGATTCAAAGAGGAGCCACTAGATGGTGCAGTGGATAGAGCATTGGCCCTGGATTCAGGAAGACCTCAGTTCAAATCTCACTTCAGGCACTTCGCCCTTGACCAGTTGTGTGACCTTGAGCAAGTCACTTCACCTGATGGCCTCACCAAAAAAATAATAAAATAAAGGACTCAAGTAAAGAAATATAAGAAAATATACCCAACCTTCTTCATGGAGGTGGGAGGTGAGGGGTCCACATATGTTACACGTGACACATGATTTTGGACTCTCTCAATGTATGGATCAGTTGTGTCATGTTGCATTTTTTTCCTCTCAAAAAAATCTACCATATATGTCATATAGCATGGCTCTCTAGGAGGGGGAGGGCAAGGGGATGAATACATGGCATACTTCAGGGATGTAAGAAACAGAAAACATTAATAAAAGGGGGGAAATGATGTTATTTTTACTGTTAACTACCCATATTCCCCACCCCACCTCCCAATGAAGGGAGGGAGATATCGTTGTATATCTCTTCTTTGGGTCAATCATGGTCATCATAATTTGAAATCATTCTATTTCAATTGTGTTATTGTTTCCATTTACATTGTTAAAAAAAAATTATCCTACAACTGTTTTCAAGGTCCTGCTCACTTCATTTAGTATCATTTAATGCAAGTTTTCCCAAGTTTTTCTGTATTTATAATACTGATTATTTCTTACAGTAAACATGGTACATGAATGTAATTTGTTATCCAATGGCAGGTATCTACTTTGTTTCCATTTCTTTTGCTACTATGAAAGAAAAGTGTTATTACACATATTTTTAACATATATAGGCCCTTTCTTTTTATTATTGACCTCTTTGGGGAATATGACCAACCATGGAGGTTCTGGGTGACTTTTAGTCACTTTCTACAAACAATTTCAAATTACTGTCCAGAATGGTTGGACTAATTCACAGCGCCATGAAACAGTATTTTGATGCCTATCTTTCCACAGCTTTTCCAGCATTAACTATTCTCCTCTTTTGTCAGCCATGCCAATTTTCTGGGTGTGAGGTCAAAGCTCAGAGTTGCTTTGACTTGTGATTTTCTCATTATTACTGATATGGCCCATTCTTTAACGTGGTTGTTAATAATTTGCAATTTTTGAGAATTGTTTGTCACTTCCTTGGACCACTTATTGGCATATAACTTTTGTTATATATTCCTTTAAGGTGTCTATATATCTTGGGTATCAGACCCTTATCTGAGATACTTTATATAAATATTTTTTCCCAACTCACCACTTCCTTTCTTATTCCAGTTGCATCAATTTTGTTCATGCAAAATCTTTTGAATTCACTTTATTTGAAATTATTTTGTCTTCTTGGATCACCTCTATCCCTTATTTGGTTAAGAATTCACCCCCTAGGCATAGGTGTCTCCTCTCTACTAATTTTTTATGGTATCATTTTTAATATTCAGGTCATATAAGTTTAGCATGTCCTAGCTGAAAGGGACCTCAGTCCAGCTCCTTAATTTTGTAGGAGTACTATTTTCATCTGGAGTTGGTAATCAGACTGAATTAAAATAAACAAATGACTAGAAACCAAAGCAAATTTTACTTCGGGGCTTTCATGCCTTTATTATAATTTAATGTATATTTCATTTCCCTCTTTTTCAAAGCATGGCTCTTACTAGTCTCATCTGATTTTTTAAAAAATCCTTTCCAGGGAAATAAGGGACTTCGAATGCAGCTGTAGAAGTGGGACCACAGACTCAGGTGGGTCCCTATGAAGCTATTTTTATTACTTCATTTCTGGGACTTCCAAAACAGACGAGGGCGAAAGTTGAATTTCGAAAGAGAGAGAAAAGCTGGTGTGTGGAAGCTGGAGGTTTTTTTTTTTTTGGCGGGGGGGGTGCAGTGTCAATTTCTATTTCTATTTCTATTTCCAAAGATTCTTCTTCCTCCGCACTCCCTCCCCGTCCCCTTCCTCATTGGAAATCAATGTTAAAATTCACAAATCTCCGGAGCTATTCAGTACTGGGCGCTTGGATGTGAGGAGGGAGATGAGGAGGAAGCTTCTGTTAGACCTTTGCTTGCCGCCTAACTTTTCTTTTCCTCTTCTTCATCACCCTCTTCTTCTTCTTTTTTTTTGCTGAAGAAATGTTGTCCCAGGGAGTGTCTGACTAGTTCTGCAGCTTGGCAAAAAAGCCAGACGTTACCTCATAGCTGTGGCCAGACAGCCTATTTCTATGCCAAACAACCGATGCCTAGCGCAGCGCAGTGCCGGCCTGATTAGCCCTTCTGCCGCTTTCTAGAGGCCTGGAGTGTTTTGTTCAAGGTGGGCTGCTGAGTGGGTACTCTGTGTTCTTTTTGTGCAAATGAGCCGGGGGTTGGAGGGGGGGATACAGGGGGAGCGGAGACCTCAGAGAAGGCTGAGCTGGGGGCTGGCTGGGGGCTGCGGGCTGCGGACAGCGGGGAACAATAGAGAAAGGTTACATTAAAATTCGACACTCATGGGATTGTTAGAAAACAGTATCCGTTTGAGCTGAGCTGCTCAGAACGACACTGGGGGCTCCCAGTCCTCAAGGGAATGGGGAGGAGGGGCGGGGGCGGAGGGTCAGAGCAGGCACGGGGGAAAAACACAAGGACCCTGGTGCTGGAGAGGGCCAGGCCAAATTAAATGCCTAATTGTTCCCCTTTCTTCAAGGCCAAGGCACCTTTGATTTCAACTCAGAATCATCAATTCATCAGCATCTTGGGGGGGGGGGGAGAGGGAAAGAGGAGGGGGAGACCGGGTTGAGAAGAGGAGGAGTGTTTGCCAACACAGAGAGAGACCACGTCCCATTTTTCTTTTTTTCTTTTCCCCTGTAATTGATTTACTCGATTTTATCTGGAGCTCTGTCCAGTTCCTCTGCGGTGGAGTATTTTGTTTTGGTTTTTTTTTCCCCCTCTCTCCAGATAGGGTCTTAGGATTTAGAAGTGGAAGGGTCTCAGGGGTAACAGTCATCATCATCATCATCATCATCATCATCACCATCACCATCATCATGCTATAAAGTTGGCATAGCATACCCTTTACATAATTATCTCATTTGACCTTCACAATAACCTTGTGAAACAAGTACATTCTATATTGCCATTTTATAGAGAAAGAAACTGAGTCACTCAAGATTTTAAGTGATTGGTCTAAAGCTAGTAAGTATCTGAGGGAGGCTTTGGACTCCTATTTTCCTGACTCCAGGTCCAGCACTCTCCATTCCCCTGAATTTAAAGAAGAGGAAAATAAGACCCAAATTTTTAGTAAGTAGAAGAGCTGGAACATGTAAACCCAGATCTGTTTAATTTGCCCTCCTGATTTAGGGTCTTAGGATCATAGATTTCAGGATGGAAGGGCTAACAACAAAAGCAACAATAATGGCCAACATTTGTCTAGCACATAAAAGTTTATAAGACATTTTACATATATGTTATTTCACCTAAGTCTCACAACAACCCTGAAAAGTAGGTGCTGTCTTTATCCCCATTTGGATGAGAGAAATTGGAGGTAATAGCTGGAGAAATTGAGATGACTTGCGTAAGATCACAGAGCTAATATTCTGTTCACTACCCCACCTAGCTGTGTCTAGTTCAATTGTCTCATTTTACAGATGAGAACATTGAGGCCCAGAAAGGATAAGTGGTTCACATAAGGTCATAGAAGTAACAAGTGGCAGAGCCTGGATTTGAACCTAGATCATGTCACTCCAAATTCAGTGCAATTCCTTTTCTGAGGACAGGTGGGAGAGCAATTCAGTGCATACAGGCTGGGTGAGACTCAGAGCCCAGGTTCTAGGCAGAGGTTATCAAAACATGTATCACCTCAACTCTGACCTTTAACCTATAATGCTCCTAGCTGACCTAGCCCCTTGGATGAAAGAGAAATTACTCAGTCCTCAGGGAAAGTGCCAGATGTGTGGGAAGATTTCTTTTTCTTTTCTTTTTTTTTTTTAAAAAAATAACACCTCAGATTTGTAGTCCTTTCCTCCCTCAGGGGCTTCTGGGCCCTTCAGAACTAGACTGACTTTCAACTTTATCCTGGGATCTTGGCAAGTATTGCTAATAATTTTGGACATGTAGAGAACTTTGGCCTCAGAGAAAGGGATTTAGATCACAGAATCCTAGAATGTTAGAGCTGGAAGAAGCCCTAGAACACAAAATGTTTGGATTGGAAGGGACTTTAGAGTTCATTCAGCCAAACCTTTTCATTTTACAGATGAGAAAATTGAAGCTAACCACAGAATGGAAGTCACATGACCCATAACAAAAACCCAAGACTATATACTTGAAACCAAGGCTCTTCTCATAGGACAACATCATCTCTCATTTTACTCCTTAGAAAAAACAACTAGCTAAGTCATAACTATTTTTAATCTGATGAAGGATGGAAATAACCTAGGCACATATTTTGAGGCAATACTAAGAGTACTTTGCACCTCTAACTTCAATTTCTTATGAAACATACTTTCCCCCACCCTGCACCTTACATTTAGACTGCTCCTAACACAGAACTGTGCACATATTAAGCATTAAACAATGAATGAATGAATGACATAGGGGCAAGAAATATGTTCAGACAAATTTCAGTGTCCTGGAAAAATTAAATCCAGACTCCCTTCCAATGGAAGTCAATTATTTAATAAACAATTTATTTCTTGAGCACCTGTCACTTGCACCTCTGTGTTAGTTACACAGTAGTAGTAATATTATGATTGAACAAGTATTCCCATTTTGCAGATGAGAAAAAAAAAAAGCCCAACTGGCTAAGTAACTTGTCCAACCTAGTTAGTGGCAAAGCTGCAATGAGAACCCAAGTGTCCTGATTCCTTGTCGAAGACTTATTATATTTCATCTGAACCTGAATATGTCTAGAATATGCCTATCATATTTGAGGGTTCCCTGGGGTTTAAGGCAGTCAGAATCACTTAATATATCACTGTTAAGAGTCTTATTAAAATTGAGCTACAAGAGTTTTGATTTGGGGGATGTTACTAAGTCCCCTTAGATTTGTGGAGTGGAAGCTAATATACTGGGCTACCAAGGTTATAGGGTCATAGGGCCATCAATTTCGAACTGGCCAGGACTGCAGAGAACATCTGGTCTAATTCTTCTCTCCATCCTCCCCCCACTTTCACACATGAGGAGGCTAAGGCCAAAAATATTAGGTGACTTGCCCAACATCACACAGGTAGTTAGTAACAGAACTGAGATTTGAACCCAGGTCAAGTTATTCCAAATTCAGTACCATGTCCATTATCCTTCATTGTTTGATGGCATTACAGATTTATTGTAGAAGAGACTTCAGAGGCGTTGAATCAACCACCTCCATTTTCACAGATGAAGAAACAAAGCAGGGGTGTTCTGGGAAATGTTTAACAATTGATTCAGTGGGAGAGAAATTATGTTCCATATTCTTCAAAGATTAACGTGTATGACTAACATTTTCTCCATCACTTTCTTAAGTCTAAAAATCAAGCAAATGATCAATCAAGCCCTGATGTGTAGCCTTTGCTGATTTCTTAGGTGCAGATGCTGATGTTGAAAATGTAAAAATTAAATCTTGCAAATCAGTTGTAGATGACTCTAGCATAACACCTGAAGCTAAGGCCAAGCGAGGTTTACATGACTTGTCCAAGATCAGAGATGGTAGGAAACAAAAGTGAGATTGGCACCAGGTCCTCTGACCCCTTTGAATCTATTGTTCTTTTTCCCGTGTCAAGAGACCTCTTCCATAACTCAACAACACACAACAAAAATGTATAAAGCAACATTTGTATGTACGGTATTGGCAATAGAGTGAATGGTTGAGGAAGGAAGACGTTAGATACAAAGGTGAATGTAATAGTCCCTACCCTGTCAGAATTAGTGGTAGTGGTGAGGATTTTGGTATTTTTGATAAAGCAAAAGTAGACATACAATAAAGATATGGTGTGATGGATGGAGCACTGCACTGGGAGTTGGGAGGCCAGAGTTGGGTCCCGAGGTCAGCCACTGATGTGCCGTGTGACTGAACACAAGTCATGTTCCTCCCCCTGCCTCAATTCTTCCATCTGTAAAATGACTTGGCAATAGTTGATCGCTAAGCTCCCTCCAGTTCTGATAGCCTATGATCTGTGCTTTACATACATTAGAAAGAGACAAAAAAATAAAAGCAGTCAGCCCACTGAGCTTTTTTTGCCATCAGCTCTTATTCCAGGAGATATCATGATAACACAGTAAATTAATTTGACCTAAAATCATTCTTTGCTTCAAGCAATAGATAGCTGACTCTTAGTTACCTTTGTGCCATTAGGGCTCCATAAATACCATCTTGCTGCATGTCACCCAATGAGGTCATTCTTCAGGGGCCTATCTTAAATCCAGGAGACTAAAGGTAACAATTAAATGGTCCTCTAGGCAAACGATTAATCAGTCAGCGAGTAGTTATTAAACAGCTTCAGTGTGACAGGCACTGTGCTGGGTACTGGGGAGACAAAAACTAAAATAACTCTTGCCCTCAAGGAGTTTACATTCTATCGGGGGAAAACACACACACATAAGAATGCACCTGAATGTGTCTATTATATATACTGTATATATGCAGACCTATAGTGTATGTGTATATATGATATATAATATACACATGCATATATTATATGTGAATGAATGAAAAAGCTATTATTAAGTGCTTACTATGTGAAAATCTCTGGGCTAAGAGCTTGGGATACAAACAGTGAAGTAAGACATCCTTCTTCTACATGAACTCGAATTCTGCTGGGGGAGACAACACATATAGAAGGCTTTAGCTATAAGTCAGATGGAAAGGTGCCATGGTCCTTAGAGAGCAAGGGGCATAGTAAATGCTGATACCTCTTCTTTAATGTCATTTCTACTGATAAATGATACCAGTTTCTGATGTTGGACCATTGGGCAGTGCCAAGGACATTGGTGGCAAGAACTCTCTTTTCCTGGTCTTTAGTAGTTATGGCCCTAGCATCTGCAGGAGCTGTTATTGCCAGGCTGAATCGCCACAGAGCTTGCTTCCTAGGGTGACAGCCATCTCTCCCCAAAGGTGCCCAGCTGCTTCATCCAGGCTAACTTATCTGCCCCATGGGCAGCAGTTGGCTGACACTCTCCCTTTCTGCTTCCTCAGATGATGATGGCTATGAGAGCTGGGCTCAAAATAAGACTGGTGTTTCAGGGGTGCTGCTATTCCTAGGGATTTTGTCTATGTATACATATACATATACATGTATATATGTGTATACACACACATACATGTGTGTAAATATGCATGTAAATGCATACAATGACTACAGGGTAACTTGGGCTGTACAAATCTTCACCATTCCACCTGTCAGTCAATGAAATCTTGTAGTACTGAAAGAGTGCTGCATTCAGAGGCCCAGGTTCAGAATTCTTCCTACATGGTAGGGAGGTAACCTTGGGCCACACATTCACTCTTGCTGGGCATCAGTTTCCTTCTCTGTAAACTGAGAGAGTTGAATTTGATAGTCTCTAAATTTCTTCCCAACTCTAGACACCTACAATCTTCAGTTTCTATAATTTGCTATCATGGGGACACAAAGAGCTCTGAATTTTGCTATGAATAAATACTAAGTTCTTTGGGGCAGGAGGTGTGTGAAAAATGAGAAATCAGAACTACGTGATTGAGTGAACTGTGATTTTGCTGTAGCCCACATTTTGCCCTGATTATAGATCCCACCTGAAAGTCTTGGGGATCTTAGACCCTTATTAGCTAGACAAATATACATGTTGAAAAAACAAAGGATAATAACTGTAGTAGCAGTTCTCAACCTGTGGGTCATGATCCCTTTGGGGGTCGAATGACCCTTTCATGGGGGTCGCCTAAGGCCATCGGAAAACACATATTTCCAATGGTCTTAAGAACCAAGACACTGCTCTTCTATCTGTCTCCAGGCGGGTCCGCCCACATGCAGATACCCCACATACGAGTATTAAAGGGTCAGGTCATTAGGAAGGTTGAGAACCACTGAATAGGATCCTAGAGAGTTTCAGCTCTACTACAGCCTTCAAGCAAAATATACTTGGCCTAACCCTCTGGACCTCACCCAATGCTAGGGATGGGACCCAGAAGGGGAACTCATGGAGTTCTCCCTCCTCTGGGCAAAATGGAAAACTGAGACAGTCCCCAGGACCATTAGAGAAAAGCAAGAGATCTGCCTGCTGGAAACTCCAGCAATATGCTTTGTGTTTATCTGCCTCAGTTCCTGTGAGGAAATGGTTCCTCTTGCCAAGGATTAAGTTCCTGCTTTCTTTGTACCAGCTTACCCTCCTCTACCTGTTCTGCAAGGACTAGCCCAGAAGCTTCTACATGAAGACTGCTTATATTACTATAGCTCACAGGATCTTAGACTGGAAGCAGCATGGTATGTTCTTACCTTTTTTGTGTGTGAATCATAGACTCCTTTGGCAGACTGGTGAAGCCTAGGGACCCCTTCATGGAATAATGTTTTTCAATGAATAAAACAAAATACATTAGGATTACCAAAAAATCAATTATATTAAAATATAGTTACCAAAATATATTCACGTACCCTAGATTAAGTACCCTGCAGAGGCAAAGGTCACTGGAGCATAACTTGACTCAAATCTCAGCTCTGTCACTTACCAACCTCCCTGGACCACAATTTCTTCATCTGTTAAAAAAAAAAAAACGGAGGGCGGGGGGGTTCGGTGAGGTGGGTGATGAAGGTTAAACCAGGCTATTTCTAATAACCAGACTTGTGGCTAGGTGACACAATGGGTAGAGTGTTGGACTTGGAATCAGGAAGTACTGAGTTTAAATCCTGCCTCAAACTCTTACCAGCTGTGTGACCCTGGGTAAGTCATTTAATCTCTCTGTCTCAGTTTCCTCACCTGTGTCTCATCTGTAAAATGTGGTGGCTGGCCTCAGTGGCCTTCAAGATCCCTCTCAGATCTAAATCTGATCCTTTCCAACTCTAAAGTTCCATAATCGACCTGGTGCTATGTAAAGAGCATGGAATGTGGAGTCAAAAGACCTGAGTTTGAATCCCAACTCTACCATTTGCTGCCTTTGTGACCTAGAGCTCTCTGAGCTTTCTGTAACATGAAGGGGTTAGACAAGCTAGCCTCTGAGGTGTCCTCCAGGCCTAGAGCTATCATTCTATCTGTGATCTTGTCTTCTGCTGACCTCATAGCTCTTATTGTCAACACCTCTGATTTGGCGATTAGTGCCATACTGCCTTATGTCAACTCCTTCATTATGCTGGCATTTGAGGCTTGTCTTATTATTCACATTTTTGCATATATGTGACCTGTCTCCCTGACTAAATTGTTAGCTCCTTAAGGTCCAAGATCACATGTAATACAGCTTTCTATCCTGCACAGAATGTTTCCTCATACCTAGGAATTGAGACATGTAGATGGAG
Source organism: Pseudochirops cupreus (assembly GCA_028627135.1). Classification (NCBI taxonomy): domain Eukaryota; kingdom Metazoa; phylum Chordata; class Mammalia; order Diprotodontia; family Pseudocheiridae; genus Pseudochirops; species Pseudochirops cupreus. The sequence goes on along the minus strand of CM053581.1, from coordinate 202,911,886 downwards.
AGGAAGCCTCCCATGACAAATGGTGTGCTGGCCCCGGGGGCTGGAGGTGCCACCCACACCTACAAGCTCATGTGACCGCAGGCTGAACCTCTCACAGCTTTGGTCTTCTCATCTATAAAATGAAAACAATAATACGTGCACCTCCTATCTTAAAGGAGTGTCGTGAGGGAAGCCCTTTGGAGACCTTAAAGCCATGTGAGATTATGGCAGCTGATTAAGACCTTCTGCTTATCTTATCGACTGGAGTCACTAGCCTTGGTTCTATTGGTGTTAAGGCACAGAGATGCTGGTACAAGGGGCAGTAAGAGAAAACCTAGGTATTGCTTGGCTAGTGGCCATTCTGGGCCAGCTGGGCAGGGGGGAGGAAGTGGTAACTGTGGAGAAACTAAGCAATCTCTGTATTTGTGCTCAAAACAAAATAAAACAAACATTAAGTACCTACCATGTACCAGGTGCTAAACTGAATATAGGTAGTGTGGGGTGTATCTTTCTGTGTGCGTGTGTGTGCGTGTGTGTGTGTGTGTGTGTGTATGTGCACATGCACACTCAAGCTCCTTTGGGCCTCTTTTTAGCTACAGTATAGAATATCAGAGCTTGAAGGGACCTCACTGCAAAGAATGTTAAAATTGGACGGAACCCCAAGACACAGGAGATCCAAGCCAGAAGGGACCTTCAGAGATAGAATGTTAGAAAAGGAAGAGAGACCTCACAGGTCATCTAAACCAATCTCCTCATTTTATGGATGAGGAAAGACCCAGAGAGGTTGTGGCAGTATTATTCTCATTTGGACTAATGAGGTTTAGGGGAGATATGGGGAGGGAATACTTAACTTGGAGTTACTTCTATGGCCAACAAAGAAGATCAGTACCTGGTTTTATGTTCCAGTGGAGTTAAGGGAGAAGGTAATGAATGACTCCCCCAATCCCATCAAAGAGCTAGCATAGAACAATTGTCTGGCTCCTAAGTCAGTCCCTCTTGACAGGGACCAAGGAAGAGGCTTGGAGTAGAGACCTGTGCCTGAGGCTTTACCCCTGTCGACCTCATTGGACTGGAAGTTAACTCGGGCCTCATGGCCCTCCCTTCAGGCCTCCTCACACCCTCTCCTCAGGGCTCCCCTGTCCCCACTGCCCATCACCTTGTAAGAAAGCATGGCAGCTGCCTTAAAGTTAAGAAAATATCACGTTCTTCTTCGGGGAGATGTTAGGAGAAGATTTATGGGTCTGAGAGAATAGGGGAGCTCCAGTAAGGTGGTAGGGCCATGTCATTATGGTCTGAGGTGAGGGAGGCAGAGCAGAAATGGAAAGATGTGACAAGCCACCTGGGCAGAAAACTCCCAGCTGGACTGAAAAGGAACTGCAAATCACACAGCCACCTACAGCAGAAGAAAGGAAGAAAGGATACCAAATATTTGATGATGGTGGTAGTGGTGAAGCCCGAAACCAGCAGGTCTGGCTTTGCATTCTTTCACGCAGAAAAAGCTAAGTTGGAAGTATCTTTTCTGGCCCACTTTAAAAAAATAAATTTTTATTGATTTCTTTTTAGAGTGTCTAGTGGATAGAGAGCTGGCCTCAAAGCCAGAGAGCCCTGGGTCCAAGCCCTACCTGTGACACACACTGGCTGAGTGACCCAGGGCAAGTTACTTAACCCCTCCATGCTCTAGACCAGAGGTGTCAAACATGCAACCCAAGCAGGTTAAAGTGTAATTGGGAAATGTTTAACAAAATAAATAAAAATATAATAGAACATAAATAATGTTAGCATGTGGTTTGCTAAGTCAATATGAAGCCTGCATGCATCTTTATATATGGTTTACGGAATCTACTTTTACTTGAGTTTGACACTACTTCTCTAGGCAATTCTTTCAAACTACAAATTGTAGAGAAGATACTGTGTTCAGATTGAGTTTTAATTGGATTGAGTTTCCTCACCCAGGAGTTAACTATCCTAATATAGTGACCACTGGGCAGGTCGCTATCACTTATCTTTTGTTTTTACATCACCTACATTTCCCACTACATCCCTCCTTCACCCCCTCCCAGAGAGCCATCCATTATAATGAAGAACAAAAATTTAAAATAAAAGAGGGGGACAAAGTTCAACAATACTGGTGAAATCTACACCCAGTATTCCACACCCATGCCCACTCCCACTTTTGTGAAGGAGCAGGGGGTGGAGGGGAGAGTGTCTTCTCATAACTCTTTTTGGGGGTCAGGCTTGCAGTTGAACTTGAATAAGGAGTATCCACTGCCCAGGAAAAACTGACAACTTAATTTTTTAGCATCTCAAAGTGTTAGAAGAACAGGAAAAAGTCAAGAAATGGCAGCAGTCTGAAGAAGCCACATGGCTAGAATTCAAGATGAAGCTGGAAATGAACCTCAAAGTCAACACAATATCACAAGGAGAGCATTGGATTTGCAGTGAGAGGATATGAATTACATCCAGGCTCTGTTATTAGCTAGTTGTGTGGTCTTAGGCAAGTTCCCTCACTTCTCTTGGCCTCAGTTTCTTCAAATGTAAAAAGCAGGCACATGAGCTACCCAGCTCACAGGGCTGTCTTGTGGCAAACACTTTGAAGACCTTAAAGCCTTACATAAATTTCTTGTTGTTGATAAACCCCACAGAAACACCATTAGGCCCCAGTAATTGTCATGGTCCTTTTCCTGACTTCTGTCTTCTCTCCTGAGGTGGAGTTAGTTTGAAAGAGGATGAGGATAGGGGTGATTCTCAGAGTTCAGCTATGGGAAAGGATATGAGAACAGGGCTCAAGAAGGTATCAGAAGGTTGCGAATGAAGGTTACAAATACACCAGGAAGGAGAACACCCAATGAACTATATCACATGTTGACACATCCTCTTCCAAGAGTCCCACTGTGTTCCCCTCTTGAAAGTGCTTCATATTTTCCTAAAACCTAGAATCAGTCAGCATGTCAACAAGGACAGGGACAGAATATTATCAAATCATAAATATTATAGGATCATAGAGCTGGAGACCATCTAGACCAGCCCTTTTTGGTGTCCCTTGGCCATATGGTGAAATCTATGGACCCCCCTCCCAAAATAATATTTTAAATGCATAAAATAAAATACATAGGACTACATAGGAAATCAAATATATTGAAATGGCATTATAATTTCCTTTTCCAAATCATGGACCTCAGTTTAAGCACCTCGGATCTAGATCAACCGATCATTTTATATTTGGGGGGAACTGAAGGGAAGGTCCTTCCAAGTTCACACAAGTAAAAAGAAGCAAAGGCCGAAGTTTAAACCCAGGTCCTCAGGGTTCTGATTCCAAGTTCAGTGTTCTCATTATGTCAGGCTCAGAAGAATGAATTCCAGATGCACAGGAGAAAAGGAGCAAGGGGAAGATTAAGAGATTGTGGGCCATTCAAAGGACAATAGATGTGTCTGAGGCCTGAAGAGTATAGTCTCTGCCCAGCTAGTTCCAAATTAAAACCCAGAGAGCCCTAGCACCTGCCTCTAATTTAGACCTTTCCAAATTAAAGACTAGCAGAAGGAGCAAAATGGTCCATAATGTCCAACTCACAAGGATAGACACAAAAGAAGCCTACTATGTGAATTGCCTTTCTCCACTGAAGTGCTCCAGACACTTCATTGTGATATGGAGGTGATACTGCTTTCTTAAAGATTGTTCCCAGGGGTGGCAATCATAATCTGAGACTAAGCAAAAGCAAAAATAGGCCTAATTAAAAGAATAAATCAGGGAAGTGACATTTTGCTAAAAAGTATCATAGACAAGGAAGTAATATCAAAAATTTTATAGCAACTTTCTCTGATAAAGACCTCATTTCTCAAATACCTAGGGAACTGAGTCAAATTTTTAAAAATAAGAGCCATTCCCCAGTTGATAAATGGCCAAAGGATATGAACAGGCAGTTTTCAGAAGAAGTCAAAGCTATCTATAGTCATATAAAAAAATGCTCTAAATCACTATGGTTAGAGAAAGGCAAATTAAAACAACTCTGAGGTACTAACTTAGACCTCTCAGAAGTGACATGTGCTGAAGGGGATGAGGGAAAATAGATAAACAATGAACTGTTGGTGGAGTTCTGAACTGGTCCAACCATTCTGAAGAACAATTTGGAACTATGCCCAAAGGGCCATAACATAATGTGCAAACCCTTTGACTCAGAGATACCACTCCTAAGTCTATACTCCAAAGAGATCAAAGGAAAAGGAGCTATAAGTACAAAATATTTATAGCAGCTCTTCTTGTGGTGGCAAAGAATTGGAATTTGAGGGGAACTGAGCTCATCAAAAAGGGAATGGCTGAACAAGGTGTGGCGTATGATTGTGATGGAGCACTACTATGCTATAAGAGATGAGGAGGGGGGTGGTTTGAGAAAAACATAGAACTGATGCAAAGTGAAGTGAGAAGAACCAGGAGATCATTGTACACAATAACACCAAAGTTATGATAATGCTTGACTGTGAAAGACTCAGCCATTCTGATCAATACAAAGATCCAAGACAATTCCAAAGCACTCATGATAAAAAAAAATGCCATCCATCCCCAGAGAGAGAATTGATGAATTCTGATTGCAAACAGAGTATAATTTTCTCACTTTCTTTTTATTTTTTGCAATATGACTAATATAGAAATGTTTTCACGTGATTTCACATGTATAATTGATAACATTTTGCTTGCCTTCTCAGTGAGTGGGGGAGGGGTGAGTGGGAGGGAAAGAATTTGGAACTCAAAATGTTGATAAATAAATAAATAACTTTAAAAAAATTAAAGACTCTGCCAGGAGAACACAAGCTCTGGCAAATTATAAGGGCTTCTTCCCAGGTATAATCCTGCCTAGTCTGTCATTTGAAGAACAGCCTCACTATTTTCAAAGAGATTCATCACCAAATTGGGTACAGGGTGATATATTTTTTAGCCACAAAAACCCTCAGTCAGTCTAAGGCACAGAGGAGTTGGAATCTGCACAAGGTGGAGAAGGGATGCCCTACTGTCCTAGTTGTAGGAGACATTCCACAAAGTAAGGAGCTGCTATGCCCTCGGGACAACTTGCCAGCTGCTCCCTGGACCCAGATGAGGATGTTGGGAAGAGTTCCTACTGATGTTGGTCATTTCAGAGGATGGAAACTGACGGGGTGTGGTTCAGGAAGTACAGCTCCCAACAGCTCCTGTTTGACTCAAGTGCACAGGAGTTAGTGAAGTAGAGGGAGAGAGGGGAAGGGAGCTCTGCAGGAGGCATGAGTCCACATGTCCTTCAGGGAGAGAACTGACTTTGGGAGAATCAGGAACTTTGCAGCACAATAAGATCAGTTGGAAGCAATCGGCCGTTTTATTTGGGGTGTTCAAGGGAAAGTCCAAAAGAGAAAGTCCCGAAGTTTAACAGGAAATACCCAAGAGAGCCCATCTCAGGGAGGCAGCATGACAGAGCTAAGAAAAAAAAAGGGGGGGGGGCAATGCATTTAGAGTCAGACGACCTGAGTTCAAATGATTTCAGTTTTCTTATCTTTAAAATGAGAGGCTGGACTTAATGATCTCAAAGATGTCTCCCACCCCTAAACTTATGATTCTGTGACAACAAAGAAGGGGTATTAAAGTAGCCCACTGACATCAGCCTTTGACAATGGAGCCAAAACTCATTATTCCAAATTTAGTTAGCCTGCCAACTGACTCTCACTAGGTCTGGGATGGACATCTCCAAAGTGAAGCCAGAGAGAAGGGAAGAGATACAACCTCGGGATATCCTCGGGAAGCCCCTAGCATGATAGTCTTCGTGCCATAGCAGGAAGACTTCCTTGATGGTCCAAGGAGGATCTGCTCCCAGGACTTGGCCTGCATCTATACAAATCCTTCAAAAGGATTCCTGAGTCCATGTTTCAGGGAAGTACCTGGGTTAGAGTAGCTTGCTTGCTCAGCCCAGAGGTTGTAGGGGCTCCTGAATCAGACTTCTTCCAGTGTTTTATAGAGAAGGAAGGATTTCTCTCAAGTGGATCTATTCAGTTTAGAACAGAGCAGGGAGGCACCAAACAGCATTGGGATGCTGTGGAGAGAGTGCTGAACTTGGAGTTAGACAGACCTGAGTTCAAATTCCACCTCCGACACTTATTAGCTATGTGATCTTGGGCAAATCCATTCACCTCTCTGGCCCTCATTCATTAAATGAGGGGGCTGGATGTAATGACCTCTAAAGTCCATTCTAGCTCAAAATCATGAGCCTATGAACCCTGAAGCCTCCAGAAATTAAAGATCCAGAAATGGGGTTGGTGAAAGGGGAGTGGGGGAGGCAAGAGAGGCTGTTGAAAAAGAAAAAGAAAAGAAGAAGCAGCGGGAGAGGACATGGTTAGGGAATAGCCAGTTAGACAAAAAAAAATAGATCAGAAAAAACAAAAAACAAAAAAACCCAGCAGAGGTTCTTCCATATTATAATAGGGAGCTTGGAAAAAAGAACATCAAAATGAATGGGTTAAGAAAGGATTTAAGGTAGAGGAGAGAGAAACGGATGGTGAGTGCTAGTGCATGGCAATCCTGAGCCCTGGCTGTGAAAGTGACCTGGGGCCTCATGCCCTGGCTCTCTCAGCCATTAGAACAGCAGGAGAGACCCAGGTTGAGAGGCTGTTAATCTGGTCGGCATCACTTATGTAAATCATGAAGCTGAGCTCCTCCTAGTCTGGTTTGGGTACAGAGTGACCCAGGGCACAGGGTGTGTGCAGCTGGGACAGTTGCATGACGCACACACAGATGAAATCACCGATCCTTGAAGCATTCAAGCAGCACCTGGTCTTGGATTGCTCAAATCGATGAGCAGACAGTACACAGGTGGGCAGCCCAGAGCAAGTTATTACATTATCAATTCAACAAACATTTCTTAAGTGCTTCCTCTTTGTAGGCCACTATACTACATGACAGAGCATGGGGAGGATGCAAAAACAAAAAATGAAACAGACCTTGTCCTCAAGGACCTTATTTTCTGGAAAGTGAGGAAGGTTGGGTAGTGGGGGTGGGATATAACATATATACGAGTATGTAAATATAAAGTTTATAATAATTTCAAGAGGGAGCAAGTAGTAATAGGGAAGAAGGGGCAGGGAAAGAATCAGAAAATGCTTCCTGTAAGAAATAGCACCTGAACTACTGATTCTATAAGGCAGCCATGAGAAAGGAATGCATCCCACAGATGGGGAAGAATTATGCAAAGACCCAGGGGCAGGAGATCATCTAGCAAGCTGGTTTGACTGGAATGGAGAGTGTGTGCAGAAAAGCAGAATGAAATAACACCAAATGTTTCAGAGTTACGGATCTCACCAGAGACACCAGCTTTACTGAACCAACTCGAACTCTTCAAGCTAGAGGGAAAAAAAAGGGGGAACTATTTAAGTCAATCTCGCCTTGTTTGCTTTTTTTCCCCAATTCCTCAGAGCTACATCATTTAGCCTTGAGAGAATACATTTAACTGAGGACCAACTTGGCACTGACCAAATATTTGAGGAGGAGGGCAATAAACAAAGATCACCAAAAGAAGTCATCATCTTCTTATTTAATCTGATCATCTTGGTCCACAAGAAATCTGAAAAATGGAGCAAACCAAAAGAACAGATGGTAATGCCTTGCAAACTCTCTCTGTCAATACACATTTTTGAGAAACACCAGCTTTTTCCTTAAATTTGAAGAATGCTCGATTTTCTTCTAGGACAGAAATGCTACACTGGTGGCCTCAATTTGTCCCAACAGGCACCCCATAGGGGTTGAAGAGTTCACAAAGAGCCTGGTGGACAGGAAGACTCATGAGCGTCTGTCTTGAAACCCTTATGATCATTCATGTCTGTAGTGAGTGAATTGGATATTTATGGGCCTTTCCAGCTGATAAGAAATCAATGAAATGCTTTATGGACCCTATTGCACTTCCTTATTATTCTTTTGTTTTATCTTCAATTGGGATTATTTTATTTCAACCTATTGGTCCATAGTACAAGCTATCCTGACCTCTGGCTTATAAAGGGCAACATGTTGAGCAACGGTGTACAAAAAAATGTCCTCTTCTAAGAGGGGGAGCTCCCACAAACTCACTATTTAATCATCTCCAACTGCTTACTGGCCTATGTTGCATCCTCTTTCTGAATGGAATCCTCTTCCTGGAATCATTTCATTTTATTGGATGTCAGTGATGTTTTCTGGAAAATATATACCCAGTTGTAAAGGAGAAAGGTTGAAGGGAGTTATTTGCATCATGGTGAGAGCAGGCAGCTTTCTGTGAGCCTCAGATTCCCTTAGAAAACATTGTCCCTATCGTGGTGTCAGCTCAGTATTGAGTGTGAGTAAAGGAGAGAAGGGATTCCAAGCCAAAGGTGGTGAAACTGTAAATGCCTTCTAAAGCCAGATGGAGCAAAGATGGCAGTCAATTGGAATCTAGGAATTGTTTCCCCAAAGGATAGTTTTTAGGATTATAGGTTTAAAGGTGGAATCATTATCAGGAGAAATCTAATTCAACCCCTTCATTTTATAGATGAGGAAACACAGAGAGGGTAAATGATTTGCCAAAGGTCACATAGTTAATACTAGACAAGAGTCAGGGCTTAAACCCAGGTCCTATGATTTTAGTCCAAGCAAAATTTGTAAATGGTCCCATTCAATCAATAAATATTGAGCATCTACTATGAGCCCAGTGCAGTGCTCTGGGGTACAGAGAAATAAAGGTAAGACAGAATCCACGGTCTAAATGAATCATAGAATATGTGATTAGAGGAAGCTAGTTAATATATGTGAAGGGATAAGGACTGGACCTAGGGTGCCTGTGCATAGAGTGCTAGACCTGAAGGCAAGAAGGCTTAGATATTTTGCTTATAATAGTAACAGCACCTACCTCCTGGATTTGTTGTGAGGATCAAATGAGATAATGTTGGTAAATTGCTTTGCAAATCTTAAAGATTAAAAATCTTAAAATTATATAGAATATATCATGCATAAGAAATTATATTATATAGAATAACATATAGTAATTAATATAATAAATATTGTTGTTGTTGTTGATCTTATAGTGTTGCAGTGTTGGAAGGGACCTCAGTAGTCATCTAGTCTAACCTGAAGCAGGTATCTCTTCTGCTACATATCTAGAACATGCCTGGGAGTCCTCTAGTAAAGGAACTGATTATTTACAACCTCCCCAGGCAGCTTATTCTGCTTTTGGAAAGATCTGATTTGTTAGAAAGTTTTTTTCTTAAGTCAAGCTCCTTGCCTCCCTGTAGCTTCTACCCATTGTTCCTAGTTCTGCCATGTGGGCCAAGCAGAGCAGATCTAATACCTGTTCCCTGTCTATCCTTCATGCCTGGAATTTACTTCATCCTCACCTCCAAATCTTAGAATGCCTACTTTTCTTCAAGTACTAGCTTCCTGATCTTCTAGCAAGTCATGTCCCCATCCAAATACTTTGGGTTTTTTTTTTCATATACTTATATGTCTGATGAGGTGCAGGTTTTGAGAGCCCCCTAGAGCTCTCCTTGAATCTTTGAGGTACAGGCCCTGGGAAACCCCTTGAAGTAAATCTTCCCAGGGAAGGCATTTGCCTGAGGTCATGGGCCTTAAGTTGTGGCTCTGCCCAAGTCTTTAGCCCTCCTTTGTTCCAATAGTTTCCCATCCTTGATGCTCCGGTTCCCACCCTTGAACTGGCCTGGCCCACCATTGTCTATGGTCTCCAGATAGCCTCCAGAAACTTCCCACCCTTAATCACTCATTACTGGAGTCCGACCCCATCTCAACCCCTGAAGACCCTCCCTCAACTCATTACTGGAGTCTGACCTCATCTGACTCCTGAAGACCCTCCCCAAACTCCTCCTCCAGACCACATTTAGATTCTTCCCACAACCTTTCTGTATATAAGACCCCATCTTCCCTCTATGTGGTGTGAGAGCGCCATAGAATGCCCTAGCACAGACTTACTCTGTCCTTCTTGCCCAATGCAAGTGTCACACATACTGAGGCTCCTTAAGAGCCTACCCAACATGGCAAACTTTCAATAAACTTTACTTTTCTTTGGCTGAGAAGACTTGAATCAAATGCTTTCGGCAGGACCCGGCGTGTTGGTATTTTGGGGTCTCAGGCAACCCTAACCCTCTTTATGGGAAACCTCTTCATCTCCGGAGAGAATGTAAGCTCCTTGAGGGTAGCACTTTGTTCATTGTACAACCTAAATCCTGTCTTTATCCCTTCACATCTATGAAGTTATTTTAACTTCCCAGTAACCCTGCAAGGTAGCTACTGCAAGTAAACTTATTCTCACCTTATGGATGAGGAAATGGGAGCTCAGAGACGAACCCAGAGTCACACAGCTGATAAGGATCAGAGGCAGGATTCAAACACAGGTTTGTCTGACTCCCAATCTAGTTGCCTAGTTCATGGAATTTAACCTAGAAGCCTGGCAGGTGGCCATTTCTTTTGACCCATTTCCAGCTCTCTCCTTGTGTGCAGGTTCCAGCCTGTCCCCTTTATATCTAACAGAAACCTGAATCATTGTCGCTTATTCTCTGGCTTGCGGATTTCCCACATAAACAATCATGCATTCATGGAAACAGGAAAGAAGAATACTCAGGTCCACCACGTTTCTTGAATGATTCATTCACTTGGAGAATCCTGAAGAACAGTGTCAATTCCAGACATTACTATGCAAATTTTAGTCTCTGAGTTCCCAACTCATGAATGGAAACTAGAGAGTGATTTGGCAAGAATTACTGTGTTTGCAGCACACAGGGCTCCCCCTGCCCCAATTTAATGAGAGTAGTTTGACTATAGATTAGATTCATTAGTCTTTTACCTACATTGTACCCTTTGAATAGATTGATTAATGGAGGCAGATTAACAGGGCAATTAGATGGTGAAGTGGATGGAGTGTGGGACTCAAGAGTCAAGAAAACCTGAGTGCAAATCGTGCCTCTGAAGCTTACTAGCTATGTGCCCATGGGCAAGTCAGTTAACCTTTCTGGGCCTCAGTTTCCCCACAGGTAAGAGGAAGATAATAATAGCACCTACCTCAGTGTTATTGCAGGAATCAAATGAGTCAACATATGGAAAGCATTTTGCAAAACTATGTAAAATATTGGACTGGAAGAGACCTTAAAGATTATTTAATCTAGCCTCCCCATTTTCTAGATGGAGAAACTGAAGCCCAGAGAGGGGAAGGACCTTGCCCAAAGTCATAGGCGTTAGTAACCAACCCCAATCAATCACCCTAATCATGACCACCATTACCTTTTACCGGAACTATTGTCTCTCAATCTCTCCCCACTCCAATCCATCCTCCATGCAAATGCCAAGGTGATTTTTCTAAGGCATAGGGCCTGACTGACTATGCCATACACATCAGGACCCTCTCCCCATTTCAGTGAATTCCTGTGGCTCCCTATTACATCTGGGATCAAATATAAACTTATTTGTTTGGCATTTAAAACCCCTTCCTACCTTTCTTGTCTGCTTACACCTTCCCCTCCTCTATGCAATACATGTTCCAGGAACACCAACCTACTTGTGGTTTCTCAAACTCTTCCCATCTCCATCCCTGCTTTTGTACCAACTGGTCCCCACCCCTGGGAGGCTCGAACTCCTCACCTCCACCTCTCAGTGTTCTTCTATTCCTTCACGACTCAGCTCAAAATCTCAAGTCTGGGTGACCTTCCCTGATTCCTGCTTCCCCAGTGCCTTCTCCTCTCTGATTGCCTTGGCTTCTCTTCACATAACATTTTATGTACGTGTTGTCTCCTGTATTAAAAGGTAAGCCTCTTGAGGGCAGGGGCTCTCTTTTGTCTTCCTTCCCATCCCCATCACTTAGCACAGTGCCTAATAACGTTCCTTAAATTGCCTTGACTTGAATTGATCTTTTCGATACTGTTATGCCACTGAAAAGGTTGTAATGAAAGACACAAGCTCAGAGAAGACAACACTCTTGAGAAGGAATTGGAGGCAATAAACACTGACCAATGAAAAGAGGGGGCTGCACCCGCTCATCTCGAGGGGCTCTTTCTAGCTTTAACATCCTATGTTATTGTGGCCCAAGGTCTCTTCCAGCTCCAGTATCCTGTGGTTCTATGATCCTACAGGAAAAATTTTCAATGACACAGACATACACGCACATCTTGAGGCACTGTTTGTTTGTAAAGCTTTTCTAATTTCTTCCCCATTAAACATTTTTTTTTGGTGATAGATTGTTCAAGTTGGCTTCAGTAAAGACCTAGACAGATAGATACAGAGACAAAGGGAGAGAGAAGAGAAGGAAGGGGAGGAAGAGAGAGCAAGAAAGAGAAAGAGGGAGGAAGAGGGAAAGGGAGAGAGAGAGGAGGAAAGACAGGGAAAGAGAGATAAAGGCGGAGAAGAGGGGAGAAGGGGGGAGAGAGAGAGAGAGAGAGAGAGAGAAAGAGAGAGAGAGAAGAAAGAGGAGGGGGTGGGAGAAGGAGGGAGGGAGGGAAGGAGACAAAGAAAGACAGAGTTGGAGACAGAATTTGTTAAGCATTTACTCATTATGTGCCAGACACTGTGATAAGTGCTTGGGGATACAGAGAAACATAGAAACAAACAACTGCATGGTTTGGAGCTGGCCAGGAAGTCACAGTGGCGGCCTGGTTCCAGGCAAGAAAAGATGAAAGTAAACCTATCAGACCCAGACACCTGAGGGTCCAAGTCCAAGGTTCCAGTGAGAGAGGATGAGGAAGGAGACTGGAATGAAGGCGTGGAGGTGGCCTAGAGAATAAAGAATGAAGATGTCCCTGCCTCATCGCCTCCTCTTGACCTCTAGGATAGCATAGGACAGGAGGGGCCTCAGAAAGTCTTGGCTATCAGCTTTCTTTTTTCATATCTCTCCTTCCTGTTCCCTGCCACACTGTAAAACACCAGACAAATGGTGTCACTGTTCTCTCTGGAGTTGGAGTTGATAACTGTGTCCTCCAACAGAGACAGAGGGCTGATTTAATATGGGAACCAAGTACCACACACACCGGCTCCATTCCCAGGGACCCAAAAGCTCAAAGCCAACAAATGCAACAGCCCTGAGCTGAAGGCTTTGGCCCGCTGTCTATGGGGGCAGGGACAGAAGCTAAGGGGTTGGGGGTGGGGATCTGCTAGTATTTTTTATTTAAAGGAGCTAGGAAAAGGTGGGGTGAAAGAGAAGAAAAAAAGAGGGGGAAAAGCAGGGGAGATCAGACTTTTTGTACATGCAGTTACAGAATTACTCCCTGACTTGTTCTCCCTGCTGACAGCATCAATCAATAGAGTAGAGTCTGCCCACTAAATAAAGATACTGGCTTTGTGTAAAATTGGACCAGACGAACAGACAGCATATTGTAAGGGCACTGCCACCTCGGAGGAAGAGAGTGAGACGTCTGGAGAGAGAGAGAGTTCTTGGCCCCAGTCATTGTGTTGTCTGCATTATAGCAAGCAGAGGGGCAACAGGAAACCAGGCTGGCCCAGGCTTAATCCCAGCCCCCAGGGTCTGAATTCCTTAGAACACCCGGACTGAGCCCCACAGTCCTTGGCTTCTGGAGCCAGGCAAGTGGGCTGAGATAGAAAGGGTGCTTATTATATTGGATCTAGCAAATGTTTGCCTAACAAAGTGCTGGGTGGGCGTTGTAGGTGAAGTGAGGTTTTGAGGCTTGTAAAGCCCACGGAGGGCAAAAGATGTGGATTTAAGTTGAGCTCCTGGAGGGCATGGAAATTTTTTGCAAAGTTTGCTCCCAAACTTCCAACCCATTTTTTCTTTAAAAATGTTTTATCAATACTTTTTTGTGCTTTTAAAAAAATTTACAACATTTCCCAATAACCAGCCCAAAGCCAAACCCTCCTTTGTAACAAAGAAGGAGAATTAAGCAAACCAAATTGTCACAATGACCGTGCCTAACCACATAAGCCCCATTCTGAGTCTATGGTCTACCATCTCTGCCAAGAAGAGGAATGTGTCTTTCATCACCCGTCCTCTGGAGTCAAACTTGATGACCACCTTGATCTGTATTGGGGTGTCATTTAATATTTTCCTTTATACTGTTGGGGTGATTTCCTGTCTTATTCCCTTGATTCTGTTTGCTTCATTCTTCATTGGTTCATAAAAATCTTACCATTTTTCCCCAAATGGCTCATATTCGTCATTTTTATGGCATAATCATATTCCATTACATCCGTATATCACAGTATGATAAACCATTCCCCAAGAGATGGCTCCCCATTGTTTGAAAATGAACTGTTTCAGATAAGATACCCTATTTCTGTTTTTCTTTGGCTATTAGAATATTCGTGTTTGTTGATGTTCATTAAAAAATCATGTCTGACCATTCCCCTAAAAAGGGTGGGAAAGGGGACTGGCTATGAAAATCTGGGTGGTAAACAGCTCTACTGCTTGAATCTTACACTGACCCAGGCAGACCCTACAGAGATGGTAATTAAATTCATAAAAGTCAATGGATTCGGAGTTAGCAGAGATCTTGGAGATAATCCAGTCTAACTCTCTTTAAAAAGAAAAATTTACAGAAGAAGAAATGGACATGGAGAGAAGTGACCAAGCCTTGAGCCTAGGTAATTTGTTTCAGGATCCATGCTCTTTACATTCCATTGTGGATAAAATCTGTCTGCTGAGAGGTTTAGAGAACCATCTTCTCCCTAGAAAAAGTAACCTTAGAATCAAAGAAAGGGAGCAATAGGGTTGTGAGAATAAATCCTTAGTGGGCATTTTATTTAACAATTTGAATAAGTCAGCTAATTGTATCTTCAAGGAGACCTCCTGCTATATTGAAGACCTCCAGTCCCAAGATGTTCTGATGCTCTGATGAGATTAACTATAGAGAAACATCTCCATCAATCAACATTTATTAATTGTCAGTTGGGACAGCTAGGTGAATAGAGAGTACTGGGCTTGGAATCAGGAAGATTCATCTCCACAAGTTCAAAACACTTACTAGCTTTGTGACCCTGAGCAAGTTACTTAACCCTGTTTGCCTCAGTTCCTCATCTGTAAAATGAGTTGGAAAAGGAAATGGCAAACCACTCCAGTATCTTTGCCAAGAAAAACCCCACATAGGGTCAAGGAGAGTCTGAAATGACTGAAAAATAAGAATAACAAAAAGTACCAGCCACTGTGCTAAGCCCTGGAGATATAAGAAGAGGCAAAAAGACAGTCCCTGCACTCAAGGAGTTTGCAATCTGTGGGAGAGACAATGTGCAAACAGATGCATACAGAGTGAGATATATACAAGATAAGTAGGAAATAATTAAAGGAGGCAAAGCACTGGTATCTCTAGGGGTTAATGAAGCATTCCTATAGAGTGTGGGATTTTAGCTGGGACCAGAAGCCAGGAAAGTCAATAGTCAGGGCACAGGAGGGAGAGGGCTCTAGTTATGGAAAGCAACCAGAGAAAATGCCCAGAGCTGAGAGATGGAGTGCCTTGTTTGGGAAATAGCTAAGAGGCCGGTGTCACGGTATCAAAGAGTATGTGGTAGGGAGGGAAGTGTAAGAAGACTGAGGGAGGACTTAGGCTATGAAGGGCTTTGCCAAACAGAGCATTTTGTATTTGTTCCTGACAGCAATAGGAGTTTATTGAGTTGGGGTGGGGTTGGGGAATGGGGAAGGGTGACATAACTGGACCCGAGTTTTAGGAAAAATCACTTTAATGACTGGATGGAGAATGTATTGGAGTGGGGAGAGACCTGAGGCAGGCATTCCTGCTCGCAGGCTACTGCAGTCATCAAGGTGTGAGGTAATGAAGGTCTGCGTTAGAGTAGTAGCAGTGTCAGAGAAAAGAAGGAGGTCTATTTGAGAAATATTGCAAAGGTGAAATCAACAGGTCTTAGCAACAACTTGGATATAGAGGGTGAGAGACAGTGAGGAATCCAGGCTGACTCCTAGATTGTGAGCCTGAGGAACTGGGAGAATGGTGTTGCCCTCTACAGTAATAGGGAAGGTAGAGAGGAGGTGACGGGAGGTTAGGGAAAAAGATCATGAGTTCTATTTTGGACACCTATTTTTGATCTTAAGATGTCTACTGGACATCTAGTTCAATGTCTGAAAAGCAATTGGATATGTGAGGTGGAAGATCAGCAGAGAGACTGGGGAGGAAAAGTAGATTTGAGAATCGTTAGCATGGAGATGGTAACTAAATTCATGGGAACTTATGAGTTCACCAAATGAAGTAATATAGAAGGAGAAGAGAAGAGGACACAGGATAGAACCCTGAGGGATATCTCTGGTTAGAGGGTGTGATCTGGGTGAGGATCCAGGAAAGGAGACTGGGGAGAGATCAGACAGGTAGGAGGAAATCCAGGAGGGAATGGTGTCCTGAAAATGCATAGAAGAGAGTATCAAAGAGGAGAGAGTAAGTGATCAACAGTGTCTAAGGCTGCAGACAGGTCAAAGAGAATGAGTGTCGAGAAAAGGCCATTGAATTTGGCAACTACACTGTCATTAGTGACTTTTGAGAGAGTAGTTTCAGTGGAATGATAATGTGGGGAGCCAGATTGTAAGGGGTTAAGAAGAAAAGGAAAGAAAAGAAAGTGGAGGCATCTGTTGTAGCCAGCCTTTTCAAGGAGTTTGGCTGTGAAGGGCTGAATAGATCTCGGATGATAGCAGGGATGGAGGGATCAAGTGAGGGTTTTTTCAGGATGGGGGAGACATGGACAAGTTTCTAGGTTCTAGGTTTCTAGGAAATGAACCAATAGATAGCGAGAGATTGAAAATAAGTGAAAGAATGGGGATAACAGAGGTGGGCAATCTGTTGGAGAAGATGAGATGGAATGGGATCACTCAAACAAATGGAGGAGTTAGCATCAGTAAGGGGTAGGATCACTTCATCATGTGAAATAGGGTTGAGAGAGGAAAAAGTGACAGAAGGTACTTGAGTGATAGGAGATCAGGAAGAGCAGGGAAAAGGGAGCTCACAGCAAAGGGTCTCACTTTTTTCTGGAAAATATGAAACAGAGTGCTCAGCTGAGTGTGGGGAAGAGGAGGCATGGGATGTTTGAGGAGGGATGAAAAGGTTTAGGACTGCTGTGGAGAGTGGGATAGTGAGATGATTAGGGAGGTATGGTAGAATTGCCTAACAGCAGTGAGAGCCCAGTTGAGTTTGTAGTGTAGTCAGTCAGATGGTTGTGTGACTTTCTCCACCTTTATTCAGTATCGTGTGTGTAGGTGAG
This sequence comes from Pseudochirops cupreus, assembly GCA_028627135.1. NCBI lineage: Eukaryota > Metazoa > Chordata > Mammalia > Diprotodontia > Pseudocheiridae > Pseudochirops > Pseudochirops cupreus. The sequence goes on along the minus strand of CM053581.1, from coordinate 202,894,752 downwards.
AAGTGGGTGGTGGGAGCCTCTGAGGCTGAAGCTTAGCTCAGCATAATTGGCAAAATGATAAAGGGATGCAAGAAAAAATAATGTTTTGCAACTTTTAAGCCAAAAGGTTAGTAAGGTACAATACCAAGCTTAAGACATTCTCTCCCCAACTGACCTGATATCCCATCCCTGTCACTCAACCTCTCAAATAAGGAAAGCGGTTAGGTTCCTTTTGCTGTTTCAGGGATGTCCTGTGGCTATGTAAAGCACTATACACATGCATGTATGTGTATATATGGATATATATATATATATATATATATATATATATATATATATAAACATATATGCACATGTATCTCTTTTGGATACAGTTGCTGGCAAGCAACTCTTTTGAAGTTGCTGGCAAGGCTCATCAGCTGACACTAATTAAACTTTTTATCTTCTCGTCTGGCCTCTTGATTTATTCACCTCCAGTCAAATGGACTCCAGTGGGAGGAATTACTTGCTCTCCATGAGGATTCTGGGACCTCCAGGTTGAGGAATTCCCCAATGCCACCGTGCTGCCATCTCTAATCCGACTCTTCCTCTTTACAGATAAAGAAACTGAGGCCAAAAGAAGGGGGAAATGGCTTGTCCAAGGTCATGTAACTAGTAGCAGAGCTGAGGTTACAACCTCAGTCCACTGACTCCAGATCCACTGGGCCCTCTTTCTACTCGACACTGTATCCTCCTGTCTTCACTCATCACACTGCTTTCATTTTACCAGTTTCCTGAATTATGGAGAGCTTCATCTTGGGTTCCCTGTCATCCTCTCAGAGACCTTGGGGACTGCGCTGAGTTCAGGTCATTATATGTGCTCAGTCTAGCAGGGAGGGCCTCAGGGGACCAGACATCTAGAGGGGAGAAGGGTTCAGAAGAGCCAGCCACTGAGCTGCTGTCCCTACTGAGGGTTCCTGGAACATATGCCAACAATCCTGACATGGCCCTCTGCCCAAAGTTTTGAGGGCATTGGTGCCCTTCAGGCTAGGGAACTATCATGTCCCTTCATCTGCCACCATAATTGGCATCAGATCCCCTGCTTGACTATAGTTTGTTAAGGATAGGAACCAGAAATTACTTTTCTTTATAACTTCCCCAGAATGGATCCCAAGACCCAGCACGAGCACAGTAGAGACAGGTAGTGTTAAAAAAAAAAAAAAGACAGTCCCAAAAATCTTAGCTCAGTTTTAAGCTTTAAGAGCTTCATACCCCAGTATGATAGGAAGAGTCAGGAAACCTGGATCTTATCAACCAGTCAAGGAGACAGAGACAGACAAAGAGATAGAGACCAAAGTGAATGATTTTTTTGAACCCAGACCTATAATTTCCCTGGTGTGTGGTACTCCCTCTAGGAATGACAATCAATACTTGTTATCAACCAACCAATAAACATCAGGTAAGTGTCTACCATGTCACAGGCACCATGCTAAGTCCTGGGGATAGAGACAGAGGCAATAGACACTCTCTGCCTTGGAGGAGCTTACAATCCAATTGGGGGTGACGGTGAGACAATATATAAACAAATAGGTACAAAGCAAGTTACATACAGGATAAATGGGAAATAATTGGCAGAGGGAAGGAGATGGTATTAAAAGGTGTTGGAGAAGTCGGGGAGGTCAGGAATCGGAGCAGAAGAGGGAGAACATTCCAGGCATGGGGGACGGCCAGAGAAAAGGCCCAGAGCTGAGGTGGAGTGTCTTAGCCAGTGTCACTGGCCTTACTAGCTGTATCGCTATTCTCTCTCTAAGCCTCACTTTTTTCACCTGTAAAATGGGTATAATACTATCTTCCTTGTCTACGCCACCTAGCTGTTTTGGAGAAAACAGTTTGTAAACCTTAAAGTACAGTATAAATATGAGGGTTTGTCGTTTTTTTTTTAATCACTAATAACAAAAAAGAACTATATTTGGGAGGCAGAAGAACTTGACTCAAATTCCAATTCTGCCATTTACAATTCGTGAAACTTTGGGACAAGTCACTTAACTTGTCTGGACCTCAAGTCGCCTCATATATAGAATGATGAGGGTTTATATATATGTATATGTATGTGTGTGTATGTATATAGGTGTATACATACATATACACACACACAAATATGAATGTTATATAACTGTATAAAAATGTAAATATGTATACATATACACATACATGTACATATGTACATAACACACACTTCAGAGGGCCCTTCTAGCTCTAAAGCTAAGTGAAATATTGTTAGTTAATGTTTATTGCACAAAAGGCATTACCAGCTGTGTGGTTGTAAGACACCTCTGTGAACCTCATCCCTCGTTTGCTTGTTGGGAATGATAGTACTTCTACTCCCTCCTTCAGTGGAGGTATTGCCAAGAAAGTGCTTTGTAAACCTCAAGACATTGGGAAATGTGAGCTAGTGTTATATAACTCATTCACGTTTGCCTGGTCCTGCTCTGAACACAGTACAAATTGGGGCAAAAGGGAGAAATCCCTGCCATGAAGGGATTTATAATCTGGCTTCTCGTCGCCAGAGGCAACACAGTTAGGATCTCCTGTGTGTGACAGATCCATCCTTCTGGCTCCCAAACTAAGGTCTTTGACCTTCATTCTTTTCTTCTCTCTGGTCTGGGGTGGATGAAGGATAAATGGAGGCTCAAAGTGAGAGCTGGACTTCCATGAGCAACCAGTCACTATTTAGTGTGCAATTTTGTGACACAAATTACAAAAGCCAGTGCAGAAA
>CM053581.1:202746803-202891918 GCA_028627135.1 Pseudochirops cupreus | reverse complement strand
GAGGGGGAATAAGGAGGCAATGATAGTAAATATTTAACAAAAAGCTCTCAGAAAAAATGTAGACAGGACAAATTTTTCAGCTTAATCTGCATTATTAACATTTTCTTCATCACTTGATTAAGTCTAGACAATCAACAAAACAACAAATTAAGCTCTGATTTGTAACAGACTTCCAAAGTATAAATGCCACGTTGAAAATTTGACAATCAGTTCTCAAGCACCAGGGAGAAATGGTTCAAGCACACATACCCCTGCATAGATTTCAATTCCATTCAGTAAACATTTATTTTATTAAGTGACCACTGTTTGAAGATTCTTGTGCTAGGCTCTGGGAAAAAAAAGGGAAGTTTAGAAAACACCCAGTCCTCACCTTTATGGAACTTACGATCTGATAAAGAGGCGTGACTCATACACAGATGTCTATGATCCAAAATAATATGATCCCATAAATTGTGAGAGCTGCCTAGACTTCAGATAAGAACTAGTTCAAACTTTCGCTTTATAGATGAGCATACAAGCCCAGAGAGGTGACCTACCCAAGGTCATATGGTTAGAAAGTACATGGGTATATTATATATAGAATATGGGCCAAGTGTGCTGGCAGAGAGTGAGAGGCAGAAAAAAAGAGAGACAGAGACAGAAAGAAAGAGAAAGTGAGAGGAATTTGGATAGTCAAGGGCACAGTGGGACCAGGGACCAAGGACCAGATATATTCTGTGTACTAATACTACAGCCCTGGATTGCTCTCAAAATTGCTCCAGGCTGTGCTCCTGAATCTCCAGGTCTTAATATCCAGTGTTCCAGAAGCTTCTTAACTCTGGAAACTCACTCCACCCCTGGACTTCACACATTGGAAGTATCATTCATCCCTTCAGACTCTCCCTCTGATTAGCTGCTTTCTCCCAGAAACTCCATTTTAAGGAAGCCTTGGCCAGTCATGTCTTTATTCATCTCTAGATTATACCTCTGACTCTCCCAGACTCTTTCCATGGTGGCCCCACCTGGGTACCTTCACCTCTTCATCTCTCTCCCCACTCTGATTTTCAGCTCCCTCTCCTGTGCTGTCTTCCCCCATTAGAACTCTAAGAACAGGGACTGTTTCTTTCTGCTTGTATTTCTTAGTACATGGTAGATGGCTGTTCACCTGAAATGAGGAAGAAGTCATTTAATACCACAACTTCTTTGACTCTGACCAGGGATCATATTTAGATTGGTTGACTCATGTGTTAGTACTTGCTATAAAGCCATCTCTTGGAGTGACATTCAGGGGACTTTGAGTCAGCAGACTCATGTCCAAATCTTAGCTCTGACACTAACTAGTTATGTGACCATGGGCAAGTCACTTCCCTCTAGCTTTTGTCTTTCTCATTTGTGAAATGCCAATAAAATATATACTATCTGCCTCCCAGAACTATTGTAGGAAAAAAAACGCTTTGTAAACCTTAAAGCATTTTATGTATGTGGGAGTTTTTATTTTTGCTTCCTTCTTAACACTTTTAAACTGAAATACTTTTTTATCTCAGCTAACCTGAAAGAGTACTACCAATTAAACACAGGTCACTTAGTCCAGCCTTTGGCTTTGTGACATGACTGTGCCCCAGAGCCACCTAAGACTGATGGCTGCTTAAATGGAATAAACAGGAATTTGATAATGAACTGTGGCTTCCTCTCTCCCCCATCTCTCATTGTGTGTGCCTAGGATGAGGGGAATTAGCATTGACTGAGAGTCAGGACATCCAAGTCTCTGAGTCTGAACTTTACAATCTAATTGACCTTGGGCAGATAATCAGGAAACATTTGTTAAGTATCTGCTGCTGGCAGCCCCCAGTGCCAGATGCCAGGGGGTGTGCTAGCTTATCTAAGACATGGTCTTCCCTCTCTTGGGTTTACAGACTGGGAAGACACCAACATAGACAGCTGTAACACACAATATTATGCTGACTGACCAGTCAGGAGTTCTAGTATTATCCCCATGATTACAAGGTGATTTGGCTAGAATCACTTCCAAGGACTGAACTAGTGTTTATTTTATCACCTGGTCCTCCAACAGTCAATGTAGGCAGAGCCAATTAACATTCTCTGATTTACAGGAAACCAACAAGATCTGAGATCTGCTCGCTCAAATTTCTAAAACACGTCATCTAACCCGTGCTCACAACATCACTTATTCATTCACATACTTGTCGCGTCAGCCCTGGAAAAATGTAATCTTGAAGGGATGATGCTTCATTTGTTTTAATTTTGGTATTTTGTAAAATTATTGAACTGAATAACTCACCCGTCGTCAAAGGGCCTTAAGTAGCAAAAAGAGCCAGGATTGAATTCTGCTCTTCTGACAAGTCAAACATCCTTTTTCCTTTGAACTCAGCTGAACCTGCACCTACTCTGCCACCATTCTTCAATCACAAGGGTTTGTGAGTGTGATTTCTGCCCAAAAGAAGCTGCAAAATGAGCTCCAGAGACCTGAGAAGCCTGACTCATTGAACCCTCAGTGCTGTATGTGGGGCAGTTTCTTGCAGTCAGACCATTGTGAGTCCTACTGGGTGGACCAGAGGGCCCCTGAGCCTGTGACCCGGAGAGAACAGGGAACTGACTCAGCCTAGAGTCAACAAGGCCTTATTACAGCCAATAGTATCCTAGGCACTGAGGACAGCAAGACAAAAACCATTACAGTTCCTGTCACTGGAGGGTTTACATCCCAAGGAAGGAGGATATATATGCCAATTAAGAAAATACCAAGTACATATGTAGTAATCCCAAAGAAAAAGCACAAAGGAAGGCATCTTGTAGAAGTGGACCCTGACCTACTGATCCTAAGAGGGGCAAGGGAAAAAGACAGCAAGCCAGCTTCCCCACAGAGGAGTGTGATCCCATCTCCAAAGACCCGGGAGCTGACCCAAGACCACTTTCTCCTTGAAGAAACATTTATTAGGAAAAACTTACCACCTTCTACTTTTGGATAATTTCAGGTAATAGGCAGTTTTTCTTCATATCAAGTGGAAATTTCCCTCTCCTTAATTTCCACCCGTTGGTCCTACTTCTAGTCTCTGGGATCAACTTAAACAAATCTCTTCCACATTTTTTATATAAGTTAAATGGGTTGGAAATGGACAAGATTCGCATAAGTGAAAATCCATAGTGAAATATATTTATTTGTAGCTTTTGGGTTTGTCTGAAATGACATCATTTGGTAGTATGGAGTTGAAGTTCAGTAAAAAAAATTGTGCTTCTCACACTTACGTCCAACTTTGCATTATAGTTAGATATGCAGTGCTCAGTTGCAAGCTCCTTGAAAGCAATGACAGCAGTCTCTTCACATGTTTATGAGGCACAATCCTCAGGCAGGTAAATGAGCATGTGTTTAAAGCATTCATTTAGTGTTTTCCCCACAAGAAAACTTTACATTCTGACACGTTTTTAAAAAACATTTTCTTAGATTTTCTGACATGTTACTTTTGGTTTTTAAGGTCACTATTAACTTGGAATTTATATGTCTTGACAGGGTTAACATTGGTTGACAGTTTGAGTGGCCCCCAAAGCTGCGTGGACTCAAAATCATTCACAGGCTGGGATTTTGGTGGACACCAGACTGTATTTTAAAATTTTAATCATTTCAATGTTCAGAAACTCTCTCTTTAGTACTAGGATATAATTCTAAATTTGGTTGCTTGTATCCCATTGGCTCACAATATAAGAGTGATTGTGACTTGGCCCATTGGCTTTGACAATGAGTGGAGTGGACAACATGTTTTGGCAATATTTTACGTCCTGGGTGTTGCAGTATCAGAATCACTGGGGGCCACCTCCAATCGTCCTGATCAATGTCTCACCACTGGACTCTAACGGCTCTGGAGGAGAGAGTTAAGACTGCTGCCCTTGCACAGCCCTGCCTCACTTAAATCCAATTCACTTGCAAGTCATGACATCACCTTCCTGATATCATGGTCCTCTTCAAGAACAAAGGAACAATATTATGCCTCACGAATACATGATAAGATTTCAAAACAAAGTGTTTTATAAGGTCCAAGGAGGGGAAAGCTCATCACCCAACCGAAAGGAAGACTTCATGAAGAACACTGTACATCGGAATCAGAGACTGACAGAATTTCAGGGTTCAAAGGGACCTTCGAGATCAGAGATCAACTACAACTGTATCAACAACAACAATCAAGTTTAAAGGTTTGCAAAACACTTTCGGTATGTGAACTCATTTGATCCTCTCAAAAGATAAATGCTATTACTTTTCCCATTTTACAGATAAGGAAACTGAGACTGATAGAGGTTAAGTGACTTGCCTAGGGCCCCACAGCGAGTAAGGATTATTGGTAGGATTTGCATTCAGGTCTTCCTTTCTAAGTCCCACACTCTATTCATTAGAATTATCTGCCTCAGTCCAAGGGTTCTTCATTTGGGGTGAGGATCCTGTGAATTTATTTCTTAAATATTTTGGTATCTATATTTGAATATAATTGGTTTCCCTTGTAACATTATTTATTTTATTTTATGCATTTGAAAGCATTTTTCTGAGCAGCTCCCAGACTGCCAAAGGGGTCTATGAAAAAAAAAAAAGGTCAAGAACACCTGATCCAATCCAAACCCCATTATTTTACAGTGAACTGAGGTCCAAAGACCTGAAGTATATATTAAAGAGGTAGAAATTCAATAGGTGAGGAATGAAAATGCAAGTATAGGAGGCAGGGTGAACAAGAACACAGGGACATAAGAGGTTAGGATTTACCTGTGTATATGTTTTTGTGGGGTGGGGTCATAAAGGAATATAGTTGGAGCAAAGAAAGAGGGAGCAATACGAGACAGAGGCATTGAATGCTGTTAGAGAAGCTTGTACTTTACTAAAGATTTAGAAGCGCAGTAGTAACGTGTCCATATCTGTAGAGAGAGTATCCCAAATGTCTCAGAGCAGTTTTAAGCTAGGAAGGCTATGTGACCTTGGGCAATCTGTCATCAGCCAACATTTATTAGGTGCCCACTGCTGGCTTACCCCAGTGCTAGGTGCATGGTCTTCACTCTCATTGAGTTTACAGATGCTATGAAAGTTTAAAACTACATTAAGACTTTTGAGATACCCTGTATAAGTATGATCATGTTGGTGTGAAGCTTGCATTGGAGTGTGGGGAAGTGACAGTCATCTGTTAAGGAATAGTGGTGGGCAATAATCCAGAGGATTGGTAAGAGTAGTGTCGGTGGGAAATGCTAGGGATTAAAATGTTATGTTGTTGTTGCTGATTAGTCATATCTGACCCTTCATGGCCCGGGTTGGGGTTTTCTTGGGAGAGATACTGTAGTGGTTTGTCATTTTTTTTTCCAGGTCATTGGTTTTACAGGTGAGGAACTGAGGCAGCAAACAGGGTTAAGTGACTTGCCCAAAGTCATACAGTTAGTAAATTTCTGAAGCCACATTTGAACTCGAGTCCTCTTGACTCCAGGACCAGCATTCTATCCATTGTACCATCTAGCTGCCCCCCCAAAATGCCAGGGATGTTTCAAATCAATCTGTTCTCTAGACCTTGAGTTTCCCCTCTTAAAAATGAAAGGTTAGACTTTATGACATCAGAAGCCCTTTCTAGATCTTTAGGGGGAAAAAAAAAATCTGAAGCATGGTTGTACTCCACCATCCATGTGAAAAATTGAGGCTAGAAGGAATGCTTGAATTATTCTTATAACCTCCTCCCATGTGTCCTTCTTCCATTCCACCCTGAGGGACCCATTTAACAAAGAGACTGCAGGTTACTGGGAACAAGTCTTTCCAAGGGCGGGGAGGTGCTGAAAAGCATCCTAAGTGCTCTGGGAGGGCCCTAGGTTCAAGAGCCTGGGAGGAGGCATATTCGGTTCTCAGACTGTCAACAATCCCATTTTTAATGACAAAGGCTCAGATGTACTGTTCTGGAGACAGCTCAGACCTCAGAAAGGAAATCTTTCTGAAGAATAAGGTCTAAGCCAGGGAGGCATAGTATCTCCCATTTCCCTTAAAACCCACCCAGACAGAAATGCAAGAATCTGTGTACACACCACACACACACACACACACACACACACACACACACACACACACACACACACACACACATACGCACACACTGTGGACAAATTTGTACGGAGTCAATGAATGAATGCTCTGTCCTCTACTCACGTACTCCCCTTGAGACTTCCTGGTACCTCTCTCCCTAGGGTGTCATCCAAAAAAAAAAAAAGTTAAATGCAAAACTTGCTAAAAACCCCATAAAAGGACTGTCTCCTCTCCATTCATGAATTATAGATACAAGGGAAATATTTTGCTTAACAATGCCCATCCCTTACCCCTGCAGTGCCTGTCTCCCAAAACAGGTTATTTTGATATTTTCTCGGCAAGGACTATGTACTGGGCCTTGGAGATGGTTTTCAAAGATAACTCCACCTGTCCTAAGATTCCCCAGGAAGCCCATCTGCAACTGTCCAGACTGTGTGAGAGTGTCCAAGTGGGTAGAAGGACTGCAAGAAAGGGCAGCACTCACACCCAAAGCCTAGTGGAGACTGCCTGATCCCCCAAGCACATTATTACTGATGAGGTGGTACAGTGGCTAGGACAGTAGAACCTGGGTTCCAATATTACCCTCAGACATTTGCTAACATTGTGACCGTGAATAAGTCTGAGTCTCAGTTTTCTCATCTGTAAAATGAGTGGGTTGGACTTTAAGCTGCCTTACTGTTCTGAATCTATAATCCTATGAGTCAGGAAAACCTCTCCAAGGAAGGATCAGCTGAAAGGACTTGGGGTGCTAGTCCCAAAACAAAAATTAAAGCTGGGCTGGGAGAAGCCTGTCCAACTTGTAATGTGGGACAATGCAATGATTCTCTCACTTCTGAGGGAAAGGTGACAGGGCTGGCAATTCCTCACAGATGGAAAGGTTGCTTGAGGGTTGGGGGGAGTACACTGCAACCAGAACCAGTTTGCCCAAGCCCGGACTTCACCAGCTCAGCTAACCAGAGAGTGGGTGGGGATCTTGACTGCAAAAGTCAGACAGATTCAAAGCAAACCTTTGCTAGAGGTGTTTTGTTTTGTTTTAAGGATTATCCAATGGATTTATAAACCCTGTATGCAACAACTCTTCAATCTGATGAAACTCTATTGAGTGTCTAGTATGGTAAAAATGCAAAAATTGAAGGTTGTGGAGTCAGGGACCTGGCTATCTATAAGACCTTGGGTAAATCATTTTACTTTCTGGAGATTCATTTTCCTTATCTATAAAAATGAGTGGGTTAGATTCATCCATTAAGGTCCCTTCAAGCTCTACATCGATGGTCTTTGGACAAATCATTCAACTTCCTAGCACCTGTATTTCCTCTTCTATTTAATGAGAAAGTTGGCTTGACAGCCTCTGAGGACCCTTCTGGTTCTGGGTCTACATTCCCATGATGTCACGTTGGGCACCATGAAGTTTACAAGCAAATATGAAGTATATCCCCTCTCCTCAGGAAGTTGACAGTTTAATGGGCATCTACTCATATACGTTAAATAACTATTTGACACTAGGAATCTGTATAGAATTAGAAGCAAATGTAGGAATGTAGAAGTCATCTCATGCTAGAGGGGATCATACAATGTAATCTTGAGGGATAGGAGAGATGGCATGGAGTAGTGAGTATAGATCTTTAGTACTCTTTCCTCTATACGCAAGTCACTTTGGGCAAGTCACCTCCCTATGATGAGTCTCCATTCCCTACTCTGTAAAATGAGGAGAGGGGCTAGACCAGCAGTTTCAACCTGTGGATTATGTTCAATTTGTAACAATGAAAATACATCCTGCATATCAGATAGATTCATAACAGTAGCAAAATAACAGTTATGAAGTAGCAACGAAAATAATTTTATGGTTGGAGGTCACCACAACATGAGGAACCGCATTAAAGGTCACAGCATTAGGAAGGTTGAGAACTACTGGGCTAGACAATTTCCAAGGTCTCTATGATCTCTTTACAAAAACAATATTTATTAAGTGCCTGCTGTATGCAGGGCATATACTGGATAAGTTGGGAAGACCTCCCAGAAAAGGTGGGCCTCATTATTCATTACTTCCTCTCCCTATTCTCTGTGAGCCAGCCAGACTGGCCTTCCTTCTCTGTTCCTCATGCGCTACCTTCCATTTCCCCATCTCCAGGTTTTTGCACTGGTTGTCCCCCACTCCTGGAATGCACTCCCTATTCACCTCCATCTCACAGAATCCCTCTTTTCTTTCAAGACACAGATCAAGAAGCACTTTCCAAGTGAAGCCTTTTCTGCCTGCTCAGTTCCTTGGACCCTCCCTTGCTCTCTCTCAAACTGCCTTGAATTTAAATGCTTTGTACTTTTTTCTCTTTAAATTTATTCTGTATATGTGGAGGTAAGCTCCTTGGGAGTAGGGATTGTTTCACTTATCCTATTTATGTCACTAACACAGTGCTTGGGACCTAGCAGGTGCTTAATGCATGCTTGTAGATTGGTAGATTGGCTAGAACCAGGCCTTGAAAGATAGGCAGTGTAGCAGAGGCAGAAGTCTCGGACCTAGCTTGCTAAATGAAACCTGAGCTTAGACTCCAGCTCAGACATTCCTTGGCCTTCTAGTCATAGGTAAGTCACTCAATCTTTTGGGGCCCAGTTTCTTTGCCTGTAAAATCAGGACAATAATCCCTCACAGGGTTGTTATGAGGAAGGTGCTCTAAACATGCATTATTAATCCACCTGATTTATGTGTTATCTATAGATACAGAACAATAATACATCCTGTATAAAGGTAAATGATTATTATCGCTAGAATTTGGCTTTGCATAGTTCAAATCCTGTGCCCTCTGGCATAATTTCCATCTTAACTGAACTCTGAGGTATCTTTGGTCTCATTCACATTTCAAACTTTATCAGGGAAGTGGCAAAGCAAATGTCTTTGAGGCTGAGTTTGATGCAAAGATGAAAGGGAGCTTGACACTCTCTACCTCCTGAGGATGCCACAAACCAAAATGTCTCACTATCCCCCCCAGTTGGCCATAGACTTATAGAGATGCTGCTGTTTATGGTCTTAAGGGAGAAGAGACCTTTGCCCAAAAGAGATGAGGACAAGGTCTTCTGAAAGCCATATGCCTCTGAAAGCAAAAGTCATTTTTGCCATATAAAGGCTTAATAGGAAACAACAGAAGTCACAAAGGCACAAAAGTCACAGCCCATCTTTAGGGCCACTGAGGTTAATGTGTGATTCTATAAATAGTTGACTCTGAAGGCGCCTTCACTGTATTGTGTACACAGGCAGTCCCTGAAAACTAAGTCTTTGCCAAATGGGGACTGGCCTCAACAGACAGAAAGATCAAATAATTACACGTATTGTAGACGGGATTCTCATCTAGGTGTGAGTTGGACTGGACGACCCCTTAGACCAAACTAACTCCAAACCCTCAGATTGTGTGTGTGAGTATATGTGTCTGTGCATGAGGGAGAAACAGAGACAAAGAGGGAGACACAGAGAGACAGAAAAACAAAACGCAGCTACAGAGAGATCAACAAAGACACAGTGACAAGAGACAGAGAAAGACACAGAAACAGAAAGGTAAAACAGATCAACATTGAGATAGTGACAAAAAACATACACACACAGATTGAGAGAAAAACAGAGAGAGAGAAAGAGAGAAATAAACAAAGAGAGAAACAGAAACAAAGAGAGCTAGAGAGGAGAGAGGTGCAGAGACACAGGGTGAGGGAAAGGAGGGAGAAAAGCAAGAAAAATAAAGATAGGCAAGGAGACAGAGAAACAGAGAGAGTGAAAGAGAAAGGGGAAGGGAGGAGAGAAACAGAGAGAGGAGAGAGGGTGGGGCAATAGACAGAGAAAGAGAGCAAAAGACCAGGAAGAGCAGCATAGTGGAAAGAGAATGAAATATGGAGTTATAAGGCCTGGGGTAAGGACGGGTTCTACCACCTGTTAGCTGTGTAACCACTTATCCTCTCTGGTTCTCAGTTTACTAATCTCTAAAATCAAGGAGCTGGACCATAAGAACTCTTATGATTCCTTCTAACTCTGACATTTGATACTATGAAGAGGTAGATCCTACAGATTTTAGAATCTCTGTTATGGGAAGCCATGAGTCATGCAATGGAAGAGGGGAAAGCATCTTCTCTTGTCTCTAACCAGCAGCCCTGATGTTTACCACATTGCCCTATACTGTGGGAAAGGTTGAGGTATTCACCCTCCTGGCCACAGGTTCACAAGCACAGTGAGCTAGGTATCCCCTGGTGACTGTGTCTGAAGCTACTCAGAGGAGGGGGAGCCAGGGCAGAAGAGTGAGGCAAGGAGCACTTTCCACTGCTGTCTTTCTTTCATCATTGTACCAGCGATGGGTAAGTGCAGGGGGAAGCTTCAGGTAATAATAATAAAGGGCAAAGGCTTTCTCACAAAAGCCCTATGAGGGATGTCGCTCATCTACTCTTATCACCATTTTACCAACTCAGAACCTGAAGGTTAGATCACACAGGCAGTGAAAGACCTAGCATTTAGACCCTGGTCTGCTGATGCAAACCAGTTGATTCCATGTATTGAGAACATTTCTAAGCTATTCCTGCTTAGCCATTGACCCATCATGTAAGTCTTATTGATTTATTTGCATAAACTTGCAATACTTCTCAACAGAACCATCTTGTACTCTGAGTGACTGGTCTCCTTTTAGCTCAGTCTTACCCCCAGCAGATGCCTGGGTTGTTTTAAGCTGCTAAGCTGGGGAGTGGGGGTGCTGGCTGCTAATGGGGAGCTGTCAGACACCTCTCCCCAGAGGCCCACTCGAAAATGAGTCCTACCTCTCAAGAGGCACCACAGCTTGTAGAAATGCTAAACAAATGCATTTATTTTTAATTCTTCTTGAATCTCTCCCAGTATTCTCATACCCATAACTACTAGAACTTTTTCTGGCCAACATGGGGCAGAGGACTATCATGGTCCCTGACCAGGCTCCCTTTTGTCAAGTTATTAGAAAAAGTATTCCATGTGGGATTCAAATCTCACTTCAGTCACTTATTGGCTGTGTCCTAGGGCATATTGTTTCAGATCTCCATATCTGTTTCCTCACTTAAAAACCAAACCAAACCTAATAATGATAGCTAACATTTAAAATATGAAAATACTTAATAAAAAAACAAAATATCTAATAATGATAGCTGGTATTTATATACAGATAGTGTGGAATAGTATATAGAGAGCCAGTCTCAAAGTCAGGGAGATCTAGGTTCAAGACCTTCCTCTAACTCATGTGACTCCTAGCAAGTCATTTAACCTCTTCCCATTCAAGATAACTCTTTAAAACTACAAGTTGCAGAGAAAGTTCTAACTTGTTATTAGAAGAGAGAGTTTCCTCAGTTGGGAGTTCCCCATACTAATCACAAGTCCAGTCCCTATTTATAATGCACGTACCCTCATTGGAGCCTCACAGCAAGTCTATGAGGTAGATACTATTATCATTCCCAGTTAAAAAAAAAATCAGGCATGTAATTTTATCAGTATAGGCAATTCCTAGTGAGAAAGTACCCTCTACTAATCAAGATGTAGCACTTGTCATGATAAGTGTACATAGTTTTAGAAAGTTGCCTGAATTCCTGGAGATTAAGGGACTTGTCCAGGGTCATACCACCAGTACATGCCTCTCAGGTAGGACTTCAACGCAGGTCTTCCTGACTCCTAGGATAGCTTTCTGTCTACTTCTACCTACTCTGCCTCTGTCCTCCATCCCCATTTTATGGATGTCGATCAGGATTTGCCCAGTGTCACATAGCCAGTGAGTATCCAAGGTGTCATTCAAACCCAGGTCCCCCCGACTCCCAAGCTCAGCACTTTCTTTATCATACTATACCTCCAAAATGAAAAGGGTTGAAAACCACACTCTCCTCCAGCTCCAATATTCTGGGGATTTTGTGATCTGCACATGTGTTCATGGTATTAAAACATCTGAAATAAAATCAAAGGAATGCAAATGGAATCCCAGCATTGTCAAAGGCACGTTTCTCAAATGCTTCTGTAGGCAGCATGCTGTAGAGAACCCTTATTCTAAGTCAAGCAGCCAAGACACCTGCATTTTCCACTCAGCTTTGCCATCAACTAACTCACTGTAGACCTGCCTCTTGGGTCTGAATCTTTGTTCAAAGATCTCTTCCATCCCTTCCTACTTTGCCCTTCTGTTTTAAGAGCTTTTTTAGTTAGGCTTGCCTTAAGAATTTTTTATTTGCAGCAGATGAACTCTCCTACCAGTCCTTTATGCTTGAAATTTAGAGAGCAAGGGGAGAGCCAGGGAGGAAGAAGAGTATCAAGGGAAAAGGAGGGAAAAGACAATTTATATCCAGAAAGCCAGGAAAATATCTCAGGGTCATGGAGATTCTTGGGAATAACTTAAATCAAAGAGAATTGCCCTCTTTATCATACTGATATATTTCAGTGCTTCAGGAACTTGTGATGCTTTCTCTGAGAGAATACTACCTCCTCCTTCCCCTGCTACCGATTCTAAGCCCTCTATGACTTCAGTGATGGCCTTTGAGAAGAGGTTGAAAAAACACATCAACCTGTATATAATCCACTGAGAACCAGCATCTCTGAACTTAGCTAGACTGGCATTGGCCTAGAAGACATACAATCTGTTCCTGGACCCATGTTCCGATTCTTTCCAGACTGGTATGCTAGTAGTAGGGCTACACGCAAGTAAGACTCTCAAGAATTTTGGGTTCTCTCCACAGAGAGAATGAGGCAACAGAGAAGAATTTTAGTAACATACATTTTTTACAATGGGAGGCAGTAAGTATAGTGGAAAGAGCCCTGTATTTAGACTCAATGGATCTGGGTTTCAGTCCCAGCTATCCTCTTCTACCTGTGTGAGCTGGGATAAATCATTAAATATCTTTGGGCCTCAGTTTCTCATCTGTAAAATGGGGATGGGTGGGCAATGTAATGAACTGGTTAGCCTCTAAAGATCCCTTTCTGCTCCAGACCTATAATTCTATATATCTATAATATTTGAGGACTTACAAAACACTTGTGAGTCCCATAGTATTAGTAGTAACAGCAGCAATAGTAGTAGTAGTAATAATAACAGCCCAAGTTACCAAAGTCCTTGTGACTCTGAGAGGTCAGTAGTGAAAGTATTGTTCTCCACATCTTACAAATGTGGAAATGAAGCTGACAAATTGAGAGGTTTGTCCAGGGTTGTCCGGCTAGGAAATATTAAGGCATGAATTCAAATTCAGGTTTTCTGACTCCATACCAGGGTTCTTTCTACTATATTAGGTTACTTTATTCACATTTTCATTCATTTTTTCATTCAACAGACATTTATTAGGCACCCTATGTATGTTATAGACTGTACTAGGCACTGAGAGAAATACAACATTTAGATAAGATACGTTCCCTGTCCAAGGCTTTAGATCTATGACCCTATGTTGCTTCTCCAAGGTGAAAATGTAGTACTTTGCCCATGTTTGGAACCAATGCTTGCTACCACAATGGAAATATAGATGTAACTTTCTCAAGGGCAGGGCTGATCCCAGCACCTATTCATGGTACTCTGTACATTGTTAATGTTTAATGATAAATGCTTAATGCCATACTCTGAGTGCTATTGTAAATTCTGTATTACGTTATTTCATGACCTATATCCACAGGCAGCTGCTCTGATCCATATGGCCTTCCATATTGCTCTCCATTTCAATGTCCACATCTTCCTTATTTCTCTTCAGTATGACTTTTTGCAAGGCACCTTCTGCACTTAAAACACACACACACACACACACACACACACACACACACACACACACACACACACTAGTCCCTGCCCTCTGAGCCTACAATCTAGTAGTGGGCACCAACACAGACAATTGTCCAATAGTACGACACCAGAAAAGCTTAAGCCAAGTGCTATGTGAGGTCTCAAGGAAGAGAGAGAAGGGAGAGGGTCATACCAACTTGGGACCAGGGAAGGAGAAACAGAGAGACTCAGGAAAGGTAGTTGGGGATTTGGTGCCTGATGAGTAGAACTACAGAACTCCAGAAAACCTAGAAGTTAAGGTCAGAGAACCATGGAATTGGTCCCTAAATCCACAGCCTTGTGGATTGGTATGGAAATCACTAGATTGAGGCCAGATTCATTTCAGAAAGCAAATGGGTAGATAAATGAATTTGGAAAATGACATGCCAAATTCTCCCTTGCTTGCTCTGGGTAATAAATTGCAAGCCTTGCTTTGCCAGGAACTTTTGTGAAAATTATCCTTCCCTTTGGAACATTGATTTTAAAGTACGTACAGATAGGATCCTGGGAACAGACATGTGGTGCTGAGAAGCAGAGCAGAGAGAACTCAATCAACAGGATCTAAGAATCCTTCCTGACACCCCTGGTGATGGGGCCCTGTGGGGGATATAATTCTACTTTCCTAGAAAAATGTTTCTCCCCCAGTCACTGAATGGTCCTAGTCATCACATCATCATGATTCAAGTACAACCTGAAGTCCAAAACTAAGATTTAAGTCATAGCTTCCAATTCAAGTGCAGAAAGAGTCACCTCCAAGACCACATAGCACAACCTCAAACATAAGAAACCCCACATTGAGTCAGAAGGATATTAAAAGCCGATGAGAGGCAGTGCAGTCAAATCAATTAGCTTTGATCAAGTACCTACTTATATATAAGACACTGCTAAACACTAAGGATATAGAGAGAAGTGAAAACAAATAAAAAAACCCTACTTAGGTCCTGCTCTCAAAGAGTTCACCATCTAATGAGGGTTAAAGCATGCAAACGATGACATACATACACATATATACACACATATATGCATGCATATACATATACACATATATGTATGCATATATACACGTACAATATATACAATATTTCATATATAATATACGTGTGTGTGTGTGTGTGTGTGTGTAAAATTGGCAGTGATCTCAGAGGTAAGTCATTAAGATTAAATGAGGTAGGGAAAGGCTTCTTGCAGAATGTGGAACATTAGCTGAGACACGACAGAATCCAGGGAAGCCAGGAGGCAGAGATGAGGAAGAAGAATGTTCCCAGGCATGGAGAACAGCCAGTGAAAATGCTCCATTGGAAAAGAGCATCTTTCTGTCTCTGGAGTTGGAGGATCTATATTCACATTCCCCTTCTCCACTACACACACACACACACACACACACACACACACACACACACACACACACACACACACATTGCCTATTTGGCTTTGGGCAAGTCACTTAAATTCCCTCGAGTTCCTTTTCCTTATTTGTTTAATGTTGTTGGTAAGGGAATGCTCATCAATTATTGAAATATGGTATATGGATATAATAGACTGTGTTGTAAGAGATGATGAAATGGATGGGTTCAGAGAAACTTTGGCAGAGTTGTATGAACTGTTGTAGAGTGAAGTAAGTAGGACCAAGAGAATAATTTATACAATAATAACAATATGGTAAAGACAACTTTGAAGAAAGCATGAGTAATCTGATCAAGTCAATGATCAATCATAATTCCAGAGGCCTGATGATGAAGCATGCTACTCACCTCTCAGGGCAAGATAATGAATTTAGCGCAGAAAATGAAACAGATTTTTTTGTCTGTCTAATGTAGAAAATCTCTTTTTTTCCTTCATTATGCATATTTGTTTGAGGGTTATTGTTGCTGTTGTTAAGCACAGGATTAGAAGAGAGGTAAGAGGTAAAGAAATTAGATTTCTGCTAATTAAAAAATTAATTATCAGATTGAATTAGATGAGATGACCTCTAGGTCAAGATGACCTTCTAGCTCCAGGATTATTATCCTCTGGTCTTATACCCATCTTAACCAATACTTAGTCTATGACAGAGGCTCTGAAGGACATACTTTTTATTGTCCTCAAAGGTGAGGGATATATTCTCCTCCCCAAAATACCTTGAATTCCCTGTATTAGACAATTGTGAATTTTACACATACATTTTTCTAAACTCTCCTTGACTCCATTTTTATGTTTTGTATATTTTATCTCAATTTGACATGTTCCAAGAATTCGCTACCGATTTTTCTTGACCCTCAAACCATCTTTTTCATTATACTCGGTCTTCGGTTTCTCCCCAAACAAAAAATTTTGGCTATAAATGTGTCTGCAAAAGATAGGGAGCCAATTATTCCATTTATTTGGACTGAATTATCTGGAAAGGGGGCATATATAGCCACTGGATGATTCATTTTATACTCCTATGTAGACATAGCCTGCACTTCCTCTGATTATCAAAGGGGACAGATCCTCTGTTCCTGAGATCTCCAGCTGTGAATCCATCTGCATTCAGGTCTCCCACAAAGCCAAATACTAGGGTGCTCATGATGGAGGCCAGTGGGTGGGAGGGGAGGAGGGAGGATGTATGGAGATGATATTGGTTTGGTCTCAGGATGCTGATTTTGCAACCCTTTTGGAAATCATCCTGACTCTCCAGGACAAACTTGTTTCAGCCTCGAGTTTTAGTTCAAGAAATACACTCTGGTATAATGGGAAGAGAACACTGGACTTGGGGTCTCGGCTTTGCTGTTCAATGCCTGTGGGACCTTGGGCAGATTATTTATCTTCTCTTCATCCTGGTTCTCTCATCTGAAAAAATGAGAGAATTCAATAGATACTAAGTAAGGCTCTTTCAAGGTCTAAAATTTATGAATCATGTTCTTCCTTTCTTTTTTTTTCTATTTTTTAATTTATGTTTATTTTTAGTTTACAATGTTCATTTCCACAAGATTTTGAGTTACAAACTTTCTCCCCATCTTTCCTCTACCCCCACCCGAAAACAGCAATCCCACTGAATGTTCCCTCCCCCAATCTGCTCTCTCCTATATCCTCCCCCATCCCCCTCTTCCTTTCTATAATATCATGTGACTTGAAATCAATAGTTGTTCTGTTGCAGAAAAGAATCATCAAAGATAACTGGATCAATAGGTTCTATTTCTTTAGTACTTTACAATTCACAGAGTGTTTTCCTCACAACACACCGTGAGTAGGTAAGTGAAGTATTGCAATGCCCATTTTACAGATGAGACTCTGAGGCCCAGATTTGCTTAAGCAGTGACATGGCATGGTGGATAGACTACTGGGCTTGGAGTCAGGATGATCTGAGTTCAAATCCTGCCTTGGGTGCTATGTGACTCCAGGCAAGTGACTTCATCTGTTTGCCTCAGTTTTTTCATCTGTAAAAAGGGGAAAATAGCACCTTGCCCTTAGGGTTGTTGTGAACATAAGATTAGATATTTGTAAACGGCTTTGCAAACCTTAAAGAGCTATATATTATTACAATACCACCCCAGCAATAGACAAAGCTAGGCCATGAATGCAAGTCCAATGATTTTTCCACTATATTGTACTGATGTAAAATAATGCTGAAAAGAATTTTCTCATTTTCTTTGGTGGTTCCTACATTAGTTTGGAAGTCATTGCCCTAAGAGAAGTTCTAGAAACTTCCAAAGCAAGAATCACATCATCAGAATGAATATAAGGCCTCCCAGGGTATTTGCCTTGAAGGACAACATGGATTTTAATATAAGCATTTCAGCCTCCTTATTTTTTTAAAGTCTAAGTGTATCATCATACCTCATATAGTTACTCATAGTAACATGGGATTATGGAATTTGAGACTGAAAAGGGGTCTTAGAATTCAACTGGTCAAACTCCCCCAATCAGGGGGAGACTCATAAATGACGAGATTTGCCCAGGATCACATAGGTAATAAATGGCAGAGCCAGGATTCAGACCCAGAAACTCTTTGAATTCAGTGTTCTTTCTACTGCCTTGGTGAGGGAGGGAGGGAAAAAGGAAGGATGGAAGGAAGGAAGGAAGGAAGGAAGGAAGGAAGGAAGGAAGGAAGGAAGAGCTCAAAGATTTCTGGGCTGGTTTCCATGGGAAAGGGGCTCTCAATAGTCCAAGGACATCCAACATGAATAACCCTCTTCTTGGCTCTGGCCCAGCTGGCTACAGTCCTGAACCTTGAACTGCAATACACTTCCCTCCCAACTGCTTAGCCTTGCTCTTGCCAAGATGCACTTATCCCTTTGTTGTCTTCATGTGTTTGATTTAATTTAGGTATTTCCTTCAGGAGACTGATCTGCACAATGAACAGCTATTTCCCTGACGATGGTTGCTGTGCGGGGCTGTGGGGTGCGGGGTTGCCTTCAGTTCTTGGCCAAAGATATTTTTACCTCCAGTTGCCCAGGACTCTGCATGCAGCCTCCAGTTCTGGTCTGTTGGTAGATGTCCTTTTGATAGACATTGGAAAGAAAGAAAGGGGGAAAATGTTCCCCTAACACCTACCTGCTTAGTATCTGGAGGTGCAAAAATCATCAGGCATCTCGAATGAGAGGTTCCTACTTTTTTTTATGTCATGGACTCCTTTGGCAGCCAGGTGAAGCTGTTCAGAAAAATATGAAACCCTTTTCAGAATAATATTTTTAGATATATAAAATAAAATACACATAATTGCAAAGGAGACTAATTCTATTGAAATACAATGGTCAACATTTTTTTAAGTTCATAGATCCCAACTTAAGACATGGCAACTGATCAGATATGAATCATCAAGTAATGAAGAATCAAGGATCAGTCTGAGGTTGTGGACCCTGAGCAACTTGAAGCATAGTGTTGCCACGGATTGAAACAGGGAAGTTTGGGGGGACAGACGGATTGGGGGGAAGAGAGGGAGATTGTTGTGAACATATTGAGTGTGGGTTGCCTATGGAATATCAAGGCAGAAATGTCCAACAGGAAATCAGCAAGTCTTACTCCCAAGGTCTCCTGTTGTCCCCCCAAATCTCTTCTCACCTCACCCCACCAAAGTCCTCTCCCCCATCCCCAAAGTCTTCTGCCACGGGTACATAGAATCCAAACTTTGGAAGGGTCCTAAGAAATCCTCTAGCCTAGCCCATAGCTGAGAAGAAATTGGCTTTCACCGTGATCACTCAGCCTGCCCTTGAAAACTCTCAGTGAAGGAGAATCCACTACCTCCTGAAGTAATCAGCTCTACTTTTGGAACTTCTCATTGTTAAGATATCTTGCCATATATAAAACTTAAAACTGCCTTTCTGCAACTTCTATCCTCTGCACTCTGGAGCCAAGTAAAAAAAAGTCTCATTACTTTTCCACATAATAGTTAGATACCCACCTCTCCTTTCCTCCCCTCCAAACCTTCTCTAGAGGACATATTCCAATTCCTTTTACCCATCCTTTTATTACAATATCTCCATTTTCCTCACGAAGCTAGTTACCCTCCCCAGCTTGTTAATGTCCTTCCTAACCTCTGACTCTCAGTCCTAACCTCTGATATACCTCAGATGTCTTCTGACCAAATCAGAGTGAAGTTGGACTCTCCAATTCCTGAGACTGACATTGACTTTTTTCACTTCAGTGATATTTATAATGCTAATTCACATTAAGCTTGTGGTTCTCTAAAACCCCCAGGCTTTTTTTTACACAAACTATTGTCCAGCCATATGTTCTCTTATCTTTTCTTGAATTTAAACATGCCTCTATCCAATGTTATCTTATTAAGTTTAGCCCCTTGTTCTAGTTGGCTGAGCATTTGTTTTTAGATCCTGATTGTCATTCAATGTGTTCTCTATCCCTCCCAACTTCATCTCATCTACAAATCTGATATGTGCCAGCTATGCTTTTATTCAAATCTATTGAGATTTAATATTAAAAAATGGAAGAACTGCATAAGGCCCAACACAGATCCCTAGGGCATTATAGTTTGAAGACCATATCTCTCATTTTCCTTTTTGGAAATTCAGGATATCCGTTTGTGTTTAGTCCTTTGAGGATACCTCTCCTGTTCACCAGGAATTTTCAGAGATCATTGACAGCAAGTTGGCAACAATGTCCCCTAGTTATTTTAGAACTTCGGGGTGCAGTTCATCTGAGTCTGGTCATTTGAACTCATCAAGAGAACCAGGTGCTCCGTGACTATCTTCTCATTTGCTTTGAGATTTAACTCCTTGTAAATAAGTTTTTAAAATCTATTTTTCTCAGTCCAAAAATCCACATCATCCTTCTCAGAGAAAACAAAAGCCAAATTAAAGTAGAGTAGTTGTAGCTTCTCTCTAGCACCCCTTATCATTGACCTAGCCACAAAATGAAGCAGTCCTATCATCCCTTCTTTGATCTTCCTCTTGCTCTCAAAATAGCTTTCAAAACAAAACAAAACAAAACACTTTTGGTTTTTCTTTGCCTTCATTGACAATCCTGGTGACTTCTGAGCTTTAGTGCTCCTAACGCTATCCTTACAGAAACTTATAATTTTTTTAATTCATCCTGGGTTATCTACCACTGATTTCATCTTCTAATAATGTCTTTAAAATCTTAGCTGTCCAATGAATTTACTGTGCATCTACTTTGGTCTTTTTGAAAAATTGCACCTTTTCTTCCTGCTTGGAATTGTTTGGTTTTTGTATTGCTAGAATTTCATTTCTGAAAGCTTCACATCCATATCAGACTGACTTCCTCCCTAGAGTTCTAAGCCATCACCTCCTGACTATCCTATTCTTTCTCCAACCTCTTTGAACTATACTCTTCCCAAATCTAGGAAGCATGTCAACCATCTCCTCTATCGTACAAATTCTAAGATGGAGTGGTCATATCCTCCACAGTTCCCAACATTTTTAATGCAGTGACCAGTTTCTTCTTTATGATCAAGGATTCAGTGGAAAAGAAAAAAAAAACTCCACAAGAGTATTTCCTCAATGTTCTATAATCAGAATAGCAATTCTGCTCATTATTTCCTCTACCTCTTGAAGACTGAAATTATTATTAAGGCAACTCATCAGTTGCTCTGATTGAGAGAGAGAGAGAGAGAGAAGGAAGGAAGGAAGGGAAGGAGGGAAGAAGGGAGAGAGGGAAGGAAAGATGGAAGAAGGGAAGGAGGGGAGAGGGATGAAAGGAGAGAGGAAGAGAGGGAGAGAGGAAGGGAGGAAGGGAGGAAAGAAGCTCCAGCCTATGTTGAGATACCTTAAGTACCCCATCACTAAAATATCAGACCCCCATGCCAGGTTTGTGATCTTTTTCTTGAACTCCTCTTGCATTTCCTCCTTATGATCAGATGGTCAATAATATACTGTCATCCGTTCTACATCACTGGTGTTAGGGGCTCAGAGCCCCTTTAATCTGGAAATTCCACATAAATTTTTTTATTCCTCCATACCAGAGAAGAAGACTGAATTCTGATGGTATTAAAAGATAAAACATGTTAATAATATACAATAATATACATATATTTTATGTATTTCTGAGTTTCTAAACTTTTTCTGTGTCATCTGCTGGTATTCATGTGTCATCTGTGGCTTCTACAAAACTCCCAAAAAACCCCCATTTAATTTCTTATGCTACCCCATGATATGTTGAAACCAAAATGGGGGAAGTCGCAATGTGGAAGGGATAACTGTATTCTTACAATAATATCATTTCTGTTTCTCCCTCTATTGATCCTCACCCAAACACTCTCCACCACACTTTTCCCTTTTGGTTTATTAATTTCCTCACATGACCACATCTTCTTACTACATTGAGTAATTATTCCTCTCCTTTGTATATTCCATTCCATTAAATAAAGACATACCCTTTCAGGGCCATTTTTTCATCATGAGTGCTATATCGCTAAATCCCAGCTAAGAGGTCAAATTTACCTCTTTGCATTAGGATCCTTAGCTCACCTTGTTTATTACCCACACTTTGTGCATTTGTGCATAGATAGTTGAGACCAAGAGACTTTTATTTCTGGCTCATTTCTTAGGTATTCTCTTCTGTGAACCACTGGTCCTCCTTACTGTATTTCTCTTTCTGTATTGAACTGATATTCCTAATTGCATCTGACTTAGCAGTATACAGGTGACCTTCTCTTTTCATCTTCAGTGGAAAGCTCTCCTCTCTCCACCAAAGCCTTCTTTCACCCTCAGAGTTTCCTCTGAATACCAAAGTCTCCACAATCTCCTCTTGAATGACTTGGAAGATAGGAGGGGAAGCCAGTTCTCCTCTTAACTCCCAAACCTCACTACTTCAAATCAAGGGGCATACTAGATGTGTAGTAATCCAAGTTGCAGCAAGAAAAGAAATTCTTGTCTCAGAACCCCAAAGCTTTAGGTTTACATAGACTAGCTTTGATTTCAAGAGTTGACCCAAAATCATACCTCTTTGGAGAACTTAATCCAACTCATAATTTCTTCAGGGAATCTTAGAATATAGTTACCAGTCTCCAGAGATGCAGGTTAAAGGATCCCTAGGTTCCATGCAAACACTTAATCTAAAAACACATAGTAGGTATAGGACAGACTTTAATCTTGCATAAAATGTAACATCATAAAGGACATACAGGAAATTTATAAAAAGTTAATACAATTCTCCCATCCCAGAGACTTACATAGATTTCCAGCCTTACAGTATTACCTTTGGACTTAGACTCCATTCAGAAGAGAAATTAGTTTAAGGCTGCTAAAGAGGAAACTCTCTGACATTCTAGTAAGTCCCACTTCCAACTCAAGTTGAAATACCTATAAAGGGCTCAAGCCTTATAGGACTACCTAAAAGGATTTAGACCTTGCCAAAAGGGAAACAAATTTGGGATTGCTATATGCAACTCACTCCCCATTAAATCTAAAAACCATCCAAATAACTCATAGTAGTAGTGGAGAACAATTGATCTTCAAGTTCTTGGGAGGTGTTCTCTACCAGGATGCTTGGAATCAATCACTTAACCAGGTACCAATGGGTTGACAAGTACCCACACCCAAGAGATATCCCCAACCTTTTCAAGTGTTAATGGGCTTGTCCACATTCTCCACTGGGAGATATAATCAAAATACCAAACAATGGCTCACCTCCCTGTAACCTGATTGAATTGATAAATTAGGGGAGGCTAGGTGGCGCAGTGAGTAGAGCACCAGCCCTGGAGTCAGGAGGACCTGAGTTCAGATGTGACCTCAGACACTTGACACACTAACTAGCCATGTGACTTTGGGCAAGTCACTTAACCCCAACTGCCCTACAAAAAGCAAAAAAAAAAAAAAAAAGAATTGATAAATTAGTGCCCTGAATAACTCTCTACAAGAAGACGAGAAATAGCATCATATAATTTAAAACTTTCTGAAATAGTAGTGGAGAGTTAAGTGAAAAGCCCAATTCCCAACCTCCACCAAGTCATAGCTTACCTGCATGGTCAACCATATAAGTCTCCATCTTGAACTTTTGCAATGGTAGCTTCTCCTACTCACTTCTCAGCAATAATCTAGACTTACACACACACACACACACACACACACACACACACACACTCCCATGTCTACCTCTTAATGAGGAAGAGGACATGACACCCTTCTAGCACTGTGACTGTTTGGGAGATGACCTAAAAGTGTAGAGCTGATCATCCATGCTGAGGGAAGGGATATATGTATGTACATACATATGTATGTATGTGTATATGCATACATACACATATACACACAGATATACATATACCAATGCATACATATATAGATATATGTGTGTGTGTATATCACACATACACACATAATATGTATTTATTTAGAGTTAGTAATGTCTTATGGCTCCCAGGTGACAGGGTGCCAGCCAGATGCTCCCACTTGGCTGGAATGGTAGCTCTGAAACCATCCATCTGTGGTGATATGGACAGAAGAAAATATCACAGTAGTGACCACTTGCTCTAAAGTAAAAAGATGTCAAGACCATTGACAGAGAAAGGTTGTTTAGAAGCTTAACTCCCACACAGAAAAAGTAGCAGAGATTCATAAATAAAAGGAAAAATAAGTAAGGAGCTCAGAAGAGGTCAAAACACAGTGAAACAATATTATACTATGATGAAAATGAAAAATCTGGAAAATGTCCCTTAACCCTCCCCCCCCCCCAAACCTAAACAAGTTAAAAAGAAAAGAGTAGGAAGGGAGGAGTAAAATGATCTCAAACTGCCCTAACAGATGAACAGAGAGAGGAGTGAGCAGAGTTTTTGTCCCCCAGAAGTCTTAACTTATACGAGGTTCATAGAGAAGAATAAAGAATGTTTAAACCAGAAGGCCAGACTATCAGTCACCTTCCTGGAAAATGCAGCTGGCAAGAAAGCTAAGAGACTAACCCCCCTCCTGGTACACCTGCATTTTCCCCCGGATTTCAAAGCTCTGGGAATGAGTACTGGGCAGCAATATTAAACCTCCTCCTTCCCCGATCTCCATTCCCATGCTTGCATCTTCAGAAGGAGGCTCAGGCATATGATTAGTTGGATCCCTTATGTATGCACACTGAAACTTTAATCTTGTATTTTCAATGTTAAATATACTTTATGGCTATGGAAAGTTGATTGCCTGTGTAAAATAAATATATAGAACTGAGACTGAGCTAAGAGATTGCCCACGTGTGGAGCAGGTGTGCAAGCACAGGGATTTCTCTAATCTTCATATTTTCAAACATTTTCATTTTTTAACAGCATTTTATATCACTCCCTCAACTAGAATCCAGAACTCAGTCTACTAGTGTTTCTTGCTCCACCATTTGGAATTGTATGGCTTACATCTGTGCATTAGAGAGGACCTCATTCATATATCAGAGAGACCCTGATGAGATCACTAAGCCATAGCTCAAGTTGTATGTTAATTATCTATTAGGCTTAGTCTTCTCACCTCTGGCTCCTGCTACCCTTGGCTTCCTTCTGGTCTCTGCTAAAAACCCCACCTTCTGCAAGAAACCTTTTCCATTTCCCCTTAAAGCTTGTGCCTTCCCTCTGAAGTTATCTTCAGTTTTTCCTGTATGTGTCTAGTTTGTACATAGTTGTTTCACCATTAGATTGTGGGCCTCTTGAGATCAGGGCCTGGATTTTTGCCTTTCTTTGTATCCTTAGCATGGTGCCTGTTACATAGTAGGTGTTCCATAAATATTTACTGATTTGACTTGAGAGTTAGAGTTAGTAATGTTACTGCTTAGTTACAATAGGCATCATGGTAGAAAATAACCACATCAGCAAGATCATAGATCTCTCAGAACATCAGAGCATGGCTAAGAGTTACATGGGCTGGATGGGCATCATTGGAAGACATATCCTTGTCAGATAGATGACAGATCCATTGATGTACTCAGGCACTGTGTCTCTCTCTTGGACAGGCTCTGCAGATGGATGGTGATCTGGGCTCAGAGTTGAGTAGGAGAAGGAAATCTGACGATCACATTTGGAAAACTATACAGAATTTTCAGTCATCTCAAACTGTTTGCTGTAGCAAACACTCATCCCTTTTAATGCCAACCTTCTCTCAGTGATGTTATGTGACTCTGGACCATGGAACAGCACTACTGAAGAATCAAAATGATGAGTTACCCCAAAGGCAATGGGAAGGCACATGGCAGCTGCAAGGTAGTTGTGGTATGAGAACCACAGGAATTTCCACGTAACTTCTAGGGCTGTATGCCAAAGAGTTCATAGAAGTGGGAAAAGGTCCCATATGTTCAAAAATATTTATAGTAGCTCTTTTTGTGGTAGCAAAGAATTGGAAATCAAGGGGATGCCCATCAATTGGGGAATGGCTAAACAAGTTGTGGGATATGAGTGTAACGGAATACTATTGTTCTATAAGAAATGAGGAGCAGACAGACTTCATAATAACCTGGAGAGACTTATACAAACTGATATTGAGTGAGGAGAGCAGAACCAAGAGAAGTTTGTACACAATTACAGACACATAGTATCTCTGACGACTGACTTTGATAGACTGGGCTCCTCTCAGCAATGCAAGGTTAGAAGACAATTCCAAAAGACTCATGATGGAAAGGGATGTCCACATCCAGAGAAAGAACTACAGAGTCTTAATGCAGAATGAAGCAAACTAGTTGCTCTCTCTCTTTTGTGTTCTGTCTTGTTTTGTCCCTTCTTTCTCATCGTTTACTCCATCGGTTATAATTCTTCTTTACAATTTGACTAATGTTTAATGTGAAGGTATTTGTAGAACCTATATCTGATTGCACGCTGCCATGGGAGAGGGAAGAAAATTTGGAACTCAAGGGATTGTAGAACTGAATGTTGTAAACTAAAAGTAAATATATTAATTAAAATTTCAACAAATTTTTCCATGTAAGAAGTGATACAAAAGACATCATCAAGAATCTTTATGATCAGAAAAGGAGAACTAGTCATGTAGTCTGAAGAGCCAGGGGAGAAGGAGAATGTCAATGCTACGCTGGTCCTAAGAATCAGAGGTTCCTAAGGCAGCAGTTCTCAACCTGTGGGTTATGTTCAGTTTGTAACAATGAAAATACATCCTGCATATCAGATATTTACATTACAATTCATAACAGTAGTTATGAAGTAGCAATGAAAATAATTGTATGGTTGGGGGTCACCACAACATGAGGAACTGTATTAAAGGGTCACGGCATTAGGAAGGTTGAGAACCACTGTCCTAAGGTGTCTCTGGAAGAGTTACCATAATAATAGCTAGCCTTTATATGGTACTTTATAAATATTATATCATTTGATCCTCACAATCACTTGAGCAGTTAGGTACTATAATTAGCCCCATTTTATAGATGAGGGAACTGAGGCAGGTGGAGGTTAAATGACTTTGCCCATAGTCACCCAACTAGTGAGCATCTGAAGCTGAATTTGAACTCATCTTCCTAATTCCAGGACTAGCATGCTATCCATTGTGCCACTATCTTAGCTGCACTATAAAAAGATATCCCTGGAAAGCTCTCCCTCCTGCTCCCACCCCAACTTTGTCTTCTTAGAATCCCTAGTTTCTTTCAGAACTCA
Source organism: Pseudochirops cupreus (assembly GCA_028627135.1). NCBI lineage: Eukaryota > Metazoa > Chordata > Mammalia > Diprotodontia > Pseudocheiridae > Pseudochirops > Pseudochirops cupreus. The sequence continues at coordinate 202,865,139 of CM053581.1, read as the reverse complement.
GTACAAGTGCTCCCTCCTGTAAGAAGTCTATCCAAACCTGCTTCGCCCCTACCCCACAACTTATCTTGTGCTTTTCTCGTTCAGCCGTTTTTCAATCATGCCTGACTCCTTATGATCCCATTTGGGGTTTTCTTGGCAAAGATACTAGAGTGGTTTGCCATTTCCTTCTCCAGCTCATTTTACAGAGGAGGAGACTGAGGCCAACAGGGTGAAGTGACTTGCCCAGGAAGTGTCCGAGGGCAGATTTGAACTCAGGAAGATGAGTCTTCCCTACTCCAGGCTGGGTGCTCTGTGCCCTGTGCCATTGAGCTGCCCCATTCTTGTGCTTACTCGTGTTTATTTTTCATGACAGGTAGTGTTGCAGGTAGAGATCTGACTAGTGGGTAGAGACCCAGCGTTGGAGTCAGTTTGATCTGGGTTCAAATCCTGCCTCTAATGCATATAGTCTATGGGCTCACAAGCAAGCCCTTTGCTCACTCAGTGCTTCAGACAGCTCTCTCAGACTATAAATTACAGAACGGGTACAGGCCTGCCCTGGTGGAGGGAGGTTCCTTACAGGGAATTTCTGTGCCAAATTACATATATGGTCCACAGAGATTTATGTATATTTTCTATGTACTTAAATGTGTCCATGTTATTTCTCCTCTCAGATATAAGTTGCTTCAGGGCAGAGGCTGTTTCATTTTTTTCTTTGTATCTCTCATAACTTAAAATAATAAATAAATAAATTCTTGCTGGTAGATCTATTGACGCATAATGGAATCTTAGGGGATGAGAAGGTTAAGGAAGGGCTGCAGCCTGCACTGGTGGAGAGAATACCTCTACTGGTAGGACTATAGGTCTATCTAGTCATTTCTCTATGCTTTCCAAGCTGAGCTGATGCCCACTGGGCCTTTAATCTATCAGGCTGGGAAGCCTGAGGCCTGGACACTGTTTGGTAGGGCACAATGAAAGGGAAGCTATGACCATTTGACCCAGTCTGGGTTTTCATACTCAGCTTGACTTCCAGGAATGGAATACATTATTATCTGGGCACATCATTAGCTCATCCCATTTAAGTCAATAGAGGTGAAAGAGGAGGGATCTATTTGTGGGCTGTCTAGCTACCTGCCTTGGCTGTGGCCAGGACAAAGAGGGTTGCTGGATTATCCCAGGCAAGAGAGCCTGCTGGAGGGCTGCCTTTAATCCCAGGCTATGAGCAGGCCAGATAGTGTTTTATGCATGAGCTGGGATGCACACTGCCCCGGGAAATTGAAAAGAGGAAGAAGGGATGAGTCACAAAGCTGAGGGCCAGCATGGGGGTGGAATTCACATTACCCGCTACAATTCCTGTCTGGGCAAAGGGGACCTTTATTCTCCCCAGCTCTCAGGCTGGAATTGTAGGCCCCCAGCCACCTCCTTCTGGGATAGAAAAGAAACCCAATTGTCGGGCAAGGGGAGCCCCAGGTGTGGCCCCTCTTGGCACACCACTGGATACCAACATGGCTATTTAACCCCAAGGCCCTGGAATTAAAGCCCTCCAAATCCTTTACACAAAAGGAGCTGCTCCTCCCACAGCATAATCATCCTCTCATTAGTGGCTCCCTCCCTGGCCTAAGAAAGATGGGTTGATTCACCACCATTCCACCCCTTACCCCATCCTCTTTCCCCTATACATGGCTCCAGACCCTTTTCATAGGACTCTATATGAGGCTGGGCCCTATCCCTTCTCATTCTGCCCGAGGAAATAAGTCCTCTCATCTGGAGACTCTTCAGTCAGACCTATTGTCACTGGATGGCTTTTCTCCTGCTCCCACCCAGAGATGTGGGGTGGGCCTTTCCAGGAAGCAGGGCCAAACAAAGTATTTTTGCCCCTAGATGGGTAAGATACTTCTCTTGACCTCAGTTTTCTCATCTGTAAGACAAGGGGGTATGGGACCTAGACCATAAAGAAAACAAGGTAGCTTAATTGGACTAGAATTCAGGGGTGGGGAACTTTTGGTCTCGAGGCCACATGTGGCTTTTTAGGCCCTTGGGTGCAACCTTTTGATTGAATCCAAGTTTTGCAGAACAAATCCTTTTATTAAGGGGATTTGTTCTGTGAAGTTTGGATTCAACCCAAGAACTGAATTTAAGGACCTAGAGGGTTACATGTGACCTCTGGGTCACAGGTTCCCTACCCCTGGAAAAGATGGATCCCTTCTAAGGAGGAAAAGGTACAGTATGGAAGGGAGTGCAGAATAGAAAGGGAAGAAGAGAAGAATTTTAGGAAGACCCATATGGACAAAAATATTCATAGTAGCCCTGTTTGTAATGGCAAAGAATTGGAAACTAAAGAGGTAGGCACCCAACAGTTGGGGGATAGATTAACAAATTATGGTACAGTAATATAATGTGATACTATTGTGCTATAAGAAATGGTAAAAGGGATGATTTCAGAAAAACCTGGGAAGACTTATATGAACTGATAAAGAGTGAAGTAAGTAGAAAAAGAAGAACATTTAATACAATAGCAACAACATCATGAAGACAAGCAACTTGGAAAGACTCACAAGAACTCAATGATATGATCGACCACAATTCAGGAGGACCAGTGTCTGAGCAGACTGCCTACCTCCCGAATGAGAGACGATAGGCTCAGGGTACAGCATGAGGCATCGGTGTTTTGGACATGGCCAGTGTGGGAATTTATTTTTGTTGACTATGCATACTTGTTTTATTTTTCTTTTTTATTCAATGAAGGTGGGGCAGGGAGGCAGATGAAAGGAAGAGAAAGCAGATCTAAATGAAAACAATTTTAGCTTAATTTTTTTTAAATCTAGGAGCAGAGGTTTATGAGAGCCAGCTCAAATCAGTTCTTAAGTGCTGCTTGCTAAATTTTCAATGTCGGCATTTACAACTTGGAAACTGGTAAATGATACAAAGTACAGTTTGATTTATGGTTTTGCTGATTGCCTGGACTTAGAAAAGTGATGGAGAAAATGTTCATAATGAAGATTAAACTTAAAAGTGTGTCATATACTTTTTTTTTTGTATAGTCAAGTCATTAAACATTTACCAGAACACCACTGGAGGATGGAGTAGGAGAGGCAGGGTTTTACCTCAATGTAACTTCTATCCACTTCTACCCATTGATTCTAATTAGGACCATAGGATTTCAAGCTCAAAGAAACCTTCGGGTCCAACCTTCTCATCTCACAGATTAGGAAAACTGATGCTCACAGAGTTTGAGTGACTAGCTCAAGGTCATACAGCTAGCTAGTAAACAACAGAGAAGGGATTCAAACCAATGTTCTATAACTTCAAACCCAGTGATTCTTCCTCCATACTCCTATGGAGTCACAAAGAATAAAGTACAATTCTTCTCCATGATGACCCCTCTGATCCTTTAAAATGAGCATCACATCATCCCTGACTGTCCTTTTTTCCAAATTAAACATCTTCCCTTCTTTCCAAGTCCTACTTTCATCAAACCTATGACATCTGGGCTTTACTTCATGCTGCCATGCTGCAAGGAGAGCACTGAGTCCTGTGGCAGGTGAAAGTTGAAATGACTGGGGGAAAAAAGGTTCAATCTTCCAAACACATGGATTTATTAAACAATACGTGCCAATTGCCGAACAAACTAAGACCAGGCACCTTCCTCAGCTTAGAGCTGGTCCCTGAATACAAGAGGAGACAGACTTTTATACATTAGAAACAATTAAATTTATATAATTAAAAATAATCTTCAAATGGGGCCGATTAATTAAAAAGAAACAATATAACATTAAGTAATACGATTTCTAATTGGATGAAAAATTAGGGACTTTCCAAGTTGAGAGGGGGACCTCAAAAAGGTGCACTTCCCTGAAATCAGAGAAGGAGGTGTCCCACTCCCCAAAACAGCTGTGAATGAAGAAACATGGAAACAGTAACTGACTGATCAGTATGGGACTAGTTTTCAGATAAGACATATGGATCACTTGAGATGGGCCATTGTAAGGAAACTCCTTGCATCAATCTTTGGATCTGACTGGGTTTCTGGTCAGTATAATCTAGATCCTTGTTGTTGTTCAGTCATTTTTTCAGTCATGTCTGACTCTTTGTGACCCCATTTAGGGTTTTCTTGACAGAGATACTATAATGGTTTGCTATTTCCTTCTCCAGCTCATTTTACTGATGAAAAACTGAGGCAAATAGAGTTAAGTGGCTTGCCCACGGTCACACAGTTAGTAAGGGTCTGAGTTCAGATTTGAATTCCTGAAGAGGAGTCTTCTTGACTCCAGGCCTGGCGCTTGATCCAGCTTGCCACCTAGCTGCCCACTGTCCTTAGTTAAGGTCTCTAAACAGCAGGGAGAGGTGGTCCAGTTTCCCAGCTATGCAGGGTTAGGTTCAAATGATGCAACAAAGTTTTCTCCCAATTCCCACAATTGAATATAACTTTCTCACAAGACAAAAGTTGGACTAGATCCATAACTGAATAGAAAGGGAACTGAGCTAGCTCCAGTCATGAGATGGAGTCAGTACAGTTCATTCAATTCCCACAATTAACCCCTCGCTCTCCTAATCCTCTCAATTCCCTCAGTTCAGAGTTAGAACTGCTTACTGGCTGTGTTACCCTGGACAAATTATTGAGATGTCTCCTCTGTAAATTGAAAGGTCTGGCGCTTTGGAGGACTTCTGAACTCTGATCAGCACAATGAGCCACCATGCTGCTGCTCACCTCCTGGTGCAGAAGAGCCAGATGGATTCAGGGTGCAGACTGGAACAGATTTTTTGGATGTGGTCAAAGCAGTGTTGTTTTGTTTTGTTTGCTTGACTACGTATATTTATTACAAGAGTTTCGTTTTTCTTTCATTTTTAAAGGGGAAGAGGGAGAGAAAATAGATTTTTATTAGTTGAAAAAAATAAAATGTAAGTTTAAAAATAAGCATTAAATAATGAAGTGAAATCAGCGTGTTTGGCTAAAGCCTGTGTTCCTATGAGGGCCTTTCATTCATATCTTGTCATTAGATCTTCACCCACATAGACCTCAGGAGGTTATAAGGGGTGGGATTTGCCCAAGATCACAGAGAAGCAGTGACAGAGCTGGGCCAGAATCTGGGTGTCTGTCCTAATTCTTCCCTGAGGGTTCTTGCCACCCCACAGGCCTGCCTCCCACACAGTGCTTCCTCGTGGGACCGCCAGCAATAGAGAGTGAGACTGGGCACCACATCACAAGCCTCCCTGGGTTTGTCTTGGCAAGTCCAGGAAAATCCCCAGAGAAAATTCAACAAGGCGTTTGGAGTAAGGCATTGGGGGAAAGGCTTAAAGGCAAGCCACTTTTTCCTAAGGAAATCGGAGCTCTCTCTGTTGGAGAGAATCCATCAGAGACCACAGGATTTAGAGCTGATCTACCTGGTCTAGACCAAACCTCTCATTTTACAAATGAGGAGACAGAAGCAGATTTGGGGAACGGACTTATGCAAGGTCACACAGCTAGCAGAGAGCAGTGCTAGAATAACAAAGGCAGTTGGCATGGATGTAGAGGCTTCACAATTGACAAAGAGCTTTACATGAATTATGCCAACTGATCCTCAAAATAATCCTGTGTGGTAGGTACTTCAGGTATTATTATCATCCCCATTCTGTTGTTGTTCAGCTGTTTTAGAAATGTCCAACTCTTCATGACCCCATTTGGAGTTTTCTAGGCAAAGATACTGGAGTGATTTGCCATTTCCTTCTCCAGCTCATTTTACAGATGAGTAAACTGAGGCAAATAGGGTTAAGTGACTTGTGTGATTAGGCTCACATAGCTAGGAAGTGTCTGAGGCCAGATTTGAACTCAGGAAGATGAGTCTTGCTGACTCCAGGCCCTGTACTCTATCCACCACAGCCTTCAGAGGGAGTAGGGGCAAATAAATCTGGGCCTTGCTAGTTGGTTGCTATGTGACCTTGGGGAAGGTATGCTATATCTCTGAGCCTCAAGGGATTAAATCATCTTTAGCATGCTTTCTAGGATCCTACTGAAGGACCTGGGTTTGAATTCTGTCCCTGATGTGTACAGTGGAAGGAGCACAATAAATCCTGGAGTCAGAAACCCTAGGTTCAAATCCCAGCTCTGACATTTACTACCTCTGTGACCTTGGACAAGTCACTTGACTTCCATGGGCTTTAGTTTCTGTATTTGTAAAATGAGGAGGTTGAACTTGATGGCCTCTGAGGTCCTTTCTAGGTCTAGATTGATAAAATTAGCCTTGTCTACTATGCCGTTGTGAGAAACTGAAAAGTAGACATCATTGGATTCTACTACCACTCCCTTCAATAAGACTGAGCAAAGAGTAGGTGCTCAGGAAAAGGTGAATTAGATAGAATTCTACAAGAAGAGAGTGTTTTACAAATACCCCTTCATTTGGGGGAGGGAGGGGAGAGACAAAAAGTTCCCTGGGAAGAAGGAAGGCGTTGCTCTTACTGCTAATTTTCACCTCCTTTTGGCCTAGGTTACCACAAGGCAGGAAGATTGAGACTGATGGGGAATTCACAGAGGTGAAATAATAATTACAGCGTACTCCATATAATATTTTAATGATACTTTGTGCTTATTTAGTGCCTAGAGCACTACACCTTTACAGGGTTTTTAAAAATTAATCTAATTAATCCTCACATCATACCTGGGAGGTAGGTAGAGGGTATTATTATACATATATGTATGTATGTATGTTAAAGAAGAGGAAACAGGCCCAGAGAATGACTTGTCCAAGGTGACATAGATAGCTAGCAATAGGACCAGGGACAGCTAGATGGGTTCAGTGGGTAGAGCACTGTGCCTGGAGTCAAGAAGACATGACTTTAAATCTGGCCTCAGACACTTACTATCTATGTGACCCTGTCCAAGTCACTTTACCTTGTTTGCCTTGGTTTCCTCTTCTGTAAAAAATAAACTGGAGAAGGAAATGCCAAACCCTTCTAATATTTTTACCAAGAAAACCCCAAAAGGGGTCACAAAGAGTCAGACACGACTGAGAAATGACTAAACAAGCCAAATCCAATTTTCCTGCTGTTCAGCTAAGTTACTTCTTCCGGCTCTAAGATTCAATTATTCTGCTTTTGTCCCTCTGTCGATTATCTTCCAATTTTCCCATAACAGACCTTGTTTGTACATAGCTGTTTCCATGCTGCTTTCCCCATCAGGCTGGAAGTTCCTTTAGTTTTGGGGCTTTTTGCTTTTCTTTTTTTTTTTTGCATCCCCAGCTCTTAGAATGGTGCCTGGCACATAGTAGGGATTCAATGAATGCTTATTGACTGACTCGCTCCTTTTCTTTTCTCCTTTCTGGCCCCAGGTGCCAAAGAGATGCTCCCTTCTGCACACACACTTGTGATTTTATGTGTGTATACAAAGCCAAAGGGCCAGAGTAGGGGAATTATGGGAAGAAGGATCTCGCATCCAGCTAAATGGAAGAGAGGCAGTCTCCTGTGGAGAAGAGAGAGGCAGTGTGGCAGGAAGAAGAACTCAGCTGAGATAGAGAGAGGAGAGAAGGAAATGAGCTTTTAAGTACCTACCATGTGCCAGTCACTTTATAAATACTATCTCATTTGATCTTCACACCAGCCCTGGGTGGTAAGTGCTGTTATTATTCCCAATTTACAGATAAGGAATCTAAGACAGATAGTGGCTAAGTGACTTTGTCCAGACTGGATTTGAACACAGAGCTCCCTGAGTCAGAGCTTAGCGCTCTACCCACTGCACTGCTGAAGAGCTGATGAGAAATACCAGCTCAAACACTAGCTGTGTGACCTTATATGTTTCTTCTGCTCCATCTCAATTTCCTCATCCATCAAAGAGGGGATAATAATATTTGTACTCACCTACCTTACAGACTGGTCATAAGGAGAACACTAGGAATCTTGACATGCCATGTAGAAATGTGAATGACAATGATTTCCCCCATTACCAGGGACCTGATTTCATCTGGCCTCCGTAATTAGCATTTGTGGCTTCGTTTTGTAAAGCGTTGGGAAAAAAATAGAGCCCAGTCCAAAGGTGTCTGGCTGTTGCTTTTTCTACCTTCTTTCTCCCCGACGTCTCTCCCCTCCCCCTTTCCCCAGGGTCACAATCACCAGACTTTCCACTGAAGCAGGGTTGTAGACACTCCGGGAAGCCAGGTCTTCAGCAAAGAGGGCAGGGAGGTGGGGCAGACAAAAGCGGATCTTGGCTCTCCTTGCCCACCCGGATTTGCAAGTTCTTTAGAGGCCGTGCACAAAAATGTGCCATGTACTCTAGGATTCAGAGATGCCAAGAACACTTAGAAAGGCTGCATTCTTCTCGGCCCCTTTCCTTTCATTTTATTTTTCTTTTGGAGACAGAACGTCTGCTAGAAGGGAACAATATCTCCTTAAAACAAAATGCTATTGAGAACCCCATCCTGCAGAGACCCTTGTGCAAGGAAAACAGCAACACAGCCATCACCCAGAGAGCTATCTTGCCAGGAAACCAAAGAGACGTGTGGATGTGATGTGCTGAGATTTTCCTCTGGGCCACAACCTATGTGGAGAGCATAAGATGCAGGCTGCCAGTTTACTGTCCACCCAAGTCCGAGTAAAGGCCATTCTTTGCCCTACTGCTCTCCTGTATGCTATTTAGGCTGGAAAGCAGTTGATGAAAGCCTGCTCTCCTCTGGGTAGGCTGGAGGGATACTTCCCTTCCCCCACCCTGGCACCCTCTAATGGCCTTGCCCTTTGGACCTCACATAGCATTTTCTCGAATACTCTCAGAGTATTTAATTAGGGGGAGGCACTGAGGGCTTTGCCCCGAGGTGCTGGAATTTAGAGGGCATTGACAGTGAATGCATTACCTTCTGAAAAGTACAGAAAAAACTGAGATTAATACCTAGTTAGTAAGAATAATTAATTAGGGGCGTCTAGGTGGCACAGTGAGTAGAGCACCAGCCCTGGAGTTAGGAGGACCTAAGTTCAAGTTCAGCCTCAGACACTTAACACTTGCCAGCCCTGTGACCTTGGGCAGGTTGCTTGACCCCAGTTGCCCGGCATTCCCCCCTCCAAAAAGCAAAAAAAAAAAAAAAAAAAGGAGAAGAAGAATTAATTTAAAAAGGAAAGTACCAGATGCCCTGCTTAGGGTCAGCTGTCCCCCAAACTAGTAAGATCATAGATTTTTAGCTGGAAAGGACCTTAGAAGCCATCTAATTGAATCTTCTCATTTTACAGATGAGGAATTTGAGACTCATAGAGTTTAAGTGACTTGCCCAACTGCACACAGGTAGTAGGTGTCTGAAGCTGGATGTGAACTCAGATCCTTCTGACTCCAGGATTAGTGCTATATGCACTATGCCACCTAGCTACCTAATAATGCTACTTAATGACTATGCCCATGACTTTTCCCTCTACTCTCCAGTCCTCAAACGAACTACACCAAGCAACGAAATCTCTAATTACAGCTCTGAATACATCGATCAAGTAATATTGGGTATTTTGATTACTGTCTGTTGGTATTTTTTCTCCTAGGTGGCACAGTGGATAGAGCTCCAGGCTTGGAGTCAGGAAGACTCCTCTTACTGAGCTCTTGCTTTCTGTGTGACCCTGGGCAAGTCATTTAACCTTGTTGGCCTCAGTTTCCTCATCTGTAAAATGACCTGGAGAAGGAAATGGCAAACCACGCCCGTATCTTTGCCAAGAAAACTCCCAATAGGGTCATGAAGAGTCAGATACGACTGAAAAATGACTAAACAAACAAAAAAATTATCTCCCTTCTAGACTGCAAGCCTCATGAAGGCAGGGACTATGTCTTATCTCAGATTCCTATGTCCTCCATCATAGTACCCTGCACATAGGAAAGCCTTTATAAACATGGATTGAATGAATGAGTTGGATTCTATAGCCTCTGGGGTCACTTGCAACTCTCAAATACTGTGACTTGATGATTCTGTAAATGAACGAATCTAGTGGTGGTGTCTGAATGGCAGTTCCTATTACTATTCTTCTCTCTCAGAATGAATGGAGGCTCAAGGTGACAATTATCACTAAGCAGAGGGTTGGGAGTCTCATTCAAAGTTAGGGCATATGGGCATGAGAAAGGCAGAGGAGCAGAAGAAGGAGAGGATGGAGAATGCTTCTGTCAAGAGTCCATGACTTGGCATGTGAAGGTCGGTTTCGTACCCAATAGGAGAGAATCATTTTCTACCCTGAGCAGAAATACAAACTGCCCCTACCTGGTTCCCGGGATGATGATTTCCATTTAGTCTGGGCCTCTGTTCTCTTCTCCATTAAATTTCCCAGGCCTAGCCGGGCAGGCTCCTGAATCTTCAGAAATGAAGCAGAGAGTTCCCTCCAGAGTCACAAGCTGAAGGAAACATTGATTGGGTTCAAGCTCAGTCTGAGGAATATTAGGGTACTCCAAGACAATGGTTTTAGAAAATGTGTATTATGTTCCAATTCATACTGGCTTAAAAGATTTAGAGGAAAAAAAAAACCTTTGGTCTGATATACAGTTCAGTGAAAAATTAATAGTTGCATCTGGTTTTGTGTTCGGCAAATTTGCATAATGGATTCTGGCTTTCAGTTCCTGGATCAGGCCAAGATCCTGCTATTCTCACCACTTCCATCCATATTTGGGAAATTCACAGCCATTTGACTGAGACATTCAAGGGGCAATATCTAACTCGGAATTTAAGAGCCACAAGTGACCTCTGAGATCAACTTCGTTTTGCAGTTTGAGAAACTGAGGCCCAAAGAGGGAAATTTACCCAAGGCCATGTAGAGGATAAGAAGCCAAACTGAAATTAGAATCTATGTCTCTAGACTTCTGGATTGAATTCTTTCTGTCACTGCCTTCATCCCAGGTACAAAGAAAATTTCCTGGGTAGACAGGCCCTCTAGAGGTCATTAAGTCCATTCCACTGCCTCTAAGCAGCCAAGTGCTGAATTCAACCCAGACGCATTCATGGTGAACCCAGACCCATCATGGTGCCTTTTCTGCTGGGTGCCTGCACCCATGGCAGAACCCTAGTTTTCCCAAGGTTGGCTTTCCTTTCCCTGGGTAAGTCTAGGGTGGATTGTTTCTGCTCTCAACGCTGACTCAGGGGTGGGGTCTCAGGCCAGCAAATAAACCGAAAGGATGTTCTTGGCTGAGATGGCTGATTCATTTTTGATTCATAAAAATAAACAGATAGTAAGACATCTGTCTGGGCCAACCAGGCATCCTCTATGGGAGGAGTGCCTCAATGGAATGACAGTTCAGGGCACTCCACTACGTCAGCCCTGCTCACCTCACCGATTTATCATGATTGCTGTCACTAATTCCAGCTCTATAAAACCCAAGGGAACATATGCGAAATGACTCCAGTAACCTTACAGTGAAAATACCTTCAGCTTCCAACCAGCTGGAGAGAACAGCTTGGGGCTTTTTTGGCTTTCACTCACCTTTTTTTTTCTTCATTTCAAATTATTCATCTAGCTGTAAAAGGTCAAAAAAGGCATCTTTTCTCTTCCTTGTCCTCAGCTCAGTTATGTTAGACAAGTGACATCTATTGAAGTTCCTCCCCCAAATTAGTGACTAGCTCTCATTTTTTCTGTTCAATTGAATTGAACCAGCATTAACTGAGCACCTATCAGGTACCTGAAAGGCAGCTGGGTGGCCCAAAAGAAAAGAAGTACACATCCTGGAGTCAGGAAGACTCATCTTTGTGAGTTTAAATCTGGCCTCAGACTCTTACTGTCTGTGTGACCCTGGACAAGTCACTTAATGCTTTTGGCCTCAGTTTCTTCATCTGTAAAATGAGCTAAAGAAGGAAACGGCAAACCACTCTAACATCTCTGCCAAGAAAACCCCAAATGGGACAGGAAGAGTCAGAAACAACTGAACAACATGTGCCTAGTGCTGTGCTCAAAGAAAAAAATGAAAGCAGCACCTACCTGCTTTCAGGGAGCTTCTACTAGGGGAAAACAACATATACACAGACAAGTAAATGCATAATAATTACAAAGTTGTTGTTCTTCGTGGTTTGTATTTTATCCAGGGAGCTAGGCTGCAAATCTGGGGAACCAGGAACAGTCTCTTAGAGGAGGTGGAACTGTGGCAGAACCTTAAAGGAAGTTGGAGGTTCTACAAGGAAGAAGTGAGGAGGGATGGCATTCCTGGCAAGGGCTACAGTCTGTGCCTGAGGCACAAAGGCAGAAGGTAGATTGTCACACAGAGAGAACATCTGGTTTGTTTGGAGCAAAGGGGTCACAACATGGAGTAATGAGAAATTACCCTGGGAAAAATGGGGGGGTAGAACCAGCTTGTAAAGCAATAGCAAAGTCCAAACAGGGGTTTTTGTATATGTACTTGTCCTTTGGGGGTCCCCAAAGTGCTTTCCTCCTGGCAACCCTAGGTAGAATAAGCATGAACACACCAGCTGATAGAAGGGAGATCTGAAATTCAGAGATCTGAAGTGACCTGTGTGTTAATACAAAGCTATCACTGCCACCTTCACTCCCAACAGCCACCAAGTGGCTGATGACTTCTCCTTTCAGGGTTCTAAAGCTGATCTAGAGGGGCCAGGGTTTCTAATACAGTGGCTCACAAGTCCCAATCTGGTGTGCTCCCCAATATCAATTAGCCAGAAAGAGTTAATTAGCTTTTTTAAAAGGGATATTTCCTGAGTTCTACAGTAAGAAGAAATGGTACACAAATATCCACCCCCAAAAAAGTCAGGGACTCATTCTTCTACAAGTATATACAGAGTCCAGGGGAAAGTGAGCTCAAGCTTAAAGAGTCCATGTGGCAAAGACATAACCCACCACTCACAGTCAAATGGAAGTCCTTTTGTTCATTCAATCCTGGAATCCTTCTGAATTCCCCTGACATGTGGAGACCTCTCTGCTAGACCCCAGTGGCCAGGGACCAAGTAGAATCCTGAAACTGTATAGCAACACTTCCCATCTAAGCTCATGGCTCTTGCCCCTCCTCCCACTTTGCTACCCTCTGGTGACAGATACAAAGCTCTGGCTCCTCAAAGCCCTCCCAAAGCTTGGCTCTCAAAGCTAGAATGTTCATGCTGGCATCTCCTTCTCTGAAAATACATAAGCCCTGTGTGTGTCTAATTCTTCCAACCAATCCCCATACATTTCACCATCTGATTTCATCCAATGACTCAGAGGTTTCACTCATTCCCAAATTGTTAGTTAGGTTGTTCACACCTACTTCATGACTTTAATTGATTGACTGATTCAATAGGGCATCTAGAAATTGTTTACACCTATTTTATATCTTTGATTGATTCTGTAACCTGAGGTGGGATAGTAAGTAATCAACCTTTGATTGATTCTCTAACTCAGTCACAGAAGATTTTAACCTGATAGATATCAGGATAGTTGGGTAGTATAGTGGTTAGAGTAACAGGCCTGGAGTCAGAAAGACTTATCTTCATGAGCTCAAATCTGGCCTCAGATACCTACTAGCTGTGTGACCCTGGGCAAGTCACTTCACCCTATTGGCCTCAGTTTCTCATCTGTAAAATGAACTGGAGAAAGAAATGGCAAGTATCTTTGCCATTTCTTTGCAAAGAAAACCCCAAATGGAGTCACAAAGAGTTGAACATGACTGAAAACACTGAACAAGAACAACAGCAAAAATATATCAGAGAATAAAGTATCCTGATAGATACATTATTTGGGAGTGTGGGGACACTCTTCTTACACTAATAAGTGGCAGAGTTAGAATTAAAACCTTGGTTCTCTGACCCTAAATCAAGGGCTTTTCTTATTACACTCACCATGCTCCCTCTTGCTGAATGCCACGGCACAAGCCAGCAACTAGTTCTCTAAGGAAGCTGTTGATGAGAAAAATCAGCTTTTATTCCATCTCCTGTGTGATCCCCTGGATTGTCATCCAAGTTGGGAATCCAAGTTCTTTCTTGTTTATGATGGGTAATGATGTACGAACAGAGCCTCACATTCCACTTTGAAAAAGCTTGTTTTGTCGGTAAATTGAAAAAAAAAATTTGAGCATCAACCCAAGTAAATGTGATGCATCACTTTTTTTTTTCCACATCCATTTTCCTGGCAGGAAAGTATCATCTATGGAGTTAACCATTTTGAGGAACCAATGTGACTAAACAGACTGGCCAAGGCATGGGTTTGAGATGTGTGGCTTACTAAGCTGGATCCTGGTGTTATAGAAAGAGTCCTGAACTGGAAGTGAGGAGACCTGGGTGCTGGTTCCGACCCTCTGACTAGCTCACTTTGTGACCTAAGAGCAGTCATTTCGGCTATCTCTGCCTCAGTTTCCAGATCTGTAAAGGGACTATGACTGGACTAATGCTGCTGTTGGTTATAGAGAACTCCCAGGAGAAGAAACTCCCATTGCCTCAGGTAAGATTCTTCTTTGCAGCTAAGAGGTCGGGACTTGCCCAGGATCACAAATATTGGCTGGTAGGAGTCAGAGATGTGATGGGAAGTCAGTCACTCCTGCTTTTAAGGCCAGTTCTTTCCACAGTCCACCATGCTAACTTTCACAGGTGCAAAATGCAGACTTAATAGCTCATCAACTCAATGCTTTGTAATGTCTGGATGACCCTGAGAAAATCACACCACCAGTCTGTGACTCAGTTTCCTTGTCTACAACACAATAGAAATGGCTTAATAGATCCTAGAAACCTAAAAATAGACATTTATTCATCACATATACAGTTCACAGCACTGGAGAGAGAGAGAGAGGAAAAAGGATACCTCAGAGAGCTTACAGTCTCACAGGGAAGGTATATAGCATGTCTACAGAGAAGTAGACAGGGCAGGATGTGATAGGCGGAAAGAAGAGCTCCCAATAGAGGACTCCAGGAGATTTTGAGCAGGGAGGGATAGCTTTTCTGGGGTGTCTGGAAAGGCTTCATGGAGGAGGTGAGACCTGAGCTAAGCCTCACAGGAAGATTCCAATAAGCTCTCATGGAGCCTGTCATGGAGGCATCCAGTGCCCCTGGGGAAGGCCAGGGTGAGAGGGCCTATCTTATCAAGTATGAGTATGTGTTTTGGAAAAAAGCTGTACCCTGGAAGCTATTCTGAAGCCATCATCACTGGCTTTCTGAAGGGCAGGGAGCTCAGCCTTCACTGGCTCATGGTATCCCATGTCTAATGCTAGAAGGGATCTCCAAAGACGTCTAGTCCAACCCCAGTATATTTCACTTGAGAAAACTGAGACCCAGGGAAGCGGTGACTTGCTCAGTATTATGCATGTCAGAGACAGGATTCAAACCCAGGCCCCCTGACTCCAGCACCTGTCCCCACCTATTCTCTTTCCATTGGACCACACTGCCACTTCCTCCTATAACTCATAGCTTAGTGACCCACACATTCCACAAACACATGGGGCTGTTTTAGTGATGCCAATGCCTAACTCCTCTCTAGTTCAAATCCCCCTTCCCCTTTTATTATCTTTTAAATTCAGTAATAGTGCTCTTTCCTGTATAACATATGTGGACAGAGTCACGGTTCTGAGCCTTATTTCAGTATTTTAAGGCTTTCTGATTTTGTTGGTCCGGGTGCTCCTCCCACTGGAACAGGTCTCAGGCCCTCTCCAATGCAGTTCATGGTCTTTCAGAAGGGCTGCGACCTCCAACCGTCCTCCTCTCCCCACCAATATCATTAGCCCCAGTTGAAGCCAACCTGGTGGTGAGTTTCTCCAAACTTGGGTGTATCCTCAGATGTTGTCATCATCACCATCATCATCATCGCTGGCATTTATTCTCAGCTGATGTTTATATAGTGCCTACTGTGTGCCAGGTTCTAAACACTGTAAGTATATTATCTCATTTGATTCCTCACAACAACTCTGAGAGGGAGGGAGGTGCTATTATTATCCGCATTTTACAATTGAGGACATTGAGGAAGACAGAAGTTAAGTGATTTGTCCAGGGTCACACAGCTGGTACAATCTGAGGCTGGATCTGAACTCAGGTCTTCCTGATCCTAGGCCCAGTGCTCCATTCACTGTGCCACCTAGCTGCTCTGTGGTTTGGGGCAGCACATGGGAAAGATCCTTCACAAGATTTACTATGAGTTGATCTGTTCCTTATAACTGAGAAGCACATAAGACAAATGAGTCCACTCCTTCACTTCCCATCCTGGAAACAGCCACTGGGACTGCAGGAATCTAGGACTTTTAAGTTACAAAGGGAGACACAGAATAAAACTCAGGACACAGCCTCTTACCGAAGGAGACCAAGGGGGAGAATGCTGGACTGAAGACACTTATTAGAGAGGGGAAACAGCTTATCAGACACCTGAGCTTCATGCTTCTCTGGTCTTGCTTTAGAGTCAAGTAATTTGCCAACAATAACAAAAATAAATCTAGTAGGCAGACCCTTTAATAAAGTGAATAACCATCCCTCAATTCATCTGATATAGAATAGGGATTTCTAGATATCCTCCCTCACCCTGTATCATTTTACAGAAGAGAAAAATGAAGCCCAGAGAACAGAAGTGACTTGCCCAAGGACACATAGTCAGTTTGGAAGTTCTACTTTTCTTGGGCAAAGTTTCCTTTAAATGAAGTCCACAAATACAAAAAGATTCCCACTCCAACCAGGAGGAATCTGGACCATAATATTAATGGGTGACAGGGCCTCGTACAGAGAAATTTCTCAATAACTATTTGCTTAATGAACAAATGAAAACAAATCTCAAATGATGAATACTCACAGATACCAGGATTAATGTGAGTACAGAAGTGTGAAACCCATGGCCTGCAAATGTGGCCTACAACACTCCTGAATGCAGCCTGAACCAGACTGAAATGTAATTGGGAAATATGGAACAAAATTAATTAAAATACAATAAAACAGAGATAAGAAAACATTTCAAAATTAAATCAATACACAGTGCATGGGGATCTTTGTTTATGGGGGAGTGGTCCCTGTTTCTAGCTGAGTTTGATACCATTGATCTAGGGGAAGGAACTTGGTCAGAAAGACCTGGGTTCAAGTCCCATCTCTGACCCATTGTTGTTGAGTAACTCTGGGCGAGTTCCTTTGACTCTTTGAACCTTAGATTCCCCATCTGTAAAATGTGAATAATGATGCTTGTAATTCCTTCCAGCCTAGTGGCTAGAGATCCAACCTTAGAGACAGGAAGACCTGGGTCAAATGCTGCCTCTGATGCATACTGGCCGTGGGGCGCTTAGACAACTCGCTTGTTATGAAGCTCAAATAGTATAATGCACGTAATGCTTTTTGCAAGCTTTAAAGTGAGATGATCCTGTGCTCTTAAGGATTGTGCCTGGAGTGTGGAACTTCTGGTATGGCTAACCAAATTGGCATGGCTTCCTCTACTGGCTGGTGATGGACTTTGTGCCTGTCATCTAAGGGAGGACAATCAGTATAAAGAGGGTCACCTTCAAAGAAGTGGTGACAAATTTTGTCAGTCACAGAAGCTCAGAAGTCTGTCTCCTAAGTCACAAAAGTGTGACCAGTATTGAAAGAGGAAGAAAGAAGGAGCAGCCATAGGAATGAAATCACAGATTCCTAAAGTATTGAATTATGAATGATGGTAAGTCCTGTTTCTCTGCCACTTCCTTTGAGTATGAAAGGCCTAGTGGAGGCACTTTTTCTTTCTTTTTTTTAAAAAGAAATTATTTTATTTTATATTCAGATCCACATTCTTTCCTCCCAGCTTCCTACCCTTTCCCCACCTGAAAATGAGAAAGCAAGACAAACAAAACCCATCACAAATATGTACAGTCAGGCAAAACAGCTTCCCACATTGGCTGTTTCCAATAAACAAAAATAAATAAGTATACAGGTAGGTGGATGAATAAATAAATAACATTTTAAAAATATGCCTCAATCTATATTCCGAATTCATCACCTCTCTGTGTAGAGACAGGTATCGTGTTTCATCATGAATCTTCTAGAAGTGTGAATCAGTCATTGTGTGGGTCAGAATTTTCAAAGTTGTTGGTTGTTATACGTTATTCTTCTGGTTCTGCTCACTTCACTTGCGTCAATTCATATAAGTCTTCCCAGGTTTCTCAGAAACCATCCCTACATCATTTCTTATAACATAACAGGATTCTATCATATCCATAAGCCATAACTTATTCAGCCATTCCCCAACTGATGAGGACCCCCTAGGTTTCTAATTCTTTGCCATCACAAGAATATCTTCTATAAATTAATTTTGTATTTGTGGAACCTTTTCTTCCTTCTTCGAGCTCTTTGGAATATGGACCTAGTACAATTCTATTCACTGGGCGAACAGCTCTTTCAGCACGGTTCTGAATTGCTTTCCAAAATGACTGGACTAGTTCATAGTTCCACCAGCAATGCATTGAGGGACTTGTTTTCCCACAGCCTCTCCAGCATTTGTCATTTTCTGTTTTTGTCAAACTTTGCCAATATGATGGGTATAAGACAGAACCTCAGAGTTGTTTTAATTTTCATTCTCTAATTACTAGTCATTTAGATCATTTAAAAATATTGATAGTTTATATCTTTTCCTCTGAAAATTGCCTATTTACATGTAACTGGTGGAGATTTGGGGGCGGGGGGAGAGACATTTTCAAAGCAGTTCACACAGATTAAGATACCACCACCACCTCTTTCCTGGGAATAACATGCAAACAAATACATACCAAACAAGCTATATACAGGATAAATAGGAAAGAGTTAACAGAGGGAAAGCACTGGATTTAAGGGGGGTAGGAGAAGGCTTCCTATGGGAGGTGGGATTTTATTTGAGACTTAAAGGAAGTCAGAAAGGTCAGTAGCTAGAGGAGAGGAATGAGGTCATTCTAGGCATAGGGGACAACCACAGAGAATGCCTGGACCTAAGAGACCAAATGACTTGTTGGTGGAACAGCCAGGAGGCCAGTGTCACATTGGGGAGTTAGGTATAATAAGAAGATTGATGAGGTAAGAGGGAGCTAGGTTATGAAGGGCTTTGAATGTCAAGCAGCATTTTGTATTTGCTCCTGGAGGCAATAGGGAGCCACTGGAGTTTATTGAGTAGGGAGGAGTGACATGATCAGATTTTAGGGAATTCACTTTAGTGGCTGAATGGAGAATGGATTGGAGTGGGGAGAGACTTAAACATCAGCGGGTTATTACAGTAATCAAGGCATGAATGAGGTGATGAGGGCTTGTGCTAGAGTAATGGCAGTATCAAAGGAGAGAAAGGAGAATATTTAAAGAATGTTGCAAAAGCGAAATCATCAGGTCTTGGCAACAGCTTGGATATGAAGGATGAGAGAGTAAAGAATACAGGATAACTCCTAAGTTTTGAGCCTGAGGGACTGGAAGGATGGTGTTGCCTTCTGCAATAATAGGGAAGGTGGGAGGTGGAGAGGTTAGGTGGAAAGATGATGAGCTCTATTTGGGTCATATTGAGTTTGAGATACGACATCTAGTTGAAGATGTTGGAAAGGTATTTGGAGATGTGAGACTGGAGGTCAGCAGAGAGACTTGGACAGGGAAGGTAGATTTGAGAATCGTCAGTATAGAGATGGTAATGAAATCCATGGGAACTGATGAGATCACCAAGTGAAGTAGCATCAAGGGAGAAGAGAAGAAGACCCAGGACAGAACTTTGAGGGACACCTAAGGTTAGAGGGCTTGATCGGGAGCAAGATCCAGCACAGTAGGACAGAGAAGGAGTCTGCTGTGTAGGAAGAAAATCAGGAGAGAATGGTGTCTCAAACACCTAGAGAGAAGATGATATCAAGGAGGATTCCACCACTCCATGGATATGATCAAGCAATGTACTTGCTGGCCCTTTGAAAAAAGCGGGACTTCCATCCAATTTATGTGACTGTGGACAAGTCATTTAACCTTTAAGTACTCTTGCCAGTTCTTTAAGCCCATAAGCCCTGTACCAATGAAATCACAGTTCCAAAAGGAAGCACTTATTTAGAGCACACCAGAACAAGTGGTGACTCTACTATCTTTGCCAAGAAAACCCCATACAAGGTCATAAAGTGTCAGACACGACCGAACAATCGAATAACAACAGAACAAGTCACTTAGGATCTTTGGTCTTCAGTTTCATCATCTCCCAAATGGAGCAAGTCCCTGAATATCTCAGGTATCTAAGGAAGCAACAATCTAGGAAATAGTTTATGTTTTTAATAAAGAATCTTAATGATCACATGAGAGGCAGCATGTAGTATAGAATAGTGAATTAGCCTTGTAGTTAAGAAGATCTGGGTTCAAAATACGCTTCTGTCACATACTAGCTGTGTGATCCAGGGCAAGTCACTGAAGTTCACAGTTCTCCCAGGTGACCATCTGCAAGCAGAGAAGGTGCCCACTTGAATTGATAGATGAATTTTTTCACAGAAAAATGCCAATGAAATCAGAGGTCCAGTACAGAAAACAATTTCAAAGTGTTTGCTCAGTAACAAACCTGTAAGGTAGGGACTGATAGTATTGCATTCATTTTAGAGATGAAGTAACTGAATCATTAGACTGTGAGCACCTCGAGAATAGAGACTGTCTTTTGCCTCTTTGAGTATGCCCAGTCCTTAGTACAGCACCTGGCATATAGTAGGCACTTATTTGTGTATTAAATTGAAACTCAGAGAGCTTGTGACTTACTTGTCCAACGTCAGATAACTTGTAAACCTCAGAACAGGTCATAGTCTCATGGTCATAGCCAAGGTCTCCTGACTCCAGGGCCAAAGTTCTTCACCCTACACCAAGGGCTTCTTAGGGGTGGAACAGAAAGAATTTCTGTCATAACCCATTCTGTTATCTCCCTTCCAAGGAGAATCAGAGGGTTGACTGAGCCCAAACATAAGGAGATCCCCAAACTGTCATGCTTTATCTGTGTCATTATAATGAAAGACACACCACCTGCCAGAAATGTAAGTACATACACCCTAGCTCTAGCCATGGCAGCCAGCAAACTCAGGCCTCTAGCAATCATCCCTGCCCCAGGATGGCATCAGGAGGAGGTGAGATCTTAGATCATTAGCAAAGCCAGTAAGTCACCTATGGTGTG
This sequence comes from Pseudochirops cupreus, assembly GCA_028627135.1. Taxonomy (NCBI): domain Eukaryota; kingdom Metazoa; phylum Chordata; class Mammalia; order Diprotodontia; family Pseudocheiridae; genus Pseudochirops; species Pseudochirops cupreus. The sequence goes on along the minus strand of CM053581.1, from coordinate 202,844,214 downwards.
GATAATCAATTCACCATAGTAAGAGCATCATGGAATTTCAGACTGGATGGGACAAAACTGAGACCCAGAGAGAAGGGATTTGCCCAAGGCTAATTAGCAGAGCTAACCTTTGAACCCAGATCCTCTGGCACCCAACTCAGCACTCTTTTTGCTATGCTATGCTCACACTGATTTAGCCTTGTGTGGTTTACAAAGCACTTTATGAACATCTTGGCAGATCCTCACTTTCCTCTCAACACCTGTATCACCCAATACCTAAAGCAAAAATTCCCTCTCTAACATTCCCTCTCTAACATCAAGCAGCCTCTGCTTGAACTCAAACTTCCCCAAACCAAGTAAATCCATCCTAATCATGCTTCTGGTTATCTCACCTAGAATATAGTCAGAAATGCAGGAGTCCAGAGAACCAGATCCTCAGGTGACCTGTGTGACTTTGGGAAGGTCACTGCCCATCTCTATGCCTTGATTTTGTCACCTGTAACATGAAGACAACAGACTAGATCATCTCAAGACCTGTTCAACTCTAAATCTAGCCAGTTTGTGGATTTGGAGTAGATAGACATGGGTCCAAGCCTTGGGGGTTGGGTACCCTTGAATTCGAGCTTGGGAAACTCCTTTAACCTTCCTCAACCTCAGTCTCCTCATCTGTAAAGCGAGGGGGCTAAGTTAGATGTTCTTGAAGGTTCCTTGTAGCTCTAAATCCTCTCATCCTATAGATCCATCATCAGGAGACCTATGTCCAACTCCCATTTTTACCATGTATTTGGTATCTGTCCTTTGGCAAACCACTTCCCCATTTGAGCTTGTGTCTTTATCTGTACAATGGGGATAATAATATTTCCCTTAAGTGCCTCACTGGGCTGTTGTGAGGATCAGCTGAGATAATGGATGCAAAGTGCCATATAAATGGCAATTATTATTATTATAGCCAATTATCAAGTCACTAACCAGGCTATGAAGCTGCAGCATCTCATGACAGACAACTAGCTTGTCATGGCCTTGATTGTCATCCGAGGTGAAAAGAAGCATCCATAAACCCATTAGATGCCAGCCATTCCCCTTACTCTCAGCTGCCCTCAGGAAACAGGTGAGTCTCCAAAAACATTCCTTAACCAGGGAGCCCTGGCCCAGAAGCCAACTGCTCTGCAAAGATGAAAGATTTCACTGAGCAATAAAAGAAAAACTCCCAAGAAAGATTTATAATTTCCCCCCTTAAGCCTGTCATTCCCATCATTAATATAGATGTGATTTAGGAAGGCAACAATTTTTTTTTTTTGGCCGTAAGCTGATTGAGTGTGTATCTACAGCCTGACAGCCCCATGGCTGCTCCCTCCTCTCTACACTCCGATTGCCAGCCCTGTCAGTCAGGATGGGGCTACAGCTTCCAAAGGGGGATGATTAAGGCTCCTTCAGGATAATGGACTGCACGCTGGGTTTTCTCTATTTGTCAGTGTTAAAGATGGAAGAGTGATTCTAGGCTGCTTCACGCTATCTATGACAAGCAAAAGAGTTCATTAGAATGCCAAAGCAGAGGGCCAGGAGGGCAAGGAGGTAGGAGAGTCCTTCCAAAGCAGGAAGGCATGGAGAAGGACTTTGATTTTGCCTTTGGATCTAACAGATTTTCCTTTAAATGCAATGGAAAAGGTAGTAGACTTGGGGTCTAAAGGCCTGGGTTCATATCCCAGCTTGGCTGCTTGCTGACTATACAGAAAGGCAGCATGATCTAGTAGAAAGGGCATTCACTGGAGCTGGATTTGGGAGTCTTGGCTTCAAATTCTAGCTCTGATAGTTACTAGCTGTGTGGCCATGGGCAAGTCACTTAACCTCTCCACACCTGTCAAGCGGAGATAATAACATTTGCCCTCCCTAGCACGCAGGGCTATTGTGGAGAAAACACTTTGTAAACTTTAGAGAGCTGTAGAAATGCCAATTATTATTAGCTGGGTGACCTCAGACAAGTCAATGTATCCTTGCCAAGCTTTGGTCTCTTTGTCTGCAAAATGGAAATAATTGAACTCTTTTCTCTTACTTCAGAGGGTTATTGTGTGGAAAGAGCCCTATAAATATTCAGCCTCTAGACTTATGTGACCTTTTCAGTAGTGTACTGGTAAATGTTTAACAACTGACTCTCCAGGTCAAAAAAATATATGAAAGACACATTTTAAAGTTTAATCTGCATTATTACTTTCTTAAATTTAGACAATCTGCCCTCCCCCCCCAAAAAAGATTGTAGCAGTTTCCAATTTCTGAGGCGCAAATGCTCATACTGAACATTTAACTCTCAGTTCTTGGAAGCCTGTGGCTATAGCACATAATAATTGGGCTTCCCCAGTGGGCCCCACTTTTGGGAAGCACAGGGTAAGGCAGTTCCCAAACGTGAATGAAAGATGTCTTTCCCTCCTTTAGGAGAGAGACAGAGTGGTTCCGGGTTCAAGTAAAGACTAGTCCAAAGGGGAACCCACAGTCCCTAGCATGGTGAGATGTGTACAGGCACTTCATAAATGAATGAAAAAGCATGAATTAAGCTCTTACTCTGTACCAGGAGCTGGCATAAAGATGACTGAATGAATGACTGTCTTAAAAATCTATTTCTAAATGTGTTCAAGATTCCATAGTCTTCAGCACAGGTTTCTTTTGTATGTACTTAGATGGGTGTTGTTCAGTCACTCTTCAGTCATGTCCAACCCTTTGGGGTTTTCTTGGCAGAGACACTGGAGGGGTTGACATTTCCTTTTCTAGCTCATTTTATAGATGAAGAAACTGAGGCCAACAGGATTAAGTGACTTGCCCAGGGTCACACAGCTATTGTCTGAGGCCAGATTTAAACTCAGGAAGAGAAGCCTTGCTGACTTCAGGCCTGGCAGTCTATCCACTACATCACCCAGCTGCCCACTTAAACTAGTGCTCTTTCCAAATCCATCTTCTGAATCTCCATCTTTATTTCTTTATATAGTGTACAAGATACTGAGGTATGAGACATGACTTACCCAGGGTGATACAGGTAATAAGTGGCAGAGGCTGGATTCAAACACATGCCCTTTTACTCCAAATAAATTCCCATTTCCACTGTACCACACTGCATCACAGTATCCCAGGAAGTGCTCTCACCCCTACCCCAGACTGCCTCTTCCCTCTTCAGTTCTTCCTTGAAAGGCACTGTGGTCCAATGGAAAGAACACCAGCTGTAGAGTCAGAGGAGCTGGGTTCAGATTCCACTCAGATGCTTCCTGCTTACTTATCTCTGGGCAAATTGCTTAATTTTCCTGGTCTTTGGTTTCTTCCTCTGTAAAATGAAGGAGCCGGACTTGATAATGATGAATAGATGGAGGGATGGATGGATGGATGGATGGATGGATGGATGGCCTGCCCCTGAGGTTCCTTCTAGATCTATAACACCATTCTGTTTCCATCTGTGAGATCAGTACAGTCCCCAAAACATTCCCTAAGTGCCTACCATACCATAAGGCCAGATGCTGGGCACCCAGGGAGATAAGTGTCTCCTTCACTCCCACTGGCACTATATTATAGCCTCAGACCTACTGCTGTAAGGCTGAGCTAAGCTTTCTTTCATAGGGACAGGACTTGCTTCAAATGGCACACGATGTGAACTCAAACCATCTGACCACTGGGGGTCAATCTCCTAATCCTGAGGCCACTCTTGCAAAAGTGTTTCTCAGACTCCTGGCACTGACCTCACAGGAGATGGGAATTCTAAAAATCTCCTTCCTTTCCTCATTCTCTTCTCTCTCATCTCTCTCTGTCTCGCATTCTTCCTGTCTCTTTCTATATATCTCTTCCTCCCTCTCTCCACCTCTTATACTGACTCTTCCCACTTTATGTCTAATTCTTTTTATTCCACTAAAGCTCCTACTAACTATATCTCTCTTTCCCTCTCTATATATAGATAGATAAATGTATACATACATCAATCTACATATATTATACACACACACACACACACACACACACACGGAGGTAGGGGAGAGAGAGAGAATATCTCCCTCTTTTCACTATTCTCTCTCTGTGTCTCTCCCTCCCTCCCTCTCTTTCTCACTGTGAGTGAATTTCAAAATAGCAGCCCTGGGGCTCTCACCACCCACTCCCACAGCATCCAGGGAGGAGTTATTATATATTCTGCGATTTTTAAGCCCCCAAATAGGTTCTGTTTAAATATCATTTGAGGTGTGGGCTCCAATCCACCACCCTGAGTTGAGAGGATTTTTTTCTCTCTTTTTAACGAGCTCTCCCATCCCTAATCACAAATCATCCAGATATGATTCAGCACAGTTGGCAGCCAGTCCCTGCTCAGCTGAGGCTCACGAATAAGCAAGTAAGCAGACTGTGTGATTCACAGCCCAGCCCCAGAAAGGATGGTCTTTCTGGGTCAGAGATAAATATACATTAGATAGGAGGAAATCGATAGAATTATAGAATCCTAGAATCTCAGAATGGAAAGGGACCTTGAGGTTCATCTAGTCCAACCCCCTTATTTTATAGATAGTTTAGAGGGGTGAAGAGATTTCCCCAAGGTCACATAGCAAATATGGCAGAGGTGGGATTTGAATGCAAGCCTGTGGATTCCAGGTCCAGAGCTCCGTCCACTGCACCACACAGACTTGATTAAGGAAAAGCTCCCATTGATAGGTGTAGGCCTGGATTTCATGGTCTCAGAGGGAAAGACAGTGTAAGTTGGTGACAAGAACACAGATTTGGAATCAGAGGGCCAGGTTCAAATCTTGGTGCTGCATATGACCTTTGTGGTCTTGGCCAAGTCAGTTAACAACCGTGGGCCTAAGTTTCCTCACCTCTTTAAAAAAAGAGGCTTTTTTTTAATTAGATGGCCTATCTGGTTCCTTCCAATTCTAAATTCTCTGGATTGTAGAGAATTATACAATTGTACAATTGTAGAGAATTGTAAAAAAACCTCAAGGATTGTAGAATCTGAGTAGGAAAACATCATAGAGAATACAATGAGAGAGTAAAACAAGGCATCATGGGACCAAGGACTAGATGTTGTGGTAGATAGCTAAGTGTAACAGGAGTTTCAGATTAGTCAGAGATGATTTCATGAAAGAAGATGACTTGAGCTGGGGCCTTAAAAGATGGAGAGATTTTAGATACACTGAAAAGAGTATTTGAGACACTAAAGAATCATTGATCATATTGCTGGGAGAGGCCCCAGAGGCCATCTAGTAAAACAGATTAGGAGACTAAGGCCCACAGAGGTTAAATGACTGCTCCAACATCATATGGATGATGTCAGAGGCAGGATTTAAACCTAGGACCTCTGGCTCTAGACAGAGCCAATGCTCTTTCCAGTATACGACACACTGCCTCCACAGTGAATGAACATGAAAATGTCCACTCACATCTTCCTCTGATGCCTAAACTTGGTATGCAAAAGACTCTAGGCCAGGGGTTCTTAACCTAGGGTCCTTTTCTAAAAAGAATATTCTGATGTGTGTTTTACAATAATTGTTTTCCTTTGTAACCCTATGTATGTATATCTAAAAACATTCTGAGAAGGGGTCCAAAGACTCCACCAGATCAGATGGTTCATGGTACAGAAAAGGTTAACAGCCCCAGCTATAAGTTCTTGAAAGCTGTGCGATGGAAAAAGGATCTGTGCTAGTAAAAATCATGGCTCCATGAAGTCTTAAAGTAAGTACATGAAGAACACAGCGCTTCATGTCTATGAAGGCTAGTTAAACTATAGTTTCTGTCCTCATGAAGTTTAAAGTCTAGTGAATGATGAAACACATACTCAGTTAATTATAACCCAAAAGTCCTTCAGGGGAATGAAGAGTGGAAGGTTTTAAAGGCTATGCTAATGCAGGTTCTACCAAGCTAAAAAGGTTTCAGCTCTGGCTAAGAAACAGAATGGGAATTAAATGTCTAGGGACTCTCAGCCTTGCTAACCTTAGAGAAGCTCATGTGCCATGTGTCATGGCATATTAGATGCATATATGGCCAGAACAAACTCCCTCCTTTCCTTCACCTCAGAGGATTCCCATTTTCCTGAAAGATACAGTTCAAACACTACATTCTATATTAAGCCCAGTCCCTTGAGATGCTAGAACCCCTCCCTCACCAACTACCCTACATTTATTTTTTGTTCGTTTGTTTTATGTTTATTCCATCTATTACTGTATATGTGCTCATCTTCCCCAATGCAGTGTAAACTCCTGAAGAGTAGGGATGGCTTCATTTATGGTATTTGTATCACTAATGCCTAGCATAGTGTCTGGCACATAGTAGGTATGTAATCAATGCTTATTGATTGGTTTGCATGATTGATAACACAACAGGAAGATTTGTGATTTGCATCAGCACATCCATCCCCATGGAAGTGTGGCTATTTTGAAGTGTTTCAGCAAAAAGGCAAGGGGGAGGAGAAGATTCATTTGACTGCAGCAAATGTTTCCTTTTTATGTTACTGGCGAATTTTGTTGTAAGTGGATCAGGCTAGATGGATCCAGTTTAGATGATTCCAATTTTGTTGGCCATGTCCAAAGCATCATAGTCTGGGCCAAGTCAGATGTAGACCTTCTTTTCTCTATTCATCTCATATCACTTATATGAGCTATATGACATTGACTGTTTGACTTGATTTTTACTGGCCTTGACATTAATAAGGAATACCAGGGTGGGGATTGTCTTCATTCTTCTTCATAGCAAACCCAGTGGTCAAGGGAAACTTGATGTTGGCATAGTGATTAAGCTTGTTCCTCCTAGGGGTCATCTTCAGGCAGCATTTGAATGCTTTTCAAAACCAAAGTGTCTTGGGTTGCCACAAGGTAGGGGACATTTGGATTTTCCTCTTTTTGTGACTATGTATACCCTTGAACATCACCTTCAAAGGTCTTCAAGGCCTTTGATTTGGCTTCTGTCTTGGGGGAGACAATCACTTCCTTCTTCACATGTGGCACCATCTTGGAGAAAAGTCATGCAAAGGTTTCTTGTTGATCAGCTAAAGAAAACAAAGTCTACCTTCTTTCTAGAAGAGTATGAGTTAAATGACCTCTTCTAGGCTTTTATTATGAGGTGTTCTAGCTTTCTCAATGAGTTATCTAGTGTTTTTTCTCCACTTAATAAATTGACTGAGGCAGAGATTTCTTAGCCGACAGAGTGTTGACTTGATGATCTAAAGGCCTCTGGTCAGATCCATGATTTTAGCAGACTGTGCTTTTGAGGAGGCAATATGGTACCTAGGATTGGAGTAGAAATGAAGAGGTTTGAGTTCTACTCCCCTGCTAGCCATGTGAACTTGGGTAAGTCAATTTCTTTTTCAGGAGCTCAGTTTTCTCCTCTGTAAAAATGAAGAGTTTAATTAGCCCCTTCCAACTCTAAGATTTTCTATGCAAATTATATTTTCCCAACTGCCCTTAACTACAGCAGCCTTTCTCTTTTCTAATCAAGCTAAGTTTGCTTTATAATAGGACCAAATTATTCCTTCCCTCCATCTCCCCTCCAATTCAGCAAGGACTTACTAAATGCCTACTATGTGCCATTCATTTCTCCAGTTCCTATCTATTCTTAAGAGATGAGTCAGTCATGAGCTGTCAGCACCCTCGAGGACAACAAATCTCCATGGATCTCATTTCTGCACTCTCCAAGCTGGGGAGCATCTGGGTCTAGTTCAAGGTTGCCTGGAGATCAAGAGAGACTGCATCAACTCTCAGAGACCTTCCTGCATCTTGGAGGGCCCAGAACAGATCAGGGGATCATCTGAGAATGAGATTAAATAAAAGTCACCTCTCCTTTTCTAGAAAAGAGGGCTCACCTCTAAAGAATCTGCACCTTTATCTCTGGGAGCACTCATTGTTTCTCTTTCTATCTCACTGTATGTCTGTCTCTTGGTCCCTCTCTCTTTCTCTAAATTTGTCTTTGTCTCTTCCAATCTCTGTTAATCTCTCTCTGTCTTTCTCTTTCTCTCTGTCATAGACCAGCTTTGAGAAAGGTTGGCTTCCCTTCAGCAAATAAAGTACATTTCAGGCTTGTTACAGTTGCTGGGGGCAACTAGTCTCCAAAATCTTTTAAAATTTATTTATCTAATTAAAAATCCTTCAGCAGTACTCTGCATGGAAGATACAATATCTCATTCCCCACGCAGAATGCCAAGCTAAGTATTCCTTTTCTCGTAAGGGCCCCCTAGAGAACTCATAGGCCAGGGCTACCCCTAGAACCTCTTCTTCAAGAACTTGTTCCAGGGAAAACCAGGGAAGGATGGGAGGAATGCAGAGGTGAGAATGGAAGGAAAGGATAAAAAGAAAGAAAGAAAAAGAGATGAAGGGAGAAGAGATGAGGGGAGGCAGAGAAAGACAAAAAAGGAGGAAAGAGGAAAAGAGGGGAGAGGAGAGGAGAGGAGAGAAGAGAAGAAGAGAGGAGAGGAGAGAAGTTGTGTGGAGAGGAGAGGAGAGGAGAGGAGAGGAGAGGAGAGGAGAGGAGAGGAGAGGAGAGGAGAGGAGAGGAGAAGAGAGGAGAGGAGAGGAGAGGAGAGGAGTGGAGAGGAGAGGAGAGAAGTTGTGTGGCTGGCTGCTGAATGGAGTTGGCAATCACCAGTAAGCAGCCAGACACATTTCCCATCGAAACAAACCTGTCGTTCAGAGAACAATTTTTAATTAACTCCATATCTCATGTGTCGGGGAACGTGAGCAAACTTCCTTATGACTTCACTTTCGAATCAAGAGTACATCACAGTTTACTTTCCAAGAATAGAATCAGGAGATGGCTGGGAGAGAGGCAGGGTTGCTAAAAATGAATTTGCAGCCAAGTGCAAAACAAGGCTACTAAGGGGGGCTGGGGGAAAGAAAAAACCACAACCAGCCCACAAACCAGAACCCAATGGATGTCTGTCTGTTACTGTTCCTAAGTGTAAGACTCAGTGAGTTCTGAACACCTTCCCCTATCCCACCCCCCAGCTGATTGATGGGACACTGGAGGCCTCCTAGTATTAGAGGATGAGCAAGCCCTGTCCAGTACCTCCCTGCCTGACAAAAGACAAGATGAATCCTTCTATAGAAATTGATGACTCATGCTCCTCCAAGGCCATGTCCCATGATCTTGTCAGAGCCCCAGACATGACACAGTCAAAGTCATAGGAAGAAGTGAGCAAAGCTATCATTTGGGAATAGTGTTTGTTTATGCCTCTTACCAGGTCATCTCTTGGACTTCCTGCTAGCACTCTCACTGCCACCACTCACCTCCAACCCTCACTAACCACAGGCGCCAGAGTCCCTCCCCAAGGCCACATCTTAGTACCACTACTTCTGGAGAAGACATGGAATTAAAGAATTTAGAGCTTGAAAAGACCTCAACAATCACCTAGATTCTTAACCTTTTTTTGTGTTCTAGACTCTTTTGGCAAAAGGAAGAGTTAAAAAGCATGAGATGAAGAGGTTAAGAGACTGGTGGCCACTAAGATTCCTTCTGATTCCAAATTTTATGTTAAGAAACATATCCCCCTTTGACCTAGAAATACCACTTCTAGGTCTGTATCTCAAAGAGATCACAAAAATGGGGAAATGATCCATATGTACAAAAATATTTATAGCAGCTCTTTCTGTGGTGGCCAAGAACTGGAAATTGAGGTTATGCCCATCAATCAGGGAATGGCGAAACAAATTGTGGTATATGAATGCAATGGAATACTATTGTGCTATAAGAAATGATGAATGGGCAGACTTCAGAAAAACCTGGAAAGACTTATATTAACTGATGCTGAGTGAAGTGAACAGAACCAAGAGAACATTATACACAGTAACAGCCATAGTCTACAATGACTGGCTTTGATAGACTTAGCCCTTCTCAGCAATGCAAGGACCTAAAATAATTCCAAAGGACTCATGGTGGAAAATGCCATCCACATCCTGAGAAAGAACTATGGAGTCTTAATGCAGAGTGAAGTAGACTATTTTCTTTTTTGTTTTGTTTTGTTTTTCTTTCTCATGTTTTCTCCCATTCATTATAATTCTTCTATACAACATGACTAATGAGAAAATGTTTAATAGGAATGTATATAATAGAGCCTGTATCAGATTGCAGGCTGTCTTGGGGAGGGAGGAGGTCAGGGAATGGGAGAAAAATTAAAACTTCTGGAAGTGAATGTTGAAAACTAAAAATAAATAAACTTTAAAAAAAGAAACATCCAATACGGTATCTACATAGACCACAGTTTTAGTAAATACCTCCAGATAGATTAGAAAAGATTTATTAAGCACCTACTGTGTGCCAGGCACTGTGGTAGGCACTGGGCACACAAAGAAAGGGCATACAAAGGGAGAAATGAATAATTCCTAAATTCATGCAAAATATGTGTGTGTATATATAGATAAATACATACACATTACATACACATATATGTGTATGCATGCATGTGTGTATACATACACATATATACATACACATATGAATATATATTTTTCAGATAGGGAAACTGAGGGCCAAAGAAAGAAGCTTTCCACAAAGTGACAAGCACAATAATAAGGAATGGAGCTGGGACTCAAACTCAGGTCTCTACATTCCATGATCTTCCCAACATTCAAGCATTCTCGGAAACATATTTGATATCTCAACTGCACTGTTCTTTAATCCTTGAAATGGGAAGAAACATGATTTTGATCCCCAAATAGTCCTATCTCCGAATGTGTACCCATTTGCAGGAAAGTGCCTCCTTTCACTTTGAAATTCTTAGTGCCCCTGGGGTCACTGTCTTAACTTATCTTTAGTGTCTAGAGATCATTCCATAAGGATTCAATTTTTATTTAACTGTATCTCTTTTTTTCCTTCTTTTTTGTTGGGGGGGGGTTGGAGATGGGAAGGTAGGGCAATTGGGGTTAAGTGACTTGCCAAAGATCACATGGTTGGTAAGTGTTAAGTGTCTGAGGCCGGATTTGAACTCAGGTCCTCCTGACTCCAGGGCTGGTACTCTATTCACTGTGCTACCTAGCCACCCCCAACTATCTCTTTCAAGCCAAAAATTCAAGAGCATCCCAGAGGGTGGAAGATCTATGGCAAGAGGTAAACTTCAGAGCTAGGGCTAGGCATTTTTGCACCTGAGGCAAGCATTAACCATGCCTGAGGCGAAGAGGCCTAAAGCTGTCCTGCATTGGAAGTTTCCTATTTTAACTAATTATTCTCACAAACTAGGTGGTCAGCTGTCTTCTTGTTACCTGCTGATGGACTGACTACAAGTGCAATCATCAAAAGATCTCTGAATTCAGCACCCTGGTTATAGTTCTGCTAAGCATTCAAGGGCCATTGCCCAGATGTCTCCACGAAGCCTGGGAAAACAGAAAATATTTTATCCTGTGAGAGAAAGGGACCAAAAGAATGTAAAAAATTCTTCTCTGTTGCTTATACATTGTTGTTGTTGTTGTTTTTAAAGGTGGAACCACTTTTGAAGTCAGGAATAGCAGCTTCCCAGCCCTTAGGGAGAAGAGACTGTGAAAGAAATCATTGCTGCTCACACTTTTTCTTTAAACAACAAATATAAAAATGAAATACTTCTCAATTATTCCCAGTTGGTTACCCAAATTCATTCTGAATAAAAAATAGAAAAGGTGTAACAGGAGGGTGGGTAGTGGGAAGGGAAGTCCCGGAGTCTCAGAGTGAAGGTCCTTGTTAAGACAAGCTGCATTAGCATCCTGTTCTAAGGAAAACACCATACCTGAAACATTAAGAGAAGTTCAAAAAATGGGTGCATGTGATCTCAGTGTTTATAGGAGTTTTTGATTGCATACTGGAATCACAAATTGAGGAGAATGGAAAGAAATAATGAAAGTCAGTGTTGCTCCATTTGACCCCTAGACAATCCAAAAGGGCAGTTCTGGGCTGGGTAAGTCAATGTCAAGAAAAGCCAACCTGAAGAAAGCAATTAGAGTGAATAACCCTAGGATCTCTCTCTTTGCTATTTAGTTTTTTTTCAGTTGTGTCCAACTCTGTGACCCCATTGGAGTTTTCTTGGCAAAGGTACTAGAATGGTTATTAGTCATTTCCTTCTCTAGCTCATTTTACAGATGAGGAAAACAAGGCAAACAAGGTTAAATGACTTACCCAGCATCACACAGCTATATCTGAGGCCAAATTTGAACTCAGGAAGAGGCTTCCCGACTTCAGAAACATCACTCTGTTCATTGAACTACCTACCTAACTGCCCCAATATCTCTTTAATTAGATTATAAATTCTCTGAGGAGAGTGTCCAAGTCTGATTGCCTTCTAGTGGCAATTTAGAGTAATAGGAAGAGTGGTTGATTTGGGAGTCTAGAAGGCCTGGGTTCAAAACCCACCTCAGATGTGATCCTAAACAACCCCTCTAAGCCTCAGTTTCCACTGATGTAAAATGGAGATATTAACAGCACCTACCCAAAGTAAGGTTGTGGAAGTCAAGTGAAATAATTAATATGAAGTGTTTTGCAAACCTTAAAGCACTATCTAAGTGTAAGCTATTATGATTACACAACAACCATAAGTAAGACAGAGAAACAGACAGAGAGACAGAGAGAAAGAGGAGAGAGAGAGAGACAGGGAGACAGAGAGAGAGAGAAGAGAGAGAGAGAGGAAAGAGAGGGAAGGGGGGGAGAGAGAGAGAGAAAGAGGGAGACAGAGAGAGAGAGAGAGAAGAGACAGAGACAGAGAGACAGAGACAGAGACAGAGAGAGAGAGAGAGAAGAGAGAGAGAGAATAGCACTGAATCAGCATCCTGTAAATTCCCGCTCTAGGGAGACAGTCACAAGTCATCGGAAAGTGTACAGAAAAATCACTCACACTCAAAACCCTCTGTGTCGTCTCAAACAGAATACTAGTGAAGAAACATGGCCCTGGTTTTCTCTCAGGCGTTACTCCATCAGGACTTGAAATGCTTGGTACTCCTAACAAAAAAATATAACAGCTCCCCTTTCAACAACAATAACATTTTCTGGCATTTGCTTGTAATGTGAACTTTTCCAATACTTTTATCCTGGGATATTGTTACTCTCCTTTAACAGATGGGGAAATCGAGGCACACAGGAACTTGAGGATAAAGGACTTGCCTTCCTATACAGCAATTGACAGCACATCTAGCTAGGATCAGCAGTCTTTATAAACATGTGTATGTATACACACACATCAAATGTATGTATGTACTTCTAGACTAACATCTGATAGTTCCGACGTTCAGAATCGTGTTTGGCTGAGCACGCAGCTCTGATCCGGGCAGGGAGGCAGAGGGGAAAGGGCCCTTTATTTGGAGACACTTAAATCCTGGCTCTGCTCCTCACTGCCAGAGAGACTTTGGGTGAAAAATGAAACTGACAACTGACATTTACAGAGCCCTTTAAGGTTTGCCCAGAGCTCTGAGTCTGTCTTCTCATTTCAGACTCACAAGGGCCCTGTGAGGGAGGTGGAGAAGGAATTATTAATCCATTCTACACATGAGGAAATGGTGGCCTTGTGAGATTAAATGAGGGCAAATCCCTTTGCCTCTCTTGGCCTCGGTCTCCCTTTCTTTAAAATAAGGATGATTCTGTCCTTTCTGCTTCTTGAGGCATAATCAAATCATCTATGTCATTGCTTCCCAAAAGGATGTGTCAATATATTCCCTTATAACTTTACTCACCATCTCTGTAATTTTCCAAGCCAAATTACCTCCCTCCTTGGTTACTACTCCCCTGTATTTCTCCTGTTTTCTCCCTGTATTAGAATATAAGCCTCTTGAGGGTAAGGACTGTCTCAGCTTTTGTGTCTGTAACCCAAGTGCTTAGCAGCACAGTGCTTGGCACATAGTCATTAATAAATGGTTTTTTATTCATTAAAAAAAAAAGTTCAGACAACTCCCTTATTTTAAAGGGGATGAGAGACTAAGAACCAGAGAGGTGAAAGGATTTGTCTTCATTTGATTTTCCAAGGTCAGTTTCCTCATCTGTATCCTCATCTGGAATCATTTCAGAGAAATCTGGGAAGACTCATCTGAGCTGACTAATGGATGCAAAGTAAAGTGAGCAGAACCAAGTGAATAATTTATACAATAAAAGCAACATTGTAAAAAGTGAACAACTTTGAAAGACTGAACATCTCAATGGGTCAGTGATTAAACACTATTCTAGAGGGAAAAGGATGAAAAGTTTGAGCCATTTCCCAATAGAGAAGTAACTGATTCAATATGTAGAATGAGACTTACATTTTTGGACATGGCCTATGTGGGAATTTATTTTGTTGGGTTTTGTGTATTTATTACAAGGGTTTCTTCTATTTTTTTGTTAGGAGAGAGGTGGGTAGGAAAGAAAATAAATGCTAGCTAATTTTAAAAATAAAATTAAACAAAGGAATTGGACAAAATGGTTTCTCTAGACCCTTCTTCCCAGGTATAAAAACTATTATTTGTGGAAGTTCCCAGTTGTGTTTGGATTTTCTCCACTGTATCTTTGATTTTCATATTCTTTCCCCTAAAGATCTTTTTTTTTTTAAATCATTCTTTTCTGGAAGCACAAAAATTGATGTGATGAGCATTTCCTTGGACAAATAGGCCACTGTTGCCCATTATTCCCTTTTCTTTATTTGAGAAATATTCTGGCCTTTCAGCTCAGCTGAGATGTTCCTTACAGCAAAAGAAAGCAGAAGAGGTCCAATTACCACCATTTTATGATAGCACAGAATACTATTCAAGCACTTAAGAGGTTATTAACACCTTCCCAAGGCCTCATTGTTTAAAAGCCTGCTGTCGTTAATCATGTTAGCACCATTAAACCAGCATTAACAACAAGCCCTAGACTGGCACTCAGAAATGTCACAATCTGATAACACTAACAGACTAAAGCATCTCAGAGAAGTCTGGGGAGAGCAGGTGAACGAGCGGGGCCTCTTGGGTTGTTTTGTTGTTTTTTTTTAATTTTTTTATTTCTAGCCTGACAGATCTGAAATTAAAAAGCAGGGGAGAGGGGACGCCCCAGCCACCATCCGGCCTCAGATTTCTCATTCTAGGAGTAAATTCTATTCTTTCACAACTGTCATAATATGCCACACTTCCCACCCAGCCTCCACCTTCAGAACCACTACCACCTCCTTCCCAAATCAGGAGATAACGGGCTCGGGTGCCAGGGGACTAAGGGGGAAAAAAATCTCCAGGCAGTCCTTGTTTTACACCATAGGTACCATCAGAGAAATCATGTGTATGCCAAATTTTTGTAAATAGAATCATATTTTACATGCAAGATCGGGGGTGGGGGTATTACCTTTGATATTTTAAGGAATCGCCCCCATGCTTTCCCACCTCCATGCCTTTGCTCATATTGTCCCATATGTCATATTTCTCCTAATTCTCTGCCTGTTAAATTTCCGTCCATTCTTTTAAATTCCAGCATAAATGCCAACTGCTCCAGGCAACTTTTCCTGACCATCCATGCCTGGTCCTGCTCTTCCCCTTTAGATCTCACATGATTCTTTGTTTTTCCACCTCTCCAATAACTTATGTGATGGTGCATATTATAGTTATCTCTGCTTTGGTCTCAACCCACTCACTACCAGAGATAAGCACTGAGAGCCCAGAGACCACGTCTTACCTAAGCTGTTTATCTCCCCCAGCACCTAGCACAAAGTAAACAAACATAATAAATGTTTTCTGGGTGGAGAGATGAATGGGAGAATATAAGCAAGTCAAGTCAAGTCAAGAAACATTTATTGTGTCTGCTATGTGCCAACACTGTGCCAAGCTCTGGAAAAGTTTGTAGAAACAATAAAAGGATTGTGGATTTAGGGATGGAAGGGACCTCAGAGGCTCTCTAGTTCAACACTCTCATTTTATACATGAGGTTCAGAGAAAGTAGGTGACCCGCACAATGCCACAGAGGTAGAAAGAGTCAGGATTCAATCCCATGTCCTTAGATTCCAAATCCAGAGCTCTATCCACTGTCCCACATTTTCTAGCTTATGATGAACTTTACATACATTAAATTTCATAATATCTCATCTGGTCCTTATAATAACCTATGAGGTGTGGAATGCAGATATTACCCTATTTTGCCAGTGAGGGAAATGAGGGCTAGGTGTGGAAGGGTCAGATTCCATATCTGGAAAATAAAAAAGGTGACTGATCACTAGGATCACTTCCAATGCAAGATCTTACATGTTGCCCAAAAGATTCACAGCTAATAAGTCAGTGGCAGAGCAGGGGCCCAAACCCAGGTATCCTGCCTTCCGCTTAAGGGCTCTTTATCCTTTTGCGAAAATGCTTCCTGGTCTCTTTCATTATAATCCAAATTGTTGTATGTCAGGTTTAAATCAGAGCACGTCTGCATTGTCACTCTTTCAACAAACATTTGTGGAGTGTCTATGCCCTCAGCACCGAGCTAGGCGCTATAGGGGATATAAAGAAATAAGTGCCAGGCTTTCAAAGAGCTTACAAGTGGTCTGGAAAGACAGGATGTGTCTTTTTACATGACAAAGATCCCTAATAATGACAAAGTCTTGCAAGGCAAGCACCTTAGGCAGAAAGTGCTCTAGGCAATGGGAAGCAGGAAATCTCTATGGAAGGGGGTGGGTTGGGCAGGCTACTAAGAGATCAGATTTGAGTGGAAACGTGAAGGAAAGGTAGGACTTGCCTAGGCAGAGTAAAGGCAGGAATAAAGCCTACTGTGTGGAAAGAGCCCTGGAGAGACATGGCATAAAGTAGTGGGGAGGGGAGGAGGGGTGGAAGACCTTAGTTCACTTGTTGTTTCTGATGTGTATTGGCTGTATCAATCCGGGCCAGTCACTTAATCCCTCAGTACTTCTGGGCAACAAGATGTGGGTCTGCATGGGTAGACCACTTTCTCACCCAGATCTCTCTACCAGATGAAATCATAGGCCCAGAAAAAATTAATAATAACAATAATACCAGCATGATTCAATGGATTTAGAATCAGAAGATCTAGGTTCAAAATCGTGGCCCTTCCATGGCTATAATTAGCATCAGGCAAATAGGACTTGTCCCAGGTCCTCAATACTGGGAGGAGCCCTTGTACCCTGCCTCCCCACTACATATACCCTTTAGAAACCACCATCAGACTACCTCTTCTGATGGTATGCTTATACCTGTCTTCAAACTTTCTTCTGAACTATTCCTGTTTAGGCCCAATCCCCAGTCCCCACAAAACAATTCTCAGGTGAAAGTATTTCCTGTTACAGTTCTGTTTATAAGATACTACGTGGCTGATTTGGGAAAAATTATTTAACCTCTTTGGGCTCACTTTCCTCCCCTTCTCTAAAAATGGGCAGGAAGAGGATCATGGATGCCTCCTGCCTGGTTCTTGGGCCCCCCACCTCAGAAAGAGAAGAACTGTTTCATTGCTCCAGGCTCCTGCTGCTGTGGTGGGGGATGAGTCCAGCTTCTCTGAAGAGAAGAGATATTCCAGTCTCCTGCTGCTATGGCAAGAGGAGAGACCTCCATTCTAGCCACTCCAGCACAGCCTCTGGCAACTCCTACCTGCTCTGCAGCCTTCTGTGGAAAGAAAGTGCTAGTCTATTACACCAATCAATCAATCAATCAGCATTTATTAAGCACCTGCTCTGTGCCAAATATTGTGCTAAGTAAGGCTGGGCACCAGTCTCCTGCCACTGAGGTGAGGGGAGTTCCCAGCCTTCCCCTGCCTTTGGGGGAAGGAGAGTAACTCCTTTCTGTTCTAAGTACTTGTTTCTTTGCCTGAGCTGCCCAAGCCTCTGAAAAGATTCCAACCTGAGGCCAAAACTCTATGAACATTGAAAAATCTACCTAAAATTGTCCCTTAATTATTAAGACTTCCCCCTTCTCCCGGAGAGTCTGAACCCAGCATTATCATCCGTTACACCCCATTCCCCACTGCCAATCTTTTATTCCTATACCCCTCCACCTACCCTCAATGTTCCAACCAGAAATTACCCACTCCCACTGTACTCTCTGGAATGCTGATTCATAGACAACAAAATTCCTTTCATCTTAAATCTTTTCCTTTTTCACTTTTTCCATCTTGTGATTCTCACTGAGACATGGTTTTCTCCTGATAAGGCAGCCTCTCTTTCTAGAAATGGCTATACTTTTACTCATCCCCCCCTCAACTATCTCAACTCACCGGCTAAGGTGGGAGAGTTGGCACCCTCATTGCACCCCATCACTGCTGCCAGGTTCTCCCTCTAGCACTTTTATCACTCAGAAACCTCTTATCCTTTGAGGTATATTCAGTCCATATCTCCTACCCAATTAAAATTCTGGTTGCTGCTCTCTACCAGTCTCCAGAACATTCTCTGTCCTTCTCCAAGTTTAGTGCCTGGCTCAAAATCTTTCTCTCTTCCCTAAGTCCTGTCCTCATGCTAGGAGACTTCAACAAGCATAATATTACCCCCTCTAACACCCTGACCTCCTAGTTCCTCTCCTTACTAGTTTACAATGACCTACTCCTCTACCCTACCTCCATTACACAAAAAGATGGTCTTACCCTTGCTGCGCCATCATCCACAAGTGGACTACTTCTACGTCCATGAACTCTGAAATTCCATTATCCAATCATAGTCTATTGGCATTCAACCTATTCTCCTGCCTTCCAAAACCAAACCCTTTTTTCTTTCTCCTCATTATGACATCCATTCCCTAGACTCTTCAGTTCCCTCCCAGGCCTTACCCTGCAATAGTCACACTCTCCTCCCTGCTCCTTCTTGACCCCTTAGTTAACCAATTCACTTCAATGCTATCCCTTTCTCTCCAGCCCCTTGCCCTTTTATCACATTGCTGCTCTTCCCTTAGAAAGCCTCAGCCTCAGACTACTCCCACTGTTTGCTTTTTTTTTCCCTCCTACACACATGCTGCTTAATAAAAGTAGAGAAAATTATGAAACCATACTGACTGGGCCCACTACAGATTTAGGTTACATAACCTCAGCTGGGCCCTCACTGTTGCAAGGTCTTATCTTTGCTAAAGTTTTGCTCTTCTACACGCACAAGTGATCTATACCATTCCATCCTCTCCTCTCCAAGAGATTGCCTCCTCTCTCACCTCTACTCAGTCACTTTGCTTTAATCTCTCCCTGTCCGTGGGCTGCTTCCCAGCTGCTTACAAACATGCTTATGTTTGTCCCATCCTCAGAAAACCTTCATTTGATGCATTTATCCCCAATAATTGCTGTCTCATACCTGCCTGCCTTTTGTGGCTAAACTACTTGAGAAGGCCATCTATAATAGGTGCCTTGCTTTCCTTTCCTCTCGCCATCATTGAACTCTCTCTTCTTAATTCTCTACCTCAGATGAGGTCTGGTTACTGACTGACCTTATCATTCAGCTGAAACTGCCCTCTCTAATGTTAATGAGAATCTCTTCATTGACAAATTTAATGACCTTTGGGCAGCTAGGTCAGCTGGATGATGCAGTGGATAAAGTGCTAAGCCTGGAGTCAAGAAGACTCATCTTCATAAATTCAAATCTAACCTCACACACTTACTAGCTGTGTGACCCTGGGCAAGTCACTTCACCCGGTTTGCCTCAGTTTCCTCATGTGTAAAATTAGCTGGAGAAGGAAATGGCAAACCACTTGAGTATCTCTGCCAAGAAAACCTCACATGGAGTAACAGAGAGTTGGATATGACTGAACAACAACCACAAAAATGACCTTTACTCAATCCTCATCCTTCTTGATCTATCTGTACCCTTTGACACTGATGATCAACCTCTTCTTAGTATTCTTCTGTCGAGGTTTTCAGGATACCCCTCTCTCCTGGTTCTCCTCCTACCTCTCTGACTGCTCCTTCTCAGTCTTCTCTGCGGGATCTTCATCCTGGTCATGCCCACTAACCATGAGTATCATTTTATTTGGCAATCTTATCAACTTTCCTGTACCAAATTATCATCTCTATGCTGATGATTCTCAAATTTCCATTTTTAGCTTTGGCCTCTCTGCTGACTTCAAGTCTTACATTTCTACCTGCCTATTAGACATCTGGAACTCAGGGTCCTGAAAACATCTTACACTCAATGTGTTCAAAACTGAATTTTTATCTTTCTTCCCAAACCCTCCTCTTTCCAAATATCCCCATTACTGCTGATGGTACTACCATCCTCCTGATCCTCCAGGATGACAGCCAAGGTATATTCTTCAACTCCTCTCTCTCAGCCTCCTTCCCCATATCCAATCTGTTGTCAAGAACTGTTGATTTCCCCTTTGCAACATCTCTTTAATACTCCCCTTTCTCTGCTCTGATATTGCTATCACCGGGATGTAGGCCCTCATCACCTCACACCTCTACTGTTACAAGAAATGCCCTGTTGATGGGTCTGCCTGCCACAAGTCTCTCCCCACTGCGAACTGTTTTCCACTCAGCAAAGTGATCTTCCTAAAGTGCAGGTTTGACCATGTCATCCCCTCTCCCTCTTTTCCACAAACTCCAATGGCCCCTAACACCCACAGGTTCAAATATAAAATCCTCTGTTTGGTTTTTAAAGCTCTTCATAATCTGCATCCCACCTCCCAAATCTTTCCAAGTCTTCTTACACCCAACATACCCCTACATACTTTCAATACAACAAAGACTAGAAACCTAGTCCTTGTTTCTACCAAACCCTTGACTTTGCTCAAACCATGACCTCAGCTGCTCTTTGCAAAAAGTCCAATGCTCACTCAGTGTTCTTACCTGCCTGGAACTCTGAGGTGTGTGGAGTGACTCCAAGACAGGAACACTGGTCTCTTTGCTGTTTCTCAAGTCAGACTCTCCATCTCCTAGCTCCTGGCATTTTCTCTGGCACTCCCCTATGTTTGGAATGCTCTCCCTCTTCAACCCTAGCTCCTCTGGTCTCTTGCAAGTTCCAGCTAAAATCCCATTTTAAAAAAAAGCCCTTCCTGACCCTTTTTAGTTCTAGTGCCTTCCCTCTGTTGATTATTTCCTATTTGTCCTATATGTAGCTCATTTGTGGTTATTACATGTTGACTTCCCCTACTAGATTGTAAGCCCCTCGAGGGCAGGGATTGTCTTTTGCCTTTCTTTGTATCTCATGCACATGGTAGCAGTTTAATAAATGTTTATTGGTTGGTTGAAAAATGAAGGGACTAGACTTGCTGACTTCCAGGTCCTTCCTAGGGCTAATGTCAGTGAGGGCAGTAAATATGAGACAAGGCCCAGATGTTCTCTGGGACCTGCTCCACAGCTCTAAGTTGTATGAAGCAAACAGGTCTTGCCCCAGGGCATCAATATTGAGGTGAAAAGTATGTTTCTTATAGACACAAGTGCAGTCAGTGCTCAAGAACCTGTGGGATGAAAGAATGAAAGATTTAGTGCTAAACAGGACATCAGAGGATACTAAGTTCAACAACCACCACCCTCACTTTACATAGGGGGAAACTGAGGCAAGTTAAGTGACTTGTCCAGAGTCACACTTATGGTGCCTGGAGCAGGACCTGAGCCCAGGTCTTCCTCACTCCAGTCCTCTACCGCACCACTCAGCCTCATAGGTTTGAGAGCTACATAAGACCTGAGAGAACAACCAATCCAAACCAATTACCTGAGACAGCTAATAAAACTCTCAGAGGGGGAAGTGACTTGACCAAAGACATGAAAATAAAAGTCTGAGATCTGGGATTTGAACTCAGGTCTAGTGACTCTAAACCTAGTCTTTGTTACCACCACAGCCTTGACTTTGCTCAAACCATGACCTCAGCTGCTCTTTGGGAAAAGCCCAGCTCTCACTGTGTTCTTACCTGCCTGGAGCTCTGAGGTATGGACTGCTTCCAAGACAGGCACGTCCTCATTCCCTTTGCTCCAGACAACATCTCCTCTTCTACCAAATCCCGTGCCCTTAATAATGACAAGAACATTAAGATGGACAAAGTGCTTTCCTCACAACAACCTCTGAGGCTAAGTGGTCCAAGTATTACTATTTCTATTTTACAGATGAAGAAACAGATTCTCAGAAGTAAATGACAAGCCCATGTATATAGGTGTCTGAGGTAGGATTCAAACCCAGGTCCCCTGAGCTAAAGTCCAACAACCTATTCCCTATGCTGCCCTTCAAATGATGTTCTGCAAAGCCCTTGGTACTGAATGTTCTTTGGTCTTTCCAAAGGGGTGGGGAGATGGAGAGAACTGTTCAAAGACCCCATTGTCTCAGGAGAGATCAACCACAGCCAAAGCTGCTTCTCATTCCCATGAAGCCTGGGCAGTTGGACGAAATAACCACACCAGAGTCCAGGTCAAAGCCCTCAGCAGCCCCCTCCAGGCTATACAACACTTCCCTCTGCTCCACCTCCCACCCCCAATGCTTGTACTTGAGCCTGGCATCTTTACAGTCAAAGGCACAAAGAATCTGGCTCTATTTTCCTGTGAAAGGCACAGCAAATTTGGCTTCCTTCCCTGTTAATTCCCTCACACTGAAACTGTGTGCTCCATAGCATGGGTCTTCAGGCCAGGAACTTGTCTGGAGGCAGAAACGGTTTGGGAAGAAAAGGCTGCTCAGTCTTACAGGAAAGTACCCTAGAGAGGGGTACAGCAGCCTGCAGCTCCCTGGGGAGTAACAAGGAGAAAGAGTTGGGTGACTGGTAAGCTGGACCTGGGAGAGGGCAACCCTGGTCGGGAGAGGACGTGTAATTGGATGGACAACCCTTAGAGCCTACAATTACACATGTACACACACATACACATATATACATATATGCATACATGTGTCATATATATACACATATGAAAAATATCTAAGCATATGCCTAAATGCAAAGCCCCCTCTGGACTAACTCTCCCTACTCACACTGGACTAGTAGGTAGGATCCTTGAGGGGAGAATATTACTTCTCTTCTCAGCATTCTAGGGGTTATGACAGGGGTGGGGAACCTGTGGCCTCTAGGCCACATGTGGCCCTCTAGAACCTCAAGTGTGGCCCTCTGACTGAGTCCAAACATCACAGAACAAAGCCCCTTAACAAAAGGATTTGTTCTGTAAAACTTGGATTCAGTCAAAAGGCCACACCCAAGGACCTAGAAGGCCACATGTGGCCTTGAGGCCACAGGTTCCTCATTATGGCATCTAAATGCTGCACATGAGCCCCCATCTGTTAGTTTTCCACCACACCACACCCCCCATATCAATTAATCAGTAGAACTTTACTAGCTTCCTAAAAAGGGAATTTCTGAGAAGGCAAAGCAAGAATAATAGCTATGAAACATTCTCCACCAACCAAGGGGCACATACTCTCCTGGCATATGTACTGGCCCACTACTCTTAAGTTCTAATGGCTCCCTACTGTCTCTAGGACCAAATGTAATCTCCTTTGATGTTTAAAGTCTTTTGCAACCAGGCCCCTACTATCTGTCCAATTTTGTTATTCATTATTCTTCTATCTGAATTGTATGGTTGAGCCAAGCTAGCCTTACTGTTCTTTACATAAGATACTCATTTCTCATCTCTAGGCCCTTGCATTGACTACTCCCCATGACTAGAAGGCATTCCTTCTGTATCTCCTCCTATTAGAAACATTTGTTCTCTTCAAAATTCTGTTCAATCATCACCTTCTACATAAAACTTTCCTTGATTCCTCCCCCCAGCTATTGGTACCCTTCCAAAGAAAACTCTCTGAGCATAGGACCTGATTCATTCGTTCTGTATCCCTAGCACAGTGCCTGGTAGACAGTAAGAACTTAATAAATGCTTCTTGATTGATTAACTAGTTCTTCCAGCCAACCAGTTTCCCCCTTCAGCTGGGAAATCCTGCTCAAGGTGAAACCCAGGGCTCCCGGCCAAGAAGGGGTAGATTTAGGCTGCAATCCTGATTAAAATGCAGACTGTTAAATGCATTCACTTTCTTTCTCATTTTAAATCACTACCTGTGTTTCAGAAGTTGTTTAGTTCACTGCCAAAGGCAAAGAGCATTTATTAAAGGAGGCATTACAAGTGTCAGGAAGTTCTTAGATCCTGAGCATTTCATAGAACTTAGGTCATAAAGCTCAGGGTGGTTTTTCACTGGCTTCAAGACTACGCAGAAATCTAACTAGGATTTATGGCACCCGAGACAAATTCAGTTGAGTGGCCCAGAGATGGGAGCAGACAGAGGATGGTCTACCATGAACCAGTAGAACTTTACTAGGTGCATTCATACCTTGTAACGTCCAAAAGGAAGCAGAGGGGGAGAGGAAACAGATGGAACCTGTTGTTGGAGGGCAGGAGAAAGATGGGACCCTTCACAGTAGAGAGAGGGCCCAGAACTGGGGCAGAGTCTTTGCAGCCCCCTAGTACACAGAATAGACAGATTGGAGAACTACTATGGGATAGAAGCAGGCCCCTACAGATGATGGCCCCTGGGAAGAAATCCTCATCACCGATTTATATAGAAGCTCAAACCTCTTCCTTCCCTAGGAAAGTATGTCTTTGTCTCAACACTCCTG
Source organism: Pseudochirops cupreus (assembly GCA_028627135.1). Lineage (NCBI taxonomy): Eukaryota > Metazoa > Chordata > Mammalia > Diprotodontia > Pseudocheiridae > Pseudochirops > Pseudochirops cupreus. The sequence continues at coordinate 202,819,876 of CM053581.1, read as the reverse complement.
AATGATTGCTCCCCAATCAATAACAAACCTGTTCATCCTTTCACTGAAAGAGGTATCAAGATTCCGACCTTTTTCTTGACCAGACTGGACATAATGGTTTTCCAAAGGGCAAAATTATGGGACCATCAAGTGTTAGCATGAGAGGGAACCTTAGAGATCATCTAGTCTATTACTCTCATTTTACAAGTAGGAAACTGAGGCTTGGAGAGAAAGTCACTTGCTTTTTTTTTTTTTGGAGGGGGAAAGGCAGGGTAATTGGGGTTAAGTGACTTGCCCAAGGTCACAGGGCTAGTAAGTGTTAAACATCTGAGGCTGGATTTGAACTCAAGTCCTCCTGACTTCAGGGCTGGTGCTCTATTCACTGTACCACCTAGCCACTCTGAGAAAGTCACTTGATAGTGTCCCCTTGCCAGTTAGCAGCAGAGCCAGGATCAGGATCTAGGTTTCTGGATTTTTTAGTCCTATGTTTCTTCCTCCATACCACAGCATTACTGTCAGACTTGGTGTGTTTGTTTATGGTCTTCATAATTTTTCTTAATTTTTTGTCCTTGGCTTGGATATTTATAGTCAATACCTATGATACTAAAGTACTCCACATCCACCATGGAGCACACCTTCCCCATCTTCTTTATACAACCATATTAAAGTAGGACTTGATTATACTTAAATATTTCAATGGGTCCATGATACCATCATCGACGAGGATATTCTCCTCAGTGGTACAAATCACAAATCGCCCTTGCCTGTGTCATCCTGTGTGTTTCTTGTCCACGACCTCCTAGCAATCCTTCCTAAAGCATCTACCAGATGTCCTAGATCAATCAACCAAAGAGGACCTATTATAGCACCAGGAACTATATGGGGGCACTGAGGCCACAAGGAAGAAACTGAAACAGTCCTTGCTCTTGTGGACACCCAGCATAGCAACACTCAGGTTATCTGTCTGTTATACTTCCCCCTTGCTGAATGATCAGCCCACCTCCTTTTTTGATAGTAATAACTGGAATTTATATGGCATTTTAGAGTTTACGAAACACTTTCAACTCATTATCTTATATGAGCTTCACAATATTTCTATTATTATCCCATTTTATAGATGAGGAAACTGAGGCAGAGGGGTTAGTGACTTGCTCATGGTCACACACACAGGTAGCATCAGAGGTAGAAAAATCATTTGTATCACTTCTTATATGCAAGCAATTCTTGGCAATATGATGAAGCTTACTTATGCCCACTGGGCACTAGGTCCTTCTATTACCCACAACTTTGGTTCTTTGGAGATTGTAATGTTCTAGGATTCACAGGAACACAACATAGCTATTGCTATTAAGAGGGAAAAAGGCAGAGGGGATTGTGTAATGGTATAACTTGAGAGCATTGAAGGAATCAGGTCATTTCCCTGTGACTTCACTGGTATAGTAAACTCCTTGGTGAGGAATTTCTCTATCAATACAGGTCAGCAGCTTCTCAGCAACTTCTAGTCTTAAGAGTTGGCTGAAGTACAGAGAGGAGAAGTAACTGCCAGTGGAGGGGCCCAAAGCTGGCTCTCTGCTCACCATCTCATGCTACCTCTCATTTTCAGGCTTGAAGAGGAATTCCATTCAGGGTCTAGCTCCTTGCCATTTGTTGTTCCTGTCCCAGAAATGACAGACTAACTTAATGGACTGCCCATTATCTGCTACAATCTGGACAAAAAACATTCTTCATCCATTTGTTTTTCTCCTGTACATACTGTTAGGCCAGTGGAACAGGCCAAATAGTTGAAATACAAAGAGAAAACTTGTTCTTGCCTTAATCTGACTAAAATGAAAGCTGCTCAATAGAGGCTAGGGGTTTTTTTCTGAGATTGTCCCCAGCTGATTCAAAGGTCCTGAAAGAAGCACTGGTCTAGGAATAAGGAGGCCTGGGTTCTAACCTGAAACCTAGCTCTGCCACTAATGATTCATGTGACCTCGTTCAAATCTCTTCTCTACCCTAGGCCTCAATTTCTTTCTCTTTAAAATATGAGAGTAAAATTATATTGCTCCTATGGTACTTCCTAACCCTGACATTTAATATTCTGTGTTCTAAGAGCCCTTTCAACTCTTTCATTCCCAAGTCTTGGGGCCCTTAGAGGGTACTCTGGAATTAGTCCATACTTTGCACATCCAAATTGCTTATTGAACCTAGGTGGTTCTGAGGTGGTTCTGATTTAAAATACATACATACACAAAACTCCTGCCAGATCTTTTCCTTCCTTTTAATTCTCTCTGCGCCCTCCCATCCCACCCCCACCCCACAATGGGAGCTTGGATACTACAAATATTTACAGTCCTCACTCAGTTCTGAAATCACCTTCCCAAGGTGACCGATTTCCTAAGGTAAAAAATAAAAAGCCAGAGACTGTCTCTGGTTAGGGCTCTCCAGGGAGTAAACAGAAGGAGCCCAGGCTAGACACCTTGCAAATGAGGCACGTCTGGTACCTATTTGTCTGCCTCTTCTCACAAGGTAGGGGGTGGGAAGTGGAAGGAAGAAACTGAGAGCCACTTAACTTTGCTTACCAGTATTGTAAAATAAAAGAATGGAAGGGACTGGAGAGGTCATACAATCCAATCCTCTGACTTTACAGATGAGGAGACTAAGCCCCAGAAAAAGGAAATGATTTTTCTAAGTTCACACTGGCACTAAGTGAAACAGTTGGGTGTCAGTAGAACCAGGAAAACATTGGACACAGTAACAGGCATCATTGTACCATGACCAACTTTGATAGACTTAGTTCTTCTCAGCAATGCAAGGATCCAAGACATCCCCAAAAGACTCATGATGGAAAACACTATGCACATCCAGCACACTAAAAATTAATTAATTAATTAAAAAAGAAAGAAAGAGCTGGATGTCAAATCCAGGTATTCCAAATCCAGTACTTTTACTACTAAACCACAAGCAGCTAGAGTTCATTTACCCATTCTCGGCTGGGGCAGGGGAGGTTGGCGGGGGAGTGGAAAAGGAAAGGGAAAGAGTCTGAAGTGGGAGAAAGAAGGAAAGATGGCTTCATCCAGGTCTTCTACATCACCAAGGAAATATTCACTTTTAATAGCAAGAGAACGCTCAAGCTTTGGCATTTTAAGTTAAAAACTGAGATGCTTTTTTGTTTTAATGGAATTGGGTTGGGGGGGAGAAGGGAAGATGAGGGAAGAGGAAAAGGAAAAAGACAAGTGGAGGGAAAGAAATAGGGGAGTACAGAGATGAAGACAGAAAGGAAGGGAGGAAATAGGGTAGATGAGATTGGAAATCTCAAGTGGGAGGAGTTAAAGAAAGTAGAATGGAGGGGAAAGGAGAGAGGAGGAAAGGTGTACTCATTCTAAAGTGAGGAGGTGGAAAATTAATAACCCACTCTACCTCCAGTGTTCCCCAACTCAAACACTAGTTTAAAGGAGCCTGGGCTGGGAATGGGGGGAACGTTCCAGCCACATTTCAAGTGCCTTCTGAGTTATAATCACAGATGGTTCCAAATGTATAAAATAAGATACAATATAAATAATAATTCTCCACAGGAATGTGAGCCAGATTCATTAGTTAATATCTGTGAAGTGGTTTAGGACTGGAGGAAAAATTGCAGCAAATCCTGATAGCATTCCACATTTTAAAGGAACTTTCATCTAAAGATCTCCAAGCACTTGAAGATCACCTGCATAATCTCCCCAAGAGTCATGCCACACCTAGAAGAGACAGACAGAAAGCACCATTCATTTGGGAAGGGAGGCTCAGAGAAGCTTGATGTCTTCTTTCGCGGAGGTTGTAGGGTACAGAGCACTTGGGCAGTGGGGTCTTTGGAGTGAAGCTTTGGAGGTGACAAGCAGTAGTGTATAGGAAGATGCCACTGGAGAGGCTGCCAGCTCAGAGGGAAGCCCAGGTGACCTACAGCCACAAGCTGCCAAGCTTTAGCAATTCAGTAGGTTGTACATTTGTGAAATGAGAGTCCCTAGTCCCCAGACTCCCAGGGAAACCTGTTTAGACCAGATGTTTCAAGACAAGGAAACACTGGTATTTCTGAGTGGCCCCGACCATGCATGATCTTTAACTATCTCTCTCAAAGCTCTTCCTTGGATCTGAGAAGCAGCTCTGTGTGGTAGTCTCCCCTCTGCTTTCCTTTACCCAGGCTTGTGGAGAGCTTTCACATGTCTTATTGCCCTTGATTTTCCTATCTTCCCCAGGGCCAAGCACAACGAACTGCAAATAACAGATGCTAAATACTTAGTTAATTAATAAATGGCTTTTCAAATTTAGTTTAATCATAACCCTTTGCCTTTATTGAGTTTTGTATCATTTGATTAGAGACTCCCCTGAAGTAGGCAGGACTAGAATTATCATCTCCATTCTCCAGATGAGAGGACTGAGGCTGTGAGGAGACCTCAGGAAACCTCCCCTTGGGTGAGATCCAGGACTTTCTCTTGGATGAGCTGAATTACCCCCACTCCCAGTGGGAGAGCTCTTTCACTATGTATTGTCTGGCATGTATTCTCCTAAATATACTTTCTCTGATTTCTGTTTTTGCTATCGACTTGGATAAATGGGTTTCTTGGTTTAAAAAAAAGTAACAGCCACAGCAACATGATATACTTCTTACTGTATAGAACTCTAGCCTCCTTCATTTCCAACCACTGCTCTTTCCTCTGCAACACCCCACCTCAATTTCTACCTGCTAGTCAGACGACCCTCACCTGGGCTTTACTCTATTCAATCACCAACACCAGAAGTGGTCACTTGAGAAACTGAAGGTAACAAAATGTTTTCCATGCCAAGGACAGGGCTCCCAGACACTTGGTGCTGCTTCCTGTCTTGTCATGTGTCTTGAGATTCCATGTAACTGTTCTATTGATGAGGCTCCTCAACCAGGGCTCATCTGGGAGCCACAGTGGGCAGTCATCTCATTCTTTTTAAGTTCTAGTACAAGCATAATACCTTTGCATATAGTAGGGGCTTCATAAATGTTTGTTTATTGGTTGCTTGTGGGCTCTGTTCCTGGGGACAGACCAGAATGTAGCTTTGTCCCTTTCCTCCTGGCAAAATACCTGGTGTATAAGCCAGGGGAGGCCCTGGGATCCCGAACTGGGAAGCTGATGATAGGAGAGATAGAGAGACAGAGACATAAACAGAAACAGAGACAAAGAGACAGACAGACAGAGAGAGAGGAGAGACAGACAGACAGAGACAGAGTCACAGAGAAAGAGAGAAACAGCCAGAGGAGAAAAAAAAAACATAGTTTGCAGTGTGAAGAGGGATAGGTAAGAGGAAATGGAAAGATTACCTATTCAGACAAGCAGTTCAGAAACTTTCAGTCACAATCTTCACCCCAGCTCCATCATCTCTGCATATGTTCCATGAAAGGCCCTTGTTTTTGAAGGGGGAAACAGAGAAAGAAAATACTCTGTCTAGAAAGATACTAGGGCAGAAATAGAAAGACAAACAAAAAGACAAGTATCTTATACACCAAGAATTCTCGGCTTCCAAGGCTCATTGTAAGACTTTAGAATGAGGAAAAGAGAAGAATGGAAGAGTTGTTGGTCAATGAGGTTCCAAAACCCAGAGCAAACAATTCTCTGTTCTGCTTTCTCTATAGTTTTTCTGGGTATTAGAAAAATGCACTGGGTCCCTTCTAAGCTAGCAGTTCTTACACTGGGGATGTTCCTTGGCAGGATCTTAGTAGCAGCTGCCTCAGCCTAGGCTACCATGAAGTCTATTTTATTTTATTTCATGAACCCTTTATCAGCCTTCAGTCTTTGATCATCATTTTAAAAAAAAAGAAAAAAAAAGAAATGCACTCAACGGAACTTCATGTTAATCAAGCGAGAAGTGTTATTTGAGATGTTTTCCTGATTATCCCAACCAAAGAATAAAAGCCTCAATAACTTGAGGGGCTTAAGGCAGTTCTAATGCAATTAGGAGCATTCTAGGTTTAGAATGTTCACTTCAAATCAGTTGCATGCTGAGGAGACACCCTTTAAAAAATTTAAAAAAGATATGTTCATAATGACACATAGAAAGCCCAGCTACTTTGCAAATGGATTGACCCAGTTGCAAATCTGCATATTGGACTAGCCCAAGAACAGAGAAAATCTAAATTCAGACATAAATAATGAAGCGGATTTAGAGGACATTTTCTTTGGGTCAAAAAAAATTAAATTTTATTTTGAAAATCCTTTGTTGAGCTAATAGTGAGCTCCACAACAATGAAATTCAATTTGATTCACCAAGCATTTTTTATTATTCACCAATATTGTTATCGCCATAAGAAAGTAACAATTGATAGACTCCCACCCATAACCTGCCCCAGGCCCCAGTCAAACTCTGGAGAATAAATATTTCCCTTTGGGAAATGCAGTTTTTATGTTTTGATGTAATTATCATACAGATGAATTTGGAGAGATAAGGCAGAGGTAAACCATGGGAAAATGAAGGACTGAATGTGAAACTGCACGTGCACAAGTGTGAGGTACAGTTCTAGGGACTGGGGATAGATACAAAGACAAAACTTAAGCAGCCCCTGCCCTCAAGCAGCTTCCCTTCTACTGGGGATGCAGCATTTATATATCTAAAACCCTTCCTGGGATCACTCAAGCATCTTACTCTGGGTCCCTAGAGGGCAAGTGATGACTTCTTCCCTCAGGGTTCTGGGATTGGGGTATTCTAATGCTATCTATCTTTCATAGGTTTCCACTTTGCTCCCCAATATCAATCAACAGTTGACATTAATGAGCTTTTAAAGAGGAATATACAAAAGCATTCGAAGCCAGGGAGCAAACTCTCCCTCCTACACACACACACACACACACACACACACACACACACACACACACACACACACACACACACACACACACACAGAGTCCCTAGAGAGAGTGGGCTCAAACTTAAAACACAAAATTACTGAAATACACATTTTGGAAACTTGTGGGACCAAGGGGTCCCTCAATACTGCTAGCCCCAGGAGTCTTCCTTCTAGGAGCCCTCACCACAGCTGCCCCTCCTGAACCAAACAAAAGATTTTTCATCATCTCATGGTCACTCATAGCCAGAAATCGGTTTCCCAAAGTTTCACATATTATATTTTGGGGGACAGAGAATATTATCTCTGTTCTGTATAACCCAAGAGGAAGGGTCAATCCACACATATTCTAAGGACCAAGACTTCATTAACCAGACTTTTATTACACATGGTTAAGTAAAAACAAGATGATATGAGAAGGAAGAAAGTAGATGCAAGCAAGGTATCAAAAATAGCTTCCATAGGAGATGGTAAACACTGTGTTGGAAGAAAGCAAGGACTCTAAGAAGTAGAGGCAGAAAGGGAAAGCATTCTAAGCTAAGAGAAATGGAGAGAAGAAAATTTACAGCCAAAACTTTCACCGTGACAAAATAATGCAATAAGGAAAGACTTTCTTAACAGTGAGCGTATCCAAGGTGGAACAGGGTGCCTTGGAAGATAGCGGGCTCCCCTACCCACTAGAGTGTTTAGGTAGGTCCGGCTTACCGGGGATGCTATAGATGCGGTTCCTATTTGCATTCAGGGAGGACTGAAGTCCTCTAAGGTCACTGGATGTAAAGCATGGCCTTCCATTTCTTGGGAAACACGCCATCTGAGAGGGGTAGATATTATAGTATTTCCCCATCTGACTTTAGCAATTGGTGTAAAAAAGGGGGAAAGTGATTCCTCGTCAGACCTAGACTTCTGCTGTATCTGGAATAGCTTTCTTTTTGGTGCTTTAACCTCCACTTCAGGGCTTCCCTGATGTTCCTTCTGAAGGAGTGACCATTGAGATGAAATAATGGGAATAATGCTTGAAGTAGCAAGGCGTGTTTACTAGGATAAGATAGGACCATAGATTCAGAGAGGGAAGGGACCTTGGAAGTCATGTAGTCAAACCCCCCCATTTGACAGATAAGGGAACTAAGGCCCATAGATGGAGTGACCTGTCCCAGGTCACACAGGTAGTAAGTAGCAAATCCAAGAGTCTAACCCCAAATTCAGTGCTCCTTCCATTACAGAAGCACCTACTGTGTGCAGGCATTGACACTAAGTGATTGGCATATAGAGACAGTTTGCACCTAGGTTCTTCCAGGGAGAAGGTCAGTCTGACTAGGGCTTAGAGGACAGAGAAGGTAGTAATGTGAAACAAGAATGGAAAGGTAGGGGATTGTACCAAACTGGATTGAGTACTGAATCCCAGGCTAAGGATGTGAACTTTTGTTTTCTTTACTAAACAGATTTGTTCTCGTAAACGCATATACGTATTTGTTCACGTACATGCATGTATATATACATATATGTGTATGTGTAACACTCCATGACTCTGTCAACCATAGCAAGCCATTATTGTCCATGAAATTTTCTTGGCAAAGATACTCAAGTGGTTTGCCATTGCCTTCTCCAGTGGATTAAGGCAAATAGAGCTTAAGTGACTTGCCCAGGGTCACACAGCTGGATTTGAGCTCAGGTTTTCCTGCCTCCAGACCTAATGCTCTGACCACTGAACAACCCAGCCGCCTCATTAAACAGATATTTTCCAATAAACTCTCATATAAAACCTCTTACGATGTGTATTTCCTCCTCTCCACCAAAGTTAGATGATCAATTGTTAACAAAAACGAAAGATGTGTCCCTTAATCTAATAGTGTGGTACTAGCACTGATCAGAGATATTGTTGCTTCTTTGTGGTGACTATTGCTACCATCATTGTGTATATTGCTCTATGGGTTCTGCTTTCTTTACTCTGCATCATTTCAAACAAGTCTTCCCATGCTTTCTCTGAAATTGTTTAGTCTTCACTCCTCAGAGTGCTATAATTTCCATTATGCTTACATAATATTGCAATTTTCCCCCAACTTTTCCAATTGCTGGGCAGAGTGATCTCTATTCAGTAGGTAATTGTTTCCATCGTAGTGCATGTCAACAATAATAATTATCCCTTCTCATGAATATGGTGCGTACAGTTCACCAAGGGTCTGTTTCTGTTGGGCTTTGTATCCCCAGGGTTGGCCAAGGTATTTGTCACATGGTAGGTACTTAATAAATGCTTATTGAGCTGGCTAAGTAGCTCCATGTCATCTCATTTAATTCTTATAACAACCCCATTCATCAGGGTAGGCAGAGATTATTATAACACAAACTACAGGTGAGGAAACTAAGATACTAGGAATTAAATAATCAGTTCAAGGTCACAAAGTGTGGAAGTAGTAGAACTGAGCCTAGAACCTAGGTTTGCTCATTTTTAAAATGGTAATACTGTTTATTTTGTTTTGAAAACATTTTAACATTCTAATCGTAGCAAAAAACCCAACAAAATGTTCCAAATATCAGGTACAGGATGTATTTTAATTTCCATTGCTACATTGTCTTTAAAAAAAAAAAAGAGGTAGTTTCTATTTAAAAACAACCAAAAACTCACTTTTTATGCCAATTGAAACCCTACCCCCTTTCCACATCTAAAAGGTCAGCAGTCTGCGATTTTACTTTATACAAAATGACGACTTTAAGTGAGATGGACATTTATTGCACATAGGGCTGCCCTAACAGGGTGCACTTTGGGCCATGGCACTCTATGAAAGATCCAGATTAATTCTCCTTTTTTAAGATATCATACTTCCAAGATAATTTGTCTTCTTAACTAAGATAAATGGAAATCACACATGTATATGTGTACATATATGTGCACATGTTTATATATGTATGCTCATCCATGTTTGTATGTAGATTTGGGCTCATGAAGACATGTATATGCCCCCACTCTTCAAATATACAGAGTGGGTACATAAGTTTCCAATCTAGAATTTCTAACCAGAAACCCTAATTATCACACACAAAAAAGCCTGAAACATTTGTAAATGCTTTGTTATAGCAACAGCAAAATTCACAGAGAGAAACACTAAATTTTCTTTTCATTTTTAAAACATTAGGAAATAGGTACAGCTTTGTACAGCAGTTTCAGGGTGCTCGTAACATCTATATTCACGTCATGTAAACCAGGCAAAGTATCTAGAGCACCTGCTTCCAGTTTTAAAAATTGAATGCTATAAATGCAGTTGATACTGTGTATCAATAAAGGTGATTCATTTACGGTTTCCCCTACTCTGGTATTTAAAAGACAAATAATATACAGTTTTATTCATCATCCTCTTCATCTTCATCCTCCTCTTCCTCCTCTTCCTCTTCCTCCCCCTTCACCTGTTTGGGGAAGCTTTAGCTGTTCCCTTTGCACCATCAAACTTTCCTGTAGACTTAATAATCAGCAACATCCTTTTCATATTCTTCCTTCAGTTTTGCTGCCTTGTTGCTGTATGGCTGCTTTTTATCATCACTCAGATTATTCCATATCTTACCAAGTTATTTTGGGGGTTTGGGGTTTGTTTGTTTTTTGCTATCCATCCCCAGTAGACATTCCAGGGCTTGTAGATTTATTTCTCAAGGTGAGTTTCTGAATAGTAATAGGGAGAAGCCAAATGGGAGCCATATGGGAACATTCCTCTCACCTTTAGTTGGTCAGTAATCCTTCATCTATTGATCATGCCACGATTTATCAGCCTTTGCCACTTTGTCAAACTTGAGTTTTTCCTTCTCAGATATTTGCTCCCATCTCTCTGAATACTATTTTGAAAATTCTGCAAAGTTGACAAGAACGTGAGGAATTTGTTTTTCTTATGTTCTTCACAGCACATTTGTGCAAGCACAAGTTAGACATTTTGCCTTTTGGTTTTTGAGTCACCTTTAGGCAACTGTCATGTGTAACTATATATATATATATATATATATATACATACACACATACATACACACATATATACGTATACACACATATATACATATATGTATACATGTGAATGCATATATATAATACAATATATACCTATACTATATGTATATAATATAATATTATATGTATAGTTCACTAGTCTCCCTAGGTTTCCTCCTAATACTGAATCCAGTTATCTTTCCCCTATGCCTTATGACATGGATCTGGACAAAAGGAGTTTTCTTGAGATGATTGTCTGATCTCCATTCATTTGTATATGAAAGTAAAGCTAAAATCACTGACAAACAAATCAGCTTCCTTGGTTAAAATTCTCTAGCAAGAAAATCTGCAGATGCTAGGAAGGCAAGTGATCAGTTTATCCCCATGTTAACTGGTCAAGCCCCCTGTGACTTTTCTAGGTCCCTGAACCCTGATAGGGAGTGCTTACACTCTAACTTTCAATTTCTATTCTATAAAATGAGATGGTTGGACTGGACAACTTCTAAGATCACCTTTAGCTCTGATGTTTGAGGTTCAAAAAAATTTTTTTTGCTGTTTTAAGGAAAAAAAAACATTGCTAGCACTTCAATATTAATATTGAATTAGTTAATATTTATCAAAGCACCTACCTCCTGCCACTTACTATATTAAGCACTGGGATAACAAGAAGAGGCAAAAGACAATCCCTGCCCTCAAGGAGCTCACAATCTAACGGGGAAGACAACAACATATGTACAAACAAGCTATAGAACCAGCCAATGAACAAGCTACAGAGGGAAAAAAAACTAGAATTAAGAGGGGGTTCTCCATAGAAGATGAGATTTTAACTGAGACTCAAAGGAAGCCAGGGAAGCCAGTAGTGTTGGGGAGTGAGGTGTAAGAAGACTGGAAAGGTAGGAAGGGGTTAGGCTTTGAATCCCAAATGGAAGATTTTGCATTTACTCCTGGAAGTGATAAGGAGCCACTGGAGTTTATAGGAGAATGACATGAATTTCCCATTCCTCACTTCTCATCAAACCCCCCCTTACAATAAAAATACAGTTAAACAAAACAAATTGATACACAGATCGGTGATGACACCCTAAGCTCCATTCTACACACCTGGAATCCACCACTTCTCCATGGAAAAAAATGGTTCACCATCAGTCCCCTAGAGCTGACTGTCCTTCGTGTCAGCAAAAGTTCAGATGTCCTTTGGTGTTATTTCTCTTTACACCATGTGTCTTGGGTGTGTCGTTTTCTCGGTTTGTTTACTTCACTGCACATCAGTTATTTATGCTCTGTGACCCCTTTGGTACCAGAATTCAAGGATTCTCAGTCCTGCTTTCTTTCTCCTCAATTATACTCTTCCCCTACAGCTCTTGGTCTGTCAGAAACAATATGATATTGTGTGTAGGAGAGCTGGCCTCAAAGGCAGGAAGACATGGGTCCAAGTCCAGCCTCTGACACATACTGATTGGGTGACCCTGGACAAGTCACTTAACCTCTGAGTGCTCTAGGCAACTTTCTAAGACTGAACTGTTAGGTAGAGGGAGTTTCTTCCCCAGGAGTACCCTGTACCAGTCTCTAGGCCCACTTGGTCTGTCAAACATCTGGTCTGTGAAAGACAGCAGAGCAGATTGCTAACAGTTTTCTCCTTGCATTCATCAATGTCTCAGACCATATACATGTTCAGAAGAAGAGGCTTCAAGAGCCAAATTGTTCTTTTTTGAAGTGGAAACCATTTCCAGCAATGGGATTGCTTCGAACTCCTCTTAGCTTCCCACTGTGGGAACTGGGATGTTTAGAACATGTAAGTGCAGGCCAAAGAGAGTCAGGTTCATTGGAATTCCTTCAACTGTGCTCCCATCAGACAGCCCAGCCACTGCTTCCCAGAGTCTGCACCTGGTTAACATTAAAAAAACAAAATCCGTGAGCTGACTTGCCCCAGAATTAACATTGCAGTTTGACCTTGGTGTAAACTGAACGCCTCATCACCAAGTCGCCTGCCGGGCAGCTGAGCATTTAATGATTGAACCAGCCTCCCTCCCTGGCTATAGCCCTTGAGAACAGCTTAGTTTGCTACGGCAGGAAGGAAACTCCAGTATATCTGTCCAGGAACACCTGAGCTCAGGGAGATGAGGCATGGTCATGCTGGGGTCTTGCTTCCAGCTGATGAACAAGACAAGCTGTCAGATCTCGTCTGCTCAGAGAAGAGACTGCAGAGAGGAAAACTAGAAACAAGAAAAATTAGCTGCTTCTTTTTCTTGGTTTTTTAAACTGTGACATTCCCTAAGACTGAGGAAAGTTGTGAAAGGATCTCAGTCTCATGGCTATTGATACTGGGCCTAAAATCAGTGCTGACTTTCCCTATCACAACTAGCAAACCCATTATCTCCCATTGGCAACATGACAGAAATAGAAATGTACCTGAAATTAGAGGACTTGGGTTCTAATCATAGTTCTGTTACATATTTAGTATCCATGTGACCTTAGCCTTCCCTGGGCTAAGTTGGTTTCCTTTTCTGAAAAATAAACTAGGTGATTTCTGAGGTTCCAGCAGCCCTGAGAGCCAGTAGTTAAAATTTACCAGCACACCCATGATAGAACCCAGGTTCTAGTCTCCTGTTTTGGGTTCCAGTGCTTTTCCCACGGCAGCAGGCTATTTAACCATCCTCAACTAGAGCAAGAGCTCTTCTTCCCTCTTTCCCTATACTAACCCTGGTTATTCAGTGCTAGTCAATCATCAGTCACTGTCAGGAAACACACACACACACACACACACACACACACACACACACACACACACACACACACACACACACACACACAGAACTGGCACGCATAAGAACTGCAACAATCAAAATCCCTAAATACATCCAGCTTCAGGTGATGTCTGGAAAAAGTACAGAACTCAGAGCCAAGAAACCTGGGTTCGAATCCCAGTTTTGATGTCTGCAACCCTGGACAAATCACTTCAAGCCTGACTTTCCTTCATCAAAAAATTAAAATAAAATAAAATAAAATAAGAGGAATAACAACATTTGCACTGCAGACCTTTGCAAACTTTAAAAAATAGAGAAACAAGAGGTATTACTGTTTCATGATGCTCCCAAACCCTGAAAGCAATATCTCCTTCCAGAAACTCCCATAATCCTGTGCTCTTGGTTCTCTGTTTGCTGTTAATGCAATTTATTCCTTAATGTTGTGTCCTAATCTTCTCTCCTCCTAAAATGTCAGCTCCTTAAAAGTAGGGCAACTTTTTCTACTCTGCCTAGAAACCTGTCCCTCCAACCATTCTGCATGGATATGGATGGATTCAAGTCCCAGCCTTGCCACTCAATGTATGACCCTGAACAAGTCATTTTAATCTCTGAGCCTCAGTCTCTTCCTCTGTAAAATTAGGGAACTGGATGGACATGTTACCACATACCTATTGTCTCTGCTGTGGGGATATGGAGGCTGGTGTTTCCTCTTTAGCTCAAGAATTCTGAGTTTCAGCAGGTTAAGCCAATTGGGTGTCCACACTAAGTTGGACATTACTACGTGCATGAGTCTGGGTGAGGGTCTGGGACATGGGGTGGACCAGCTCAGGACAGAAACACATCAAAATTCCTCTTTCTGATCAGAATGGGACTGGACCCCTGAGTAACCCATGTACTTCCCGCCAGGGCAAGAGAGGGAGACCTGATCTTTAATAACAAAATAATGAGAGGGCTGAGGTAGCTGGTCTCTACTAAAGTCTATTCTACCTCTAGCATTCTGTGATATATATCTATCCCAGTAGCAATCCTTCAGCCAAAGGGACCATAAGACTTACCTAACCTCATCAAGAGAGTTAATAGAAAATGTTGAGAACCTTGGGATGTGCAGAACATGCAGAGGACAATGTCTGGCCTTGGCAAGATCAAAATCCACAGAGATGACTATAAAGCTTCTTGGAGAAATTCCACTTAAGATAACTATAGAATGTATAAAATATTTGTGGGTCTGCTAGACAAGAGACACACTAGAACTACAATCAGTCCTCAATTTCCATAAGGGCAATGCTCCTAGAAAATGGTGAAAAAGTAAAAAATGCAAATGTTGTTACATTGAACCTATGGGAAATAGGGAGTTAGGTTCTTGTGTTCACCAAAAACAATAATCTTTCAATAGAGTTTGCTGATTTATCTGTATATAATTCTCTTTTTTTCTCATTTTATATATTTTCCCCATTATAAGTTAAAATAATTTTTTTAACATTTTGTTAAAAAGTTTTAAGTTCCAAATTCTATCCTTCCCTCCAATTCCCTCCAATATAGTTTATACATGTCTGTAGACAACTCTTTATAATAAAACATTAATTTTTAAATATTCTCTTTTCCTAACATAGTAATCCTGAACTAACCTATAAAATGCAGGGAAGAGGAGAGGCTATGATGGACAGGATGGGGGGAAGCAGGGGCAGAGATATCAGAGTAAGTAATTCTCATGTAAAAAAAAAAAAAAGGGACAGCCTGCCATCTCTAATATCCCTTTTGGTTCTGTGGTTGTACTGTTCTCCGACCCCACCACAGCATAGCCAGCTACCAGTCATGCCAGGGACGACCACCATCTCATTTACCCACAAAGTTAGCTGCTTTTCCATTTTTTCAATTCCCTCATCACACACTTGACAGGTTACTTTAGCAGTTCTGGAGCAGATTCACGAACATTTTTACAAATACTTTCTTCATTTTTGTGGATGTAAACTTGCATGCATTCCTGCCTCTCATTTTTTTCTCTACTGTACACAGCCACAAATGTGTGTGGTTACCAATGTGAAAATGAAAATGAGGTTACTAATAAAATCACATAAATGCCTGAAGCCACAAAAAGTAACCGGTGATTGTTGAAGATTGACTGCGTGTGAATACTGCTGCAAAACACTATTTACATACATATAGACCTAAAGAACTGGAGAAATATTCATTGCTCATGGGTAGGCCAAGCCAACATAATAAAAATGACAATACTATCTTTATTGCTTTACTTGTTCAGTACCATACCAATCAAACTATCAAAGGATTACTTTATATAATTAGAAAAATAATAACAAAATTCAAATGGAGGAACAAAAGGTCAGGAATATCAAGGGAAGTCATGAAAAAAAATGGGAAAGAAGATGGCCCCGCAGTACCAGATCTCAAAGTATATTATAAAGCAGCAATTATCAAAATAATTTGTAATTGGTTGAGAAATAGAAAGGTTGATCAGTGGCACAGATCTATTTGATACACAACATAAACAAATGAACATAGCAGCCTTATGTTTGATTAATCCAAAAATCCACTACTAGGGTAAGTACACACTATCTTACAAAAATTGCTGAGAAAACTGGAAAGTAATCTAGAAGATTAATCTTCTAGGTATAAACCAGAATTTCACACCAAATGACAAAATAAGTTTTAAATGGATACCTAACTGACTTAGACATAAAGGTGCTATCATAAACAAATTAGAAGAACAAGGACAACCCTATGCGGAAAAAAAATGCCACAAAACACTACTAATTAGAGAAATGAAATTTAAAGAGATTCCGGGGTTCCATCTTGTATCTATCAGATTGGCAAAGTTGACAAAAATAGAAAATCACAAATATTGGAGGGATTGTGGAAAACCAGGAACATTGATACACTATTGGTAGAGCCATGAAATAATACAGTCACTCTGGAAGGAATTTAAAAGCATGCCCCAAAAGTTATTAAACTGTACATATCTTTCAACCTAGTTGTACAACTGCTAGGTGTATAACCAAAAGATATCAAAGAAAGAGGAAAGGGACCTATATACACAAACATGTTTTAATGTCTCTTTTTGTGGTACAAAGAACTGGACACTAAGAGGATGCTCATCAATTATTAGAGGATGGTTGAACAAATTATGACATATGAATGTCATAGACTATTATTGTGCTGTAAGAAATGATGAAATAGATTATTTCAGATAAATCTGGGAAGAACTGCATGAATTTATATGCCTAGTGAAGTGAATAGAACCAGAAAAATTATTATACAACAATAACATTATTCAAACAACTCTGAAAAATTTAAGAACTCTGATCAAAGCAATGAATGACCAATCATGATTCCAGAGCACCCATTATGAAACACACTACTTCCTCCTGACAGAGGGGTGATAGACTCAGGATGCAAGCTGAGACATATTCATCTCTCTAAGCCTTAGTTTTCTCATCTAAAAAATGATCACATTACTCACACCACCCAACCACAAGGTTATTGCAAAGAAAGTGCTTTGAAAACTTTAAAATGCCATAGAAATGGGAGTTATTCAAAGAGCTTTACAATCTAATTGGGAGAGAAGGAACATGAAAAGGTAGCAAGCATTGTCCATTAGCAACTAAGTATACGTGTGTCAGACAGTATGTATGGAGTATAAGTTCCTTTATGGGTATAAAGAGGGAAAAGTCTAGGTCCCATAGTGAACACTCACTCCACTTTGCTTTTGCTGCTCTGCAGGATTTCAACTCCACAGAAGATGCTCTTCCCAAAATAAACTCATCACCTTTAATCTCATTTCCATGCTGCTAACCTCAAGCCTTGATTGACACCATCACCCTCACCCTTCTCTCTTCTGATTGGAGGGCTGGAGGGGGGGGGTGACTATCAGACAGAGTTTTCCTTTATAGAGAGCAGAAACTGGACTCAGCTCACTTCCCTTCCCATCTACTCTCTTCCTGGTTTCAGCTCCAAGGAACAAGATACTCCCTTGTGTTCCCCACCTTCCTGTCTCCTTATTGTGTGTTGTGTCCCTCCATTAGATTGTAAACTCCTTGAGGACAGGGACTATCTCTCTTTTGATTAATTATATCCTCAGCACTCAGCACAGTACCCAGCACATGGTCGGCACCTAAACACTTATTGGATTAGATTGGAAAGTATGAAAGGAAAATGAATCAATACTTGCTAGGAGAGCTCAGATACAGGAGGTGTCCCTTCCAGCTGGGCCAACCCAAGTCCAAGGAAGGCTTCATGTAGGAGGGATGTGACCTGAGCCTAAAGGATGGATAGGATTGAAATAAGCAAAAGACTGGAGGAAGGGTACTTTACCCCTCAAAAACTAATACAATCTGGAACTGAGAGGTAGATTGGCACAGTGGATAAAACACTGAACTTGGAGTTAGGAATACTAAATTCAATCTCAAATTTATTAGCTGTGTGACCCTGGGTAAGCTATTTAACCCCCTCTCAGCCTCAGTTTCCTAGTCTGTTCAATGGAGATAATAATAGCATCCCCCTCCCATGGTGGTTGTAAAGATGAAATGAGACACTCTATGGGAAGCATTTTGCAAATTTGAAAGCATTAGATAAATGTTATGTTTCTGCATGTAGCCTTCCCCCATCCTTTCAGGTGCTAGTGCGCTCTCTCTCTCTCTAACTACCTTGCATGTTCTCTCTATATTCTCATTTATGTACTTTTTGTCCCCCTCCCATAGGCGGAAGCTCCTTATGAGTATGGATTGTTTCATTTTTTGAACTTGTATACCCAGTACCTAGTACAGTGCCTGGCATATAGGTACTTAATAAATGTTTGTTGAGTGCTAAATTAGCAATTGACATTAATAATGGCAATAATTAATCATTTTTTAGAGCAGCTGCATGATGCAGTGGCTAGAGTACCAGGCCTGAAGTCAGGAAGACTCCTCTTCATGAGTTCAAATCTGACCTCAGATCATTCCTAGCTGCATGACCCTGGGTAAGTTGCTTAACCCTTTTTGCCTCAGTTTCCTCATCTGCAAAATGAGCTGGAGAAGAAAATGGCAAACCATTCACTATCTTTGCCAAGGAAACCCCAAATGGGGTCATGAGAGTCAGACACAATTGAAACAACTCAACAGCAAATAATAGTAACAGGATAATATCCAGGAGGAGAGTTCTTACTATCCTATGCCTTGGTCAGAACAGATCCAGAATACCATGTTTAGTTCTAAGTGCCACAATTTAGGCAAAATATTGACAAAGTGGAGAACATGCAGAGGACAGCTACCAGAGTGCTGATAACATCAGATACCATTTCCCTGAAGGATCAGTTGAAGGAACTGGAGATGTTTAGCCTAAAGAAGAACAAAATTGGGGGTGGGGGGCTGGAGGGGTAGGATTTGATGGTTGTATTGGAATATCCAAATGGCTGTTGTGCGGAAGAAGGATAAGGGCTTCTTCTGCGAGGCCTCTGAGGACGGATCTAGGGGCAACAGGGGACAGTTGCTGCAAGGCAGATTCTAAACTGATATGAAGAACAACTTAAAATGTCCCAAAGATGAATGGGTGTGTTGGGCTCCCCTTCCTCCGGAGGTCTTCAAACAAAGACTGGATGACTTTTGTTGGTTGCTGTCCAAATATAGACGGGGAAAAGTATAGGTACTCAAGAACTAGATAAGGCCCCTTCTAACTACAGATTCTGTTTCTTTCTGACTAAAGCAAAGACATGAAAATGTTCATGGGGGCAAGAAAGTAAAAAGTGGGTTGAGAAGACACTGTATCTGGCAATATGTATAGAGGATGAGTCCCTTAATGGGTGCAATGAGAAACAAGGCTAGGTGGCTTAGTAGAGGAAGTGTCAGACCTGGAGTCAAGAAAAACTCCAAAAATTTTCAAATCCTACCTCAGACATTTACTAGTGATGTGACCCTGGGCAAGTCATTTAACCACACTCAGCCTCAGTGTCCTCATCTGTAAAATGGGTATAATTATAATATCTTCCTCACAGAGTTGTTGTGAGGATCAAATAAGTAAAACTTTCTGCAAACCTTAATATGCGTTAGCTAATATTATTATTGTTGTTGTTGTTACTATCAAAATGTAGAGCAGGGCCAGATGGTGGCGAGCCTTGAATTCCAGGTAAGGGAGTTTGGACTTTTCCATTCATCTCCCAGAGGGATTCCTATTATTCTTTACAGTTGAGCTTACTAAATCTCTGCTATTGCCCGAGAGACCTCAGCGTGGAGAGACCAGACAGGAAACGGATACATTTATGGAGGGACCGATAAAATCACGCCTGAATGAGGAGCCAAGGCTGATTTAAATCACACACGCACACGCACAGGCACACGCACACGCACACGCTCATTTAGCAAATGGCAAAGTAATTGAAAGTTCTCAAATTAATGCCGGTAGATTATAAAAACTTATACAATAACAACCTCCCATGGGACTGAGCAGGATCAGAGGTCTAGAATCAAGGTCTTACAATAAGAAGAACTGATATTTTTAAAATAAATTTTTATTGATGTCTTTTTTTAATAGCATGATACTTCTTCCAGTGTCATCCCTTTTGCCTCTCCCAGAAAGCCGTCCCATAGAACAAGTAGTATTTTTTAAAGACAAAAAAGAAAAATACGAGGAAGAAATCAGTACAATCAATCAATACATTGAAAAAGACAGAAAACTGGTATAAGGTATAATGCCTATAAACCTCTCACCCCTAGGAAAGGGTGGGTTAGGGTGGTCCTCTCATGCTCTTCATTCCAGTCATACTTAATCTTTACAATTTTGCTACATTTACTTTTTTTGCTTTTTTTTTAATTTTTGGAGGGCAATTGGGGTTAAGCGACTTGCCCAAGGTCACACAGCTAGGAAATGTTAAGTTTCTAAGGTAGGATTTGAACTCAGGTCCTCCTGACTCCAGGGCCAGTGCCTATTCACTGCACCATCCAGCCACCCCAACTACATCTACTTTTGATTCTTATGTGTGGCTGTTCTTTCCCTTTCCATTGCTGTAGCCATTGTACCTATTGTTTTCTTGACATTTATACAGTATTTTAAGGCCAACAGAAGGCTTTACATAAATTATCGTGTTTATTCCTAACAACAGTCCTATGAGCAAGGTACTAGAGGTATTATTATCTCCATTAGATGTGTCTGTGCAATTGGCTCCTCCAAACTATTCCACATTGTCCAGAAAGTGTCTGGTGGAAGAATAACCTTGGAATAGCAAGAAAGTCACAGAATAATAGAATATCAGAGCTGGAAGGAACCTCAGAATATAGAACATTGAAGCTAAAAGGGATATTTTGTTCTTGAGAGTTGAAACCTGACAAGGCAGTAGGTGTAAAGTGGAGTGAGTTTCCACTATAGTAGCTAGCCTTGTCCCTCCTTGTACCCATAAAGGAAGATTATCTGGGGCCCATATTTTACTAAGGATGAAAATAAGACCCAGGGAGGAGAAGTTATTTCTTCCTAAGGTAACCCTTACAAGTTGCAGCATAAAACCCAAAGCCCTTGACTCCCACACTAAGAGGGAGCTCAAACATTGCTATGAAACCCTAGTTCCACAAAGGGGGGCAGAGGATGGTCTGGAGCTGTGGTGTCAAACTCAGATAGAGATAGGGTACTATACATCCATAGGGATCCCTGTAGGCTGCATATTAACTTAGAAAACCACATATTAACCACATATGATCTCCGGGGGATTCCTCAGGACTCTGAGTTCACAAGGAAGAGAAGGGAGGGGAAGAAAAGAATGGGAAGGGAAGGAAAGGGAGGAGTACAAAGGAAATGACAAAAGAGGGAAGGAACCCATTCAAAAATATTAAAGGAAACTCAAAGACAGAGGATTACAGATTTGAAAATAAAATTGTATTTGCTCTTACTGATTAAAATGTTTTTTCTTTTGAAAAGGGAAATCAAAAGAAAATTCGAGAAAGTATTCATTTGTATATTATTACATAAAGTCTGCCATGCCCCACTATTGAGTGGATAGTAACAGCAGCTCACATTTAGTTAGCAGCTTTAAGTATTGCTATTCCATCTGACAGACAGAGAAATGGAAAATCTGAAGTGACCTGATCACCATTAAAGTTACTAAGTATTAAAGCCTCGCTGGAGGAGGTAGAGAAGGAAGGAACAAAGGAAGGAAGGAAGGAAGGGAAAGAAAGAAGGGAGGGAGGGAAAAAGGAAGGAAGGAAGGAAGGGAAAGAAAGAAGGGAGAAAAACCAGGGGAAACATTTAAATATGGACAAATCAACAAATGTTTCTTGGCTCTGAGGCCAAGGCCGTCTTCACTAATCCATGCTGCCTCAGAGTCAGTGTTGCTAATCAGCCAGTTGAAAAAGACAAATGGCAAAAGGGACGGATGTCTGGATCTGAAGCATGAGAGAGTTTCTTTTCTTCTGACAATACTCGAGACTCTACATTCCTGAACTCCGGGCATCTGGTGTTTCTATTCATCACCTTCCAAACGCTTCTTTGTGTTGGAGATTGAGGGAGATGAGGACGGGAAGAGAAGAATGTCTGATTGTCTTGTTTTCCTGTTTCTTCAACTAGACTTGGAGATTCTTGAGGGCAGGAGCTTCATGATACTTCTCTGTAGACTCTGTATCTAGGACAAGTCCTTGACCAGACCACAGTAGGTGCTCAGTGTTTGCTGACCACGATAATGTCATAGAATCACAGAGCTAGAGCTAGGAAGGATCTTCAGACCATCTAGACCAAGGAACTGGCAAACGATGACTTAAGGACCAGATCTGGTCAACTGCTGGCCCTCTAGCTAAGAATGGTTTTTACAATGACAAATAAAACAAGACTATTTTAAAATGAAAAAAAAATTCTTATCTTGCTAGCTTCAGAAAAAGTGGTGGGAGGGGGGAGGTATCTATAGTTTGTTGACCCATGATTCTACCTACCATGATTTGCTACCTTTTTACAGCTGAGGAAACCGAGGCCCAGAGACTTGCGCAGAGCCACATAGGTAGTAACAACAAAAAACTGAACTGAGGTCCTCTGAATCTAAATTCAGTTTTCACTGTCTTTCACCTTCTCCCTGAAAACTGATAGCTACGTGTGTCCTCCACCAACCCCAAGATTTTCTCTTAAACTACTTATAGCACATCCAAAACCACATTCTGACCTCTTGAGGACCACATCTCTCTTGACAAGTGTCATAAGGCATGTCTCTGCCTTAGTCCTGGGATCCTGGCCAATTTAGGTCTCTGTTATTTAATTGTTTTCCCAAGTTTTCTGGGCAAGATTGGTTGCATATATTGTCATTCTTCATTGACTTTCCTATGTATTCTGATCACAGTTCTATTAAAAAGCTTGTGAGTTCTTTTCCAGAGAAGAGTACATTTTTATGGAAAGTAGACTTGTATGTGTATGTATGTGCATGCACACATGCATTTGAGTGACAGTGGAATGAGGGTGTTTAATCTGGAGAAGAGGAGACTTAGGAAGACCTGACAAGTATCTTCCAGCCCTTGAACCATTGTCATATATAAGAACAATTAGACTTATTTTGCTTGTTCCCCAAAGACCAAACCAGGAGCAGTAGGTTGAAATTGTAGAGACAAATTCCAATTCAATGTAAGGGAAAATCAGAGGTATCCCAAAAGAGAATAGGCTGTGTTTGAACTCCCTTGAGTCCCTTGTTTCTGGAATTCTTCAATTCAATTCAATTCTTCAAGTCTGGATAAATTTTTGATGGGGAGATAGAAGAGGGGACTATCCGTACAGGTGCAAGCTGAACTAGATACTCTCTTAAGTCCCTTTCAACTCAGATTCTGAGATTTTTTTGACTATTCCTCCCAAAACACTCCGAAGGATAGAGTAAGGAGGCATCTTTCCCCCAAAAAAGAATGCTCCAACAGTTCCAAATTCCCAACACAAAGTTTCAGACCCCATTAGAAGCAGGGAGAGCAGTGTTCCTGTGACTAAAAGATAGTTGTGTTCTTTTGTGAGGATCCAGCATCCTCTAATTTGTCACCAATATGAATTATGACTGTCTCCCACAAAAGGACAGAACATCTGCATCCCATCTCACTGGCAACAGTTTCACCATGAGATCCTTGGCTTTTGACCAAAACCAACTGGTTAGATTTGACGGTTCAAAACAGACTTACGGAACACTGAAAGCTGGAAGAGGTCTTGGCAATCCCTTACTCTGACTCTCTCAATTTGAAAAAAAAAGGAAATTAAAGTAGAGAGGTGAGAGGTTTTTACCCAAAGACACTCAGCTAGGTGGTTTAGAGCTGGGACTAGAACTCAAGTCTCCTGACTCCTGAGACCATTACTGCAATGGGCATTACTGAGTTCTCTTTATCTCCTCTCTTCCTCCCCTCATCTTTTCTGAGCCACATTCTCCTCTCATCTACATTTTCTCTTGTCTAGGTACAAAAAGAAAGAAAATCATATAAGCAATTTGAACACTTTTATTTAGACTTTTGCCTAAAAAAAATAATGTTGCTCCATTATTTGTGTGATTGCAGGCAGATCATTTCTCCCGAGTCTCAGTTGCCTCATCAGTAGAATGGAGATAAAGACACTCACACTGTCCAAAATGAATGGAGTTCATAGGATCATAAATTTAAAGCTGGAAGAGATCTTCAAGGACATCTAGTACAACCTTCTCATTTTACAGGTGAGGAAACTGAGGCCAAGATTAAGTTACTTGCTTAAGGTTACACATAGAGTAGAATCTGAAACTAGCTTTTCTGACTCCAAATCCATTGTCCTTTCCACTGTACCTAAGGGTGTGCTTGCTGGTAAATGTTTCACAACCAGTTCTATGGGAAGAGAAATTTTAATAAACTTTCACATTTAATCTGCATTATTAACATTTTCTCTATAACTTTCCTAAGTCTAGAAATCAACAAAATAATAACTCAAGCCCTGATCTGTAACATTTGCTGATTTCCCAGGTGTAATGTTCACAATGAAATTTTACCAATCAACTCTCTCTGGAGCTGGTATGAGCTAGCTCCAACACATACTGTTGTGAGGTAAGTAGTATATGTGTTATAGAAATGTTAGCGAATAGTATTTTAAGAAAGGCTTGTTTTTTCTATTGCATTTGATATTGCTAGAAAGCAGTCTCTATTGCTAGAAAGATGTTATGATGTCAGAAGAATGGGAGGTCCAAGTCCAACCCTGCTACTTGCTGGCCATGAGAGTCCTCAACTTCCTTCAGGGCTCAGCTCAGATGTCCCTTCTGTAGGAAGTCATTATTGAGCTTACCCTCCTAAAATTATCTTCCCTTTATTGACTTCTGTGCATGTTCTATCCCTGAAGTAGAATGTAAGCTCTTTGAGGGCAGGGATTTCATTTTTGTCCTTGTATTCCTAGTACCAGCACAGTGCCTCGCAAAAAGTAGGTGCTTAATAATTATTTGTTGGATCAGATTACATTGGGTGTGACTTTCAGGAAAACAGTTAACCTCCTCCATGCTCCTATCCACTTCTGAAAGATGCTTATAATAACATCGGTCTTATCTATCACATAGGTTAGTTGTAGGTAATGCAGTGAGAAGATGCATACTAAGCTCTTTGTAATCATAAAAGACTGCACAATTTTCAGTTATTTTGTCTTAGCAAGGGAACCATAGGGATGCAAACGCAGGGCAAAGACAAAGAGTTGACACCAGGAGAGAACATTCTTATTCAAGCATAAATACTTTCCGTAATAGCAATGGGAATGCTGGGGACAACCAGGCAGGAAATTGCTTTGCCTATAAATGTTCTCACGATACACATATACTCCAGAGTCTAGGTCTCTTTTAAAGACACTTGTGAGCCCTACTGGGAAAGTAGATGATTTTGCAAAACAGTTATCCTAGTGAGGGTAATTTCTGGGATCTAAAAAGTGAAATAAGAATAAATATAGCACAATTTCAAGCACATCCACAAACACACATACATACACATACACATATTCACACACACGGACACACGTGTGTGTGAATGTGCACAGCTAGGGATATCATAAATCTTGTTTTCTGGTCTCTTTTTTATGTCCTGGATCACTTCATCCCCTGAACCTGGAAGCAGGCTTTGGGTCAGTTTTCCCTTTTGGACCTAACACCTTGGTGTCACATGTGGAGAGAGCACCCATTTCAACTTGCATGAGGACCACAGATTCCTGGATTTATAGAATATCAGAACAAGAAGAGACTTTAGAAAATAGCATGTCAGGGCAGCTAGGTGGCATAGTAAATAGAGCACCAGCCCTGGAGTCAGGAGGACCTGAGTTCAAATCAGGTCTCAGACATTTGACACACTTACTAGCTGTGTAAGTCGAGTCACCTTGGGAAAGTCACTTAACCCCACTTGCCTTGCCTTCCCCCCTCAAAGAAAAGAAAAGAAAAGAAAATAGGATGTTAGAGCTGGGAGGGAATGTCATAATTGGATGGAACAAAGCAAGGTGGGGTGCCTGGAAATGATCTGCTCCAATCCCATTATTTAACATTGGATTTGATTCAATTCAACAAGCATTTTTGAAGTACCTACTATGTGCTAGGTGCTACAGGCAATCAATAGCTAAGTATTGATAAAGTGCCAGCTATATCCCAGGCATTGTGACAGACTCTAGAAATGGAAAGAAGAAGAAACAGTCTTTGCTGTCAAGGAGCAAGTCAAGTCAAAAAGCATTTCTTAAGTGCCTACTTTGTGCCAGGGGCTGTGCTGAGAGCTGTGGGTACAAGGAAATGCAGGAGACAGACCCTGCTCTCAAAGAGTTTACAGTCTAATGGGGGAAACAACATTCAAACAAGAAAATATATACAGAGTAAACTGGAAATAATAAACAGAGGGAAGGCATTAGCATTGAAAGGAATTAGGAAAGGCTTCTTACAGAAGGTGGGACTTGAAGGAAGCCAGGGGAAATGCTCAGAATCAAGAGATGGAGAGTCTTGTCCCAGGAATAGCTAGGAGACCAATGTCATTGGATCACAGAGCTTTGGGGGGGGGGGGAGCGCTGGGAAGGGGAGAAGTGGTTGGTGAAAGACAAGGAGGGGTAGAGAAGGAATAAGTTATAAGAAGATTGGAAAGGCATGAGGGGGCCAGGTTAAAAGGGGCTTTGAATGCCCCTTTTACATTTGATCCTGGTAGGGATAGGGAACCACTGGAATTTATTGAATAACAAACATGATTATGTGGGGTGACATGGTAAAATCTGTACTTTAAAGAGATCAATTTGACAGCTGAATAGAGAATGGACTGTAGTGGAGAAAGATTTGAGGAAGGGAGACCAACCAGCTGGCTATTGCAATAGCCGGGCCTAATGTGATAAGGGCGTTGCACCAGGATGATGGCAGAATCAGAGAAGAGAATAGGGAGTGAAATATTACAAAGGCAAACATCAACAAGTCTTGTCAACAGATTGGATATTGGGGGGTGGGTGGGGGGGCGTGGAGGGTGAGAGTGTGAGGAGTCTAAGATACTACCCAAGTTATGAGCCTAGGTGACTAGGAAGATGCTGGTACCCTCAGTAATATGAAAGATAGAATGATGGGAGGGCTCATAGGGAAAGATAATGAATTCCAGTTTAGATTATAGAATAAAATGAAGGTCAGAAAAGGAAAGGGGTTTATCTACTTTCACAGCACAACATATATAGACTTCTGCATCCCAACATCAACAAGATGCCCAACATAGTACAGGGGAAAAACCAGTCGTGTTAAGAGTCAAGAGTTCTGAATTCAGTTAGCTGTTTGACCAAAGACAAATTGATTCACCTCTGAGCTTCGTCTTCCTTATCTGTAAAATGGGGCTAATATTTGCCCTGGTTATCTTGAAGCACTGTTGCAAGAAAAATGCTTTGTAAGCTCTTGAGGGCAACAGACATATGAGCTAGAGTATTTTTATTGTGAGCAGACTTAAGTGTCAGGCTCAGGAATTTTAACTTTCCCCAAATAAGGATGTCAGTAACTGGGAGCCACAGAAAGAATTTGAGATAGGAGAGTCTGATATCAGAAAGCTGTGATTAGGTCAATACACAAGATGGACTAGATGAGAGAAAACCTGGAAACCAAGACGCATGTTAGAAAGTAATTCCAAAAGTCCAGGCAAGAGGCGCAAAGCATATTATTAAGCAGTTAGCCTGTCTTGAAGACACTCCTTTTCCTGAATCCCAGAAACTTAGCTTGGCTACCCTGCCTGTTTTTTTTCCTTCCTTTTTTTTTTTCCACACCTAGCACTGAGTTTTAAGCTCATTACCAGCAGATGGCTAGAAGTCCTCAGGGACCCACCCATGGATGTAATTGATTTGTCATGTCCTCTGTGAACTGAATGACTTGTTTCTTACAGAGCTTTTAGAAATGCATTTTTATTATTGAGGAACGATGTGCTGGGAGATGCTGCCTATTCCCCAATGTATATAAAGCAGTACATGCCGTATATACCCTGGATGGGTATCCCAATCACATTTTTAATTAGATGTTTAAAATGATACAAAGACCTTTAAAAAAAAAAGTGAAGGGGCCCAAATTAGATTTCTAATTGTTTTAACATTAAGATGTGGTACAGCCTGCACCAGGCATGTTGGTTACCTAGGAAACATTGGCCATGTATTAGCGGCATAAAATCTAAAATAAAAGATTTGCAAAAGTGAAGCCACAGGACTTAGCTGGTGCTGTAACTTGTCATTATGAAAATGGGAGGCTCTGGGGAACAGGGAGGGTTTCTCTTCTCCCTTTCCCTGCCTGGTATTCTTTTTGCTAGCTTGCCAAATCTGATCACTTTACAAGTGGCCAATATCATGTCACTTGAAAGGAATTAAAAGAGGACAGAGAGAATAAGCAGAGTCCTGGAGAGACCCAGTGAACCTCGATGTATTTGTACCCAAGTTTGCCAACCTCAGAGTCACCATCTCCCTCACCTCCTACAGCCAATTAGCTGCCAAGTCTTTTCCATTTTGCCTCCACATCTCTCACTTCCATCTCTTCCTCTCCACTCACAAGGTGATCAACCTAATAGTACTTCAGAGTTTCTCACCTGGACCACTGCCATAGCTTCCTAATTGGTCTTCCAGCCTTCACTTTCTTTCCTTTCCTTTTCATTCTTTGCATAGATGCCAAATGGACATTCCTAAAGCATAGATCTGACCATATTACTCCCTAGCTCAAGGGAAAAAAATGACAGTGGCTCCTTACTGTCTCAATGATAAAATACAAAATCCTCTGTTTGTCATTAAAAGCCCTTCACAACCTGACTCCAGTCTACCTTTCGAAGCTTAGGGTGCCTTATTCCCCTCCACTGCTGTCCACCTCAACCAAACTGGCCTGTTTACTGTAGATTACATTTTTGCATAGACTGGCCTCCATTCCCAGAATTCCCTCACTTCTACATGTTAGAACAGCTAGCTTCCTTTACACTCAGCTCCAGGGTTACCTACATGAGGCCTTTCTTGATTTCCCTAGTTGTTAGAGCCTTCCCTCTCAACATGCTCTAAATATCACTTTGTCTATAACTCTGTATTTACTTGGGTCTTTTTAGTTAAAAAATAAAAAAAGACTGGCTCTTCCTAATCCAAAATAAGATAGGTGTCCAATCTCCCTACCGACTGGCAGGGACACTTTGACCCTCTCTATTTCCAACCTGGGCTGGTTTGCCCCTCCGTAGGCAACCTGGCACTCACTGCAGCTCAAAATTCCTAAACTCACGTGATCCACCAACTCAGTGACCCCAAGCTGACCCACATGCACCACCACACTCAACTTTTGTATTTACTGTTGATCAGTCATTTGAGCTGTGCCTGACTCTTCGTGACCCCATTTGGGGTTTCCTTGTCAGAGATACTGGAGTATTTTGCCATTTCCTTCTCCAGCTCATTTTATAGATGAGAAAACTGAGGCAAACAGGGTTCAGTGACTTGCTCAGGGTCACACAACTGGTACATGTCTGAGGCTGGATTTGAACTTGGAAAGATGAGTCTTCCTGACTCCAGGCCCTGCAAGCCACTCACTTACTTCGTATAAATGTTGCACGTACTTACCTGAGGATCCTGCCTCTACAGTCAGATGGAAACTCCTCGAGGATAAGAATTGTTTGGTGAGTTATTTTTCTTGGTATCCTTAGCACAGGACATGACACATAGTAGGCATTTAGTAAATGCTTGCTGAACAAATGAATCCAGATACCCAATTCTCCGAAACGAGAAACATTCATTGGGGAATTTAGGATATGACAGAGAGGCATCATGGTAAAATGTAAAGCTTACTGGACTTGCGAGTCAGACTTCAGATACTCTCTGCCATCTGTTAACTGTGTTATATTGTTAAAATCACTTTCCCTCTCTGGGCCTCAGTTTCCTCAGGGGTGAAATGAGGAGGTTGATTTAGGTGATCTCTCTAGTCCTTTCCAGGTCTGACATTCTGTCATTATGTTACCATTCAATGAACCATATATTATAGTGAAAATGTACTGTTTTATCTAACTTCGTATCTCCTCCAGCTTTGCATTTCCTCCAGAGTCCTATAATAATAATAACTCACATTTAGCTAGCACTTTAGGGTCTACAAAGGATTTTCTTTCCTCAGTGAGTACTTAGTAAATATCTTTTCACTTAATTGACAGATGGGAGCTGAGGCCTCAAGTCTAGTCCTGGTCATGTCACTAACTAGGTATGTAACGTTGGGCAAGTCCGTTAGTTGGTCTAGGACTCAGTTCCCTCATCTGTCAGGTCAGAGCACTAACAGTTCTCTATATTAATACAGCTTTTACAATTTGAAAGATAGCTTTACGTATATTATTTACCATCCTATGAGCTAGGTGGGGCAAAATTATTGTCCTATCTTGATGAGAAGGAAACTGAGTCTCAGAAAGGGGAAGTTACTTATCAACAGCCACACTGCACTGCCACATATTTCTTCCAATCTCTTCCTTCCCCACTGAGCTTCCTTGCCAACCAACAACCCCTTAGGATATGCAGGTTTTACCATTTTCAAAGCACTTCAGCAGACATTTCATTCAATCCCCACAAAACCCTGTTTAATATTGAATGTTACCAGATATTATAAGGCACCTGGGATGATAAATAATAAATGTCAATAATTAATATCAATATTATCTGTCCTGCCATCTTCAGAGTTGTTGGGAGAAAGGAATGATGTGATATATGTGACAGCACTTTGAAAAGCATGAAATGTTATCAAGTTACGAGATTAGGGAAGGCTGGGCTTGGACTCAGGAAGACATAGGTTCAAATCCCCCTTGAAGTACTTCCCAGTTTGTGCGCCTCTGAGCAAGTGACTTCCCCTCTCTGGTCCTCTACTTCTTCATCCATAAAACAAGGGGAATGAATTCAAGGGGCTCTGAGGGCCCTTCCATTTCTAAGTCTATGATTCTATGAAAAGAAGGGACTACCACCACACACCCAATTTCACCCCATCAAGGTATTTTCATCTCCCAAGCTTCCTAGTATTTAGAGTTGGAACCTCCCATCAAGTCCAACCCCCTCATTTTGTAGGTTAAGAAGCTGAGCTCTAAAGAAAGTTAATGAGTTGCCCAAGGTCACACAACTAGGAAGTACCAGAGCTGGAGATTAAACCCATGTTTTCTGACTTCAAATCCAATAATCTTTCATTTAGCACCGGGACATGGAGATTAAAAGATGGTGAAATGTAAGGAAAATCTTCAAATGCTAAGTCACTAAAAGATAGAGTTGTTTATTTGAATTAAAACTGAGAAGTCACTGGAGGAGAAAGGCCAGGCCAGGCAAGGAAGGAGCCTGAAAAATGTGGTATGGCCATAGAGGAGGCAAAAGTAATAAAGAAGTCAGAGTCTGAACCAGTGACCTTGGCCTTCCTTATTATGCACCATAACTACTCCCCCTCCCCTTCAACACTTCTAGAAAAAGGGCACATCTCTTCTAAGTCTAAACACATTACAAAGAGCACCAAAAGCAACACAAGATGCTATGTACATGCCAGGATTTAAGCCATGCTCCCTTAAAAGTCAAGGCTGTTTTCAAACAGAGGTCTCATCTGACAGGAGGGTTGGCTCTCCCAACCTTCCCACCACGGGCAGCAGCTTCAATAGCCGATGTTTCAATAGCCGCTCCTGTCTGCTTTAAACCTAGAGATGTCACCAAACAGGCAAGAGGGAAATGACTCCACACACGCAGAGTGTCAATGCAACACCATAGGCCCGCGTCCCTTAATGCATTCCACAGAAGGCACTTGGGCAGGAGGCAGGGACACATGGCAACCAATCCACTTCCCAAATCCCAGACCTTCTGCTTTGAAACGCAGAGAGGTGAAGTGGTGTATTAGTGGAAGCGGCTCCAGCTCAGCTCCTGTCCTTTCTGACTGTCCTCTTTCCATTTGTTTGGAGGGAGTGATAATAACTCAAATACACATGTATGCATACATGTGTATGTATTATAGAGACACACATATACATATATAGTGTGTATATACATACACATGCACACTCACATATGATACATTGTGTATATACACATGCACACATGCATTAGACATATATACATGTATGCATATGTACATATGCATGTGTATACACACACATATACAACTTAGGAGGTTGGCAGGAAAGGTCTGTGACACTGGGGTGGGGGCCAGCTGGGAGTGCATTCAGGGTAAATACCAGCAGTAGGCCTTGGAGGAAGAAGCTACAGTAGCAGCAGCAGCTTCAGGAGCTCTCAGTCCACAGACAGTAAGAGGCCTGGACAACTGGTCAGAAAGAGATTATAAGGGACACTTTAATGGCACTGGGTAGAGGACCCTCTTGCACTGTCCATACTCAGTTCCAGGTCATAGTTTCAGGGCAAAGAGGAGCACTAGCACTGAAAGCTATGGGTGAGCAAGGTCCCTGCTTGAGTAAAGATTCACTGACTACAGGCCAGGAGAGCAGGGAACACACCTCTCTTTGGATCGTGCCACTTTGGAAGTACCAAAAACTTGCAGACCTCCAGGATTAGCTCTGAAAACAGCAGCACAAAAAAAAACCTGAAGCTTGGGACAGTGTCCCCTCTACCCCAAGAGCAGATTCCAACTTTAACATTAAGTTAAAAGTCAAGAATTAGGCTGGAAAAATGAGCAAACAACAAAAAAGAACTTGACCGTAAAAATCTGCTTGGTGACAGGGAAGACCAAGACACAAACTCATAAGACATTGATGTCAAATCAGATACAAGCAAAACCTCAAAGAAAAAAAAAGTGTGAATTAGTCAGAAGCCCAACAAGAATCCCTGGAAGAGTTGAAAAAGGATTTTAAAAATCAAATGGGGGGGGGAGGGAAATGGAATAGGAAGGAGGAAGAGGGAGAGAGGGAGAGAGAGAGACAGACAGACAGACAGAGAAATAAGAAATGAGAATGATGCAAGAAAATTATGTAAAGAGAATTAACAGCTTGGTAAAAGAGTCACAAAAAAAAAATACTGAAGAAAATAACACCTTAAAAAAACATAATTGGCCAAGTGGTAAAAGAAACACAAAAATTCACTGAAAACAAGGACTCTTTAAAAAGAAGAACTGACCAAATGAAAAAAAGAGGTACAAAAGCTCACTAAAGAAAACAATTCCTTAAAAATTAAAATTGGTCAAGTGGAAGCTAACGATTCTGTGAGACACTAAGACACAATAAAACAAAGTCAAAGGAATTTTTAAAAATGAAAGAAAATTTGAAATATCTCATCAGAAAAAAAAAACTACTGACCTAGAAAATAGATTGAGGAGAGACAATTTAAGCATTATTAGCTTACCTGAAAGTCATGATTGAAAAAGGAGACTAGACATAATATTTTAGGACATTATGAAGGAAAATTACACTTATATCCTGGAACCAGAGGGTAAAATAGAAATTTAAAGAATCTGCCAATCACTTCCTGAAAGAGATCCCAAAATGAAAACTCCCAGGAATATTATAGCCAAATCCCAAAGCTCCAGGTCAAGGAGAAAGTATTGCAAATAGCCAAAAAGAAACAATTCAAATCTCATTGAGCCACAGTCAGGATCACACAAGATTTAGCAGCTTCCCACATTAAAGGAGCTGAGGGCTTAGAATGTGATATTCCAGAAGGCAAAAGCACAAGGAATACAACCAAATATAACATACCCAGAAAAGCTGAGTAGAATCTTTTGCGGGGAGGGGAAATGGATATTTAATGAAATAGAGGACTTTCAAGCATTCTTGATAAAAAGGCCAGAGCTAAATAGAAAATCTGATATCCAGACACAAGACTCAAAAAAGTGAGCTAAATAGAAAATCTGATATCCAGACACAAGACTCAAAAAAGTATAAAAAGGTAAATATGAAAGAGAAATCGTAAGGGATTTAATATGGTTTAAATATTTACATTCCTATATGAGAAGATGATACTTGTAACTCCTAAGAAATTTATCATTATTAAGGCAGTTAGAAGGAGTATAAATAGACAGAGGGCATGAGTGAATTGATGAGATGACATAAAAAAAAAATAAGGCGTGAGAAAGAGGGATGCACTGGGAGAAGGGAGAGGAAGAATGGGGGAAATTATCTTGCATAAAAGAGGTGTGTGAGCAAGAGCTTTTATAGTAAAGGGGAAAGTGAGGAGAGTGGCAGGCAATGCTTAAACCTCACTCTCATTGGAATTCATTCAAAGAGTCAATGATATATATTCTCAGTTGGGTATAGAAATCTATCTTATCCAACTGGGAAGTAGGAGGGGAAGGGGACAAGAGGGATGATAGAAGGGAGAGTAGATTAAGAAAGGCAGTGGTCGGAAGCAAAACAGACTTTTGAGAAGGGATGGGAGGGAAAGAGAGAGAAGAAGGAAGAGGAGGAGGAGGAGGACAAGGAGGAGAAGAAGAAGAAAAAGAAGAAGAAGAAGAAGAAGAAGAAGAAGAAGAAGAAGAAGAAGAAGAAGAAGAAGAAGAAGGAGGAGAAGAAGAAGAAGAAGAAGAGGAGGAGGAGAAGTAAGAGGAGGAGGAGGAGAATGGAAAGAAATACACAGTAATCATAGCTGTAAATATGAATGGAAGGAACTTCTCCACTTAGAACTGGCTAAATCTAATCATAAAACAAGAAAGAAGTTACAGAGATGAACAGCATTTTAGGAAAGTTAAATAGCATAGACCTCTGGAGAAAACTGACTGGGAACTGAAAGGACTATACCTTTCTCTCAGTTGTGCAAGGTACGTTCACAAAAACTGACCATGTATTAGAGCATAAAAAATCACAAATGCAGAAAAGCAGACATATTAAATGCATCCTTTCCAAGCCATAATGCAATAAATGGGGGCCATAGAAACATGGATTAAAATTAATTAGAAAATAAAATAATCTAATTTTAAAGAATGATTGGGTCAAAGAATAAATCATAGAAGTGATCAATAATTTCATCAATAATTTCAGAGAATAAGGAGACAACATACCAAAATTAATGGGAAAGAGGCAAAGCAGTATTTAGGGGAAAATTTAAACCTCTAAACACTTATCTCAATTAAATAGAGAAAGAGCAGATCAATGAATTGAGTGTGCAGTTAAAAAAAAGCTAGAAAAAGAATAAACTTAAAATCCCCAATTAAACACCAAAATAGAAATTCTGAAAATCAAAAGAGAGATTAATAAAATGTAAAGAAAGCCATTGAACCAATAAATAAAAGTAGGAGGTGGTTTTATGGGGGGGGGAAACCCAATAAAATAGATAAACCATTGGTTAATTTAATTTTTTAAAAAATAAAGAAAATCAAATTACCAGTATCAAAAATGAAAAGAGCAAATGCACCAACAATGAAAACGAAATTAAAACAATTATTTGGAGCTACTTACCTTAATTACATACCGATAAATATGACAATTCTAAATAAAATGAATGAAGTTATAAATATATAAATTGACCAGATTGACAGGAGAGGAAATAGAGTACCTAAATAACCTAAATAGTAGAATATCTAAATAACCTTAGAAAAAGAAACTGAACAAGCCATTAATGAGCTCACCAAGAAAAAAATCCCCAGGACCAGATGAATTTACAAGTGAATTCTTCCATACATTTCAAGAGCAATTAATTCCACTATTATAGAGACTATTTTGAAAGCTAGGCAAAGAAAAAGTCCTACCAAATTCCTTTTATGAACACAAATAGGTTACTGATATCTAAACCAGGGAGAGCAAAAACAGAGAAAGAAAAATATAGACCAATTTCCCTAATAAATACTGATGTAAAAAATTTAAATAAAATAGTAGTAAGGAGATTAAAACAACATATCATAAAGATCAAATACTATGACCAGGTGGGATTTATACCAGGAATGCAAAGTTGGTTCAATATTAGGAAAACTAATAGCATAATTGACCATATCAATAACAAGAAAAACAGAAATCATATACTTATCTCAATAAATGCAGAAAAAAACTTTTGACAAAATACAACATTTATTCTTTTTTAAAACACTAGAAAGTATAGGAATAAGTGGAGTTTCCTTAAAAATGATGAATAGTATCTATCTAAAATCATCAGCAAGTTTTATCTGTAATGAACATAAGCTAGAAGCCTTTCCAATAAGATCAGGGGTGAAGCAAGGATGTCCATTATTAGCACTATTTTTAATGTTATACTGGAAATACTAGCTATAGTAATAAGACAAGAAAAAAATTGAAGGAAGCAGAATAGGCAATGAGAAAATAAAACCATCACTCCTTGAGAATTATATGATGTTATATTTAGATAATCCTAGAGAATAAACTAACATCTATTAACAACTTTAGCACAATTCTTATTATAAAGCTTATCATAAAGTAAAGCCACACAAATCATCAGCATTTCTATATATTACCAACCAAGTCTAGCAGGAAGAGACAGAAAGAGAAATTCCACTTAAAATAACTGCAGACAATATAAAACACTTGAGAGTCCACCTGACAAGACAAACCTAGGAACGATATGAACACAATAACACTTTGCACACAAATAAAGACAAATCTAAACAATTTCAGAAATATTAATTGCTTATAGGTAGATTGAGCTAATATAATAAAAGGACAATGCTACCTAAATCAAATTAATTATTCAGTGCCATGCTAATCAAACTACCAAAAATTATTTTGAAGAGCTAGAAAAAAAATAGTAACAAAATTTATCTGGAAAAGCAAAAGGTCAAGAATATCAAGGGAATCAGTGAAGAAAAATGTAAAGGAAGATGACCCAGCAGTACCAGATTTCAGAATGTATTACTAATTACTAATTACTAATCATCAAAACAACCAGGTCCTGGCTAAAAAATACAGTGATGGGTCAGTGGAATTGATCAGATACATTACACACATATGAAAGGACCACAGTATTCTAGTGTTCGATAAACCCAAAGTTTCAAGCTTTCCCCAAGTTCTAAGTCATTTCCCAATTGATAAATAGTTAAAAAGATATGAACCAGTAGTTTTAAGAAGAAAAAATCAAGGATATCAATAAATTTTAAAATGCTCTAAATAATTATCATTAATTAGAAAAATGCAAGTTAAAATAACTCTGAAGTACCACCTCATACCCACCAGATTAATTAACATGACAGAAAAGAGAAATGACAAATGGGGGTTGGTGGAAAAATTGGGGCACTCATGCACTATTTTTAAGTTATAAACTGATCCAAACATTCTGAAGAATGATTTGGAACTATGCCTAAAGGCCTATAAAACTGATGACTTGGCAATACCACTACTACATCTGTATCCCAAAGAGATCAGAGGAAAAGGGAAAAGGATATATTTGTACAAAATTATTTATAACAGCTCTTTTTATGGTGGCAAAGATTTGGAAATTATGGGGATGTTCATCAGTTGAGGAACAACTGAATAAACTGTGGCATATGACTGTGATAAAATACTATTGTGATATAAGAAATGACAAGCAGGATGGTTTCAGAAAAAACAAGGAAGACTTACATGAACTGATGCAAAATGAAGTGAACAGAATCAGGAGAGTATTTTACACAGTAAAAGCAACATTGTACAACGATCAACTGTCAATGTCTTAGCTCTTCTGGTCAATACAATGATCCTAGACAATTCAGATGGAAGTATGATGAAAAATGCTATCTACCTCCAGAGAAAGAACTGGTGGAGTCTCAGTGCAGATTGAAGCACTATTTTTTCACTTTCTTTATTTTTCTTGTTTTTAAATTTTTATGCAAAATGAATAAGATGAAAATATGTTTTGCATGATTTCATCTGTATAATTAATATCATATTTCTTGTCTTTTCACTGGGTGGGGGAGGAGCAGGAGGGAAGGAGAGAATTCAAAATTCAAAAAAATTTTCTAAAGAATGTTGGAAAAAAATAAATACATAATGAATCTGAGGTAGGGGAAGAATATGACTGTCTCTGTGCGGATAAATTTCCTCATTTGTAAAACTAAGAGGTCGTGGGAGGAAGATGGTCTCTATGATCTCATCCCTAAATCTTATAATCCTAAATACAAGATGGCTTCTGCTAAGTTTTCTACTTTGAATGAAATGTAGAAGCAGAAATACAATTTTTTAATGAGGTAAAGAGGATCTATCAACTCAACTCTTATCCATAAAATCCTAATTGGTCATCTCCCCAAACTGGATTTTTGAGACTGAATTTCAGTGGACCCTGGCTTTCTCTTTTCCGCATGAAGAGTGATCTTTTTTTTGCCTAGGTTAGCAGGTTGGTATCTTTCAACTTCTAGAACAGGTTTTAGGGGAAGAGGAAGTGGTCAGATTTGTTTATTAGTCAATTTCCTCACTACTGACATACTGTGGAAAAGATCTAAGGTTTTAACTAGATACAAGTTCAAAAGATGCCCACAGTGAGCTTTGGCTCTTTAAGAGACAGGAAAAAAAGAGCTAAAGGCAGTCAGCCTAACATCCCTTTCAGTTGTTTCAAAAACTCACATTCAACAGTGATAAGTTGGGTCCCCAGAGGGCAGCTGTTCCTTCTAGATTGTAGGGTACCCTGTGAATCTGCATTCCTAACACTACAACTGATAACCCTCCACAAGTGTGCTCCTCCTTTTTGGTTTACTTTACTACTCAATCAGAAGACACAATTAGTTCAAAGCAAAAGTATTTATGAAATAACATATTAAGAAAAGTAGCTATAGAAGTTCCTCCTGTAAATCAGGGGCACATTCTCCCACAAATACACGTAACATCAGTAGGAAGCATAGACATACATCAAGATCGCATGTCAGGGATGACACATAACAGAAATGTGTGCGGCCAGGACACACACATGTGGGGAACACCTATTTTTAATGCACACATGGAAGCATAGCCCATATCTTCAATGGTGCCAGGCTGCCCATGTCTTCTGGTAATGTCACTGTGGTATTCTCACTAGGCCTATGTCACCAGTAGGCACCACTTCACATCTCTGCTGCTACCCAGGGCTTTCTCTTGCTCTCTCTGTTGCCTTCTTCTCACTGTTGCCACCTATTGATCCTCGGTTGTAGTCTTCAGCTAAGGTGCTACCTCTTTGCCATAAAGGGTGATTTGGCTTTTCCATCCCCGTTTGTCCTAATTTTATAGATCAGAAGCTAAGCTTTCATTCTTTGTTGAGAAAGTCAGGCCTCCACACATTTAGTCATTGTGCTAGAGTAAAACTTAAGCTGTGAGAGAGGTCTATCAAAACTAAGTTATTTTGTACCACAGAAAGGTCAGCCAGTTAATTCAAGTGTGCCTTTTGAACTAATTCCTGTTAGTATGATCTAAGACCCTGTCTCAGGACTCTATCTGACACAGAATTAGAAAGTGCTCTTTAACTTTAGGCAGTTCTGATTATCAACTTGTATTTTTCCAACCATTTCTCAGGGAACTTTATTTCAAAACTCTTTAAATCGTTGGTTATATGGATCCAACTGATTATAACTTCCTTCTACCCTTAAAACCCTCCAGGACAGGTAGAGTTAAAATGAGAACTTAGGTATCCTGATTCCTACCTGAATTTCTCCATTATAGCTTTGGTCCTGATCAGGTTTTTAAATCACATCAGCCCTTGGCACAGTGCCTTACACTCAGTAGGTTATCAATATAAGATTGTATATGCACTGCTCAAAAATCTTTGATTGCTCCCCAATGTCTGCCTAGCCCCAAAGATCCCTTACAATAAAACTCCAAACTGGAGGTGATATGTTGTAATGAAAAAAAGCATTGTATTTGTTTTCAGAAGACTTGGGTTCAAATCCTGTTTCCTATTAGTCATGTCACCTTGGGCAGTCACTTCCTTTCAATGGTCAGCAGTTTCCTCCAAAAGAAAATGAGGGTGTTGGACTAAATGATCTCTAAGCTCTATGAGTCTTGTATCACATTACTCTTCTCTACTTATGCTATGCTCCAATCAAATCAGACAATTTATGAACCCTAGAACACGTGCTACATTTTCTTCTATTTTCTGTGCTCTTACTCATACTGCTCCCTAAATTTGTAATGGTATCTCTTTTCCAATCTCTGCCTGCTGACACCTTACCACTCCTTAAAGGAGTTCACAGAACCACATATTCTAAGAGCTGAATGGTACCTTAGAGTTATTCTAGTCTAATCTGACCCCGTGTGGGAAATCCCTCTACCTTTGATAACCTTTGATAAGTAGGGGATTTATAGACCTCTAAAAGGAACAAATGACCTGATAAGGGAATCCATTCCACTTTAAGGCAACGTCATTTGTGAAAAAGTTTTTCCTTATATCAAGCTTCAATCTGCTTCTCTGTGTAGCAGCCCTTTCAGTGTTACCCCAGCCCACTTACATTCTCTGTTTGGGTCTCCAGGTTCAAGGCACTCTGGAATTTCCCATTCCTTAAACAATAGTTCATGAGTCCCTAGCAGTCAGACAACAACCATTTATTAAGCACCTGCTATTTGTCAGGCACCGGGCTAAGCTCTGGGGACACAAGAAGAGGCAAAAACAGTCCTTGCCCCAGGGACAACCTAACGGGAGGCACAACAAGCAAACAAATGTGTGCAAACAAGCTACATTCAGAATAAATAGGAAATAATTAAAGAAGGAAGGCACTAGAGTTTAGAGGGGGTTGGGAAAGGCTTCCTGTAGATGAAATTCTAGTTGATACTCAAGGGAGCTGGGAGGGGGAGATGAGGAAGGAGAGCATTCCAGGTATGGGGGAAAGGGGGAACACAGAGAAAATGCCCTGAGCAGACAAGTGTAAAGTATTGTTAATGGAACAGTCAAGAGGTCAGTGTTAAAGGACTGACAAGTACGTGTTGGGGTGTAAGGTGTGGTGTTAAGTAGACTGGAAAAGTAGGAGAGAATTAGGTTACTAAGGGTTTTGAATGCCAAACAGAGAATTTTGCATTTGAGCCTGGAGATGATAGGAAGTCATTGGCATTTACTGAGTAGAGGGATGACATATGGTCAGACTTTCCCTTTAGGAAAATGATTTTGGTAGCAGAATGGAGGATGGATTGGAGTGAGAGCCAAACAACAGGCTACTTCAATAGGCTAGGCACAGCATGATGAGGGCCTGCACCTGAGTGATGGTCATGTCAGAGGAGAGAAGAGAGTGTATTTGAGAGATGTGGCAAAGGTAAAATCGACAAGCCTTGGCCACAGACTGGACACAGCAGGTGGGAGACAGCAAGAAGCTGAGGATTACAACCTAAAGGACTGGGAAGATGTCTTTGCCCTCTACAGTAATAGAAAAGTTAGTAGAGGAGGGCTTAGCAGGGGTTCTCAACCTTCCTAGTGCCACAACCCTTTAATACTCCTATGTGGGCATATTTGCATGTGGGTGGACCCACCTGGAGACGGATAGAGGAGCAGTATCTCAGTTCTTAAGACCATGGGAAATATGTATTTTCTGATGGCCTTAGGCGACCCCTGTGAAAGGGGTCGCAACCCACAGGTTGAGAACCGCTGGCTTAGGGGGAGAGATAATTGGGTCAGTTTGGACATGTTTGTCTTTTTTAATAGTCATAACTAGCTCAAAGCAAAGGCATTACTAAGATGGCACCTCAACAGAAATAGTGGCGAAACATCCCCCTGCCTCTATAGATACATTCTCTCAGAGCTACCAAAGCACATATGTAATGAATATGGGTACAGTAGCTCATTCTTCAAGCACTACAGGGCTTCGATATCCTCTCCCTTCTCACTTTACCCTCATATTGTTTCGCAGCATATCTGCCGGGCAGATTACTCAACTGAGCTCCCTGGGTCTGTTCTTCTCTGCAGCTCAATCCTGTCAGGTTTGGTTGTCTGCTGGACCGCTGGAGATCACACTCCTCAGAGCTGTCTCTTGCCTCAGCTCTCTGGGTCTGCTTCCTACTAAGGTTGTTATCCTACTGAAGGTGTAGCTCCATGAAAAACACCTTGGGCAAAAGGGGCAGAAGGAAGGATTTAAAGAAATAATCCTTCCCCAGGCCACCCAGCAGTGTGAGAACTGACTCCCTCTCAAGAGCTGGATTCTTCCATAGCTCCTCTCACCTGATGGAGGCCGAGCTCCGCAAGAGTTTTCTCCTGCCTTGACTCCTACCTTAGAGAGCACATCCTGCTTTTTAAAAGGACATTAAGAGCATGGCTGATCTTTGACCATCCAATGACTAGCTGCTTTCTAATTCTACCACAGAACTTTTTCTTCAACTAATAAAGGGGTAACAAAATATAAGCCTTTCTTCACATTTCCTTTTGACTACCACCATTTCATAGCCTCAGTTGTCTGCTCCTTATCTTTTGTGATTACATCAACTTGATTAGAGAAGATGGGGTCAATTAATTGTGGGTGTCCAGATCAACCTGGTACCTTCTTATTCCTCTCAGTGTTGCTAGTTCTGTTCTCTGGAGCCAAGCAGAAGAAATTTAATCTCTTTCCACAAGACAACTACTTAAAGATAGTATCATGCTCTTTCACCCACAGGTTAAAAGTTTAGAAGAAAAAGAGACTTTAGAGAGTAATAATAGCTTACATTTACATAGCTTTAAGGTTTACAAACCACTTTACTGTACATTATCCTTTGATGTGATCCTTTGATGTGATCCTAACAACCTTATGAGGTTTTTAGTAGTTATTATCCCACTTACAGATGAGGAAACTGAGGCTCACAGAGGTCAAGTGACTTGCCCATGGTCGGCGGCAAGATTTAAACGCAGGTCTCTCTGGTCTTCAGGTGAGTTTTCTACGAAAACCACAATATCATTTAAAGGTTTTTTAGTTTAATGCCCTCATTCTACTTAGGGGGAAACTGAGGTCTGGGAAGTTGAAATGACTTGCCCAAAGATACAAGTATTAAGTCACAAAGATACAATTCGAGCACAGGTCTTTTCACTCTTGCATTCAGCGCTCTTTACACTTCATCAGACTACTTTTCTCATTCTTATTACATCGTAATTTGCTATTTGCCTGTCATCTCTTCTAAATGGCAAGCTTCTTGAGTAGGGGCTGTGTCTTTATCTTCCTATCTCTCCAAGTATGCTCCGTACACAGTAGGTATTTTAATGAGTACGTTGAAGGTTTGAATGAATGAATAGCGGGAATAGGGAGGAATGTGATCTCAGATGTGAACGGTTTCTTAGGAACAGCCTCGGAAGCAGACAAGGGAGTGAGAGCTCTGCTGGGGCAGCATCTGGACGCAGCAGGCCGGGCGGGTGCTGGGACTCCGGGGTGGCGCCATTGGAGCGTCCCCAAACCGGACTGCAGAGGGTACGCAGGGTCCCTCGACATGTAAGCTTAACTTGTCCCCGGGTGGCTCGCTTCCCACCATCTGCAGGCCTGGAGCTCGAACTGACAGTCCCGCCGGCTCGCCCCCGCCGAGCATCAGAGGATGCCGCGCCAGACTCGCGCGCTCACTCGCCGAGACGCCGGCCCCGCCGCTCTGGATACGGCGGCCCCCAGCCCAGCTCCCCCTGCCATCTGTCTCAGCCCAGCTGGAGACGGCAACAAGGAGGTCTCTGTGCCTTTAACGCGTCTGGCAGCAGGCGGAGGAGACGCTGTTTGTGCCTGGGTGATAGCCCCGGGTCAGGCCGAGGTGAACCCCCTTCCTCCGCGGCCCTAATTGCCCGGGTAATGAATTGTCTGAGGCTCCAGACAACAACGCCCGCCAGCTCCGCCCTCCCGCCACCACGTGGATTTAAAACCCACATGGAGCTCAGAGCTCCTTCTCCCTCTGCTGCCATTGGCTTCACCCTCGGCCACT
The DNA here is from genome assembly GCA_028627135.1 of Pseudochirops cupreus. Classification (NCBI taxonomy): domain Eukaryota; kingdom Metazoa; phylum Chordata; class Mammalia; order Diprotodontia; family Pseudocheiridae; genus Pseudochirops; species Pseudochirops cupreus. The sequence continues at coordinate 202,776,280 of CM053581.1, read as the reverse complement.
GAGAACCAATCAAACTTGCTTCTTACGGAACCTTAACTTAGGGTTGGTCACTCTGACTTGTCACTTAAAGTTGTAGTCGCGGGGGAGGGGGTGATGCCTATGACGTAACATGTGTCTGGCACGCCCCCCTCCCCGATGGGGTTGGAGGCGGGGGTTAGTCTAGACACATTTAAAGGGGCCGGGTTGATTTATTGCTGAGGCTTAGCCATGATGAAGCAGCAGCTTCAAGGACGTGTTTTAAAATTCATTTCCATAGATGTTTAACTAGGTGTGGCTTAATGCCATCATGCAGCAGTCGCTACTGCTTAGGGAGGAAAGAAATGTCAGATACGGCATATTCGAGTCTCAGACACTCGGATCCAGGATAGAGAATCCATATTGTCCTGGTCTTGAAGAGATAGTGTTGGGCCATTTCGGCGGACGTAGGAAATAAGGGAATTTACTGGGACTCATAAGACGCCCTGCAATTCCACCTTTGTACAGTGAGTGTAGTGACTGAAACAGACTAGCTGTGCGTCCACAGGCACGTCACTTCAACTCCGAACCCTGGTTTCCTCATTTCTAAATTGGGGTCAGTAACACCTGCACAGGAAGCAGCTTGCCTTTGCCAGCTTCCCAAACCGGAAGACTTGAGTTCAAACCTGCCTTTAGCGCGTAGTGGCTGTAACTCTAGGCAAGTCACTTAAAGCCAATGAACCTGGGGCAATTCAGTTACAAGATGAATAGTAGTTGTGGACCTGCTGGGAATACTGGGAGCTGCTCCACTATGAGTGTCCTTGCATCCATTAAATCACTGGTATGATTTCTTCCTCTGTACTCTCCATACTGATCCCTCCAAAATATATATACACACATATAATTTAGGGACTCCTTTTGAGGAATGCGTTTTGGAAACCTTAAAAAAATGTGAGATATTTTTTAAATTATGAGTTCTTCCACTATCCCATTCTAATTTATAAAGACTTAATATGCATGTAGCATAGTGAATAGATTATAAGAAATACTAGGAAGTGAGAGATCTCTGATAAACTCTGTTATTCTGGGTTTTTTAGATGGTGGTTTCATCTAGCCGCTACCAGCAGCTTACTGTATGACATTATGAAAGTCACTTCCCTAATCTGAATGATTAGGGAATGATCTGAATGATCTCTTTTTTTTTTTTTTTTGGAGGGCAACTGGGGTTAAGTGACTTGTCCAAGGTCACAGGGCTAGCTGCCCCTGAATGATCTCTTAAGTTCCCTTGCAGCTCTAACATTCTCCATTCTAAGGTCCCTTCTCAGGCTAGCATTCTGTGATTTCTCACATCAAGCAGGGATCATTTTATTCTTTTGTACTTGCCTGGCACTTGTTCAGTCGTGTCTCACTCTTTCTGACCCCATGGACTTGTCCATGGACTTTTCTTGGCATGAATGCTGGAGTGGCTTGCCATTTCCTTTTCCAGTGTGCCCCCATTTTACAGATGAGGAACTGAGGGAAATAGGGGTTAAATAACCACCCAAGCTCACACAGCTAACAAATATCTGAAGCCAGATTTGAATTCAGATTTTTCTGATCTATCCACTGCACCACCTAACTGCCCCTTTGACTTGGTAGGTACTTATTCAATACTTCTTGATTGATTGATTTATTCTAATCAATTAGGTAAAAAGACAAACAAGATAAAAGTATATAAATCCATATCCTCCTGGAGAAATAAATTCTGAAAACTACTTGAAATAGTTGATATTTATAGTAAAAACCCTGAAGATTAGAAAGATTATTGATATTGTCTAAATCAGAAGCCTCTGATTCTATGGATGAGAAAACTAAGACCCCCAAAGAGGAAGAAAATTTGATACAGGGCACACAGTTACTTGCCATTGGCTTTAAATTAGAATTTATATCTCCTGACTCATTGTTCAGGGCTCCTTGGGTCACAACAAATTTTTGTTGTTGTTACTTATTTAACTAGAATGGGTATTTTTAGACATCAATATTTTACCACAAGGGAGTAGATAAAAATGTGTGAACTTAAAAGAGCCTGCTTCTGAAAATACAACTTTTTTTTCCCTTCCACAAGGCTTAGCAGTACTTTTTTGGCAGGGTGGAGAAAATAATGGGAGGTTATGGTGACTGCTCTTAAAAAAACAACAGCAACAACGGTAGGCCTTCCCTTAGGATTGCAGACTACCACCATTCATCAAAGAATCCATATAGACAGTCAGCCAGTCTTTCCCAGAAGGCTCAGCACCCACTAGAAGGAATGATGATGCAGCCACTCAGCTATAGCCAAAAGCCCCGTTGGCTTCCATCGTGTTCAAAACTGGCTGTCAAAACCATGCTTGGCAACACTGATCCAAATCAGTTGTGCAGTTGGTAGCACAGTTTCCCTGTCAGCTTGAACAGGGCCTTTTCTCTTTAAAATCACTTTGCTATAGATGATACCCACTGACAACACATACACAATTCATGTTGAAGCTTAGTTTTCCACCGTCAAGTTCTGAGAACCACTTGCTAACCAAGTTGTTGAGCTAGGACAGATATGAGTTTCACAATTGTGTCTGGCTGAAATCCTTTTGGGAAACTATTTTCAAGTTCCATATCAAGGCCTCAGTGAAAAAAAAATCTATAGAATTTATCTTTGATCTGTGAATTATTCATCCACTCTTCAGAACAGTATTTCTTATGATTGGAAAATGATAAGGGGCCATTCCTAATTTAAAGGTAAAGGAAGGAACATTTGAACTAATTCTGTAGGATCAGTGCTGGTAGAAATGTTTAAATGTCTAGAAAGAAAGAGCATTTTAACAAATTCTTCCTGCTTTTCTAGTAACCCAAATCCTTTCTGAATGAAAGTACCTATTCTTTTTATATTAAGTACCTATTCTTTTTGAAGTTTCCCCATCTGTAAAATGATGACATCAAATCAGATTGCCTCCAAGGTCCCTTCCATCTCTAACAATCTATTATTCTATGTTCCAACCTACCTTCCCTTGTGGCATTCTATGCTTTGTGTCCTAAGGTTCCTTCCAGCTCTGACATCCTATGTTCTAGTTTCTAATGTACCTTTCAACTCTGCCATCCCATGCTCTATGGTCTCTCTTAACTCCAAAATTCTGTGATTCTATATGTTTTTCCTCAATATTTATATTAACAAGAAAATGATCAATTTTGAAGCTGAAAGTCTTCAATAACCAATCAGAGGTTAAGGATAATGAAGCATTCATGTAAGCTGCAAAAACTTAGAATGATTTTTTTCCTTCTAAGTCAATTAGTTGTTTTGGCATATGTAGGCTAGGCCACAGTCTTCATCTCAACTTAGTTTGTTCCCCACATAGCTCACTATAAATCAAAAGAAATCAGAGTTACCACTGATAAAGTACTAGCATTCCTAGTTTGCTCTGTGCTGGCTAATATGGGAGTTAGAACTCCCTGGCCAAGCTAGCTGTTTCCATATTAGGCAGAAGAGTCTCAACTTTGGTATCAACTCTATATTCATGGTTGCATCTCCAAGAAACAAAGCCCTAATACAGACCTTTAATTCTTAGCAAAAAGAGAAGGAGGTGATACCTTCTTAGGAGATAGAAAGAAGCAAAAGAAAGAAAAGAGTGAAAGAAAAGAAAGGAGAGAGGAGAAAAGAAAAGAAAGGAAGAAACTGGTCTTTTTGGAACATTGAACTAAAAAAAACTAAGTTTTGTCTGTTTATGGATTGTTGGCTTTTCAAAAAAGTGGCAATACTTCAAGGATCAATGATTTCCTTAGTAAAATTGTTCCCTCCACCAATGTAGAAGCCAACTCCTACTTTTTCAACCTGGCATAGTGGAAAGAGCTCCAGATGTAACTTCAGAAGACATGGGGTTTCAGTTCCTGTTTTGACACTAAATAGCTGTGTAACATGATAAAATCACTTTATCCCTGAGCCTCAATTTCTTCATCTGTAAAATGTACTGCTTACCTCACAAGTTGCAAGGAAACACACAAGCTGCAATTGTAGAAATGTAAGTAATAGACCTCTTAGCCAATTCCAGGTATTGAATTTGTCCAAGTTTAGCTTTGTTGGTCTTCAGTGAAACAGATATATAATTAAGGAGTGTGCCAATAAATGTTTAACAACTAGCTCTCTAGAAAAACAAACAAACAAACATGTATGCAAGGCACGCTTTTCAGTTTAATTTGCATTATGAACATTTTCTCCCACTACTTTCTTAAGTCTAGACAATCAATATATAATAAACTAAGCCTTGATTTGTAGTGATTGCCAACTTATGATGTGCAGATCTCATGCAATTTAACAATCAGTTCTGTATAGGAACAGGCTTCAGCACACCCCTGCATATAATCCATTGCTGAGTATTCCTAACCTTTCCCACTTGATAACAATTGTCAGAAATTTTGCTCTTCTACTGCTGTCTATGTTACCTCTATGCCAAAATGAGACTTCAAAGTAGGAATCTGGTGTATGTGTAGTGAGGTGTGTGTATGTGTAGTACATAGATATGTATGTGTGTTTAACAGGATTAGGAATGACAGTCTCCTAAATGTACTAGGATTACATGAAAAAGGGGTGTATAGCACCAACTATAGCCAGGCACTGTGCTAAGTGCTTTTTACAAATATTATCTCATTTGACCCTTACAATAACCCCATGAAGTAGGTCCTATTAATACCCCCATTTTACAGCTGAGGAAACTAAGGCAAAGGCTGATTGACTTGCTCCCAGGGTCACACAGCTAGGAAGTGTCTGAGACTGGATCTGAATTCAGGTCTTCTTGACTCCAGGCCCAGACAGAACTCTATCCACTGAGCTACCAGCTGCCTCCACCTCCAACCTCATTTGTTCGTCATCCCTCAATCTACTTGACTTATTGTCATAATTAATCTTATCATCTCAAGCTCTCAAATAATACAAGAGCATGTTTACATATTTACTGTTAATTAATAAAAAATTTTACATATTTCTAAATTAATCAGCTAAGCTCAGAGCCCCTACTCCAGTTCATCAAGTTAATGTTAATTTAATAAACTGGAAAAAACTTCTTTCCCAAGAGTAGTTACTCAAACTCTATATTTATTAAAACCTAATCTCTTCAGACTAGATATTAAAGTTGCTGCAGATTTAACTTAACAATAAAATCAATAATAAAATAGATACAGATAGTTCACAGCATTTTAGCTGGGAGAAAGATCACAGCCGGTTATCACCTCAAACCCTCACTGTAACTGCAGATGACTTCTCAACATCTGAGAACACACAGTTCTACACCATTTAGTTCACTTAAGATAACAAATAAGGTCTCATTGTTTCTCCTTTCTATCTTCAACTTACCTCCAGCCATGACTGAAAAATAATCACATCTTCTCTCAAGCCCTCATTCTTAATAGTCTCCCTCCAGAGTTACTCTTAATAAAATTTTCTTTATACTGTTTCTTCATAAAATAATAGTTGACAGTTCTAACAAGAAAGAAGTGTCTCCTCACCTTCTTTCTGTTTTCCCCATAGTTTATCTAAGATCAAAGTTAAACTATCTCTCTCACATACACACACTCTCCCAGACTCCATAGGGAGAAGTATCTCATAGAATGACAGTTACAATTGTCATCCTCTTGGCTTCTCCCCATCTTAGACAGTGGTAGTTTCTATACATAAATACAAGCAATTTGAATGTGCATGGTGTGCTATCTTTGAATTAATCTACTTCAAATTTCATATCTTTTGGGGTTCACTCATTTCATATCATGAGCTAATTTTAACCTGTCACCAAATTTAAAACCTTCTTAAAACAATGACTTATGAGGGGAAGTCTTTTTTTTTAAACTAAAATTAGGAGTGGTATTATAATAAATTCAGAGTAATATAATTTTTAGTTGATAAAAAAATGAGCACAAAATTCACTGGTCCCCAATCTTTGCAGCATAAATTCCCACTTTTCTTCTTCTAAATGGCTATTTCCTATCTCCTCACTATTCCTCTCCCAAATAATTAACTCTTTCTATCCCCCAACACACCAGTCTACAGCCCAGATATCTGTAGGGAGCTAACAAAACTATCAACTTCTGGAATCCATATCAGTTTCTGATCTTCCCTTGTCTCAGATTTTTTTTTCATTCTCTCTCTCTCTCTCTCTCTCTCTCTCTCTCTCTCTCTCTTCCTCCTTCTCTTTCTCAACACAAGACTAAAGCTTTCAAATAAGACTTAAGTAGAAAGACCGAGGTCCAGGCCACAGTCTCCAAAACATATTTACACGCCAATAGACTTCTGCAGTGTTTCTGCACCTCATAAAATTGCTTAAACCCATAAATAAAAATAATGCCTTCCAAAATGTGGCTTCCTTGGGTTTCATTCCTTTTGTTCCTATAAAGAATAAGGGAAGGACAAAGTCTTCCTTTTACCTCACACTGACCTGAGGTCAGTCAGCGGGTGCCATAAGCCATCAGCTAAAATTTATTTGAGTCTCACTGTCTGTGATATTTGAGGGAATGGCTGAAAAGCACCGGCTGACAGAGACAGGAGATACTTTCTCTATTCCGAGCTGGTGCTTGGAAAGCAGGGTGGGTGGGGGGCGGTATTCTGAGCTTTTCACCGTCTTTCCCTTCATGAAGTCTTACCTAAGATTCGAGACATCTGCCCGCAGGCTAAGTGAGAAGCAACTCCTAGTCCACTCCCCTAGCGCCCTCTAAGCTAGTCCAGTATCACGCAGATTTCCCCCGCCACACACGTACAGACACACAGACGTAGACACACGGAGACACACACCCACAGACACACAGACACCCCGCCCCGCCACACACACACACCACCACTACCACCACCACCACCTCAGCTCGGATCCTAGGGCTGTAGCCTACTGCGGAGGAAGTTTCCAAATATGATAAGCCTGAGGGGAATGAGCCAGGAATAAAAGAGCTTGCCATTGACAAAACCAACTCTCCTATTTTCCACCATCTTCGACACCCTCTTCAAAAAGATAGGGGACAAGGACGCTTGGGAATTCCATAACTCACAATGACATTCATTAAGCAACTACTACATAAGTTAATGAAGTCACCGCCACCACCACTGCCACCACCACTGGATGTATTTTCCTCCTTCTGAATCTGTGTGCACGTCTGTGTCTCTGTGTCTCAAGTCTGCGGGTGGCGTGTGGTGGTGGCTTTGGTGCATTCAGGAATGCACTCTGTCCCTTTAAGAGTCAGTTTCACTCCCCCCCCATTCATTCCGCCCCCCCTTCCTCGCACTGGGAGGGAGAAGGGAGGGGGTGCGGGGGAACCTCGGTAGGGATTGGTGCAGCCGCCAAGGCTAGAGGGGGGCTCCTCTCCTCCTTCCTAGACTCCCCCCCGCCCCCCTCCGCCAGTGCGGTGGAAAAGGGCAGTTCCGTCTAGCGCTGACGTCAGGCCGTCTGCCTGCCTCAGTCCCGTATCTCCATATGAAACCCAATCTCCTTGGACTTGAAGGAGGAGGCGGAGTGGCTGGGGAAGCCGCCGCCGGGAGTCCGTCGCTCCGTCCGGCCAGCGCAGAAACAGAGTAGTAGCTAGGCGCTTTCCGCCGGCGCTGGGGCAAGGGAAACTTACCGAGAGGCTGGAGAGAAGGGGCGCCGGGGGGAGGGAAGAAAGAGCAGCGAGGTCCTCCCCCCCCGTTTGACTGTTTCTTCCCCCACCGTTTTTGGGGGGTTTGTTTTGTTTTATAACTTAATTTTTCCAGAATTTTTTTTTTAAGAGAGAAAAGCGCATTGCCTTCTCTTCCCTCCCCGGGCTGAAGCAGCGGCAGCCGCAGGATCCTCCTTTATGTGGTGCCTCCCGGAGCCCCCCTCGCTCTTCTCCAAGTCCCCCGTTTTCCTCTCCCTCCTTTTTAAATGTATAACTTAATGGGTCTCAACAGCACCGCGGCCGCTGGGCAGCCCAATGTGTCCTGCACATGCAACTGCAAAAGGTCTTTGTTCCAGAGCATGGAGATCAGTGAGTATCCTATCTCCCTTCGATTCTTGCTCGGGTTCCCCTCGGTCCGGGCCCCCAGTAGCCTCTCTAGCCCCTTTGCTGGGGAACCCTTATCTCGTAAGCCATTCTTCTGCTGCGCTCTCTCCGGTGTTCTCTCTTCTCCTCTTACGGCTTTTGCCTCGTCTCTCTTTTCCTGGCCTCTCCAATTTCCTCTCACCCCTTTTTCTTTGCTCTCTTTTCTCTCCTCCTTCTCTTCTCTTTTCTGCTCATCTCACTTTTCTCCTCGCCTCACTCACTTCTCACCTTTACTCTCTTATCCTAACCTATCCTCACCTCTTCACACCTCACGTTTCTTCTTATCTCACCTTTCTTCTCCCCTAAGCTCCACACGGCAGTCCTCTTTCCTCTCGCTTCAGACTCTCCGTTCTCATCGGAGGTACGGGGTCTGTCTGTCTGCCTGTCTGTCTGTCGGACCCGTATGTCTGTGTCTGGGATGTTTTCTGAGCATGAAAGTGCTTTCTGTTCCGGCTTCCCCGCCTCGCAGCTCCCGGTAGGGGCTCCGGAGTCAGTGACTTTTGGAGAGGCGGAGGGAGAAGGGCTACGGGGCAGGTGGTGAGGGGGGTCCCTGTGATCTAGTTGGTCTCCCCAGTGTTTCCTGTTTCCAGATCCACTTCGGAACTGGGGGCCCTGGACAGGGCTCATCCTCTGCCACCTGAGTCGCTCCCCATTCCTCCTAGTTCTTCAGCCCCGGGGGCTGTGTCTACCGGGTCGGACCAAGCCTCTTCTCGCCCCCAGCCCTTTCTAGATTGTCACCTCCATTCGGATCCGGGACTTGGGACGGCTAGGGGCTGGGGTGTCCGGGCTTTGAAGGCTCTGGCCCCTGGGGGCCGCCGTGGGGAGGTAGGGAGGCTCGGCGGGAAGGCGCGCGCCGCCGCCGCCGCCGCCGCCGCCGCAGGTCTCCAGCTGGCGCGATTCCCGGCTTTGTCCCCACGGTCCCTCAGCGAACTCAGCGGGGTGTGAGGAGAGGAGGGAGTGGGGCGGCGATGGCCAGGCCCTACAGTCAGTTAAAGCCCCAGCCCCTGGCATGAGCAGTCGCCACGACCCCCTTCCCTAGCCCAAGAGCTCCCCTCTACTGGTATCGGACTCTGAGCCTAGGAGACTTTGTGGATCAGCCTGGAGGAGGGTTTGCTTCGTTGGGAAAAGTGCCCCTCTTCACCAGTCCCCTGGGACTGTCTGGTTCGCTACGGTTCCCCCTTGTCATCACCCTCCGCCCCCTTACCCCTGCCGTCTGGGTGAGGGGGTGTCTTCTTCTGCAGCTGTGAGTGCCCTGGGGAGCGCTGTGTGTGTCGGGGAGGTACGGGGAATCAATGAAGTTTCCATTTTACTTCCCTAAGGGGCAATAATGATGGAGCAATTAAACGGCCTCCTTATCAACTTAGCTGGTAAAAATGTCCTTCCAGACAGACGTTTGAGAGAGAGAGAGAGAGAGAGAGAGACAGAGAGAGAGAGAGAGAGAGACAGAGAGAGTGTGTGTGTGTGTGTGTGTGTGTGTGTGTGTGCGCGCGCGCGCTCGCGCGCGCGCCCGTGTGTGCCCTGCCGGTGCGCTTCTATAAATAGCCAGGTCTGGGCAGATTGGCAATGTCTAGCCAGGACAATGGCTACATGAGCCCAAGTTTAGGGCACCTTTTGTTCATGCTGGTAGTGCCCTTTTGGGGAAGGACAAGAGCCAAAGCTATTCTGTCTGCTTCATCTTGCAATTGAAATGCCAGAAAAGAACTAAAGATAATTGGAAAATATCCATCATACAGGGACTAAGACCCCCTTCTCCCTTCTTGGGAGTCCCTAAACATCCCAGCTGGTAATCTCATTCCTTCCCTCAGGTACTTGTTATTTTTATGGGTCCCCACAGTATTTTGGGTGCTTTATTTGTGCAGAATTCCTGCCTAAAACACTGAAATGCATATGTGTATGTGAATACACAGGCACACGCAGATTTTCCCCACTCGTCCTGAAGGTTAGTCAGGGATGATTACTTCACATAAGCATTTTCATATTTGATTCTCCTAGCAATCCTAGCTATCATTTTTATAGCACTTTAAGGTTAGAGCTGGGAGGGACCTTAGAGATCATGTAATCCAACACCCTCATTTTACAGATGAGGAAACTGAGGCACAAAGCATTTACTTGCTAAACGTAACACAAGATAGTAAGTTAAGATTTGAACCCGGGTTTTCTGACAATGCATATACTTCCTTTTCTGTTAAGCTACTCTTTGCCTCAGAACAACATTTGAAGTAGATAGGGCTAGTATTGACCCCATTTTAAAAGAACGTTGGAAGGGATTGTGACTTCCTGAGCCACACGCTCCAAAGCAGAACTCCTGACTTCAGGTCCAGTCCTTTCTTGTAGTCACTACATCAAAATGTCTTTCCAGTCCCTTCGTTTGTCTATCAGTGTACACTAATACCAGGTGGAATTTTTGTTTTGGGTGATATATTGTGGGTAAAGTTGGGGGAAGGAAGGTGGAAGTTTATCTAGACTGTGTCCACACTTAACTCAGGTCAGGAACCTGCTTTGGTATACAGATCCAAGTAGTGCTTGCAGGGTCATGGGAGTACCACATTCATTAGCCAGGCAACATGGTATTGCTACATATTAGACAGAATGTTTGGCCAAGATTGCAACCTCACTGTACAGTACTATGCAAAAGGTAAAAATAACAAGGGGCCCTGCCTTCCCAGACAGAAGAGAAAGCGGAGCTGCTGTCAAGAGATGTTGGTTTGCTTTGGTTACGAAGAGTCCAGACATCCCACTCCATTCCCTCCAAATAATTAAAGTCCTTACTAAGAGCTCTGGGCAGAGTCTTTCCCTCCCTTGGCCTTTAATATTTTTTCAATGTCAGGGCAGTTGAAGTGGCAGAATAGCCCACTTAGTTCTCCAAAGGGCCTTTGTAAACTCCTGAGACATAATTAAATGCCTGTGAATATTATTAAAATATGTTCACATGTGTTTGGAAACAAAATCTCACCAATTTTAAAGGGCTAGCTGCATTTTATTTCATTTTGCTGTAAAGTAGTATTATGCTAGAGGGTCACCAAATTACTGTTAGCATTAAACGATATGATTCTGTGTTCCAGAGCTTTATCATCTTCCTTTTCCTGTCCTTCCTTTCAGGGTCTTGCATCTTACTTTTTTTTTTTAATTCATCATCTTTATTTCTGTGCCTTCCTCCCAACTAATCAGCCATAATGATGTTTTGGCTGACACGGAGACAGTCTTGTTAATTTAGTTGTCTGCCCTAACTGTCTGCTCTTCCAAATAGACTTCATTTCTCACTTCTGATGAAGTGAGGCTCTGGGGAGGCTGACCTACAAGGTTAGCATGGCTCACACTTTTGCCTGCCTTTTAGGTGTTCTAATTAGTTCCTACATTCAATATATTTTTTAAACACAACCCTTAATTATTTGAGGAGAGAAAGCTAGAAAGGCAAGGACATGTCTTTAAAATGTTTATCTGTTACAAATACTAATCAGATTTCCCTAAAAGGTTGTGTTGGCATAGTTAGGTCCAAATGCCCTGTGTTCAGGTCTGTCTTTATGCTGAGAGGAAGAAAATTTGGAGTCTTAACCAAAATCTATTTTATATAAAAACTCATCTCAGATGTATTTTCAAATAATAGTTTACAGTTTGATTTAAGAACCAAGTATTTGAAATGGGTCAGGCTTATAATTTTCATTTTTAGTTAACATTTACAAGTAATGTGGTTAACAGAGGTATGGGACAAGCCATTTTATCTAGACTGTGTGGCTAGGTTCTTCCCCTCTCTGTGTTTCAATTTCCTTGTACATAAAATAAAGTTGGGCCAGATGAGCTCTTCAAATAAATCAACAGTAATTTATTTAGCATGTACCAAATGTCCAGCTTTGTGCTAAACCCTAAGTATACAAATGTAAAACAGTTCTTGCCCTCAAGGAACTTAAATTCCGTCCTTTAATAGCCTATCTTTTAAAATCTCCTGCAGCCTTGTCTTTTGATGGTCATTCTATGCTTTCAGTCCCTTCTTATCTGTTGCTTTTATATCTACATAGAGTTAACACCATTAAAAGAAGCTGACTCTTATACCATAGGGTCAGACTTTACTTCTACTTTGGGGATGAGCTCCTGGCTGCATGCTGTGCTACTGGTACTATTGGCATGCTTTAGTTAGGATCATAGAATTACATAACATTAGAACTGGAAAGAACCGTAGAGATAATCCAGTGGGGAAACTGAGTCCCAGAGAAGTAAAAAAGTGACCTCTCTAAAAACAGAGAACCAAATCCACAAACCCAATTCCCTAAGGTTTTTTCTGTAGTTCTTTGTACTGTGTTACCCTTCCATGACTTTAAAAAAATCAGACTGGCTCTTTATGGAGAATGATAAAAAGTGTTATTATTGAATGTGTCCTTTGCAATACATGTTGATTTAGTCTGGCTACCATTCAGATAAAAACTAAACTGGAGTGGCCTGTTCATATAACTCCAGGGGACCTAGGTAAGCCATTAGACTTCTTTGACTTTCACTAGCCAATAGGGGATGGTTTGAGAGTCAGAAAATGCAGAATTTCATTTAAATAGTTTGCTACCCTGAAAACAGATTGCAATGGAACACATCTCTTTTTTAGGAAATGGGGGGTGGTCACTGGAATTAAAAGCTGCCAAGTGCTAACAGACTTCAGATCAAAGGACAGATGTTTAAACTGCCTACTTTTGAGGAAAGAACTGTTCTCCTGGCAAGTTTTTGTTTTGTTTTCTTTTGGATTTTTTGGGGGTGAGGGCTCTCTGATTGACTTCTCACTGCCTTCTAGAAAAAGAACCCATTGGCTTTTTATTGAAGTTTCTGATCAGACAAATGTCAAGAAAAATCTTAGGGCTGTGGATCCCAGGAACATTTTTTGACACATATATCCATTTTTTCAACAAGTGTCTCTTGAGCAGCTACTATGTGATTTGGTCACCTGGTTGGCACAGAACTCCTATAAGCTGGGCTCTTGAATGTGGACTGGCTTTACAGCAGGGCAGCTGGTAAGCAACTAGAGTGGAGTGGAAGAATCTCTAAATTTGTAATCAAAAGATGGGGAATTTGAATCTTGGCTCTGTTACCTACTCAGTTGTGTGACCTTATGCAGGTCACTTCACATTGCATTTGAATTGCTATATAAATGTCAGGTATATAAATCCGGTTCTTCAAAAAAATTTGCTGCTGGCCAGAATCCTGCCATTTTGGATTCTTTTTCCAAAGTAGCATTAAAAGACTTTATTGTCAGTGATTCAACTGGATCATAGTTCCATAGAATCATAGATTTGGAACTGGAAGGCACCTTAGAGGTCATCCAGTCCAAAACCCTCACTTTACAAGTGAACAAATTGAGTCCTAGAAAGAGACTGAATGACTTGTCTGGGGCGATATACTTAATTAAGTCACAAAACCAGGATTCAGACTCATGGCTTCTGACTACACATTCAGTGGCAAAGCTGGGATTTGAACCCAGTCCCCTGGCACCAATTCCAATACTCTTTCCACTGTACCCTACTTTTAACACACTAATCCAAGGCAAACTATAGCCTATGGACCAAATTCTGCTAGTCAATTGTAATTTGCTGACCCCCACAAATCAAACATTTGCCTTCTTGACAGTATAAAGGGTATATAGTTTCTGTTTTGCCGTTAAAAATGTCTAGTTAGGTTCCTTTTATAAAACCATCAGTTTAAGTTACATCCTCCTACCTCAGGGAAAAGATGCATTACTAAGTATTTGAGGGGGGGCAGTTCTCTTGATTGGATAGAGGAGAGACATATTAAATAATGTGTGTTTATATCTTTTTTTAAAAAGCTAGTAATTCAGGATTTGGGATTTGATTTGTTCAGTAATGGTGTTCATTAAAAGAGTACGTAGTATAATATCGTATTCACCACTGCAGGGTTGACCACAAGGGCTTTCTGCTGCTTCAAATTCACACACAAAAATCGACTCAGGCTTGAAGGGTTTGCCATCTGCCTAGGTTGAGGAAACCCTGGCATTGATGAGAAAGGATCTGTGATTTTAAGTATTAAAGTAAAAAGGAAATAATGCCAATGAATCTCTCCCCTAACACACATGCTAATATATTCTACTGGGGAGGTGGGGTTGGCCCAGATATTTTGAGGCCATCTTGATTTCAAATGGCTTTCAGTTCTGGGCAAATAAGGCAATTGGTTTCTGTGAAGGAATTAGACGTAAGGATACAAAAGCAAATGCCGAATTATTCCAGGCTCAAGTCTGGCTTTCTCAGTGACTCAAGGGATGAATCTTCTGTAGCAATACCAGTCTCTCCAGCCACCATTTTCCCCCACCCCCACTGTCCTGGTTAAGCCAGTTAAAGGGTTCAGGGTAACAGGTCAGGGGTGAGCTCAATGTTTGCTGAGTCTCTAAATAACTAATTATTCCTCTCAACAAACACAGTCATGCTACACCCTTCTCACTTTGGTGGCCAGCTTCCCAGTTCTCTGGAAATGGTTAAAACCTCTTTTTGATGAAGGGAAAAGAAGAAAAAAAAACCCACAACAAATGGCTCCTGGGTGAGTTGTGTAAATTTATGCAATAGCCTTTCCAAATGAAAAAGAGTCTTGCTAAGTTGTTCCTGGAGTAAGGCTTCTCTTGTGCCAAAGCTGCTTTTGTGGGGAGTGGGGGGAAGGGAGGGGAGGACTGCTCTCCTCTCCAAGGCTCTGACTGTGGAAACTACCAGAGCCCAGATCCAGGGACAAGTCACCAAAGGAAATACACAGTATTAGATCTTTTCCAGAACAACACCTGAAACATTTAGAATTATCTATAATCCTGAATTCTTTAACTGATGGGAAACAAGATGTCTTGTGTCATTTTGCAGCCGAAGGATGCTTTGGAGTTGTTGTTTTGTTTTGTTTTTTTGAAGGGTTACCTTCTCGACCCCCAGAGAGCTAGCCCCTACTTGGGTGGTTTTTATATAGAGAGGTTTTTCATTCTGTCCATTTTCAGGTACTGTAGAATTTGATCCAAAAAAAAAAAAAAACCAAACTTACAGATGGCTTTGAGTGTAGGGTCATGCCAAAGAAAGAGAAAACATTCTTACAAATGGATTTCTCAATTCTGGTCCCTTGCCAGCCTTTGGCTTTCCCTGTGCTACACTCATGGGATGAATGAGCCTGAATTGACAAGCCCTTTTTAGAGTTGTTGTCAAGTCAGTTGGTGTGCTCACAGGTGTGAATGATGATGACACCTTCCACCTGCCATTAGTTAGGTTGTGGGGGTTATCCCCAGTAGTTGAACTGGGCTACAGTGACCAATCTATTCTCTCACCTGGTCTCCCTTATGACAACCCCCATATGTGACTCTAGTGCTCTACGCTTATCAGGTACTCAGTCAGTGCAGCTGCTGCTGCTGAATGATTAGAAGTACAATCTTTGGCCAGGGAAAGAGGCAAAGCTACCTTTTTCCTATGGGGGGAGGGGAAGGGCCTGTGATCTTGGCTTCCTTAGTGCCATGCTCCAACTATTTGGTTAACTGGCACAAACCAAAGTATCCAAAGAATTTGCTTGGTAAATGTTTGGCTAAGTCTTTCAAGAGGATGCCAATGTTGTTGTTTCTAGTATCTGTCACTTAATTTAACTGTAACATTGTTGGGAACAAAGGTAGAACCACACAGGGCTGAAGGATATCCCCTGATCCTTGGTTCACTCTAAAGTGTCAGAGCCCCTCCATGTTGAGGGTCCTCCCATAGATGACTGGAGATAATGATAGGAAAATGAACAGGCATCCCATCTGACAATCATCTATGGCTTAAAAAAGAAGAATACTCTCAAACCTCAAAGCCCAGGATTATAGGGAGCTGGTGGTATAGTGCCTGGTGCTTTCTTTGACAGACACGTGGCATAGGAGTCAGAAAGACCTAAATTTAAATACTGTCTCTGGTACTTTTACTAGATGTGTGACTTTGTGCCAAGTCATTTACCCTTGTACCAAAGTTTCCTGATCAGTAAAAGTAACCAATATGTATTATTGATAGCATCTCAAGTGTTGTAAGTTTCCAGTGTAACAATGGATATAAAGTGATTTGTAAATCTTAATTCTCTGTATAGATATTAACTATCATTATTAACTTGCTTAAACTCACCCTCCCCTATATACATTGTTACTGTGTATCTTGCTGCATTATATGTGAATCTTGAGGGATGGACTAAAACATTCCCTTGACGTGCCAATCCCTGAAATGATTTTCAGTGCAAACCACTTGACGGCTTATAGCTAACTCTTCCCTTCAGTGAGGAGTTAAGGTGACGTTAATAAGCAGATTTTTTGACACTTCATTTCTTGTCAGCCTGTAGCACGGAGGTGTTTGTTACCAACCAGAATATGTCATTTTGGTAAAGTTACCATGGGTTATTGTGAAGCCAATGGAATTAGCTTGCCAACATGGGGTGATGCTGAAAGTTAACCCCCTGTACATTTGAATGAAAGGTCTAGGGATGTCCCTAGACTCAGGGGGCTGAGCACACCCAACTTTCTAGTCTCTCCGAAGCTATCCCTAGATACTTCCTCATTTTCTGATCTTTAATCTTTTCTTTGCAAGAATCATTAGAAAGTAATTTAAGTTCTACCCTAAAATCACCTGCTGGCCAGTTAGATCAAAGACTGCATGTAGATTTAAAGCTTTCAGGGAACAAATAACAGAGATGATCTAGCCCAGGGGTAGGGCCTAGAGGCCAGCAGCTTCCCCAACCCCGAGTCTAGCCCAAGGCTTCATTTTTATAGATGGGGAAATTGAGGCCCAGAAAGGAGTTGTATGTGTTGAAGCCATGATTGAAATCTAAGGCGTCTGACTCCAAATCCAGCATTTGGCTCATTCCCGTGCATGGTTTGGAGGTAGGGAGGGAAGAGGAGAAAAAGTCCAACAGTTACTTGTCTTAGACATTAAAAAAAAAAACATTTCAAGGATTTTCTACTCATTGGCACTTATCTTTTTTGTGTGTATGGGTCTTGTTTCCACAGCCAGGTTAAGATTTTCTTTGAGAAACTAGGGATTGATTTTGTAGGAATAGATAGTAAATTCCTTGGGGAGTTATTATAAGTTTGGGGTCTTACACGCAGAAGGTACTCAATAAATGCTTGACTGTTGACAGCCATGTTTGAATTTGCTTTTCATCTTGTTTGTAGATTTAGGGCTGCAAGGCATTTTAGGGATCCACTAGTTCAGGCCCCAGATTCCCTAAAAGGAGTTGTCTTGTGAAGTTTGGATTCAGTCTGAGGGCTAAACTTAAGGACCTAGAGGCTCAGGGTTCCCTACTCCTTTGGACTAGCCCAAACTCTCTCCTTTTAAAGGT
Source organism: Pseudochirops cupreus (assembly GCA_028627135.1). Classification (NCBI taxonomy): domain Eukaryota; kingdom Metazoa; phylum Chordata; class Mammalia; order Diprotodontia; family Pseudocheiridae; genus Pseudochirops; species Pseudochirops cupreus. The sequence continues at coordinate 202,758,994 of CM053581.1, read as the reverse complement.
GAGAAAACTTGGACCCAGAGAAGTGAAATGACTTTGACCAAGGTCACTCAAGGAACAAATAGGAGAACCAGTACTGGAACTCAGGTCCTCTGACTCCATCTCTTAAACTCCTTCACTGAGCCACAACTGATTGTTCTGGTACAGCTTGGATCTGAATATGTAGGTTCCTATATTTCTAACTGTGTTGAGGGAGATGTGAAAATAAAACTAATAAAATTTTTCCTAAATTGAAACCCAACAATCAGTCATGAGCCCCAGTGCTTTGAGTGAGGTCCGGAAGGGGTGGGGACAATGGGGAACAGTGTCTGTGTGGGGCACTGGAGTTTACGTGGTCCTGGTCCCAATTAAACATTCCTTATGGAATTAAGCATATCACCTCCTTTCCCCAGTGGTTGTTACACTTCTCCACAATAGGTAGGTTTAGGTATTTGGGAAAAGTTAACATTTATTTATGACAGTCTGGGTAACAGAAATCTATAGAAAGTGGTCCTTCAGCAGGAAAACTGTTCCTTTTGACACTGCTAAGGGCTTCAGGTCTCTACATGTGCAACCACCCACCAATCCATTACAGCTAATTTCTTGGCACTGGACTTGCAAACGATATTTATGGTGACAAGAAAACCTACCTCCCTACAGGAAGCAGCAGGATGTAGATTATATGACTCTAGGCTTTGACTTCACGGAATGAAAATTCTCCTGTGTGTACAGTTGTTCCTTTTAGAAATGACTTGGATACATTCCTATTAATCTTATCTCTTCTCTATCTAGGGCGTAGCACATAGACTTGAAAAGGACACTCCAGTCTGTAATACCCTGAGGCTTTCAAGGAGTTAATGTGTGACACACATATTTGAATGAATTTTAGCTTGTTTTCACAGTTACCAGACTAAAGCCGACACATTTGAAGGGCCTACGGACTTAAGAATATATCAGTCTGTTCCTGTTCAGTGTCTTATTCCTTTCAAAGAATTGCAGATTTTTTTTAGGAGGGGGCAGGGAGTGGTAAAAACTGGGGGTGGAAGGGGGGGAGAAACAAATTGGCTTAGAATCTCACAAAGTATTTCAAATGAACTGCTACAGATTTCAGCCGTATTGGGTAATTCAAAGAGGAAGACTTTCTTTCCAGACGTATTTCAGCAGCAACCATTTATCATTATTATATATCAGCGAGCTTGGGGAGCTACTTTTTACTAAGAAAAAAGGCTTTAATTATTGGTAACAAGCACAATTCCCAGACAACTTTGTGATCTGATTTTTTTTTTTTTTTGCATTTTCTCTGTAGCAGAGTTCTTGTGGTATTTTTTGTTCTTTTTTTTTTTTTTTAAATCCCCTCAAGCCAGCATTGTACTAATTCTCTTCTCAGAAAAGTCTTTCCTTTGCCCTACTACATTGTATATACTTTGGACAAATTATCAGATGCCACAAAGTCAAGAATGGCCACCTTGGACATAGTGATTGGAAGACTGAACATTTTGTCCAAGCAGATTCCATCTCTACCAGCCTCAATTTCCTTTAGGTCTTTGACAAATTGTATTATGCAATGTCTTTGCCTCACATCCTTCCTTCCTGGTTTCTCCTGCAGTCCCTTCTGGCTGGGATTTAAATTAGTGTCTACTTCTATTGGCAGGTTCCTACAATAGCCAAAGGAGATTTTGTTGGTGATCTTAATGACAATCTCCTAAGATTGGGGATGAAAATTTTCCTTCCCTCCCTTGATGATTTCCATAACTTTCCTAAAATGCCATTGGCCAGCGTCTGAAGAGTTCACTCCAGACAACCGTTTTTAGAGTTGTTTTTACCCATGACATTTTTTCCCCTGTGCCCTGAATTTATCAGGAAAAGATAAAAAGGTTATCTTATAAACTGAATAATGTAAGACTTAGTCAAGTCAGTTTTATGTCCCCTGGTAGGTCTAACCAAGTCCCTGCAGAATTTTGCTTCATCTCAAAAGAGCAGAAGAAACAAGATATTGTATGTATATAAATGAAACTTATTTTTCATTTTAAAAAAAGGCAGCATGACCTACCAGGGGTTTTTTGGTTGTTGTTGCTAAAGTTAATCATTGAGGACATTATTAGAAAGTTTACATATCTTTTGACTGATGAGATTTCTTTGTTCCTTGGCACAGAATTTTCAAGTAGATTGTGTATATGACAAGAATAAATTTTTTTACCAGCGTAATCCCAACCCTCTCAAATGGATCTTCAGAATTTAAAGCCAATATAACCAGGGTCTATGCAAACCCACAAAACCACTATGAAAAGTGACAACTTCAGGCAAAGGTTTGGGTGTAGCCTGGGCCCTCCCTGAGCTTGCATGCACTGCTTGCTCTGACAAAGCTTTCCAAAAAGTTCATCATAGTTCATGGAGGGACCTTTCTCACTCTCCTTGCTTGGGAGCTCCCTTGAGAAAAGACTGTCTGTATCAATATGTGGTGACGTGGCAGTTCAGACAGGTGTGCCAGCTTAGGAGTCAGGCTAAACCCATGAACCTTCTCCTGCTTTGGGATCCAGCAGACTTCTTGAATTGTCTCCAGGGGGGGAGTCTTTGCAGGCAAGGACAATTATGATACTGTTTTGTTTGGACTTTTTTTTCCTTTATATCTTATTTTGTCAAACCAATCTGCCCTTTAGGCAGAAGGATTTTCAGCCCAAATGATCTAGAGGACGGCTTGCCCATGTTGATTAAATTCCCAGGTGTGTTGCATAATCCTTTCTACCCATCACCTGGCTTGTGGAAACACAGCCCAAATCTTCGAGGTGAACCCTGGCTTTACACCCCACCTCCACCCCCAAGTGCTTTTAATGCAATAAGGGTTCAGCTGACAGACAACTGAAGAAGGGGATCAGGTACAATAAAAACGGTTCCTGACATCAACTCTTTGAGGGCCATATGCCCTCAGAGGGTCCCACCTGAGCTTGTGGCATGCATTCAAAATGGATTTACCTAGGCTGGAAGGGGGAACAAGCCAGACTTACTGGCCTAATTTGGAGGCTATGTTTTTCTTTGGATTCTGTACGGTCATAGCCCATTCCACTTTTGAGTTTGCATAAATTTTTATAGAATATAAAGCATTTGATCTCAAATATATCCACTAGAAGGAAGTTAAAAGGCTATGTGAAACTTTTTGTTTGATATGCATCATAATCCTCTGAATAGAAGGAAATATTTCTTTGTTACTGTTCTACTAACAGAGCTGGTTATTTCTTTTGTGGTTTCAAGTTGTTGGTTTGGGAACATGGGGGGTAGGAAGGAAATGTGATGGGTGATTCAATAAGAATTTGTTACTACTTAGACATTGGCTAACACTAGGTGAATATTTATTCTCCATTTTCAGAGAACACACAAGTATACACCTCATTAACAAGGTCTATCCTGTGTAATCGAGGCCTTGGAAAATAAAGTCTCAAAAACTGTATTTTCCAAAGATGGAGAAAATGAAATGATCCATCACTGGAAGGAATCTTGTGCCTCATTTTTTTTTCTCTCATTTTCTTCTTGCCGGCTGATCTGTTGTAGCAGGTTCGTTACTCTATCGCCTGAAACAATTTAGTCAGTAATAATTCTGTAAACCGATGAATCAACTTTGCGCAAACACCCTGAGTAATTTCTTTGTTCTTTTCTTTTTCACTTTGTAATTGGTGTCTGTAGAAGCCCGGAAGGTTTGGTCTTGTGGAAAGCATGATTCATTTATTGGTGTCTGCACTGCCTAGTTATCATTCAGGAGTTCTAGAGTGCCTCGGCAAGCCAAGGGTGATTCATACATGGCTAAGCATACGAGCAAATGGGGTCACGGCCATCTGCAGAAACTTTTCTAATCTATTTATGGTATGGGAGAAAGAAGTGGGTGTATTAAGGATGATGGAATAGGTGTCAATTACATTGGTGCATAGAACCGATTAAGTAACACTAACCATCACTTAAAAACCGCTTTCTGTCCACTGCTAGCAATCGTTCCAATAGATCACAGCTAAATGCGCTCCTATCTGTTTAGTGTATCAGCCCTGTGTGTTTATGGATGGCGGTTTCTTCAGCAGACAGACTGGGGAACTTGTCCCCATAAGACCCAGAGGTGAGCGTGAAGTTGCCTTTGCCACTCCGACCTGCGGACTGATAAAAGCAAGAGCTTGAATTTGTTGCTGCTGTCGTTGTTTTGCTTTCTTAACGTATCAAATATATCTTTGGAGAATACTTGAAGAAAACAGTTGCAGGAAGGTTTGCAAGACTTCGAGGCCCAGGCATTTGTCTCCAAGAAAGGATCCTCATTTTCCACCCATTTCACTAACAATGGCAATTATTATTAGCTATTTGCATAATACTGCAAAGCAGTATAAACTCACGTAGTGGTGCTGATTTAATTTAATTATAGTAGTCAGTTTCTGCTCTGGATGAAATGGCTGCTGACTTCCTTGGCTTTGGAGGGATAACAGTTGATTTCCTCTTTATCCAGAGATGGTGACGATGGATGAGAATGAGGATGAACAACATGATGAAGATTGATGCTAATGATAACTCACATTTCTCTGACACTTTAAAGTTTACAAAGCACTTTCCTAAAAAACAGTTCTGTAGAATGGAAATGGCAAGTATCCTTATACTCATTTCTCAGAAATGGACACAGATAAGAGGTGGGATGCTTTGCTCGGGTTCACATAGGCTGGGTGGCACAGTGGTTGGAGCACTGGAATTGGAGTCAGGAAGACTCATTTTCCTGAATTCAACTCTGACCTCAGACACTTACTAGCTGTGTGACCCTGGGCAAGTCACTTCATCCTGTCTGCCTCAGTTTCCTCATCTGTAAAATGAGCTAGAGAAGGAAATGGCAAAACACTCCAATATCACTGCCAAGAGAACCCCAAATGAGGTCATGAAGACTTGGACCTGACTGAAAAAGTACTGAACAGCCACATAAGTACTTATAAAGGCAGAGCTTTTGACTCTGGTACAGGTCTCCTGACTCCCAAGTGCAGTGTTCTTCATGCTAACCTACAAAATTCATTCAACTTTCAGATGACTGCTTTAACATAACACTTAGTGCTGTGCTGGGTATATCAAAGGCACTTAATACTTATTGACTAAGTTCTGCAAGGGCAGGAACTGTTTAATTTCTGATTGTATAGCAGTGCCTATCATAGAGTGAGGCATATAGTAGGTGCTTAATGATTGTTGAAACAAATAGAACCAAATTAAGGAATGCCATATATCTAATGATATTTTTGCTACAGAGTCACCTTACCTGTAGTTTCACTTAACTTAATATTAAAATTCATTCCACTCTCTTAAGTACAGTATGGGTGAGTGGTAGTGGAGAAACTTATCAGGATGGATAATTTGCAGCAATCCAATCATTTAAGAAGAATTCAACAAGGATTGAGTGGTTTCTTATTCATTTCCCTATGCCATGCAAGAAAATTCCATAGAGTAAGTAGCAGAGTCAGGATTTGAACCCAGGTCCTCCAACTTCAAATCTAATATTCTGTCCACAATACTATACAACCCTTTGGGGCTGTGGGAGTTCAGTGTTTTAACTAGTGAAAGTAGAAGAGACAGACAGGTTCATTTTATCGGATTCCACAGAAAGGGCCCTGGTAACCTTCCCACCCCCTTGCTTTTTTGCCAGGTTTAGATGCACCGACTCCAGACCCCAGAGTCCAAGCAACAGAATCCAGTCATTTGGTTAACTTTCTGGTTTCTCCTAATTCATCTGAAGCCTTTGGCCTTTCTAGAGGCACTGTGGTCTGGTAAAAAGGGTCCTGAAGACCCAGATTCACATTGCAGTTCTGTCACTCACTAGCCTTGAACAAGTCACCCTTGGAGCCACCTCGGTTTCTTCATCTGATGAAGCCAAGATGACATTGTTAGTCATACCTACCTCCTAGTGTCCCTAGAATTAAATGAGCTCTTACACGTAAAACATCCTGTAAGCCTCAAAGCACTTTGTAAACATAATTAATTCAGCTTAAAGCTAAAAGAAATTTCTGAACGAGAGCCACCATCTTTCAATAGGCTGGGGGAAAAAACCAACATTATGCAGTAGTTACAAGCCTCCTAGAAGGATTTCAGATGCAGTGATGGCCAAGTCACAGGGAAGGAGGGATTTTAGAATATCATGGTATTCAAATGTCACTTATTATGAAAGAGAAAACTAGGGGGGCAGTCAAGCTCTGTGCATGAAGTAATCATATTAAGGGGGCCAGAGGAGCAGAACGGTAAGGGTTAGAGGAAGGTTGAGCTAGATAATCCATAAGGAAAACTGAACTTAAAGTTAATGTTAGAACTGGGAGGAACCTCAAGAACATAAACATTGAATGTCAGAGATGGGAAGGACCTCAGAAATCCTGTAGGCTTTTCTTTTCATCATCCATGGGTGAGAACAGGGAAGCCCAGAGAGTAGAAATGAGTTGATTAAGGTTGCTCAGCTAATTAATGTCACTAGAAATAAAACCCAGGACTTTTGATTCTTCATTCATGGTTCTTTCTCTGTGAAGGACTTTTGGCTGTCCTATAAGAGACAGCTAGGGAGAGCAGTTGGATGTGGAGTTAGGAAGATTTGAGTTTGAATTCTGTCCTGAGATATTGACTAGCTAGCTATGTGACTCTGGGCAAGTCCCTTAACTTCTCATAGCCTCAGTTTCCTTATTTGTGAAATGGGGATAATAATAGAACCCGTGGCTAATAGCACTCACTTCTATGGAGTTGTTATGAGGGTCAAATGAGATGATAATGGTAACATGCTAAACACATAGTAACAAGTACTTATTCCACCCCCTGTTCCCCTTCTTCAGAAGGACTTTTGAGCCGCAAGTCAAGAGAGGAACCAGACAAGTTGATAGCACTTACATTCCTTGCTGGGCTCTGCTTCTGCCAGTTTTTCAGGTCAAAGGTTTACACCAAGGCCGGTCTTTGCTGCTTATTGAGGCAATTAGTCTGCTAAGTCACACCACCCAGATTTCCTTTGTGTCACAGGTGAAAGCTGTTTGGGGACAAACTGAAAGGGATCGCTGCCTCTGTTCCTTGTCCCACTTTGCAGGTATTGACAGGGGCTGTGTTTTCAGATTTATTGGGGTCAGTCAGTAAGTGTTTGTTAAATGCCTGCTATGTGCCTGTCCCTGGGCTAAGGCAGAAGTTAGTTCCTGCCCTGGAAGAGCTCACAATCTAGTATCCTCTGCCACAGAAATGCTATTGGTTGGCTCATCTGCATACAATCCGAGAACCATTTGTCTACTTGTAGAAGATCCTCTCTCCCATCTCCCTTCTCCTTCCACTAGCAAGGAAGCAATCAGAAAGATGAGGTGATTTATTTTAGGTCATGGAGCTACTCCCTAGCAGAGCAAGGATTGGAACCTGGGTCCTCTAACTCTATGTCCAGGACCTCTGGTGTGGTCCAGGAGGCAGCTGTAAACCGACTTAAGGACACAGCCTCACATTACCACCCAGCCCCTTGGGTGTTTTCTGTGCTGAAGACATCCAGCAACTCCTAGCACAGTGGCTGTGCTACAGCCCAAAGCATGAGACTTCTGCCAGGGACTGACAAGACACAGGGGAGCAGAGATACAGAGACACAGGGAAAGCCACCCAGGTAACCAGACTCCCTGGAGCTTCATGGCTGTGTGGCTGACTTGTTCTCCCTCCCGTGAGGACATGTAGCTCTCAAAGTATGAGAGCCAGCTTGAGGAAGACCAATCCAGAAGTGTTGACTCTCTGCTTTTATCACCTGCCGACAGGCAGCTTTGGAGAGGGGGTCCTTGCTGGGGTTAGAGACACGGTCAGAAGCTCTCTTTTCTACCAGCATGCCCGATGCACCAAGAAAAGAAATAGCAAGAAAATCCAAAGAATACCGGACTCTGATTCTCAGTCATTTAGTCAGTAGGCATTTATAAGCACCTGCTGTATGCCAGGCATTCTTGGTAAGTAAGTGCGTAGCCATGTGCAAGCCTCCTGAAATGAGTGCACTTTCTGCCCAGTTACAGCAAACTCCAATAAAAGCACTACCCTCTTGTGAGGCGGGCATATTCATTTCACATAAGTTGGCCATCAGCTTGTCCATTTTCCTTTTTATTTCATATTACAGCATGCAGGGAACTTATTCTTCAAAATGGTGTGTTTACCGAAATAACTTTGGCTCTTTAGAAGATTTCAAGGCTGCACTGGGGGATCTGAGTCACAGACAAACATTCTCAATTGGCTGTGTTCGTTAAAAGTGTACCAGCATATCGATGCCAGTCTGCCAAGCCCAGGGGGACAAAACCTGTTTCAGGCTGATGAGGGGCAGAGCTAGGAAGGTCTTACTGCCCTCTTCCTTCTGTTTGAGGCTCCCTCCCTTTTTGAGTCTAAGTTCTTCAGAACTGATCCTTTTATTAAAGGAATTTGTTCTGTGAAGTTTGGATTCTGTCAAAGGGCCACACTTGAGGACCTAAAGGGCCACATGTGGCCTGAAAGCCCCGGGTTCCCTACCCCTGATGTAGCTGATACCCATTCTGCTGACTCAAAAGGCCAGACTTGCTCTTAAACCAGAGGTCATATTTATGCCTAAGTCCCTTAACTTTTCCTAAAGTCAAACACGGTTCCAAGGCTACATCCTATGCCTCCAACCAGGGGGCTCAGAAATGCCTACGAATCAGGGAAGTTACTGAAACTACTACAATGCCACCACATGCCCATATTACTTACTCCCCCTTCTGGCTTTGCAGCCTCACATTCCAGATTAGCCAGATCCTACCCAATCTTCTAAGATATTTCAGAGCTCATCTAGGAGCCTACTCATGCTCCACCCTGTTGGTTCACTGTACATCTCAGCCTGGTCTGCATTCTTTCTTTCCTAGGCGATGAAGATGTGGGTGATCCTAGACAGGTATGAATAATGTCTCAGGGAGTTAGTCATTCAGGCACAGTTAGCTCAATGTTGCATCTTCCTTGTGATCAGGATCCCACGTGAAAATGTTCACTTAATCTTAAAATATTCAAAACCCATTAGAGATCTGCAGCTAAGAGACTATAGCTTCTGACTCCTGGTAGACTATATAGTTGTTCCCTTGCACACACATATACACACCCTGACACTTTGAGAGTCGCATTGGTCTAAGAAAAAAGAAGTATAAATGACCTTGCTTCTAATATTGTCTCTGTTTCGAGGAGCTTCCCTTTTCTGGGCTTCAGCTTTCTTCCTTCCATTCGTTCATTCATTCATTCATTCACTCACTCAACAAACATTTGCTAAGGTCTTTGTGCAGACCACTGAATGCTGGTTCTAGGAGAGACACAGAATTGAGATGAGACACCATCTTTGCCTTCATATAACTCATGGTCTAATGTGAGGATAATATGCAAGCATAGATAACTATAATTTGATTCAGTAGACATTTATTAAGCATCTATAGTGTATGGTGGTAAATGTTTAACAACTAGCTCAAAAATGTACACATGACACACTTTTAAGTTTAATCTGTATTATTAACATCTCCATTATTAAGTTTAGAATCCCAGAGGGGGGAACCTGCTGCCTCAAGGCCACAGGTGGCCCTCTAGGTTCTCAAGTGCAGCCTTTTGACTGATCCAAACTTCACAGAACAAAGATTCAGTCAAAGGGCTGAATTTGAGGACCTAGAGGGCCATATGTAGCCTTGAGGTGGAGGCCAAAGGTTCCTCATCCCCGGTTTAGACTATCAACAACATAATAAATCAAACCCTTATTTATAGGTGCTGATTTCTGAGGTGTAAATACTCACACTGGAAATTTAGCAACCAGCTCTCGTGAGCTAGTTAGAGCTGGCTCCAGCCTATCCACCTTGTGTACTAGGCAGTAGAGATATGAAATGAAATGATCCCCTGTCCTCAAGGAGCTCTCATTCTACTAAATATAACACATAGTATTACATGAAAGTGTATAGGAAGATTGTGAAACTGAAGTTCTTTAACTAGAAAATGGGGAAGGTGGGCCAGATCAGAGGTCCTTTACCTTTTTTCTATTATGGAAACATAACTGTTTGTCTTTGGCTCTCTGGGAAAGTCTACGGATGCCTCAGCATACTGTTAGTAAATGCATAAAATAAAATATATAGAATTATAAAGGAAACCAACTATATTAAAATAGAGGCATATATATATGTATATATGTAGGTATTTTTAGTTCACAGGTCCCCCAGTTTCAGAATCCCTTAATTAGAGTTCCCTGTGGCTTTGATAAATATTTTTGGATTCCTGTGTAACCTGTTCATATCTATTTCAGAACATGGGCACATGTTATCACCAAATCTTGACAAATGATTCTTGTGGTCATCCCCCCCATTTAATCTTTGATTTCTTTTAACTTGTTTATTTCTTTTTCTACCCAGATCCTAAATAGGCAGGGATGCAATATCTCTTCTCTGTGTGTGTGCTTTAATAAATAATTACAGATCCTGTCCCTCATGCTGAGTTCAAGAAAGTGTTTAGCAGTTTGTGCTTCTCAGATCGCCCAGGCTTTTTAGGTCAGGGTGAGCACTGTGCTAATGAGGTCGAGGTCTTGAGCTTGTGCCTCATCTGGGACACAGAAAAGAGAAAAAGGAAGCTATTTTCCACAGATTTGTACCCTGGGCTAATTGTCTGGCGCTTCCATTCTGCTTCTCACAGCTGGGACTAGCCAAGAGTGTGGATGGTTTGGTGAATTCTATCCCTACTCCTTGAAGAAAACACAGGTCTTACTATTGGGGGACCAGTAACATCTTCACCTAAATTGAGCTAATTAAAATACTTCAGGATTTAGATATTCAGCCTCCACTTCAAACAGTTTGCTTGATAATAGTAATTAATCAGATTTCTATAAGCACTTTAAAGTTTACCAAATGATTTCCCCACAAGAGCCCTGTTGAGTCAAATCAGCAATTCTAGGCACTGTGCTAAGCACTAGGAATCCTCTGAGGTTTATATTGCAAGTATTATTATCCTTATTGTACTTTTGAAGAAACTGAGGCTTGTGACGGTTAATTAAGATTTGCCCAAAGTCACATCACTAGTAAATGTCAGAATGGAAATTAAATCCCTGACTCTGGGTCCAATGCTCCATATTGAATGTGACTCTGGAAAAATCACTTGGACGTTTTTGAGTCTTCATGTCACACATCTCCTCCCCTCTCCCACACTTCTCCCCAATATTCTTTCCCCCCCAGTATTCTTAAAGAGAAAGTACTTAATGTGCCTGTAATCACCATAGGTGATTGCCCTTTTTCCTCAGGTTGAGATGGATCCTTATGAAGCAACAGATACTTTTTAGCTCTGTGAAGACAAGAATGGTTAGGAAATACAACAGAAACAATGTCTGTACTGAGGGAACTCCAGATTTGGGGTTTCTGCCATTCTCCCTCATGTGCTCCCTCATGCTATCCAGAAACTCACAGTGGCCACTGCTCCCCATTATTTGGTGATTGCTGGGAAAAGTAGAAGAGGAAAAGTCATTGGGCATACATTCCGCATGGCCAATCGGGCATGCCGGCTGGCAGGGCTTTAGATAGAGCCACGTTTATTTCTGCTATTTTTAAACCAGCTCTGGTTGGAGACAGGGGGGAAGAAAGAAAAGAAAAAGCTTTTTTTTCCTCTGAAGACTCTGTAATTATGGCTGGGAATGAAAACTCTTTAACGATGTTAAATTTCTGGCAAGTGGAGGAGAAATGAGCCCTGAGAAGATGAGGGGAATGTGGGACAATGAGAAGAAGAGGCCACATTGAGATCAAGGCCTGTATCAAAGCACTGGGGTGCTCTCAGGACCCCAGGCCCACTGGCCTATGCAGGCATTTTGGTCACAAGTGAATTGGGATCTGCTCGAGAGGGAAGAAACCTAACTGCCAGCCTCCTACTAGCCTTTTGCTGATGAGGCAAGTAAGAGCAAAGCTGCTTTCTATTAAGTCTTGATGTCATTCTCTGTCTCTATCTTCTCATTTCTCTGTCTCTGACTCACATTCTCTTTTGCAGTCACTCCCACACTTCTATGCCTTTCTCTGACTCTGCATGTGCACTGGTCTCTCTGACTCTCATGGTCTCCTGTGTCTCTCATTCTCTCTGTCTCTGATTCAATGTCTTTCTCTTTCAAATTCTTGCATTTTGTCTTGTTTTCAGACCCTGTCTCTTTCTTTCTCCATCTCTCTTCCCTCCTCCTACTCTCCCTCCCGCCCCCCTTCTTCCCTTTCCATGTCTTTGTTTCTCTCTTTGCATCTCTCTTA
>CM053581.1:202719320-202746303 GCA_028627135.1 Pseudochirops cupreus | reverse complement strand
TCTCTTCTTCCTTTTTGCCTCCATCTCTATCTTTCTATCTCTCTGTTTTTCCATCTCTCTCCTCAGCCTATCTCTACCTAACCTATCTCTACCTACCTACCTCTTCACCCCACCCCCTCCACCTCTCCACCCCCACCCCATGTATGTGTCTCTTCCCTGACTAGCTGTCTAGGAATTTTTATGGCTAGCACACACTCCCTGCAAGACCAGTGAGAATGCTGAAGATCCTAAGTGTGGGAGTAGTGAGGTACATCTTGGAGGATACCAATGATGGCCCACAGGGAGAAACACCATGGAAGCACAAGTTGACTGCTCACAGGTCCAGAGGAGTCAGTTTTCAGTTCATCATACATAGGGAAGGACGTTTAACAATTGGAGATTAGCAACAAGGGGAAAGGGCTGCTCCACCCTGAGGTAGTAAAGCCCTTGTCACTGGAAATGTTGACTTTTCATGTCATAATTTCATTTGATCAATTTGGTTTCTTAAATTTTTATTGCATTTTCATTCCAAATATACCTATCTTTTCTCCCCTACCAGTCGAGCCATGCCTTATAACAAAGAATAAAAATGGAAAAGAAAAAAAAAAGCAGTTTAGCAAAACCAGCCAACACATCAATGATGTCTGATACCTACACTTCCTCCATCTCAGCAAAAAAAGGGAGAGAGATATATTTTTTCAATTCTGTTCCAGGGCCAAGCTCGGGTAGTATTACACAGAATACTATTTCCTTTTTCTTTTCTAATTCTTTCCATTTGCATTTTTTTTCCTGATTCTGCCTGCTTCATTTTGCATCAGTTCACACATCTCAGATTTCTCTATAGTCAACATTTCTTATAGCACAATAAAACGTGGCATATACCACAGTTCTATTCCCCAGTAGGTAGACATCTGCTTTGTTTCTACTTCTTTGCCAGTGGTCAATTTTATTTTAGTTTATTCTGTTTCATTCCATTCAAGTAAAATGTTAATCTAGCATACCCTCCCCTCCCCCCCCCCCCAATCTAGTAACAAGGAGCTCACTAATAGTTACAGGCCTGCCCATTCTATTATTCTTGGACAACTCTAATTATTAGAAAGCCCTTACTTGTATACAGCTGAAATTTTCCACCTCAAGGATGGAAAGCAGAGCTGATTGCAAACATTTGCCTCTCAGAAATGGGCAAACACTACAAATCAGGCCTTGGTTTAGTACTTTTTTTGGTTATCTAAACTTAAGAGTGATATGATACCGATAAAATTTTCAAATATGCTGTGATTCTAGAGAACCGTTTGTTAAACATTTACTATCATGCCCCTGCTTCTACTGATTGATCTCACTTTTGTACTCTGGACCTCATACAGAATAAATAATCATTCCTACTCTGACCGAGTCACTTCCTTGCTCCTAAAAACCTTCGGTACCTCCCATAGCTAGTAGGATAAAATATAAACCCTTTAGCCTGGCATTCTTACATACTTCCTCAGTCAGACTCCCACCTCCTTTTCCAGCCTTATTTCCCACTATTCCCCTTCATGAGCTCTATATTCCAACCAAACTGGACATACAGTTATTCCCTGTCCTCCACTTTCTCTCCTGTGCCTCTGTACATTTGGACAAACTATCCCTCATTCCTACTCCCTCATTTCTATCTTGTAGAATTCTTGAATTTCTTCAAGGCCCAGCTGGTCATGTTGTTCAAATGTAAAGAGTATGCTCGCCAAAAAGACTATTTTATGGAGAACTCACACAGGGCAAGTGTTCACATTGTGGTCAGAAGAAGCAATATAAGGACACTCTTAAGGTCTTTCTCAAGAACTTTGGAATTGATTGTGTGACATGGGAGACACTGGCACAGGACCACTCAGCATGGCCTGCCGTCATTGGAAAGGTGCTGTGCTGTGTGAGCAAAGTAGAATTGGAACAGCTCAAAGGAAACACAAGATGCGCAAATTTATAGTATCCACCCCAAATGTTCACACAGACTATTTGTGCCCAACCTGTGGTAGAACATTCTGAGCTTGTATTGGTCTGATCAGCCACAGCTGGACACATTGAAACTTGATTTTAGCACAGTGATATCACTTTGGTTCTCTTAGAGCAGTGGTTCTCAACCTGTGGGTTGTGACCCTTTTGGGAGTCGAATGACCCTTTCACAGGGGTCACAGGGGTCACCTAAGACCATGAGAAAACACATATTTCCAATGGTCTTAGAAACGGAGACACTGCTCCTCCATCCATCTCCAGGCGGGTCCGCCTACATGCAGACGCCCACATACAAGTATTAAAGGGTCCTGGCCTTAGGAAGGTTGAGAACCACTGTCTTAGAGAATGAAGGACACAAGGCCCAACTTAAGTACTATCCCCTTTTAGGATACCTTTTCTGATCCCCCTATTAGTGCTTCTTTCTCAGTTTTCCTTACAATTTACCTAATTATATGCATGCCATATACACCCAGCAGAGTGTTAAGTCCTTGAGGGCAGTGACCTTTGTTTAATTTATATCCCCAACACAGACTACAATGCCTTGCATGTAGCAATATCTTAATAAACACTTGCTGAATTCAGTCTTCCACAGATAGTTGAAAAATCTGATATTACCCTTAAAGTTTATTCTTTTACTTAAAAAAAGAGCCCTAATTTCAGCAGCCAATTTAGCATCCAATGCTAGATTTTTTTTTTCACATGTCCAAACAGAGCACATGTTTAGGAATTCTTTTACTAATTTACTGATTTGGTTCTCAGACATTGATCATGTTAAGATGAGGTTCCAGTATAGATTCCCAGCCGCTTAAGGTCATGGACCCTTTTTTTCTCTGTCCTTTGATACTCCCCTAGTGACAGCTGGTATGGAATCAACCTGCACCATCCCACAGTGTTTGAAAGAAAGACTAAGGGAATGAATATGAGAAAGAAGGAAGAAGTTTCCAGACAAATGCTATTTCAGCAAAATTTAAAAGGGAACTGATCTGTAAAAATGGTGATAATTCATATCTCTATAGCTCTTAAAGGTTTACAAGGCACTTTTCTCCCAACAACCCTGTGACATGTAGATAGTATATTATTTTTCTTTTTATAGATGAGGAAAATAAGATTCACTGAAGGTTAAGTGACTTACTCAAGGTTGCATTAGCGAGGACCCAAGATAGTGCACCATATTATTTCCTAATCTGACTGATAGGTGCCTCATCTTTCTCTTCAGGGTTCACTTTGCTTTTCCCTGATCCAACTGGTAACTATACCGAGTTTATTCCCTGTTCCTAACTTTGCTCCATTTCCAGCTCTAGCCATGGATTGTGTCCTCAGTCTCTAGCTCCTTATCTTTATGGCTTGGTCTGCAGAATATGTAATTTCTACTTATTTGCTATAGATAAGTTTCAGCTTCCAACATGCCTACATTTGATGCATGTTCCAGGATGATATCATTGTGACTTTCTCAGTTGATGGGATGAACCCCCTAAACACTTTTCCTTTGAGAGGAAAACACCTAAGGCTTTAGGCCAGCACTAACAGCCCAAATGGGACTTCTCTGAACAGTAAAAGTTCAGCTGTAAAAAAAATTATATTTTAGACCTCTTGTGGTCCACAGAGCAATACAGAAATGTAGCTTTTTATATGAAGAAGAATGTCTGAGACTCTTCATGACCCCATCTGGGGTTTTCTTGGTAAAGATAGTAGAGTTATTTGTCATTTCCTTTACCAGTTCATTTTACAGATGAGGAAACTGAGGCTTCAAAAACTTGCCCAGGGTCACACAGCAGCTAATAAGTATCTGAGACCAGATTTGAACTCAGGATCTTCCCAATTACAGGCACTCTCAGCACTCTATCCACTGAGCCACCTAGCTGCCCAAACTGAGGGAAAATAAGGGAAGGTAAGATTAGAGATAGTACAGACAAAACTAGATTCCACTGCCGCGCGCGCGCATGTGTGTGTGTGTGTGTGTGTGTGTGTGTGTGTGTGTGTGTGTGTGTGAGAGAGAGAGAGAGAGAGAGAGAGAGAGAGAGAGGTTGATACTTGCTGGGCTGTTGTATCTCTTCATGTAAAATCTGCCTTTGTTCTTGCTATAATTTAATATTAAGAGAGCACCAACAGTGGGTGGGATTCTAATGAGATTCATTTAGAGACAATCACCTTTGTAATGACTTTTAGGTGACATGGTAGCTTCTGTGGCTTATAGAGCTCTCATAGGATCATAGATACAGAGACGGAAAGCATTTCAAAGGTCCCTTCTTGATTCCAGATTGAAGGTCTTCCCCATTCTACCGTGACAGTTTTGATGTACTCATTGGCCAGTCCCCTTCCCCCCAACTCCCACACTTGCCAACTCCCAGATAAGATATATTTTAACTACAACTTTCAGATTGATCCAAAGGAGAGCCCCTAATGAGGTAGGAAGCAAAGAAGGTACCTAGGCCAAGGGATATATTTAGGAGCAGGCAACCCTTCTCGCAGTAACTTCCAAATCATGCCACAAAGGCAGTTCCACCTGTGTGCAGGGTTTGCAGGCAGCCTGCCATGCTCTGTTTGCAGCCAATCTCTGCATCGTCAGAGTGCCAGGCATGTCTTACCACGAGCTCCTGAAGCTCAGCTTGTCTGTTGTGACATGAGGGATGCTGGCTCCATGTTGGAGTGTGTGAATTGGGGGTGTTTGTGAAACTGAGGCTGGTTTCAGGGCTCCCCCATTGCCCCCCTCCCCAAATGGGCTGAGTGTTCACCTTGAGTGACTACAAAGTGGTGTGGGATTCTCTGGATGAAAGGCCCACCCCAGCTCTATTCAAGACATATTCATTAATGTATGAATTTTTTAATGATGTTTCTTCACAGAAACACAAATGAATAGGAGAGAGAGATTTGACTCTCTCTTCAACTCACTTCCCCCATAAAAAGAAAAAGGTACAATGATCATTGCTTCATTAACCCTGCCTCCTTTTCAAGGTAGCTTGGCACAGCAGAAAGCCTGCCAGACTGGAAGTCATGAGACGTGGGTTCTTTTCCTAGCCTAGTCCCTGGCTCAATATATGACTCTGGGCAATTCCTTTATTCTTACTAAGCCTGAATGTCCTCTTCTGTAGAATGGGAAGATTGAACTAGACCATTTCTGACATCCCTTTCAGATCAGACACTTGAGGATTCTCATTATTTCCCTACCTCAAGATTTGTTTGGCACCATTGCTGGAATAGTCTCTTCAGTGCAGGGCACCTTAAAAGTAATCCTGGAAAGACTGATCCTTGGTAGTAATTTGTTGGGACAACGGCTTGAGTTTCTGTAGCACTTTGGGGTTTACAAAGTGCTTTTCTTGACATTACCCCTGCCAAGATTAGTGTACCTATTTCAAAGATGAGGAAAAAATTTTGATGGTCATAGAGATAAACTGAATTACATAGAGTGGTGCATTAGTAAGTGACAAAGCCAAGGCTTCTTTCAAGCCTAAGGCTCTGCCCACTGTACCACACTTTTGCCTCTGACCTCTCAACTTTAGGAAGAAAAAGTCCCCATCTATGGCTTCTTCATGATATCCTGAAAGCAGTTTTCTAGACTGTACTTGGGACCATGTTGCATGCATTGATAAAAGCTCCAAAAAGATCCACCCTGTTGGATGTTCTTACAAACTTCTTACTCACCTGCCCTAAGAGGGTAATTTTGCCCTTGAAGACCCACACCCTTGGAGAGAAGTAGGATACCTATTTGATCTCACCGTTCAGTGTTGTGCCTAACTGGGAAGCCCTTTGGAGAGCTGCCTGCACACATTATGCACAAAGCAGTGTGGTCTCCTCCATCTGGTTCTTAGCCATCTTCCTATGAGGGCCTTAGAGTCAGAAGACCTGGGTTCAGGTTTTGACTCTGATGGTCATTAACAACGTGACCCTGGGAAAATAACTTTTCTCAACCTCCCTTTCCTTACTCTCTCACTCACAGGATTATTGTGGGGAAAGTGTTTTTGTAAATCATAAAATCATTTAGTAAGCACTTATTGTGTGCCGGGCACTGTGTTAAGTGCTGGGGCTACAAAGAAAGAAAAAAGACAGTCCTTTCTCTTGAAGAGTTCACAGTCTAACAGAGGAGACAACAGAAAAACAAATATATACAAACTATAAACAGGATAAATAGGAAATAACCAAAAGAGAGAAGGTACTAGAATTAAGAGGGTCCTGGGAAGACTTCTGTAGAAGGTAGGATTTTAGCTGGGACTTGAAGGAATGCAGAGAAGCCGGGAGGCAGAGAACAGGAGGAGGAGTACTCCAGGCATGGGGGACAGCCAGTGAAAGTTCCGTAGTTGTGAGATGGAATGTTGTTGGAACTGCAAGGAGGCATGGTGTGGTGGGTGTGGGTGTAGGAGCGGTAATAAGGTATAAGAAGACTTGGAAAGATGGGGCAGGGCGTGAAGGGCTTTAAAAGCCAGATGGGGGATTTTGTATATGATCCTGTAGGTAAGAGGGAGCCACCGGCATTTATTGAGAATGGAGGTGGCATGTAAATGTAAACAGTGTCATCATCATCATCACCACCATCAGAGTGGTTTGGTTTTTTTGCCATAATAAAACTGAAGAGACTCTAGCACACTATGAGAAAGACCTTTCTATCACTTAGTTATCAAGAAATAGAATGAGTTGCCTTGTGAAATAATGAGTTCTCTGTCCCTAAAAAATGTTCAAGCAGGGGCAGAACGACCATTTGTTATGTATGCTATAGATAAGATTCCTACATTGTATGAGATGTCAGACTAGAGCCTTTCACATATTCTTCCATATTTTATTAAGTCATTTTTCAGTTGTGTCCGACTCTTTGTGACCCCATTTGGGGTTTTCTTGCCAGAGATACTGGAATGGTTTGCCATTTCCTGTTCCAGCTTATTTTACAGATGAGGAAACAAAGGTAAATGGGGGTTAAAGTGACTTGCCCAAGATCACATAGCTAGTAAGTGTTGGAGGCTGTATTTGAACTCATAGAGATGAATCTTTCTGGTTTTAAGCCTAGAGATCAGCACCTAGATTCCCCTTCCATCTTCTAAGATGCTAAATATTAAGAAACTGTCATGCTTTGAAATAGTGATATAGTCAGAGACTCATAGAATTGTTGTGTTGGAACAAACGTTCCTTTGGAATCTCAGTGAATCTCTGTGGTACTTGTTTTTAATGTGGGTAAAAGATATATCTATGTTGGAGGGGGGAGAAAGAATCTTCTGAATAGCCTGGAGAGTGGAGTTCAAACCTGGGGACAAACCTGGGATGCTGTCAACATGGAGCCCTTCCACAGACACATGTGGTTCTTTCATTTTGTCACATTCATAATCATTATTGTCCTCCTGTGGTTTAGAATATCCACTTCATCTCCTCCCTGGCTTCCTCCTTGGTCCACTCCCTTCCTCTTCCTAGGGGTATGTTTATAAGGCTTCCAGCTTTCCTGTTGGCAAAAGTAGATGAAACTAGGGGCTCATGAAAATTCTCTCCTTTTTTTCATTGGCTCCTTGCTTCAGGGAGGACTTTGTATTACTCCTTTCTTTCTTGAGGTAGAGTAAATGCTCAGATCATTAAAATGGTTTCTTTTTGGAGTTCAGACTTGCAGGCAAAAGGCACCTCCTTGTTCAAATTTCCCCATGTATTTGAATAGGTTTTGTCTTATGTTGGAGAATGGGGGTGGAGGGTGCAGGAAGAGGCTGTGTTTGACAGCAGAAAAAAAAAGAGAAGAGACTTGACTTCAGGGAGATTTAAAAGCTGTGTCCTGCCAGACAGAAATCCTCCTGTCAGATGCTATCCCTGGGGCCTTTGTGCCCGGGCCCCTATCTGCCACAGCAGCTTGTGCCCCTGTATTACGGAAATTGTGGTTCCTGAGATTATTTTATCCTCTGGCTTCTGTTGGTTGTTATTTCATTTCTGACCCCTTTCCCTTCTCTCCCCTGGAGATTAGCTTTGGGATGAGAATGCTGAACTTCCTTAACTCCTTACAGAAGGACTTGGGGATCATCCCCCTGTGGCTAGCTTGGGTGGAGGAGTTAAGTGGTGACGGTCCAGTACCCACTTCTCAGACAATGAAGTTGAGTGTCTAGGGATTTGGGGAGGTAGGAAGAAGTGGGAGAGAGGCAGAAACATGAGCTATCCTTTCTTTATAGACTCAGACTCACCAATGTGAATGCATGCTCTTTGACCTTTTTTTTTTTCCTTCCCATTAAGAGTGTCATGGGTTGAATAGAACCACCCACACCTCCTGCACAGTCTTCCTTGGAATCATTGGTATATCTCTACCAGAGATTAAGGGTATAATCCATTTTCAGATAAGGAAATTTTTCTTGTAAATGTAATTGACCCTCAGTAAGGCTCAAACTCCCCGCCTTATCCTTAACCCTATTCCAGACCTGTTAGGTCAGACTTACTCTTTTCTCACTGGCACCAGCAAAGTCCCCCAAAACAGAACCATAGAATGTTAGATGCATTCTTAGACATCGTCTTCTCCAACCCTCTTATTTTACAGATTGGAAAATTGAGATCCAGAGAAGCCCCACTGATTTGCCCAAAGTCACCCAGGTCTATATTAGCAGCAGATCTAATAATGGAATTCAGGTCTTGGGGTCCCTATACAGTATACTTTTCACTGTTCCATTTTGATTGTCTTTGAGGGGTAGCCTTCTAATGTACCAAAGTTAAGCAGGAATCAGGGAGAATCTTTGGAATCTAATTAGTTCTTATTCCAATATCTTCTCCCCTGCCAGGCACCTCTTCTTTGTCTTAAGGCCACCCACCCTCCCACTCTTACTAGAGGTACCACAACTTGCAATGTGCATCCAAATCCTTCAGGCAGGACAACAGGCTTTATAGAGTTCGTCTTCACATCAGATACAGAGATGGGGCTTCCCAACTTTGGCACCAGCACAGGTCCTACCCTTGACTGCTTGACTGGGTTCTGGCCTACATCTCTGGTCTGGTTGCTGGCTCTGGCAGCACCTGCCTCAACCAGGAGGATGAACTTACCCAGTGACAGACAGCTTTTGTCATCCTCTAGAGATCTGCCCTCCCCCTCTGCCTCTTAGCAATGCTGGTGCAGACAGCAAAGAGGGGAGGGGAGGGAAGGGGGAAGGGAACAAGGGCAGAACAGATTGAGACCAACCCAGCAGCCTTTCTTACTTTGCCAAAATATTGGGCTTGCTGGGCGGCCCCTCCCAGCACGCACCCTGGCCTCTCCCCTTGTTGCCAGCCGACCCTCACATCTCAGCGACACAATGCATGTCTTCTCACGTTCAGACGGAAGGTCTAGACACTTTTTCTACCTTTTGTTCACCAGGGTCATAGGTTGGGAAGTGTTCCCAGACTGTGGGGTTTTTGCTTGAGCAAGGAAGGACTTTCCAGAAAGGCAGGAGGAGGGGGGGGGGTTGGGGTAGGGGGAGGTGTCTTTTCTTTGGAAAAGGAGAGGGGCACTCCCCGCATGGTGAGTAACTCCACTATTTAAACATGCTTGGATTTAGCATTGCCGACTGAGGAAGCTCTCAAACAGTACTGTGTCTTTGAAACACACTCAAGTTGACTCCCACTCCGGTTCTTACATGCACAGATGCTCAGCTGACACCATCTAAATAAAACCCTGGTAACCCATGCCAATAAGTCTAGAGCCGACTGCCAAGAAGAAGCCAAGACCGAGCTACGAGACCAAACCCAGCCAGGTCTGAGCAAAGGCCTGGTGTGTATAAAGCTACCACTGACACACTTCTCCCTCTCAAGCTTTGCCTCCACACAAGAGACTCACAATATTTAGGAGCAAAGAAAAGAGCCCTAGCTGAGCGGAAATGTTCTTAGCAGATGCAAAAGGAATAAATTCCCTGCTCTCAAACAGAGTTTTAACTACAGATCTTTGTGACAAAGAGCAGTTTGTAGAATGCAACAGGAACAAAAGACACTGGCAGAGTCGACTGGAATATCTCCTCTCTTATCCTTTCTGCAGGCACTTAGCTCCAAATTCCAATGCCAGACACTTTCAGTGGCTTTAAAGACACTGTCATTTAGCATGGGCACTGAGTTTTGGTCTTTTAACAGGATCTCGAGAGTTATTACTTTCATAAGCTAAATTGAAAGTAAATTTGTTACCACTTTTTGACAAGAAAACCTATAAGTCTTTGGAATAAAACACCAATCAAACCAAACAAACAAAAAACAACCCAAACCCACCACGACACTTAATTCCGAGCCATTCGAATGTGCCAGGCTGAAGAGTGTACCGGGGAGGGCAAGAGTCAGTGGTCAAACTGCAACTGAACTTTATAAATAGAAATACCAGTCTCAGGTATTTGCACACATAGCTCAAGCAATCAGGGCTCCAGCCTTTGCCAGAAGGACTCAGAGAGGAAGTCTGAGGAATCCTGTCTGCTGGTGGAAAGAATACTAAGCAAGAGAGTCAGCAGACCCAGATTCAAATTTGGGTGCTCTTATTCTCTGGGTGACCACGGGTGAACCATTTCCCCAGTTGGGCTCCGCTTTCCTCTCTGAAAAAATGAGGGAGTTTGGAGGAAAGGATCTCCAAGATCCCTTCCAGCTATCAGCTTCTCAGTCCCTCAGTAAGCATTTATTAAGTACCTACTGTGTTCTAGGCACTGTGCTAAGGCCTGGGAGTACAAAGAAAGGTAAAAGATCGTCCCTGCCCTCAAGGAACTCACAATCTCACAGGGGAGAAAAGATGTTAAACCACTATGTACCAACAAGCTATAGACAGGATAAATCGGAACTAATCAGCAGAGGGAGGCACTAGAATTAAGAGGGACTGGGAAAGGTTTTCTTAGAGGGTGAGATTTTCTCTGGGACTTGGAGAAAGCCAGTAAGTAGAGCCAAATTTCTAGTCATGGAGAACGTTGAGTTAAAATGTCCGGAGTCTGTATTATAAGCGCCCTTCTAGCGCTAACCTTGAATGCTGTCAGGTCTCTTCCTGTTCTGATCATCTCTGTTCTAAGGGCCTTTCCAGCCCTAACATTCCATGTTGTAAGGCTCCTTCCACCTTTAAAATTTACCGATTCTCTGGCCTCTGATGCTGTGTCAGTTACTTGTAGAGCTATAGTTGGAGGCAGACCTGATATTTAATAAAGAAGGAAAGTTGTTTTGATCCTGCTTGTCTATGATTGGTGAGTTATAATGGGAGGAAAGTGAAGGAGGTGCCTAGAATTGAGTCTATAAGACCATTCCTCCACTTTCTAGTGACCCAGAATGTTAGGTTTGGCAAGTAAATGCCACAGTTCTTCATGGAGATGTCTCCGGAGCATAAAAGTTTCATACCTGTCCGAATGGCTACTTTTAAATTTTCCAGCCTAGACTGACAACTCTGGCCTCTGTGGCTTGATTTTAACATTAAATATCTTCCCCCAATTTTTAAAACCATGAAATATCTCCATGTTCCAGTCACTTTGATGGGGGCATTCTCATACCACCACATTTCAGCCACTGAAATCTTTAGACATAGGCCATCTCCTCCTGCTTGGGCCCAAAAGTCTAAAATTAATGTTGCAGAAAATAAGACTGAAGTGACTCTTGCTTTTTCCCTCCGGCCTGTGATAGTTACTACAGCAACGTCACTTTAGGTCTGGGACATACATACACCCAGCTGGTTTCCTTTGTGGGAAGGGCTTGGCAAAAAAGAGTAAGAGCTCATTGGCAGACTCCCACAGGAATGGTGATACTTTCTATGTTGAATCAAGCAGCTGTCTTTTTAAAAATGAAACCCAGGGCCTAAGCCCTGGCCACCTTGCTTAAGGCATCCCCTTACCATGGACATCCACAGTAACTCCATTATAACCAATCTAGGTACCCTGTAGGACAGATAAAGATTTATCCTTGACCTAGAGGTTCTCCCAAAGATATCCTTTATCAATATAGCATTTCTGGTTTTAGAATCTTAGACTCCCCAGGGTTGGACGGGACAATAGAATACATCCAATCCGACCCCCTAACCTCTACAGAAAATCCCTCTAAAGTATGTATCCCTAACATGTGGTCCTCCAGCCTCTGCCTATAATGACAATGCACCCATTACCTAATCAACCAACCTTTCATTGTGGGACAGCTACAATTATTAGTGAGTTTTACATTGAGGCAAAAATCTAATGATCTATTAGAGCAGTGGTTCTCAACCTGTGGGTTGCGACCCCTTTGGGGGTTGAACGACCCTTTCACAGGGGTCGCCTAAGACCATCGGAAAACACATATTTTCTATGGTCTTAGGAACCTAGACACCACTCCTCTATCCATCTCCAGGTGGATCTGCCCACATGCAGATACACCCATATATGAGTATTAAAGGGTCTCAGCATTAGGAAGGTTGAGAATCACTGTATTAGAGCCTTCCATTGGTCCTAATTCTACTCTGTGAGGCCAAGCAGAGCAAGGCTTATCATTCTTCCAAGTAACAGTTCTTAAACTATCTGTAGAAAATGATCATATATCCTTTAACTTTCTTTTCCAGCCAAAACACCCCCTCAGTCCTTCCACACGTGGAAGAACCAGGTATGGTTTAGAGTTTTTGCCAACTTGTCAATGTAATTCTTAAAGTGTGACACCTAGAGTTGAGCAAAATAAATGCAAATGTGGTCTGACTAGCACAGATTACAGTGGGACAATTACTTCTCCCATCCTGGGTATTCATGCTTCTATTAATGCAGACTAAAATTGAAACAAACCATTGTTAGCTGTAGGGCTTTCTCTGAAGTCCACTTATCCATGTTCTTATAATACAGTACTTAACAAATATTCATTGAATGAATGAACAAACTAATATCCATCTTGGCCCATTTCAAAGGCTTTCTGAGGGCTTTGGCCAGATTACTTTTGGATTATCGTGACAATACTCTGGGTATCTCCTTTTATTAGGCACATTGACAGACTACAGCATGGCCAGAAAGGGGTGATCCTGGGATGAAGTGGGGAGCAGGGGAAGACTCAGGAAATCATAACATACTAAGGGTCAGTTGGAAATGGTGTTTACTTTACAGAAGGGAGTGCTCAGGTAGATGTAGGACATGGTGGCTGAAGCATTTTAGAGGTTGTTATGTAGAAGTGCATAGAAGGCAGACCTGGGACCAGTTAAGGTAAGCCATGAAAAGGCAGATTTCTGTTTAGTTTGAGAAAAAAGTTTCCAGCCAGGAAAAAAAGAAAAGAAATGGGATTACTTTGGTGGGTAGGGGATTCACCATCACTGGTCTTCAAATAAAATCTGAGAGGCTATTTAATTGGGAACATCTAAGTCAGCATTTAGTTGGGTTGATTCGGTGACTTCTGAGGTATTTTCCGTTTCTGGTTCTTTCCTGTATTCTCCTACAATGCCAACCACGGCACTGTAGGCTGCTTAAGAAGTGTTTGTTATGTTGTCGAATTTGTTCCCTCTGCTAGGCTGAGTGGGTGGGGAAAGGTGGAATGCAAAGAGCCATAAGAGAGAGGAAACAGGGAATTTTCAATGTAATGTATGTAAACCTTATAAACCTTAAAGATGATATAAATGTGAGCTGCCATCGTTGAGGTCTTCGTTGTCATCATCATCATCATCATCGTCATTGTCATTATAGTTCTCATCTTATTTGATGGATTTGGGATAAAAATGATCCTGGGATAGGCTGCTATTTCTCCTATTCTTTTAGGACAGTGGTTCTCAACCTTCCTAATGCTGAGACCCTTTAATACTTGTATGTGGGCATGTCTGCATGTGGGCGGACTCGCCTGGAAATGGATGGAGGAGCGGTGTCTCGGTTCCTAAGACCATTGGAAATATGTGTTTTCTGATGGTCTTAGGTAACCCCTGTTAAAGGGTCATTCAACCCCCAAAGGGGTTGCGACCCACAGGTTGAGAACCACTGTTTTAGGATTACTATTCATTGATCATGGATGGATAAAATGGCTGTTTTTTGTCATTGCATAAAAATGTTGGGATGGCGGCTCATCTTCTGTAGGTCCACTGGAAGCATTATTATTATTAGACATTTGGTCTGGATCTGTGGTTTCATCTTTTTAGGGACCTTCAGTAGTAATTCTCCTGCTGCTGGTCTTCATGAGTTGCCTATGGCACTGAAAAGTTAAGGGAATTGTCAGGAGTCACATGGCCAGTATATGTCAGAGGCAAGATCTGATTCCTAAGCAAGCATTTTATCCAAGGTCCAAGACCCATGCTGCCCCCTTCATTATTAGACATATAAATATGACAAGGAAACCATCATCCCAAAGTAATAAATACGGGCCTGTTAGTTCTCAGAGGAAGAAAACCTCATTTCTGGCTGGAATGCTCCCTGGATGGAGCTCCCTGGAAGACATGGGACTGAAACAGGACCTTGGAGGGACAGGGCAGTAGGATGGTGAACTAGCCTCCAAGTTAGGAAGGACAGGATTCAAATCCTTCCTTTGAGACAGTTGCAAGAAGATGTTGACTTGCTTTAGTAGAGAGAATTTCCTTACTTAAGAGTTCCTTACACCAGTGAAATCACAGTCTAGTTCCTGTTCTTTGAAGGATGGAAAGAATAGGAGTTGACTTCCTCAGGGTTGAGGACAATAGAATCATTAAATTATAAGTGGAAGGGAACTTAGAGATCATCCAAACTAGTCCCCCTATGGTATCTGCAGAGGTGGTATCTGGGTGGAGGTGGAGTGAGGGGTGATACTGGCATTGGTTAGTAGAGTGTGAGTGGCATTGTCTAGATTTCCCTGTTATTTCTCTGATATTTTGTGGCTGTTACTACATTTGGGCCATTTGCTCAATCATCCATTTACTCCAAAGAGCTCATCACTTGTTTTCTGAAAAGGACTCAGGGACTTTGAATTGGGTTTGACAGAGGAAACAGGTATTGGCTCATTACAACTTGACTGAGAAGTCTGTAGCCTGCTGCTCTTGCAGCCAGAAAATACATCCTCAATTAAAGTCTTTATAAAAGGAGAAAATCATCCAGCTCTCCATTTTTTTATTACCCATTTTAGTAATTTCTTCCAAATAACCTATACATCTGTGTCACTGCAATTAAAACCAAAATTCTTTCTAATGAACGGTTGTAGCCCTTGGGTGATGGCAGTATGAACAGTGAAGTTGGGAGCAGCGTTATTAAAATAATCATGAAAAAATGAGGAGAGAAACAAAATAAAAAGGTAGGCTCGTGTAATCAGGAGTGTAGACAGTCCTAGGAATTGTAGAATAGTGTCCTTTTTTGCCACTAGTAAATGAGCAATTTGAGACATCAGCTCAATTGGTAGTATCTATGATGTTTGTTTGGATAGCTGATATTAAAGTCATTGCAACAAACATTAACTCTTTCTTTACTGCTTTGGGCATGCAAAGATGGAAAAACAACTCAGTACCTGTTTTCAGGAAGCTGACACTAATAAATATAAAAGCTTTCCTAGAGCCATAGTAAAAGCAAAGCTGGAAGAAAGAGGCCTTAGAAATAATGTGGTTCAACTTCCCTCAGCTTATATATGAGAGACCCTGAAGCCCCAGAAATTGGGGGAAGGGGGAGGAGCACATTAGTGATAGACCTAGCTAGCATTAGAGCTAGAACCTGGATCTCCTGCTTCCATTGTGATGGTGCACTTTCCACAAAAGTCTCTCTGATGCCTTGCCTTTCTGTGGTTTAAAATGGGGAGGGGAGAGTGAATCCACAGCCCTTTAATTTGTGACCTAAATTTCCTTCATTTGCATCAGGTCCTTGGTTAAGTCCTCAAGTTGGAGGAGGCAAGATCCTATCTCTCACATCCACTTTATGAATATTTCAGCTCCTTTAAAACACTTGATCAGGCTATAAAGGGGGAAATCTGTTTCTGGTATTAGTTGTGCTTTGAAGCCACCTTGTGAATGTCCCAGAGAAACACCCTTTGTTATCCAGTCTGGTCTAGACACTGGCTGATATATTTCAACTTTCTGTTTCACTGCAGGAGAAAGATCGTTATTATCCAGGTCAAGCCTGGCAACGAAAAAAAAAAGTTAGAGGTGACACTCAATTTCGTTTAGCTTTATCCTTCGGGGACTTGTGAGAATGTGATATGAAGCCCCCTTCCTTTTTGGCCTCAGGCCTTTTACGTGGGCTTTCAGAACAACAAAGAACAACAAAAATGGTCATCCTGGAACCTCTAAGTCAAGGTCTTGAAACCTTGAAGGTTCTTAGGCAGGTGTTAGGAGAATGTGTATTGAGCTTTGCTGGACAGCGATCTGCATTCCCCCCCTTGTTTTTCTTCCTTTTTTAAGAGCAACCCGGAACGAAGGCCAATCAGAATGATTACCTATTTTATATTTCTCTCCAATGGTCCTCCCCTATTTCCCCCTCCCCCATACCTCCCTCTTCCTTGTGAATCAAGAACCAGACCGATAACTTATCATTTTCATTTAACTCCATCTGACAAATCGTTTTAGACTGAGAAAGCAATACTGCATCTTTAAATGGGCACTTTGTCAGTGCGTCTCTGGGCGCTGTAAAAGTCCTTTGTTATCTCTGTCTAGACAGGACGCTGGCGGAATATTTGGTATGTAGAAGGGAGAGATTTGACAAGGTTGAATTCATTTACCAGCTTTGTAAAAAAAGGGGGGGGGGGAATTTTCTCCTGAACTGTCTTCTGCTCTCTCGCTGGACCATCCCCCTAGTTCTTGGAGAGCAAGCTGGTACCGTGTTTTAAGCTGCTTATGTGGGGGAAAGGGGAGACAGGAGCTTATTGCGGCTCGAAGTTCTTTGCTCCTTTTACGACTGTCTAGACATCCTGCAGATGCATGTTTGTGGTGAAATGGCTTTTCCCTCTGGTTATAGGAGAGTAAATGGAATGGTTTCAGCCTCACAGCCTCCCTTCACCCCCTCTGTTGGTCTTGACTGTGCCCTCCGAACGTCCCTATTAAAAATAAAAATGAAGCCTAAAGGTGTGTGGCTTGTTTGTTGTTGTTTTGTGTTTGTGACACTTTTGCCTGGCTGCTGATTTTCTCTCTCACACACACAAAAGTTCTTCATTAGGGGTTTCTCTAGCCCTCCTTTTTTGTTGGGGGATGGGGGAAGTTGGGGGGGGAGGGTGATTCCCTTCCCCACACCCTCCAATTCATATTGTAATAAGAATAAACTAATACTGCACCTTAGGTTGGGTTTAAGAATGAAAATATCACCCTGATTTGAATGGGTCCAGGGGTTTTTAGTTATGCGAATTAGATGCATTAATTAACCCCGTTGCCATAGCTACTGGGTGATTGTTAAACAGAGTGAAAAGGGGACAAGCTGTGTTTGTGGATAATCTCCCCAGGCCCTCTCCCCACCCCACACACACATACCCCCTTTCCAACCCCCTTGGGAGGTGAACTGTGAAGTCAAATATTTCCCTGCCCCACTCTCAAAGCCCTAAAAATGACCCTGTGCCGTAGGCTCAGCCTTCCAGGGTTTTGCTAGACTCTGCTGCGGTGTGACTGGGGAGGGGAGGAGGGGGACCAGTATTCCGCCCCTAAAACCACTGTGAACTTAGGCAAATGAGTTTGCAAATAAGCAGTGGTTGTAAGGTTTCTTCAAAGTCAGTGAGAAGTGAAGAGACTTAGCTCTCTTCTAGGGAGGGTAGGATCCAAACCTAGAAAGAGACCTTGCCTGGCCCTCCCCCTCTGCTCCCCCTCACCAGCCGTCTCTACCCCTTACCTCCCCCCTTTAAAACTATTGTCACCGCTGTTGACCTTACTGAAAAGCCATAAATTTTCAACCCCAGCACAGTCATCAATCTGCCTTCTGGTTTTTACATGCTGGGGGTGAGAGACCAGGAGAGGGGTGGAGGAGGGAAGCACCCCCGGCTTGGGGGGAGAAAGGGGGAAGCAGGGGGCACACAGCAGATGTCTCTTGGGGTTTCTAAAATGCTTCCCATATCTTATTGTGCCAAGGCAGACGAGACTAAATATAAATCTACTTTCCTTTTTTTTCCCCCTAAGTAATTTGAAATTTCCCCGACTGCAGGAGTATAGAAAAGGAAATGGATATAGCAGAAAGGCCCAGGTTTCCTGTGCAGATTCCTCCGCCGCCCCACACCCTCTCCCGGCCAAATCTACGAGCAAGAGTTGACCTGTTAAACTACTACTCCCAATTGTAATGGAAATATATTTTATTACCAGTGTTTTAAAAGCTATTCGGACAGTATAGGTTACTGGGATTGAAAGCAATTTGGGGGATGTTTGGAATTGTTGTAAGATTGCCTCCAGGTTTACAGACCTGTTTTCATTTTTTATGTCAAGATAATAATACTAGCTTTCCTTTCTCTAGCACTTAGAGCTTACAACATACTTTACTTAAAAGCAGCCTGGGTAGGTAGGTACTGCAAATGTGATTTTTATTCAGATGAGGAGACTGAGGTTCAGGGAGGTAATGAACAGAATTGGTAGAGATGATCTTTGAATCTGGGTCTTATGAGAAATTGCAGTTCTCTGAATTTGTGGTGAGTGTGTGAGGTGGAGGGGGGCTAGGGTAATTTATTTTGTAATATTTAAGGTTAATTGATTTTAATTGATTTTTAAAAAATAACTGTGAGCTATTCATTGTAACGAGAGGTACCAAATCATATAGGAGATGGAATAGTAAGCAAGTGCTTGTGGTTTTAGTACAGTTTTTGTGATGGGTAGAAGAGGATTAATATATCTAACAAAATGAGTTAGTAGTCAGCAGAGAGTTGATTAAAAAAACGACAGCAAATGTCTTGTTCAGAGGACAGAAACTTTGCAAAGTTTCCAATATGTGGTCCCCAGAAATGTATGTATCTCGTCTGTAGCACTACATTGTAAGCTTATGAAACTATGATACTCTGTAAGCTGAATCCTTGATGGACTATTATACATTGGATTTTCAAGCTGGCAGATATGTGTGCCTGGTAATTGGCTCTGAACTGAAGTAATTAAAGGAAAATAATTACATTAATACGTTCTTCAGACCAGTGTGCACAGAGGTGATATCAGTAACTTCTTTGCCTTTTCCTCAGAAAATGGAAATTTTCAACACATCAAGACATCATCTTCAGCCAGAGTTTTTGCATTGCTTGTAATTGATCAGACATTCCCTGTTATTTTTTTTTTTTATTTCTTTGTAGCAGCAGGAGACTTTTTTTTTTTTTTTTGTTCCTGTAATGTGAACAGTCTTCACTCACATAGGGGGATCTGAGCTTTCCAAATTCTGCTTAAGGAGCTTCACAGCACAAACGCTTCTAGTCAGGCAGCTGAGAGATGAGGCTGAAAAGCAGTCTTAAGAAGCTTCAGATCTTGGCTGCCTTGGGTCTTTTTTTCTTTTTTTTTTCCAGAGAAGTTGGAGAAGCTGAAATTTGAAGAAGTTTACTTTTCAGTGCTGCCTTATTTAGGAGGCAAAAAGCTGATCATTTGTCAGGCAAAGCAGATGTGGGCAGCAACAACATCTATTTTCATAATTCGAAACAAATTTGGTTAGTGCCTTCTTTTCAGCAGGGCCTGTTCATGCAGAAAGTAAACTCCAAAACAGCATTTAGCAAAAAATATTTATAGCTCCTCAGTTGAACATGTTTTCTTCTCTCATGAGTTGGTTTCTGCTGGTGGGAAAAGGCTCTGAATACAGACGCTTTGTTTATGGAGAGTTGTTGGAGGCTAGACTGGACTGTTTTAAAAATAGAAACGGAAAAAGTCTTTGTGGCCAAACAAAGCCTTTGCCCCATTATCTGGGCAGGAAAAGCAGATGTTTTTCACCTTCCTGGTTGTAGATTGTACAGAGTCCTTGGGGAGCTCCCTCAAGAAGTAAGGAATTATTTGTTAATTCCACTCAATTGAATGAACATTTATTAAGTGCCTATTGTGAGCAGAACACTGGGCCAGGTGCTGGGGTGCACTATAAAGATGAATAAAATCCATCCTTGTTCTTAGGGACTTTGCAGTCTAGTTAGGGAGAATAAGGCACATACTGTACATACCCTGTTAGTGCCAATATACAGGTTGGGAAATCAGACTCAGGATTTGAGGGAAGCAAGAGGGGATAGGAAATACACATCCATTCATTTCATCATTTACTCAGCATGCAGTTAAAAGTGGGAGCCTTGCATCCTTTTTATCTAAATGTAAAAGAACATGAATGAGACTGAGGAAAGCTGAATAGGTTGTGCTTTCTTGTTGCATTGTTCATGACCTCATTTGGGGTTTTCTTGGCTAGGATATTGGAGTGGTTTTCCATTTCCTTCTCCAGCTCATTTTACAGATAAGGAAACTAAGGCAAGGAGGGCTAAGTGACTTGCCCAAGGTCACATAGCTAGTAAGTATCTGAGCCTAGATTTGAACTCAGAAAGATGAGTCTTCCTGACTCTGCCAGACCTGGCACTCTATGCACTATGGCGCCACCGAGCTGCTCTTACCTAATCTCATAGCCTCTTGGGGAATCATAGATTCCCGATTTAGACCTGGAAGGAACTTTTTATCTACTTAGTCCAGCTCCCACCTTTTACAAATGAAGAAAGTGAGGACAAGAGAGGTTAAGTAACTTGCACGAGAGTTGAGATTTGAAGATTCGGGTCTTTGGATTCCAAATTCAGCTCTCTGTCCACTCTGAATATCCCATAGAATTCCAAAAAGGACCTTGAAAAGAAACACAAGATGAAACAAACAACACTGGCCTAGCCGAAAGAAACCTGGGAGGTCATCCAAGCTAGTCAGACCGCCTCCTGATGACTGAGAGAGAAGATTCATTAGATATTAAGTACTCTAACTCCTGCTTCAAAGATGGGTGAACTGAAACCCCAGCAGTGGGGCAAAGATTCAAGCCCAGGGCTCTACTCGGGAGCCACTGTTCTGTCTACCCTGCAGCCTCCTTAAGGTCTCACTACGTGGTGTAGAAGGTGGCCCAGGGGCCTCTCACCCGGCTGAGAACTCCAGTGTCCTGACATCCAGTCCAGCCTCACTTTAGACACCAGGAAGCACATGATAGAGAGAGGTAAAGGAATTCAGCCAGTTACCCAACCACTGTCAGGGTATACGGTCTTGTTCTTCTTCTTCACATGGTTCTCCAAAAACAGATTTGGGGGCCAATAGATAGACCTTACATTTTTTTAGCCAGTGAAGGCTTTTGCTACTTCCTTTGGGAACAATAACTTCAAATTCTTTAACAAATTCCCTTAACAGAGGGAAGGCTCTGGATTCTAGAATGAAGAGGAACTGGAAAGGTTTCCTGTAGAAGATGGTATTTTAGCTGGGATCTGAAGGAAGCCAGGAAAGACAAGAGGTGGAGATGCAGAGATGCAGCATTCCAGGCCAGGAGGAGAGACAGTGAAAATACCTGACGCCTAGAGAGAGTCAAGGAACAGTAAGGAGGCCAGGGCTTAGCCCAGTACAGTATACAGTAGGTGCTTAATAAATGATTGTGGCATGAATGTTTAAGTGCTTCCCTGCCAAGCACTGGGTCTAGATTAGGCATTTTTCCTAAAAGTTACAGTTAAATTATGTTTTCCCCTTGATCTCCATTATGACTTTAGAGGTTTTTGTTGACCTAGACTGCATGGTACAATGGGAGGAATACTAAATTTAGAGCCTAGGACGTGACTTGGCTACTTATTCTTTGTGTGGCCTTCAGCAAATCATTAAACCCCTAGGACTTCGGTTTCCTCATCTATAAAATAGGAATTAAACCAGACAGACTGACTAGGATCTCTTCCAGTTCTAGACCTGTAGTATTAAGGTTTTTCATTCCTCATTGATCTTTTATTGAAAATTACCTCTCAGGGCGGCTAGGTGGCACAGTGAATAAAGCACTGGCCCTGGAGTCAGGAGGACCTGAGTTTAAATTCGGCCTCAGACACTTAACACTCACTAGCTGTGTGATTCTGGGCAAATCATTTAACCCCAATTGCCCTCCAAAAAGCAAAAAAAAAAAAAATTTAAAAAAAAAAGAAAATGACCTCTTTTAGAACTTTATGTCTTCCACGCTTTTCCCAAAAAATGACTCGTAAGTAGATGCTTAAATGCGTTTAAAGTAATCTTTGCCTGGTTAGAGCTAGAATGGCCCTTAGAGAATTCAGCTAAGAGGACCTGCGTTCAAATCCTGGTGCTCCTACTTATTACCTTGTGACCTGGGGCAAATCATTTAAGTCAGTCCCAGTTTCTTTCAGTGTAAAAGGAGGAAGTTGGACCAAATGACCTCTTAAGTCCCTTCAGTTTCTCTCTATAGAATCCTATGAACTTTTCCAACCTATTGCTTTTAAAAAGATGAAACTGAGGCCCAGCGAAGGAGATTGACTTGCCCAAAACCACATAGTTATATAAGGACAGAGCTGAGACTTGTACCCAGGTCTCCTGACTCCCAGTCCAAGATACTGAGGAATCCTTTTTTAGAAACGCAGAATTTCGTTATATGAATTATTGCTCCCCTAATTCATTTGCTTGTACCTGTCAGATTTTCTAGATGGGTTCTTACTTGTTAGTAATTCCTTGAGGGCAGGGAATATCTTTTGCCTCTTTGTGTATTTATCATTTAGCACAGTGCCTGGCACATAGTAGGTTCTTAACAGATGTTTATCGATTGATTGATTGATTAGGATATAGGAGAAGCAGTGGCCATGGACATAGGAGATATGGATTTGAAATATGTCCCATCTCAGACATTTAGTAGCTCTGTGCTATCAAAAATGTGAGATACTTAATAAATGCTTGTTGATTGACTGTGACCAAGGATCAAGTCTGAATTTCATTTCTTTTTTTTTGCTTTTTGAAGGGCAATTAGGGTTAAGTGATTTGCCCAGGATCACATGACTAGTTATTTTTTTGTTAAGTGTCTGAGGCTGAATTTGAACTCAGGTCCTCTTGACTCCAGGGCTGGTGCTCTGTTCACTGTGCCACCTAGCCACCCTGACATTTCATTTCTTAATCTGTAAAATGGGGCTACTAATATTTGCACTCCTTCCCTTGTAGAGTTGTTGTCAGAAAAAGCACTTTGAAAACTCGAAAGTTCTGTATCCTCACATTCTTTCTCCTGATTTAAAACATAACAGGACTATCTTCTATCCTAACACTGTGCTGGGACATTCTGAGGACTTAATAAGTGATCTTTCATTACTGCCCTCACTCTGTGCAGAGGGCTGAGTGCCTGGCTACAATGGACTCTTTGCCTGTTCCCAAGATTGGCATTTAAACAAACTGTTTTATTGTTTTCAAGTGATTTGGGGGTCAGTAATTGTTTTCCAAATCTAATTGCTCCAGTTCACTCACTGCTATCAGGGACACAGCAGCAGCCTTGCCTAGTTTAGGGGATTTGTTCTGTTGAGAATATGGGGAGAGATTTTTTTTTTTTTAATTATTATTTCCTTTCTCTCCAACGACTTCCTTCCTTTGGCCCGAGGACTTTGTCTGATTTGACAGGTTGATTGGTTGGTCGTCTGGATTGTTGACACCTGAGGGTTGGACTTGTCGTTTCATAGTAACCAACAGAGAAAAAGACCACTTGGCTGACAGACCTGTGACCCAGCCCAAATTGATGCATGAAAGAGATGTGGAAGAGGGAGGGGGTACACAGCACAAGGCTGTATGCATGGGCATTCGAGGCCAAATTTCATTTCAATTAGCATCCTCAAAATCATGTCTGGGCCAAAGCAGATATGTCCTAGGAGTCCAGCTTTGAGCTCAGCTCTGTGAGGAAGCCAGAGGAAGTTTTAACTTAGTATTTTGTCTTTAATTCAAAAGCATCTTATAGTTCCTCTGGTCCCAGAATTCTTAACTTAGAATTTGTGAACTTGGGTTTTAAAAAATATTTTGATAATTGTATTTCAATGTAATTAGCTTCCTTTTATAATCCTATGTATTTTATTTTATGCGTTTAAAAGCCTGTAAGCGACTTCTACTGGGGTTTCTTTTTTTTTTTTTAGAATAATGGGGCTTTTTTCTATTTTTAAATCATTTTAATTTAAAATTTTGAGTTTCATATTCTATTCCTCCCTCCATTCCTCCCTTCCCCCCTGAGATGGTAAGCATTCAGTTATAGGTTACACAATTGCAATTATGTAAAACATTTCCATATTAGTCATTTTGTACAAGAAGACTTGAATAAGTGAAAAATAGCATGCTTCAGTCTGTATTCAATCAATTTCAGTTCTTTCTCTGGAGGCAGATAGTATGCTTCATCATTAGTCCTTTGAGATTGTCTTAGATTATTGTATTGCTGAGAATAGCTAAGTCAGTCACAGTTCTTCATGAAACAATATTGCTGTTACTATGTACAATGTTCTCCTGGTTCTGTTCACTTCATTGTACATCAGTTCATGTAAGTCTTTTCAGGTTTTTCTGAAATCATCCCACTTGTCATTTCTTGTAGCACAATAATATTCCGTTATAATCACATACCACAGCTTGTTTGACCATTCCCCAATTGATGGGCATCCCTTCAATTTCCAATTCTTAGACACTACATAAAGAGCTGCTATAAATATTTTTGTACAAGTAGATCCTTTTCCCTCTTTTTATTTAGATGTTTTTGGGACACAGACCTAGCAGTGGTATTGCTGGATCAAAGGGTGTGCTTAGTTTTACAATTCTTTCAGTATAGTTCCAGATTACTCTCCAGAATAGTTGGCTCAGTTCACAGCTCCACCAAGTACATTAGTCTCCTGGTTTTCACACATCCTCTCCAACATCCAACATTGTCCATTTTTGTCATATTAGCCACTCATCCATAGGAGTTTCAGTCTTGCCATTCACTTTCTGGGTGACCTTGAGTAAATCACTTACTTTTTTTGGACCTTTGTTTCTCAGTCTGTATAATAAGGGGTTGAACTATATGTGAGGTTCTAAATCCATTTTTTGGCATGGATCCCTGATCTAATTCAACCTTCTTCTTTCTACAGGTGAACAAACCAAGGCCCAGAGAAAAAGTGATTACCCAAGGTCACCCAGAAAGTAAATGTAAATTGAGACTACCTTAGAACCCAGGTCACCTGCCTCTTAGATTCAATGCTCTTCCCACTACGTCAATAGATCTGGCACAGTCCATGCCATGTCCTCTAAGGACTCACAGTCCTCGACTTACTAGCTAATTAAGATCAAGATGTATGAAGTTGTTAAAGTCTATTTTGGTGCTAACCTATAGTCTTGACTAGAAGTATGATAGGAATTTGTAAAAAAGGGAGATGACTATGGGCTGACTAGGTTAAGGATCACTTCCTAGGGGAGGGGAAGTTTGTGTTGAACTTGCCCACTCCACTTGTCTGTGACAAATTGATGCTCAGAAAGCTGGGTTATTGGATCTCTAAGGGAAGATAATTTGAGGAATCTTTAGTGATGTGATATATAAAGAGAGAGAGGGGGAGGGAGGGGGGAGATCGATATATACATACATACGTTCCCCATTCATTCAGTATTCCATATACTACATGAGCTACTAAAGGTGAGTAGGGGGAAGCCCAGAGATACTGCTGCTTCATATTGATCTATATGGTGTATTTCCCACAGGCAGTCAATAAACAATAAACATTTATTAAGTGCTTACTGTGTGCCAATCACTTGTGTTAAGCACTAGGGTTAGAGAGTTTTTCAACTTCTGCTTTAACTTTCCATAATGAAAACAATTCCTTGTCAGTAGCATCTTTTATTCATCCTTATCTCTGAACCCAATCTACTATATTTTTCACTAGGCTGTGTGACCTCCTAACTTGTTACATGACTGATTATAAGGACAGAAAACCAGAGTTTGAGTGCTTATATTGTAACTTGCTAACTGTATGATTTGGTACCATTCTCTCACCTCTAAAATGAGAGGAATAGAGCTAGGGGGTGCCTAAGGTCCCCTCCAGCTCCAATATGAAGACCTAGAAGGCTCTTAAGATTTCTTCTAACTCTGATTCATAAGATCATAGATTTGGAGTGAGAAGGGACCTTAGAAATTATCTATCCCATTCTTCTCATTTTGGAGATGAAGGAACCAAGAGGGTTGATGATTTATCCAAGGTCATATAGCTCTTAAGGAACAGAGCTAGGATTCAAAGCCAAATCCTGTAGCTTTTTTCACTGGACCATGCTTCCTCTATCAGTTGTAGCAGGTTCAGAGATGCCTGTGTTGTCACTAAGCAGTTTGAGAACCAGTCATTATTTATTCAGACAGTCAATAAACATTTATTAAGTACTTGCTATATGGTAGGTGCTTTGCTAGCATTAATAATAAGAAAGGAAGGAAGGATGGAAGAAAAGAAAGAAAGAAGAAAGGAAGGGAGGGAGGGAGGGAGGAAAGAAAGAGAAGGACAGGAAGAAGGAAAAGAAGGACAGAAATGACAGTTCCTGAGCTCACAATCTAATGTAGAAAGACGGTACACGAAAGGAAGCTAAGAAGGGGTGTGGGGGAGTGGTTAGAGGTACCCAGCCTTAGAGGCATAATAGCAGAGTCCTAAGGAATATAATTGTGTGGGAAATGAAGATAATTGTCCCCAAAAGGAGCTCAGGGTTTATTATACTCTTTGCAGTTTTCCCAAATCTAGTGTGTAAACACCTGCCTCAGCATCTCCGCTCTGTGGAGGGGCAGAATTTGCTATCACCAAAGGCCTGCTGGGGGTATGAGACTAAGTCTAACTCATGTCTGACCCTCTGACTCCAACAGATGATATTTGACTTAAAGGAGTCTTGAGGCTCTTGGAAGAGAGCTATATGCTGTTCAGAGATATCCCTGAAGTACTCCAGCTCTTTCTGTGACTTAGAATTGCCACTTCAAATGGAGATTGGAGGTTGTCTAACCGGGTGCTTTGAACCCTCCTTTCTTGTACAGCTGTCCTCAGGGAGGTATATGACTTTCTTTGAGGGGGTGGTAGGAGGACAATGGAGAGGTTGGGAAGGGAGGGAATGAAGTGGAGTCTACTTCATATGCATTTGATTATTGTTATTCTTCTCAAAGGGGAAGTTTAGAATTTCATTGCCCAAACCCTAAATTGTGCGTAGAGTGAGCCGCACTATGAAAGATTACAGCAGAGAGACTGACTAATATTTTTTGGCTGGAGTTGATAGCCAGATGGTAGATGCAAAAAGAGTGAGGGAAAGAGAGAGAAGGGGAATGACTTTCCCCTTTTCTCTCCTCTCCCTTTCCTTGTGCCATGA